>CM031237.1:313867921-315067921 GCA_018340775.1 Taxus wallichiana var. yunnanensis
GAAATGAGGAATAAAAGAATCCTAATTTATACTTAATCATATTAGTGTAAGAAGTTTAGCCAAGATGCCTATTTCATTGCTAGCTATGAAGTTCCAAATTTTTTTGTTTTGTTTTTGCATTAAGAACGTAATATGACTATAATATAATATTTAATCAAGATCACATTTCTTAAAGTAGGTTATCCGTATTTATTTATTTATTTTGTGAAAAGAGAACAAAAGGGATATAAAAAGTCAAGAATATAAGATATATTAACAAAATTTTTAACCATCTATACGTCAATTTGAAATTTGAAATGAATGATAACCTCACAAAACTACGGGAAAGTAACTCAACTACTGACCATAAAATTCTTAATTTTAATATAATGTTGATCGAAAGAAAGGAACACATATAAGCAACAATGAAAAGTATAGAATACAATTATCACACAAATGACTTAGCCTTCAGAAATAATCACTAAACTCCTAAATACCCTTGCCAAAATTATTCTTACTCCGTTAAATCCACACACTCATCAAGTTAAGTGCATATTGTCAAAAGCCTATCATTCGAACTTAGAACAAAGCCTAGTCTAATAACTCCGACTTATTGATTTGGTG
Source organism: Taxus wallichiana var. yunnanensis (assembly GCA_018340775.1). Classification (NCBI taxonomy): domain Eukaryota; kingdom Viridiplantae; phylum Streptophyta; class Pinopsida; order Cupressales; family Taxaceae; genus Taxus; species Taxus wallichiana. The sequence continues at coordinate 313,868,525 of CM031237.1, forward strand.
GGTTTGGACTTTGAGCTCTTCTCTTTATGCGGTTCATTCGGGGCCATATATTACGCCTTAATGATGCGGAGACACACAATAAAAGGAGTTAGTTGGAATCATGGTCAATGAGAGGGTGGTGGTTCAACCATCTTATCATGCATTTTAACTTTCCCCCCCTTGGTATGCAAACGACTCCCAAGTGGCGAAGGTTGCAAATATTTTGCTCTCGATTTGCAATCCTATAATTCATTGCATCGAAGTTTGTGCCCTCTGCTTTGGAGGAGTATCTACTGGTGCGTGTAGAGCTACGGGCGCATGGAAGGGAACGTGTTACCTCTACTTTTGTTGTGTCTTTGCAGGTGCGGAGTAACAGGGGGAGAGAAGTCTGGTTTCTTCTTTTTCTATCCCAGGCGCGAGGAGAGGGTTTGAAAGATTAAGATGGAGCTCCGGTGCGTGGGAGAAAGTGATTTACCTCCATTTTATTTGGGATAAGTAAGGTTTAAGGTTCAAGGGGTTATTGCACAAAGGGACAAAGTCGGGGCGTATTGAGATCCTCCACTTTATACACGGCGAGCATTGCATGCAGTCTTAATGTGGTGGCATGCCGCCCAACTATGTTGTTATCGAGGGCAGTATTGAATGTATCCTCAAATGCACGGCGAGAATCTAACCATATTGAAAGATGTAAGATAAGATAAGTTGAAGTTGTCAAGATAAGATAAGATAAGATGGCGATATTTATAGAGGCATATAAATGATTCAATGTTGAAATTCCCGAAACTTGAGCGCATATTTTTGAAGACAACTCAACACACTTAAGTTTTTATTAATATTAATATTAATGTGAAATATTTGGGTCTTTCATTACGGTGATAATTCAACTGTAATTTAGATGCAAGAATTTGGTGATTCAAGAATAAGAAAAGTCGAACAGAGGTTGAAGATTAAGAAAAGTCGTAATGAAAGAGATTGAAGGCAGATTAAGAAAAGTCAAGGGTGAACCAGAGATTCCTACGGAGGGTCATGTCTTCGTGAAGTGTTGAGGGCATTCTGATTGGGAAAATAAGAAGAAAGACCATACTTCAAGGAGTATATAATATGATAAACATTGACGATAGAATTCATCGTAAGCTCATACATTTTACATTGACCTGTTCTAGTTGAAAATAAGTAGATGCTATTCAACCCAGAGAAAAGGAAAAAAATATCAGCTTTACTGTGACATGTATTCAAAGCCATGTTATAATTCAAGGTTCATTCATTTTTTTGGAAAACTCATAACAAATGTAAAAAAAAGCACAATATATGTTTGTTTTAAGTGTCAATTGCTATTCAAATTTAATGATGGTTGCTAATAGTTGATATCACTTTATTTAAAATATATAACAAAACATTACACTTGAAAATTCAAATATTCAATAGGAAATATAAATTTAGTGCCTATTCATTCACTAAGGTTCCATTCTCAAAACATACTATAAATAAGGGATGAGGCGGAGATCATGTCCTATGTAAATGTGGTGGAATGGAAATCCCTGAAAATTTTATCACGTCTTCTAAGAATTATGTGTAATCTATCCATGCAATTTACAATGGTTTCATAAATGAAGAAGCATAATAGAGCTAGAGCCTAGATGATTTCATGATTATATTGAAGACCATTTAAAAACTTAATCCTTTCTTCAATAATACAAGAAGGGGAAATACACTAACATTCCACTTTTCAATACATCTTCTTTTAAACAACAAAATGAGATCTAACATGCATATTCTTTTGTAATTTCTTTCCAACATTCCACAAGAATTCAACAACATTTCCAATGAATTTTAGAGTAAGAAATACTATCATTTCAATGTAACTTTTCCTTCAAATCTTTTACAACATGTCCTACTTCATGTGGAAAACATATTTACAATAATGGAAGCTAGAGAAAACAAGGCAATATTACATTTCTTTCTCCACTCAAGGTGGGTAATTACATGATGTTTTAACATTGTCAACAACAAGGTTCTTGTGCTCCAAAGTGTTCTTCATCCATGCTCCAAGTTCCAAGTATTTCAAATCACAACCAAGATAGGGGGAGAGGCAACACTCTCCTCCCAACCAAAACTCAATGGAGAAGAGAAGCAATCTCCTCCATTGACCCCCGAGCCCCAAACACAACACAATGAAGGGTGGTCTCCAACTCAAGGCAACAATACTTGCTTCCACAATACAATTTCTTCACAACATTCAAAGTAAAAAGAGGAAACAACAAGGAAACACAAATAACACAATACTTTGCACAACAAGGCTTTCATCCAAGCCAACAAGAGAAGGAACTATGGGAAAGTTTTCCTTATGCCTCCCAATTGAGATGAGATGCCCATCCAAAACCCTCCACAATAAAACTCAAGCCCCTATGACTCTTATGCCTCCCTCAAGTACCCCTTTTTCCTCCCATACTCTTATGCCTCCCTCCTCTTATGGCTCCCTCAAAGACAAGGTAAGAATGTAAACATTCTTACCCAAGATGGGCATCCCTCTCAAACTCCCTCCACAATATCCTAATCTACTCTTATGCCTCCCTCATGAGTATTCCCATAGACCTCTCCTATACTACACAATAAGCATTCTATCCATTTTCACAATACACCAAAGTAAACATGCATTATTCACAAATTTAGCATAGAAGCAACAATAATATGAAAGCAAAACAAAGGAGAAGGTTTCCTACCTCTCCATTGGAGAAGCCTAAACCAAGAAATTTGTCCAAGCTCCTCCCAAAACAATCCAAGCATGCAAGTCCAAGCACTCTCTTTTTCTCTTTCTCCCAATTCTTTTCTCTCCCAAAATAACAAAAGAGAACTCTTCAACAAAACAAAAACAAAACTCCAACCCCCTCAACAAGAGAGGAAATTTCCATAAATAGACAAAGAGGAAGAGTGAGGGTGATGTGGCTCCTTGTAGGATGCCACATCACACATCCTCAAGACCACCTCCCTTTAGTCAACTCAAATCCCAAAACACCATAAATGGGTGGTTGGGTTGAATGACATCTCTAATCCACATCCATCCCTTCCCATGTGTCCTAAGGCACAATTAAATGCAAAAAGAAGACAAGTGCACTCCAAAGTCACATTTCCCTTCCCAAAACAATAAATAATCCCCTTTTTGGATTCCCAACCCATAGATATGGTTGGTAAGGGGTTTTGGGAAGTGTGGGACAAGTTCAACTTGTCCCACAAGTCCCCTAAAATTGCCCAAAATCTCAAATTCGAGATTCAAAGGATTTGGAGTGGTCAACACTCAAAACCAAGCATTCAATACATGAGGAAACACAAGGCTCAAGGAGCCAACCATCAAAATTAATTACACCCACTTGACTTCCCTCCAAAACTTAAAAATTAAAACAAGATATTACATTAATCTAAACACACTTAGCAAAGTAATTTAAAAAAAAAGACATCACAAATAAAATCACCTACTAAAGTAAGTTAAAACAAGTAATTAAAATTCTTACCCCCTTGGTCACATTAGAAAATTTCCCCTCATGAAATTTTTTCTTAACACATAAAAGAATAAAGGTAACACAATACAATTTACTAGTTGCCTTGACGACCAAATGTTGTAACCACCCGACATCTGTTGTGTTTGGTTCCCAATCCCCCTCATGGTTGTGATCATGTTGTTTCCTGCAAAATACAAAATACCTCCTTCGGCCTTGCGGCCATGTCAAAATATCCAAAATAACCATATGCATGAAATTTATTAACATCTATACGTAATTCAATCAATCATTATTTCTAGGTCTAAATCACAACTTAATTATGCATTTCATCATTATCCAAAATTATAGTAATGTAAATTCAACAACTACATTCTACTCATCATGGCGAAGAAATCCAATGTTAGAACACATGCAATATATCCATATAAAAATAATATCGGTATCCAATAGTCTATCCATGAGTCGGTGTAGATCATCACGAAAACAAAATCCAATCATAATCCAAATGCATCTAGTCACAAAACATCATGCTAATCAACATAAGTATAAGTCATGTCCATATCCAAAGTCTCGCATAACTCAAAATGATAATCAACTAAGTGTCGTAGGAAGTGGGCATTACATCCCCCTCCCTTAGACTAGACTTCCTCTGGAAGTCACTGAAATAAGTGTGGAAACTGAGCTCGCAATGATGTAGCATCCTCCCAAGTAGCAGCAGTCTCATCGTACCTGTCCCATTGGACCCGAACCTGATCAATCTCTCTGCCGCGAAGGCCCAGGGTCCTGCGATCTAAAATGCGCACGGGCTCCACCATCACCTGCACTGCAATGCAGTCCAATCTAGCACATGAGAAGGATCAGAAACATATCTCCTAAGCACAGAAACGTGAAATACATCATGGACGCGCGATAAGCTAGGTGGCAATGCTAGACGATAGGCTAAGGGGCCGAGGCGCTCCAAGATCTCAAAGGGACCCACAAATCTAGGAGCAAGCTTAGAACCTTTTCCATAATGGATAGGGCTCTTATGCGGTCTGACACGAAGAAACACCTTCGTGCCTACCTCAAAACTGCGATCTGTCCTATGCTGGTCGCATACTTCTTCTGTCTATCCTGTGCCTCCTGTAATCTCTGTCTGATCAAGGTAACCTGCTGCTCCATGTCCTGTAATAATGCTGGCCCAAGAGAAACCCTGTCCTCAATCCTATCCCAGCTAAGAGGTGTCCTGCACTCTCTACCATATAATGCCTGAAAAGGAGCCATGCCTATAGAACTCTGAAAACTATTATTGTAGGCAAACTCCACCAAATACAGATACTCCTCCCATCTCGACTGATGATCCATCACGTACATCCTGAGCATGTCCTCCAAAATCTGATTCACCCTCTCTGTCTGTCCATCGGTCTCAGGGTGATAAGCTGTGCTGAAATTAATCCTCGTCCCGAGGGCATACTGCATGGTGGTCCAGAAATGGGAGAGTGTACAAAGGGTCGCGGTCGCAAATGATCTTCCGTGGAATCCCATGTAGTCTGACAATCTCATCAAGGTATACTCGTGCCACCGCACTAGCCGTATAGGTAGTCTTCACTGGGGAAAAATGAGCTACCTTCGTCAATTTATCCACTGTGACCATGATGGCGTCGTGGTGGTATCTCGACGTCGGCAACCCAACAATGAAATCCATAGAAATGGTGTCCCACTTCCACTCCGGTATGGCGTGAGGATAGAGAAGGCCTGCCGGATGCTGATGCTCGGCCTTCACCCTCTGGCACTCTAAACAATGGGATACAAAAGAAGCTATGTCTCTCCGAAGTCCTCTCCAAAAGTACAACTGTCTCAAGGTGGCGTGCATCTTCTTCACCCCGGGATGGGCTGAATAAGGTGCACGATGAGCCTCTGTCAAAATGTCATGTCTCAAGCCTCCATCTCTAGGAACATATATCCGCCTCTGTGTCTGAGAAGACCATCTGCCTCTAGTGAAAATCCATCAAATCTCCCCTCAAGGGGTCTCTGAGACTCAATCTCTGCTCTGGCTGCAAGGTAGAAACTATCATGAGGAAGCTGCTGCAAGATCCTACTCCGCAAATCTGTGCCCACTGAGGTGGCCATAGCCACATGTCTCCGCTCTACTCAAGGCATCTGCCACCACATTCTCCTTTCCCTTCACATGCTCTATCTCCATGTCATACTCACAAAGTAACTCCATCCAACGCCGCTGACGAGCGTTGAGATTGGGCTGCGTGAAGAGGTGGCGAAGGCTCAAGTGATCAGTCCTGAGTGTAAATCTCGGCCAAGAAGAAAATGTCTCCACCGCACTAAGGCATGTACTACTGCTGCAAGCTCAAGGTCATGGGTCGGATAATTGAGCTCATAATCTTTGAGTTTGCGAGACTCAAAGGCAACTACTCTACCCTCCTGCATTAACACACCTCCAAGTCCTGCCAAGGAAGCATCTGTGCATACGAAAAACTCTCCATGAGGATCTGGCACTGCAAGGATAGGTGCTCTCGTAAGGCATTCCTTCAGTGTACTGAAGGCCTGCTCACATCTATCTGACCATAAAAACTTCTTCCCTTTCCGCTGAAGAGAAGTGATAGGGTGCGCAATCCGAGAAAAGTCCTGAACAAACCTCCTGTAGTATCCTGCTAGACCCATGAAACTACGCACCTCGGTCACACTAGTGGGTGCTGGCCAATCCATGATGGCTCGAATCTTGGAAGGATCGACTGCGATACCTTCCCCAGAAATAACGTGGCCCAAATACTGCACCTCAGGCTGAAAGAACGCACACTTCTCCAAGTTCCCGTAAAGGCGCTGCTCGCGAAGACACTGAAGAACCTGGCGAAGGTGCTCCTCGTGCTCCTCACGTGTGCGTGAGTAAATCAGAATGTCATCAAGGAAGATGAGCACGAAGCGATCAAGGAAGGTCCTGAATACCCCATTCATCAAACTCATAAACACTGCGGGGGCATTCGTCAAACCGAAAGGTACCACTGTGAACTCGTAGTGGCCATATCTCATGCGGAAAGCTGTCTTGTGAATATCCGTCTCCGCAATCCTGAGCTGATGGTATCCTGACTTAAGATCTATCTTAGAGAAAATGGTAGCCCCCTTCATCTGATCAAATAAATCATCAATGCGTGGAAGGGGGTAACGATTCTTGATCGTTACTTTATTCAAGCTGACGGTAATCAATACACAACCGAAGAGATCCATCCTTCTTCTTTATGAAGATAACTGGTGCACCCCAAGGGGATACACTAGGATGGATTAGGCCTTTCTCCAGAAGGCCCTCAAGCTGCAACTTGAGCTCACATAACTCAGGAGTAGTCATCCGATAGGGTGCTCGTGAGATAGGCTCTCGCTGGAACTAGATCTATATGGAAGTCGATCTCACGTGGGGGAGGTAATCCCGGTAGCTCCCCTGGAAACACATCGGAAAACTCTGATAAGATGGGATGATCATCGAGGGAAGGTCCTCTCGACTCATCCTCGATCATCACTAATCGTAATAAAGCATACATCTGCAACCCCGCCATGCACACCGCTTAAGCTGCATAGCGGAGATGGTGCGAATAGAAACGGGTCTCTTAACCCCTGATATCACTGACTCTACTCCAAGATCATCTATGCAAGCAATAGTCTTGTGGTAACAATCCACTCTAGCTCTGTGAGCGGACAACCAATCCATGCCTAAAATGATGCCATAAGATCCTAATGGAAGGATCCGAAGATCAGAAGTAGTGGTGAAGGGTCCCAAATCCACTACACACTCCTTGACTAAGGAGTCTACAGAAATCTTGGCTCCAGAAGCCATCTCAACGTCCCAACTACGGCCCTGCCTAACTGCCACCAGCCTACAACGCTCTACTAAGGATGGTGCAATGAAAGAATCAGAAGAACCAGAATCAAATAATATAGAGGTGGAAATACCACCAATACTACCTGTCGTCTCAATCACAGTACTCTGATGCTCAGCCTGGCGGTTCTCGACCACTGCGTAGATCCGATGACTCCGTGCCATATCTCCAACAGTAGGCTCTGAGCTCTGTGTCTTACCCTTGGTAGGGTTATGTGGGCAATCTCTCCAAATATGTCCAACAACTCCGCAACCATAACAGCTGCCTGGTCCTCTCCAGTGGGAAGCAGCTCCAGCTGGTACTCTAGATGACTGAGATACAGATCCTGATGATCCGGCTATGGACTGCTGAGGTCTCTCTTGCCGATGGGCTTCCTACTGACTGAGCTCTCGGTGTGCCTGTGTCCTGATGGGACCCCTAGGAGGAGGCCCCATACTACGTCCTCTCTGTGCATCAAATCTCTGAGGAGGTCGGTAAGGTGGGCGGGTCTGTGCTTGCTGCGCTGCTGCTGTGGTGGCCTAAATGAAGCTTGCCCTGAACTCTGTCCACCCCGTGGAGGAGGAACTGACCCCTTCGACCTACTATCCTGCATCTGCTGGATACGGCTCCGAACTCTGTCTCTAGCCTGTTGTGTCTTCCCCGTGTCTCCTCTGCAATATAGGCCTTCTCCACGGCCTCTGCTAATGTCTGTGGGCAGTGAATGCGCACTGCGCCACCTAAATCCAAGTTCAGGCCCCGGATGAACCTGTGAATCCATACCTGCTCATCCTGCATATAGTCGACGTACTGGAGTAGGTCCAGAAATCGACTCTCATACTCAGCTACTGTCATCGATGCCTGACGGAGGTCATGAAACTCATCATCTATGCTGCTGAATAAATCTCCTGGGTAAATACCTGCTCCTGAAACGCTCCTCAAACAGCTCCCAGGTAATCGTCTCTCGAGTCGACATGGAGCTTCTGCTCCTCGGTCCTCCACCAGACTCCTGCTCCATCCTTCAGAAGATGGATCGCAACACGAGCTTTCGTGTTGCTGCTACTGAGACAGAGCTTGAAGCATCCGCTCAAGCTCACCAACCAGGCCTCTGCCTGAAAACCACTGTATCACCTGAATAGTGAGATGGTCGCAGCTTCAGGATCTCCCTGATATGATCTGCAGCTGATGTATGACGAATCCTAGATCTCTCTGTATGCTCCTCCCTCTGTCTAGGGCTCCGAGACCTGTCCCTATGTCCTGAGATCCTGTCCCCATGTCCTCTCTGTGGTGACTCTGCCCTAGCCGACTCTGCACGGAAATTCTCTGCTCTGTGCTCCTCGCTGTGTCGAGGGGATGCCTGGGCATCTACTGATGGCTCCAAACTATGTCTAGCAAGTCGTCCTCCCAAGGGCTCTCCGCGTATAGCGGCATTGACATCCTGGAGTGTCTGCAAGATCTGAGGCAGAAGGGCTGCTACGGCCTGCTCTGGCGGTGGTATGTCTAGGTCTATGTGAAGAGACCCCTCGCCCAATCCGCGCCTCCTGCACAGATCAAGGCGAGAGTTAGTTCATCGTTCTAGGTCTTGTGTTAGTTTTCAAAATTTGTTGTTTACTATAATTATCAACATTATGGTTTTATATTTTAAAAGAATAATGTTTGTACTAAGTTAAATGTTCCTGTTTTTGTTTTTCTGCGTGTGCCCAAGGGTCCAAGCTTCGAACCCCTGGCTCTGATACCAAAATGTAACGCCACAAAAAGCGACGACGCCACACTCACGACAACGACGGCGACGATGCGCGCACAACAAAATCACAACCGAAAATGCGTGACATTTTTTTTTTTTTTTTTATGTATGATTAGATTTGAATTTACGAAAAATAAATTATACAACTAATGTATCATAAGCATTGATAATGAGGAATAAGTTTAATTTATTTTATCGAATTTTAAATAATGTAAGAAGTTTAGCCAAGATGAGTCTATTTTGTCATTCGAATGATGCATTGATCAGCAATTAAAAAAATCATGTTTTTGCATTAAGATGTAATATTATGAAAAGGAATACATATATATATTTATTTATTATTTAATCAAGATCACATTTTTTTAATTTAGGTTATCCGTATTTTATTTATTTATTTTATGAAAAGAGATTAAAAGGGATATATAATATATAAGAATAATATGTATTATAATATATATAAATATATATGATAATATAATATACAAAGATATATATATATAGAATATATAAATTAAATAATATATTAGAAATTAACTTAATGTATATTATACAATGAATCCTTTAAATTAAATTATCAATAAATAATTAATATTAAATAATACTAAATCTAAATACATTTAAATATTTTATTTTATATATAATATATATAGTTATAGTGATTTTCATATATATATATTAGTATTTTAAATAAATTGCCAATATGCCTATTAATATATATTTATAAAGTTTTATTTAGGTGAAAACGTTTAAGGTCAATTTTACATTTAGCTTTCCTATTTTACTCATATGCATTTATGTGGTTCAACTATTTGATATATCTTCAAAGTCTTTTTTTATTTTCAATTTATGATTATTTGCTACAAAATAATCAAAAAAAATGAAAATTTAAGAATTTTTCATGGTGAGAAAGGGTGGTGGTTCAACCATCTTATTATTAAATGCATTTTAACTTACATTCCTTTAAACTTCTGCAATGACTCCCAACGAAGTCCCTTGCAAATATTTTACTCGATTTGGAAATCCTATAATTCATTACATCAAAATATTTCAGAGGATTCACGGAGGAGTATTCTCAGCCTGCAGTAGGTGTGTAGAAGCTCAAGTGCATGGAAGGGAGGCGTGTTACTTAGCCTTGGATCTAAACAACAAAGTTCAAATTAAAAGTGCGATCTCAGGTGAAATAGGAGTTGCTCAAGGTGGGAGCGGCGTTTTTTGGTGGCCAAGAGTATGTAAGGCATTAGCATGATGAATGGAAAAGCACGGTTCAGCCTTCAAGGAGCATGGGAGAAAAAATCGGCCGATTGAGGAGGAGAATGCGTCTCCATTTTCATTTTGTTTTTCAATAGGATTGAAAAGAGTATTTATGGGTCGGAATTTCTACGGAAGTGCGCCACAAGAGGATGGAGCAGAACTGTAGGAGGGGCGTATCAAACCTCGTTTTTTCATTGGGCCATTGCAAGTGCATGAGTGCAAGTGGTGCTACAAATCCAACTATGCAATCATAGGTTGTCCAGTCATGTATTACAAGAATCTATCCTCAACAAGGCTGTAATGCCAACTTCTAATTTCATTGCCAAGCATACTATTTTAGAATTTCTGTCAAGATGAAAATCCTGAAAGCTGCACCTGAAAATATATCGCTTGAAGATAAGATAAGAAAAAATGCAATATTTATAGAGGCATATAAATGATTCAATTTAAAAAATTTCATCATGGAATTACAAGCGAAACGTTTTTGAAGACAACTCAACACACTTAAGCTTCCATATTATATTAATATTAATGTGAAATATTTTCTTTCATTCAAGATGCAATATGTATTTCAGATGCCAAGAATTTGAAGCGATTAAGAATGGAAAAATGATGCAAAAAGATTTGGGATGCATTGGAGGCGATTAAATTTGTTAAAACATTTCAATTGAAAAGTTAAAAGTCAACATCAGAGATTGAAAAATCGGAGGGTCATTTAATCGTATGAGGTTCCCATTGATTTGCATTAAAATTGGGAAAATAAAAAGAAAGACCATTGAGGAGTAGATAATATGATAAAGATTGAAGCTAGAATTCATCGTAAGCAAATACGTTTTACATTGATATTTGATTCTAGAGAGGAAAATAAGTAGAAGCTATAAAAATCAAAGTTGAAAATGTAAAAAATAAGCACTATACTCATGACATGTATTAAAGCCATGTTATATAGGGGTTAACGATTCATTCATTTTAACGGTAAATCATACAAATTTATGTAAAGAGCACAATATATGTTTGATTTAAATTTCATCCGATTTTTATTCATATTTATTATGATGATTTATCATTAATTGATATATATTTTATTATTATATAACAAAATATTACACTTGAAAATTAAATATTCAATGAGGAAAATAAATTTATTGTATTCATTCACTAAGTTTTGTTTTCTCAAAGCTTTTTTTCTATAAATAAGGGATGAGGCTTAAGGCTTATGATCATTTCATTTGTAAATTAATGGTGGAGTTTTGAAGGAAAAGAATTTTTCATTTCCCTTTATGTTAATTTGCAATGCAATTTACAATGAAATTCATAAATGAATGAAGAAAGCATAATAGAGCTAGAGCCTAGATGATTTCATTGATGGCATATTAAAGGCCATTTAAAACTTAAATCCTTTCCATCAATATATACAAGAAGGGAAATACACTAACATTCCACTTTTCAATACATTTTTTTTAAACAAAAAAATGAATCTAACATATATTATTTTTGTAATTTCTTTCCAACATTCCAAAAGAATTCAACAACATTTCCAATAAATTTTTAGAGTAAGAAATACTATCATTTCAATGCAACTTTTCCTTCAAATCTTTTTACAACATGTCCTACTTCATGTGGAAAACATATTTACAATAATGGAAGCTAGAGAAAACAAGCAATATTACATTTCTTTCTCCACTCAAGGTGGGTAATACATGATGATTTTTTACACATTGTCAACAACAAGGTTCTTGTGCTCCAAAGTGTTCTTCATCCATGCTCCAAGTTCCAAGTATTTCAAATCACAACCAAGATAGGGGAGAGGCAACACTCTCCTCCCAACCAAAACTCAATGGAGAAGAGAAGCAATCTCCTCCATTGACCCCGAGCCCCAAACACAACACAATGAAGGGTGGTCTCAACTCAAGGCAACAATACTTGCTTCCACAATACAATTTCTTCACAACATTCAAGGTAAAAAGAGAAACAAAAGGAAACACAAATAACACAATACTTTGCACAACAAGGCTTTCATCCAAGCCAACAAGAGAAGGAACTATGGGAAAGTTTTCCTTATGCCTCCCAATTGAGATGAGATGCCCATCCAAAACCCTCCACAATAAAACTCAAGCCCCTATGACTCTTATGCCTCCCTCAAGTACCCCTTTTTCCTCCCATACTCTTATGCCTCCCTCCTCTTATGGCTCCCTCAAAGACAAGGTAAGAATGTAAACATTCTTACCCAAGATGGGCATCCCTCTCAAACTCCCTCCACAATATCCTAATCTACTCTTATGCCTCCCTCATGAGTATTCCCATAGACCTCTCCTATACTACACAATAAGCATTCTATCCATTTTCACAATACACCAAAGTAAACATGCATTTTCACAATTTTAGCATAGAAGCAACAATAATATGAAAGCAAAACAAAGGAGAAGGTTTCCTACCTCTCCATTGGAGAAGCCTAAACCAAGAAATTTGTCCAAGCTCCCTCCCAAAACAATCCAAGCATGCAAGTCCAAGCACTCTTTTTCTCTTTCTCCCAATTCTTTTCTCTCCCAAAAAAAATAACAAAAGAGAACTCTTCAACAAAACAAAAACAAAACTCCAACCCCCTCAACAAGAGAGGAAATTTCCATAAATAGACAAGAGGAAGAGTGAGGGTGATGTGGCTCCTTGTAGGATGCCACATCACACATCCTCAAGACCACCTCCCTTTAGTCAACTCAAATCCCAAAACACCATAAATGGGTGGTTGGGTTGAATGACATCTTTAATCCACATCCATCCCTTTCCCATGTGTCCTAAGGCACAATTAAATGCAAAAAGAAGACAAGTGCACTCCAAAGTCACATTTCCCTTCCCAAAACAATAAATAATCCCTTTTTGGATTCCCAACCCATAGATATGGTTGGTAGGGGTTTTGGGAAGTGTGGGACAAGTTCAACTTGTCCCACAAGTCCCCTAAAATTGCCCAAAATCTCAAATTCGAGATTCAAAGGATTTGGAGTGGTCAACACTCAAAACCAAACATTCAATACATGAGGAAACACAAGGCTCAAGGAGCCAACCATCAAAATTAATTACACCCACTTGACTTCCCTCCAAAACTTAAAAATTAAAACAAGATATTACATTAATCTAAACACACTTAGCAAAAGTAATAAAAAAAAAAAGAAACATCACAAATAAAATCACCTACTAAAGTAAGTTAAAACAAGTAATTAAAATTCTTACCCCCTTGGTCACATTAGAAAATTTCCCCCTCATGGAAATTTTCTTAACACATAAAAGAATAAAGGTAACACAATACAATTTACTAGTTGCCTTGACGACCAAATGTTGTAACCACCCGACATCTGTTGTGTTTGGTTCCCAATCCCCCTCATGGTTGTGATCATGTTGTGTTTCCTGCAAAATACAAAATACCTCCTTCGGCCTTGCGGCCATGTCAAAATATCCAAAATAACCATATGCATGAAATTTATTAACATCTATACGTAATTCAATCAATCATTATTTCTAGGTCTAAATCACAACTTAATTATGCATTTCATCATTATCCAAAATTATAGTAATGTAAATTCAACAACTACATTCTACTTATCATGGCGAAGAAATCCAATGTTAGAACACATGCAATATATCCATATAAAAAAAATATCAGTATCCAATAGTCTATCCACGAGTCTGCGTAGATCATACTGAAAGCAAAATCCAATCATAATCCAAATGCATCTACTCACAAAACATCATGCTAATCAACATAAGTATATGTAATGTCCATATCCAAAGTCTGCATAACTCAAAATGATAATCAACTAAGTGTCGTAGGGAAGTGGGCATTACATCCCCCCCCTTAGACTAGACTTCCTCCTGGAAGTCACTGAAATAAGTGTGGAAACTGAGCTCGCAATGATGTAGCATCCTCCCAAGTAGCAGCAGTCTCATCGTACCTGTCCCATTGGACCCGAACCTGATCAATCTCTCTGCCGCGAAGGCCCAGGGTCCTGCGATCTAAAATGCGCACGGGCTCCACCATCACCTGCCCCTGATCCTGCACCTGCAATGCAGTCCAATCTAGCACATGAGAAGGATCAGAAACATATCTCCTAAGCACAGAAACGTGAAATACATCATGGACGCGCGATAAGCTAGGTGGCAATGCTAGGCGATAGGCCAAGGGACCGAGGCGCTCCAAGATCTCAAAGGGACCCACAAACCTAGGAGCAAGCTTAGAACCTTTTCCATAATGGATAGGGCTCTTATGCGGTCTGACACGAAGAAACACCTTCGTGCCTACCTCAAAACGCGTGATCTGTCCTATGTTGGTCTGCATACTTCTTCTGTCTATCCTGTGCCTCCTGTAATCTCTGTCTGATCAAGGTAACCTGCTGCTCCATGTCCTGTAATAATGCTGGCCCAAGAGAAACCCTGTCCTCAATCCTATCCCAACTAAGAGGTGTCCTGCACTCTCTACCATATAATGCCTGAAAAGGAGCCATGCCTATAGAACTCTGGAAACTATTATTGTAGGCAAACTCCACCAAAATACAGATACTCCTCCCATCTCGGTGATGATCCATCACGTACATCCTGAGCATGTCCTCCAAAATCTGATTCACCCTCTCTGTCTGTCCATCGGTCTCAGGGTGATAAGCTGTGCTGAAATTAATCCTCGTCCCGAGGGCATACTGCATGGTGGTCCAGAAATGGGAGGTGTACAAAGGGTCGTGGTCGCAAATGATCTTCCGTGGAATCCCATGTAATCTGACAATCTCATCAAGAGTATACTCGTGCCACTGCACTAGCCTGTATAGGTAGTCTTCACTGGGGAAAAATGAGCTACCTTCGTCAATTTATCCACTGTGACCATGATGGCGTCGTGGTGGTATCTCGACGTCGGCAACCCAACAATGAAATCCATAGAAATGGTGTCCCACTTCCACTCCGGTATGGCGTGAGGATAGAGAAGGCCGGCTGGATGCTGATGCTCGGCCTTCACCCTCTGGCACTCTAAACAGTGGGATACAAATGAAGCTATGTCTCTCGAAGTCCTCTCCAAAATACAACTATCTCAAGGTGGCGTGCATCTTCTTCACCCGGGATGGGCTGAATAGGTGCACGATGAGCCTCTGTCAAAATGTCATGTCTCAAGCCTCCATCTCTAGGAACATATATCCGACCTCTATGTCTGAGAAGACCATCTGCCTCTAATGAAAATCCATCAAATCTCCCTCAAGGGGTCTCTGAGACTCAATCTGCTCTGGCTGCAAGGTAGAAACTATCCTGAGGAAGCTGCTGCAAGATCCTACTCCGCAAATCTGTGCCCACTGAGGTGGCCATAGCCACATGTCTCCGTCTACTCAAGGCATCTGCCACCACATTCTCCTTTCCCTTCACATGCTCTATCTCCATGTCATACTCACAAAGTAACTCCATCCAACGCCGCTGACGAGCGTTGAGATTGGGCTGCGTGAAGAGGTGGCGAAGGCTCAAGTGATCAGTCCTGAGTGTAAATCTCCGGCCAAGAAGAAAATGTCTCCACCGCACTAAGGCATGTACTACTGCTGCAAGCTCAAGGTCATGGGTCGGATAATTGAGCTCATAATCTTTGAGTTTGCGAGACTCAAAGGCAACTACTCTACCCTCCTGCATTAACACTCCTCCAAGTCCTGCCAAGGAAGCATCTGTGCATACGAAAAACTCTCCATGAGGATCTGGCACTGCAAGGATAGGTGCTCTCGTAAGGCATTCCTTCAGTGTACTGAAGGCCTGCTCACATCTATCTGACCATAAAAACTTCTTCCCTTTCCGCTGAAGAGAAGTGATAGGGTGCGCAATCGAGAAAAGTCCTGAACAAACCTCCTGTAGTACCCTGCTAGACCCATGAAACTACGCACCTCGGTCACACTAGTGGGTGTTGGCCAATCCATGATGGCTCGAATCTTGGAAGGATCGACTGCGATACCTTCCCCTGAAATGATGTGGCCCAAATACTGCACCTCAGGCTGAAAGAACGCACACTTCTCCAAGTTCCCGTAAAGGCGTTGTTCGCGAAGACACTGAAGAACCTGGCGAAGGTGCTCCTCGTGCTCCTCACGTGTGCGTGAGTAAATTAGAATGTCATCAAGGAAGATGAGCACAAAGCGATCAAGGAAGGTCCTGAATACCCCATTCATCAAACTCATAAACACTGCGGGGGCATTCGTCAAACCGAAAGGTACCACTGTGAACTCGTAGTGGCCATATCTCGTGCGGAAAGCTGTCTTGTGAATATCCGTCTCCGCAATCCTGAGCTGATGGTATCCTGACTTAAGATCTATCTTGGAGAAAATGGTAGCCCCCTTCATCTGATCAAATAAATCATCAATGCGTGGAAGGGGTAACGATTCTTGATCGTTACTTTATTCAGCTGACGGTAATCAATACACAACCGAAGAGATCCATCCTTCTTCTTTACGAAGATAACTGGTGCACCCCAAGGGGATACACTAGGACGGATTAGGCCTTTCTCCAGAAGGCCCTCAAGCTGCAACTTGAGCTCACATAACTCAGGAGTAGTCATCCGATAGGTGCTCGTGAGATAGGCTCTGCGCCGGAACTAGATCTATATGGAAGTCGATCTCACGTGGGGGAGGTAATCCCGGTAGCTCCCCTAGGAACACATCGGCAAACTCTGATAAGATGGGATGATCATCGAGGGAAGGTCCTCTCGACTCATCCTGCGATCCATCACCGACATAATAGCAAACAATTGACAACCCTGTCGTGCACACCGCTTAAGCTGCATAGCGGAGATGGTGCGAATGGAAATGGCCCTCCTAACTCCTGATATCACTGACTCTACTCCAAGATCATCTATGCAAGCAATAGTCTTATGGTAACAATCCACTCTAGCTCTGTGAGTGGACAACCAATCCATGCCTAAAATGATGCCATAAGATCCTAATGGAAGGATCCGAAGATCAGAAGTAGTGGTGAAGGGTCCCAAATCCACTACACACTCCTTGACTAAGGAGTCTACAGAAATCTTGGCTCCAGAAGCCATCTCAACGTCCCAACTACGGCCCTGCCTAACTGCCACCAGCCTACAACGCTCTACTAAGGATGGTGCAATGAAAGAATCAGAAGAACTAGAATCAAATAATATAGAGGTGGAAATACCACCAACACTACTGTCGTCTCAATCACAAGATGCTCACCGGCCTGGCGGTTCTGACGATGAAGTAGGCTCTCAAGCTGGCGTCTTACCCTTGGTAGGGTTATGGGAAATCTCCAAAGATCGTAACCATGTCCGGTGCCGGGTACTCTAGATGACCGAGATATAGCTCTGAGCTCTTGATCAGGGACTGAGGTGCACCCGATGCATCCCGTGGAGGAGGAAGCTCGTGTCTGATCCCTTTGACCTACTATCCCGCATCCATGCTGGATATGGCTCCTAACTCGCTCTCTAGAGTCAGATCGATCCTGTGTCTTCCCCGTGTCTCTCTCTGCAATATAGGCCTTCTCCGATGGGACCCTAGAGGAGGCCCTACTACGCCCTCTCTGTGCATGAATCTCTCGAGGAGGTCGGTAAGGTGAATGCGCACTGCGTGGTCCGAAAATCCAAACTCTGTCCACCCCGTGGAGGAGGATGACCCCTTCGACCTACTATCCCGCTGGATAATCCTGTCTCTAGCCTCTTGTGTCTTCCCCTGCATATAGGCCTTCTCCACGGCCTCGCTAATGTCTGTGGGAGTGAAGCGTCTGCGCCTCCTAAATCTAAATTCAACGGATGAACTCATACTCATACCTCTCATCCTGCATATAGTCGACGTAATGGAGTAGGTCCAGAAATCGACTCTCATACTCAACTACTATCATCGATGGACGGAGGTCATGAAACTCGTCTATGCGCTGCTGTATAAATCTCCTGGGTAAATACCTGCTCCTGAAACGCTCCTCAAACAGCTCCCAGGTAATCGTCTCGAGTCAACATGGAGCTTCTGCTCCTCGGTCCTCCACCAGACTCCTGCTCCATCCTTCAGAAGATGGATCGCAACACGAGCTTTCGTGTTGCTACTACAAGGACAGAGCTTGAAGCATCCGCTCAAGCTCACCAACCAGGCCTCTGCCTGAAAACCACCTGTATCACCCGAATAGTGAGATGGTCGTAGCTTCAGGATCTCCCTGATATGGTCTGCAGCTGACGTATGACGAATCCTAGATCTCTCTGTATGCTCCTCCCTCTGTCTAGGGCTCCGAGACCTGTCCCTATGTCCTGAGATCCTGTCCCCATGTCCTCTCTGTGGTGACTCTGCCCTAGCCGACTCTGCACGGAAATTCTCTGCTCTGTGCTCCTCGCTGTGTCGAGGGGATGCCTGGGCATCTACTGATGGCTCCAAACTATGCCTAGCAAGTCGTCCTCCCAAGGGCTCTCCACGTATAGCGGCATTGACATCCTGGAGTGTCTGCAAGATCTGAGGCAGAAGGGCTGCTACGGCCTGCTCTGGTGGTGGTATGTCTAGGTCTATGTGAAGAGACCCCTCGCCCAATCCGCGCCTCCCGCGGATCAAGGCGAGAGTTAGTTCATTGTCTAGGTCTTGTGCTAGTTTTCTAAATTTCTGTTTACTATAATTATCAACATTATGGTTTTATATTTTAAAAGAATAATGTACGAACTAAGTTAAAGTGTTCTATTTTTCACGTTTTCTCCGGTGTGCCCAAGGGTCCCAGCTTCGAACCCCTGGCTCTGATACCAAAATGTAACGCCGCAAAAAGCGACGACGCCACACTCACGACGACGACGGCGACGATGCGCCGCACCGCAAAACATCCGTCCCGAAAAAGCGCAATTTTTTTTTTTTGAAGGGTGTATGATTAGAATTCACTCCTCTTATACAAACTAAGTGTACTAAGCATTAGAAATGAGGAATAAAAGAATCTTAATTTATACTTAATCATATTGGTGTAAGAAGTTTAGCCAAGATGCCTATTTCATTGCCAGCTATGAAGTTCAAAATTTTTTTTTGTTTTTGCATTAAGAACGTAACATGGCTATAATATAGTATTTAATCAAGATCACATTTCATAAAGTAGGTTAGTCGTATTTATTTATTTATTTTGTGAAAAGAGAACAAAAGGGATATAAAAAGTCAATATATATAAGGCTCATACTAACCATTTGTATGGTCAATTTATCGACCGATGAATGATAACCTCACAAAATCACTACTAGCACTCAACTACAACCATATGGCTACAATTTTAATATAATGTGGAGCAAAGAAAGGAACACATATAAGCACAATGAAAAGTATAGAATACAATTATCACACAAATGACTTAGCCTTCGAAATAATCACTAAACTCCTAAATACCCTTGCCAAAATTAGCTACTCCGTTTCAATCCCACACTGACTCACAAGTTAAGTGCATATTGTCAAAAGCCTATCATTAACTCGTACAAAGCCTATCTAATAACTCCGCACTTATTGATTTGGTGGGTTTGGACTTTGAGCTCTTCTCTTTATGTGGTTAATTTGGGCCATTCGGGTCGCCTTAATGATGCACTTTTTGAGACACACAATAAAAGGAGTTAGTTGGAATCATGGTAGAGAGGGTGGTGGTTCAACCATCTTATCATGCATTTTAACTTCCCCCCTTGGCGTGCAAACGACAAATAAGTGGCAAAAGGTTGCAAATATTTTACTCGATTTGCAATCCTATAATTCATTGATATCGGCTAACTTAAATTGTGCCCTCTGAAATTTGGAGGAGTATCTGAAGCGTGCGAGTAGAGCTAGGTGCATGGAAGGGAATGTGTTACCTCTACTTTTCGTTGTGTCTTTGCGAGGTGCGAGGGTGAAGGGGGTCTGGTTTCTTCTTTTTTCTGTCCCTGGGCGCTAGGTTAGAGGGTGAAAGATTAAGATGGAGCTCCAGTGCATGGGAGAAAGTGATTTACCTCCATTTTATTTGGGTGCAGCAAGGTGTATGCGTGGCTGGGTTCGACAGGGACGCCTGCACAAAGGGACAGGTAGTGGGGCGTATTACCTCCACTTTCTTTGGGTGCTGCATGGTGTATGGCAGGCCGTCCAACTATGTTGTTATCAGTTCAGTATTGAATGTATCCTCAAATGCGGCGTTACAGCCATATTCTCTGTAAGATAAGATAAGTTGAAGTTGAAGATAAGATAAGATAAGATGGCGATATTTATAGAGGCATATAAATGATTCAATGTTGAAATTCCCGCAACTTGAACGACACGTTTTGAAGACAACTCAACACACTTAAGTTTTTATTAATATTAATATTAATGTGAAATATTTGGGTCTTTCATTACAGTGATAATCAACTGGTAATTCAGATGCCAAGAATTTGACTGATTCAAGAATAAGAAAAGTCAGAACCAGAGGTTGAAGGCAGATTAAGAAAAGTCAGAACCAGAGATTGAACGGAGGGTCATGTCTTCGTGGTGTTGAGGGCCTTCTGATTGGGAAAATAAGAAGAAAGACCATAACTGGGAGTAGATAATATGATAAACATTGACGCTAGAATTCATCGTAAGCTCATACGTTTTACATTGACCTGTTCTAGTTGAAAATAAGTAGATGCTATTCAAACCCCGAGAAAAGGGAAAAAATATCAGCTATACTCGTGACATGTATTCAAAGCCATGTTATAATTCAACGTTCATTCATTTTGAACGGAAAAACTCATAACAAATGTAAAAAAAGCACAATATATGTTTGTTTTAAGTGTCTGCCTTGCTATTCAAGTTTAATGATGATTGCTTAGTTGATATCACTTTATTTAAAATATATAACAAAACATTACACTTGAAAATTCAAATATTCAATTAGGAAAATAAATTTAGTGCCTAGTCATTCACTAAGGTTCCATTCTCAAAACATACTATAAATAAGGGATGAGGCGGAGATCATGTCCTATGTAAATGTGGTGGAATGGAAATCCCTCAGCTTTTATCACGTAAGCCTAAGAATTATGTGTAATCTATCCATGCAATTTACAATGGTTTCTTAAATGAAGAAGCATAATAGAGCTAGAGCCTAGATGATTTCATGATTATACTGAAGGCCATTTAAAAACTTAAATCCTTTCTTCAATAATACAAGAAGGGGAAATACACTAACATTCCACTTTTCAATACATCTTCTTTTAAACAACAAAATGAGATCTAACATGCATATTCTTTTGTAATTTCTTTCCAACATTCCACAAGAATTCAACAACATTTCCAATGAATTTTTAGAGTAAGAAATACTATCATTTCAATGTAACTTTTCCTTCAAATCTTTTACAACATGTCCTACTTCATGTGGAAAACATATTTACAATAATGGAAGCTAGAGAAAACAAGGCAATATTACATTTCTTTCTCCACTCAAGGTGGGTAATTACATGATGTTTTAACATTGTCAACAACAAGGTTCTTGTGCTCCAAAGTGTTCTTCATCCATGCTCCATGTTCCAAGTATTTCAAATCACAACCAAGATAGGGGGAGAGGCAACACTCTCCTCCCAACCAAAACTCAATGGAGAAGAGAAGCAATCTCCTCCATTGACCCCGAGCCCCAAACACAACACAATGAAGGGTGGTCTCCAACTCAAGGCAACAATACTTGCTTCCACAATACAATTTCTTCACAACATTCAAATTAAAAAGAGAAACAACAAGGAAACACAAATAACACAATACTTTGCACAACAAGGCTTTCATCCAAGCCAACAAGAGAAGGAACTATGGGAAAGTTTTCCTTATGCCTCCCAATTGAGATGAGATGCCCATCCAAACCCTCCACAATAAAACTCAAGCCCCTATGACTCTTATGCCTCCCTCAAGTACCCCTTTTTCCTCCCATACTCTTATGCCTCCCTCCTCTTATGGCTCCCTCAAAGACAAGGTAAGAATGTAAACATTCTTACCCAAGATGGGCATCCCTCTCAAACTCCCTCCACAATATCCTAATCTACTCTTATGCCTCCCTCATGAGTATTCCCATAGACCTCTCCTATACTACACAATAAGCATTCTATCCATTTTTCACAATACACAAAAGTAAACATACATTATCCACAAATTTAAGCAAAGAAACAACAACAATAAGAAAGCAAAAAGGGAGAAGGTTTCCTACCTCTCCATTGGAGAAGCCTAAACCAAGAAATTTGTCCAAGCTCCCTCCAAAACAATCCAAGCATGCAAGTCCAAGCACTCTCTTTTTCTCTTTCTCCCAATTCTTTTCTCTCCCAAAAATAACAAAAGAGAACTCTTCAACAAAACAAAAACAAAACTCCAACCCCCTCAACAAGAGAGGAAATTTCCATAAATAGACAAGAGGAAGAGTGAGGGTGATGTGGCTCCTTGTAGGATGCCACATCACACATCCTCAAGACCACCTCCCTTTAGTCAACTCAAATCCCAAAACACCATAAATGGGTGGTTGGGTTGAATGACATCTTTAATCCAAATCCATCCCTTCCCCATGTGTCCTAAGGCACAATTAAATGCAAAAGAAGACAAGTGCACTCCAAAGTCACATTTCCCTTCCCAAAACAATAAATAATCCCCTTTTTGGATTCCCAACCCATAGATATGGTTGGTAAGGGGTTTTGGGAAGTGTGGGACAAGTTCAACTTGTCCCACAAGTCCCCTAAAATTGCCCAAAATCTCAAATTCGAGATTCAAAGGATTTGGAGTGGTCAACACTCAAAACCAAACATTTAATACATGAGGAAACACAAGGCTCAAGGAGCCAACCATCAAAATTTATTACACCCACTTGACTTCCTTCCAAAACTTAAAAATTAAAACAAGATATTACATTAATCTAAACACACTTAGCAAAGTAATTTAAAAAAAAAAGAAACATCACAAATAAAATCACCTACTAAAGTAAGTTAAAACAAGTAATTAAAATTCTTACCCCCTTGGTCACATTAGAAAATTTCCCCCTCATGGAAATTTTCTTAACACATAAAAGAATAAAGGTAACACAATACAATTTACTAGTTGCCTTGACGACCAAATGTTGTAACCACCGACATCCTGTTGTTGTGTTTGGTTCCCAATCCCCCTTTAGGTTGTGATCATGTTGTGTTTCTGCAAAATACAAATTACCTCCTTCGGCCTTGCGGCCATGTCAAAATATCCAAAATAACCATATGCATGAAATTTATTAACATCTATACGTAATTCAATCAATCATCATTTCTAGGTCTAAATCACAACTTAATTATGCATTTCATCATTATCCAAAATTATAATAATGTAAATTCAACAACTACATTCTACTCATCATGGCGAAGAAATCCAATGTTAGAACACATGCAATATATCCATATAAAAACAATATCGGTATCAATAGTCTATCCATGAGTCAGTGTAGATCATACTGGAAACAAAATCCAATCATAATCCAAATGCATCTAGTCACAAAACATCATGCTAATCAACATAAGTATAAATCATGTCCATATCCAAAGTCTGCATAACTCAAAATGGTAATCAACTAAGTGTCGTAGGGAAGTGGGCATTACACCTCTTGATCATCCTATTTTATCCAACATATGGTGGAATTTCCAGGTCATGATCATCTTCTACTTGTTCAGCTTCAACAAGATTTACTCTTGGAGAATCTCCTTGCCTTTTTCATGTGTATAAGTATGTGGGCATTCAAAATCCCAATGCCCTTCTTCACCACATCTATAACAAACAAATGGTCTTCGTGGAGCCTCCCATCCTCTATCGCTAGCATATCCTCTTCCCCTAGAAAATCCTCTGCCTCTTTGTTGATTTTGGAAATCTTGTCTCGTATCCTCTTTCTTTTCCAATCCATGAGATGATTCTCCCCTACCTTGGCTGAAACCAGCTCGTCCCGAAAGGAAGATGAGACCCCCTATTCATTCTAGGTGATCTCCTAAAAATTTGATGATTTTGTTTTTCCTCGGCCTTTAAGGCTAATTGATAGGCATCCTCCATGCTTTTAATCCTATAAATACTTATCTCATCTTGAATAGAAAATTTTAATCCATTAACATACCTTGTAGACATTTGTTCCTCAATTTCTTCATGCTCTACACAAATGGACAACTTGTAGAACTCATATGTGTATTATTGCACTGTTTGTAAGTTCTTTTTGAGATTATGAAACCTCTGTAAAGGGTTTGTGTATAATCCATAGGGAGAAATTTTTCTTTTAGCTTCTTCTCCATCTTACTCCACGTCCTAATTCTTTCTTTCCCTTTTCTTGATCGCTCTTTTTGTAGGTGATCCCACCATAACATAGCATGACCTTTTAATTTGTGCATGCAAATTTTACCTTCTTTTCTTCGACATAACCTTCCACTCAAAAAAATTTCCCATGCTAGTCAACCAAGTATATCAACTCCTCGATTTTATACTACCACAATACTCTTTGAAACATCAACTCTTATCCCATCATTCTTTCCTTCTAATGCTCGAAGCATCCTTTCTTGAAAGATAATGGTGGTGTTTGCGTTTCCTCCTCTTCACAAACTTCTTCTTCATTTGTGTTATCTCCACCTTGATTTCCTCTCTGGGTTATCATTGCAGCAAGTGCAACAACTTGTCTCTGTAGATCTTTCATATTTCTATTCATCTAGACAATACCACCACCTCTTCCTCTTCCTCTTCCTTCCATTTTTTAAAAATACTTCGAACTAGCTCTGATACCATATAATGTAGCCAAATTATGAACAAACCTGATATATTGCAAATAATATGAACTCCAAAAGAAAATAGATCTCCTTCTTTGTTACTAAATAATGAATTAAAATGTTTCCTAAATAGGAAAAAAACTCCCAACTCAAGTTTCCAAGCAAACTCTAACTAACTCTGACTAAATCTACTCTAGGTGGTGGAAATTACTATTTTTAGTAGTTTACTAGAACTTGTTATTCTTAGTAAGTTTGCATGGTTATTCATATGGGCGTAAAAATTTCACGCATCTTCTACATCCCTAAAATAGAGGAATTCCAACTTTCTAACTCATAATGCAACTAATAGACCAAAATTAACTAATGCCCAAAAATAGGAAAAAACAAAACTATAACTTAAATCCTAATTTTCAGCCTCAAGATGATGGATTTAGGGCCCAAAATGTGTCAAAATCTTTCCCCAACTAGTAGGGTGGGTTGCTCCTACGTTTGTCTCATCAAAACATGGTTTTAAAAAAAATGGACTCAAATAGACACCCGGAGCTCAAGTTATGACCTTGTCAAGTTCCTGCTAATTCTAGCACATCAAATTAATTCCTCCATGTGCATGCATTGAAAATTATTTTTCCTTTCCTAGGAATGCAAGGAATCATTCATAATTCCTTTTTTTTTAAATACATCCTTTGCATGTGTGGCTTCTAAATTAATTCCTTCTTGACTTCATAAAAATAGCCAGCAACTCTTCCATCTCATAATTATGTATTTCCATCGCATTTTCTATCAAGTATTTCTTTTTTAAATACAACCTTATTTTCTTGGACAGAATGCCCAAAACATTCTAGAGGATGTATGCAAATAGGTGATGCTTCAGGAAAAGACCGATCCCTCCAAACTTTCACCAAAAAGATCTCACCAACTTTTCTGACAACGAATGGGCATTTGTTTGTGGATTTTTTCTTTGGCAAACACGTTTTGGACTGCTAACTTGACCAATGGATGTGTTTCAACTTTGAGTTCAAGAAAATACGTGGAGATCCTTGTTCCTTTACTGGCGTGGACCTTTGCTTGTTGATCAGGTAGTGTGTGGATTTTCTTCAATTTCCTTTCTTCTTCCCAATCACTGGCGCAGGCAATGGATTCGTGAGATATTTGCAAAGGATGAAAGCTTTTGCCTGCTATTCTACCCAATGTGTGGGAATATCCTCCTTCATTTCTTGTGTGTGGACTGATTTTCTTCCTTGTATGCATGGATTATGGCCTGCATTGGTTTATTTTACTGGTGTGGCTATATTTCTTTCCATTCATTCTAAAATAAGAAACAAAAATTCTTCCAACTAGTTTCACAGGGAAATGGTTACGGGAATTAAAGAAGATTCCCCATAACCATTTCCCCTTCCATTGAAATAATTGACTCCTCTTCCTTCGGGTAGTGGCATTAATTTCGAGAAAAGGGAAAAATATCAGTCATTTGCAAACAAAGCAGTAAGCGGAGTTGGTAATCCCCATCCTATTCCCCATGTGGGAGATCGGGATATTTTTTTCTCGTTTGTGAATTGGTTG
Source organism: Taxus wallichiana var. yunnanensis (assembly GCA_018340775.1). Classification (NCBI taxonomy): domain Eukaryota; kingdom Viridiplantae; phylum Streptophyta; class Pinopsida; order Cupressales; family Taxaceae; genus Taxus; species Taxus wallichiana. The sequence continues at coordinate 313,895,057 of CM031237.1, forward strand.
GATTGGCAATCAGTAGAAGAAATCCAACAAGTGGGAAAAAAAAGAATTTTCGAGGAAAGGGGAAATTCAAGTACGGGAAGCCAATTTGGCATTCTAGGCAATTGGAAGTGGAAGCTTAGTTTTCCCGCAGCAATAAAGTAAAACTTTTCGATTGATTTTTAATAAATATTATATTAATATTTATTTAATTAAAAACCCAAAATTAATAAAATTTATTTTATCAAATAAATGGTAATAAATTAATTAAATATTAATTAATTAATTATTAATGCAGTTTATGACATGGAAGGAGGAGTTTTTTCCTGAAATGGATGAAACGAAGACCGAAATGATCATAAGAATGAGATGATCGCGACGAGGGTGATAAAACACAAAAATAATACTTTTGAAAAATTCAAAATTTTCATGCTTATTAATTTTGCGAAGTCAAAATTAGTTGATAACACATCACAAAGAGATTGTTTCAATATCAAGGACATAACTTTGTTATCATAGTCAAGATGCATTAATTTATATCATGATTCTTTGATGTCCAATTTCTTCTTGAATTCATAAAAATCTTTATGTCATTTAGACGAGCATAAATTTACATAATGGAAAACCTTAATGTTTCATGTAGTGTGATGCATATGTATTAAAAGATTTTATGGTCATGCAGTAAGTTCCAAACCTTTAAAATAGTGGTATTCAAGTTTACACCAAGTTGTTAAATGTTGTTCCAATATAAGAAAATGGAAGAACTCATTCATGAAGCATTCACATGATGACCATTTACAATATCATTTTATACATGTTGCATGACTAGAAGCATTGAATTAGTGCTCATCTAACCTTGAACATTGTAAGTTTGCACAATGACATTAGGCTTTATGTTAGGCCATTTAGTGATTATACAATGATGTTGTGTGTTGTAGTGTACAAAATGCAATGTTTCATGGGCCATGAATCCATAATTATGTAAATTGTCATTCTTTGTTATGCAAATATCTATAGTAACTTCTATAAAATATTACATATTTAAAAAGATATCATAAACCTCATGAGTTCATTTTCAAGTGGCATAACTAAAATGAATTTTGTTTATTTGTTTCTACTCTTATTTTTCTATTTTTAAATGACACAAAATTTTGTATGGTCATAAATACCCCAATATCAAATAGGCAAAAATGTGATTGCCAAAGAATTAAAAAAACCCAATAGAAATATGAATTAGACAAAAACATAGCTATTATGTTTATAGATTAACAAGGGTGTGGTGTGCAAAGAACAATACTGCCGCTCTAAAGTTTGTGGCATTTGGTAAAGGGTTGGAAGCGTGTGAAAGTGTGTGCAGATTTTTTGTTTTATATGTTTTATCTTGGAAATGAGAGAGAAATACTATGGCTCATTTCAAGAATATCTTCTTATTTCTTAACAGAGGTAATAAACACTCCCAGACTAATGTAAAAACACTATTGCTTTAAAGAAAGGATTTGATGTACATGTGAAACGTGTCAATTTACTCATATTAAACATAGGATTTTTGAAGTACAGACATAAGCATATAGCATGATGTTTTCATTGCGAAAAGTAATTTAAAGTTTAAGCAACAATAAGTAGAATTATAAATTTTATGCAATGATAGGTACTGGTGGAGCTTTGTTGGTTGTCACAAACTTTGACCGTAGACATTGGGCACAATGGGCAAGTGGAATGGAAATTACATATTTGCATAACAAATATGGAGTTGTATTAGAAATACTTTTTTTTTTTGTATTTGAAATAGAATATGTAGAACGTGTGAGTGCATGGCGAAAGTAGTTTACCTTAGAATGATGGGGCTGACATTGTATGGCTTGAAGATGTATAGATTCTTTCTTGAGACTGAAATTGGGATGGAGTGTCTGCAGAAAAACCAAAGTAACTATTACTATGAGTATAGTGTTCAGTAGCTACAAGGTTTCTAAGAATTGAAAAGCGGTTCAAGGCAACATACCTTCATCGGAGTTGTCATTTCTTTGATAATATTATTTTTGTACCACTGTGAAGGAGCCATGCAATGCAAAGTTTGATAGTTGTTCTATAACAAATTCAGTCTTCTATGTATTGTGGGTATGTTATTGTAGTAAGAGAAGGTATCAATTCAGTCAGAAGTTTGTTTTTAGCTATGCATTGGAGGGATATTTTTTGTTCTTTTTATGGTGCATAGAAGGTGATGGGAATAAGCATATGGAAATTCTTGTTGACAACTACTACAATATGTTATGTATGCATGTAATGGGGTGAGACGCTCAATAGCCAAGTTGCATTTTTTATAGGTAGGCTAGGCTCAAATGGATTGTAATAAGCCTTATCAATGGTCAATGTCCCTTTAACCTGTGAAATACGAAAAGTAGAATTTGGCATAAGATTTCTTCAAATCATCACAGTTTAAGTACAACATGACTAATTGTAATCATTCAAAGAAGAGTCATACTATAACCAATCTTTTTTTCCCAAAGCAATGAGAATTTCCAAAAAACCAAAGTTGCTGCAACCATTAGTAAGAATTAGGAAAGGAGAACTGAAAAGTAGAAATTTCCTGGTAGAAGATGTTAAACATAAACCAAATTTACAAAGATTGCTGAAATATGATATTGGATAGGTAGGTTTGAAAAATTTACAATTTTTCATAGATTAAGCACGACAGTTAAGGGAAAAAAATATTTTCAATGATTTAAGTTGTTAACAAATGCATTTACTGATTAGAGCTATATTTATTCATTTTTTGTATGTATTTATTTTCTGTAATGAATAACAAAGCAATCATGGTCAATGGAGCTTATTATACTCAGGGTTGAAGGATGTTCTGAACATGTGTGTTGTGTATAAAGAGAAAGGAAGGTTGAAGAGAAAATCTGGAGACACTCCTTAGCCCACATTCAAATCATATCATGAAAAAGCTTCATTGAATGGCATTGCAAGTAGCCATAATGGTGTCTTTTGTAGAAAACTAGAAAAATATGAAGCCAAAGAATGTGACGCCTTGTTGTTTTGGCAATCGGCTTGTAATTCCTGTCATTTCTAATGATATAGAACTGAAATAAATTGAGGTAGTGGAAATGGAGTTTTTATGTATTTTCTATACAAAATGTAGTTTTTTTCCCCTAGAGGTAGCTGCATAGAGTTGTACGAGGCAACATCGGAGGTGCTGGTTACATTTTTACCTTCACACTTTTTCACCGAAGAAGTCTTAAAGCGGTAAAGTTTTCGCAGACCTTTTTTCCCCCGTAGTGAATCGTAGCATGAGGCGTGGTGCCTTCCGGTGTCGATGGAGGAACAGGATGTTTTGTCGTGTTAGTGCTTTTCCGCAAAAGCTAAAGGCTTAATTTGTCTCGAGACCCACATGCCCGCACTCTAGAAAAGCATTTCTTCCCACATCCCATTGGTCTATACTTGGGATAATGTTTCCTTCACAGGTCCGCATGCCCACCATTGAGGAAAATTTGCACCGAAGGTCCGCAGGCCCACCCATCAGGAAAAATTTGGCCCCAAGGCTCTGAGGCCGCGCATGGGGTAAATTTTGACCGCAAGGATTGTCGGCCCTGTAATTTGAGTTTTATAGAAAGTTAGGAGGGTTTCTTTATATCATTGGAAAGGTGAGAAAATTTCCTATCTAATGGGAATGTTTTCAAACAAATTTACTTGAGCTAATTGGGGGAAGAATCAAATTGAATCTTTAATTGAATTTCACAAATGGGTAAGTAAGGGTTTATTTAGTAATGTTAGTTATGTATTTTTCCCCTGTAATTAAACTTTGCTCTTACATTAATTCTATACCAATTTCAAAGGTAGGGTTTCAATACAGGAAATGATATTTTTTAAATTTATTATGTATTTCAAAGGCAATATAACTAGAAATGCTTACACATTCAGATCTTATCATTAGTCCATATGCATTAAGTGTTTGCTTGGAAAGTACATGCAATTCCAATTTGATGTTGCTTTCAAAAAAATGCAAATGAACAATTTTATTCCATGTTTTTGTTGTTGCGATGAGTTGAAATACATTTGCTATTGCATTGTGGTTAGGGCTCGAAGGTGAATGAAGAAGGATGGCTTGTCCTTTTCATTGGATGTATTGGTAATAAGGGATTTGGATCCTAGGGAAATAGGTTTGAGGAAGAAGTAGATTTAGTAAATGATTTAATATAAATTGAATTAAATCTACTTTTAAAGTAACTACTATCACTAATCGTATACACATGACAATAAGTAGTAATATATAAGTGGTAAGTATTGGACGATGTAAAACTATAAGAGAATGAGAGGGATAGATGACTTAGCTAATTTTTGTGCAACCTAGAGGTAGTTGGGACTATATATATGTAGGATCTAGTATATGTGTTCATTTTGAGTGTTAGTATATGTGTGAATAATCAAGATTTTATCTCTTTCTGGATCTGAGGGACTTTTCTTTAATATCTACTTTGTCACTCTAGCTTTGTTGTCATGGTTTTAATGACACCTATAACTTACAAAACAAACCCTACCTATATGCACAAGCTCACAAATACACTAGACCTGAATAATATGCAATATATGAAGTTGGATTGATCCTAGTGATCACCTAATGAGTGAAATTAGTATCGAGCATTATAGTACAATTCAGACTCCATGTAGGTCTAAGTGCTTATGTGTTTGATTGGTGGGAACCAAATTATATTCATGTGATAACCAATAAAAACAAGAATGCCTTTAGAATGTGTGCTTGCAATCATGTTACAAATTAAAGATAAGGTGTTTTGACATCATTTACATGTTTTTGTAAAAATGATTTATACATTTTCGGATTCATTCATATTTATGTGGAGAGCATTTCCTTTTAGACTATTCTGTTACACTAAAATTGAAACAAAGAAATGGAGGATCTTCATGTTGTTGTTGGAATTGTGAAAGAAGACGGAGCTTGACAATGCTTTGTGAAGCTTCTTTTGTAATTCATTTTCCCTACTTCAACTGAATGACAATGTAATATTATTTGTATTGGATAATTACTCATATAGTACTGCAACACTTGTTTGCATGAAAAGTTTGTAGTTAGTATTTTCATGTGTAATGTATCAACTAATTGGCAGGTGTCCTTATATAGACATTCACTTTAGAGGAAAGTTGTAAATATTTCAAAGGATATAAATTAAGCATGTACCAAAATTAGAATGTACAGAGCTTTTATGGAAAAATAAAGTGTCATCTGCATGTAATGAAAAGTTATGGAATAGGGATATACAATTAATTTATTCTCTCAAGCAATTCTTGAGATAAATTAAGCATATTAAAGAGAATGTGTTTGAAATGTATAGATATAAGCATATAGCTTATTGTTGTTTTTATTAAATTATGATGATACAAAATGATGAGAAGTAACAATTTATGCTATTATAAATTTGATTTTCACAAATGTTGCGGTGTAGGAAGTGGAGCTCGAGTTTTACATCTACACAAGAAATATGGAGTAGTATTAGAAATTGTCTTTCATTTGTATTTGAAATGAAACAACTGAAACATGTGTGCATGGGGTAACTGATTTACCTTAAAATGATGGCACTGACAGTGTATGGCTTGAAGAAGCATAGCTTCTTTCTCGTGACTGAAATTGAGATGGAATGCCTGCAGGAAATGAATGTGAGTATTAGTATGAGTAGAGCATATAGTATTCAGAATGTTGCTCATAGTTGAAAAGTAGGTGAAGGAAACATATTTTCATCTAGAGTAGTTGTCATTTGTCTGATGATATTGTTTGTGTCTATTGTAAAGATGCCATGCAATGTAAAGTGTAATAGTTGTATTTCTGTGGAATTCAAAAATTGTGTAGATAGTATATGTCATTTTAATGTTATTTTTGGGTCCTGGGCATTTAAGAAGTGAAGGAGATTTCTGTGCAAAGATTTTACAATGTAACGTGGTTGTTCACTAATCGTATACAAATGATAATATAAAGTATATAACTACAAGGAGGTGTTATAACATGATCTATAACTAATTCTTTTTAAATCAATAACTTTATTGTAAAGAAGAGTAAATGAATCACATGTACCATATAATATCTTTTCTTTTAATGGAGGAATTAAGTCATGGAAAAATATGTATTGCATTTCTAAATAAATGGGCTGGAAAAGTAAATGGTGGATGCAAGAATTAAAGCATAAAATGTAATCTAAAATTAGCTTTGAATATCCTTAATGCAGAGCTAATTTTAGATTACAAATTGTTTATGATGATTTCCATGTTACATCCAATGTTAGCACTAATGTAGATTATTTTCCATAGTACAAGGAGGAAAGGATGGAGCATCATTTGTGGCTATTGTAAATGGGGGACAATATTCATGCAATTTTTGGACAGGGTAAACAATGCAAAAATCACGGCTTTAGAAAGCAGCAGGAATAGATGCTTGAAATGTAACTGAGTACCCATATCATGATTCTATCCATGATTGAGTATTTTTTTGGTGCGTAGTTGTTCTGATTTGTTTTCTCACAGACCCACTTCAATCAATTACTCTGTTAATCAATCGTCACAATGCCTTTTTAAATAATGGAGTGCTTCTAATCTTCCTCAGACACTGAAATGGCCAGAAGAAAACAGAGCAGTCTGTTGAGGCTAAATCCTTGCTTCAGAAGACAGGTTTTGAAGACAAATTCTTACAAAACAATAAACGAAATACTGAAAGGAAAGCTTGAAACAATTGTGGAAAAGCCCTCCCCAGAGCACAGGACAGTTCTCCTTCCCTTTTACTGAAGATAATGGTGAAGCTGAAGCCTCAAAAAACACGTCATAGTGTATCATATGTTAGGATGTCCAAAATCAGCACATTTATTCCGGCACCCATTTCCAATTTAGGGAACTCTTATGTCCGTCTGATGAATGAATTAGCTCATAAAACCCAGATAGGTGGCCTTCATGTTGTTGGATATGCTAAACCCATGGGTATCTTGTGAATGCAAATCATATCAATTGACATGGTTTAAGTATATTCAAACGTAAAGCATCAATTCTTTGTAGTCACAACTATTGCATACTCTTTTCATCGGTATATCACGGGTTATGTAGCTTTTATGTTTATGGTGTTTTCATTACCTTGTATAGACATTGTCTTTGTTGTTATTGAGTAATGCCTAAACTTTCTCAACTGTATGAGTTTTAATGCTTCCAGTCTGTAAAATTGACAAAATGATTTCTGGGATTAACTGCATTAGATTTTTGAATGATGCAATTCGAACTATTTCAAGTAGTTAGAGGCCTCAGTCATTAATGACATGCAACAATATATTCACACTGAATTAATCATAGAAAATGTCACCAAGCATCTTTGACCACTCAAGGTTAAGAATAGCATCCTCATTCAAAGAAGTCTATGCTATGACAAAAAAGGAAAATTCTACAGATGAAATAGATCTATACTACAGAAACAAAAATAGTACAGACTATACAAAAAAAAATGATGATATGGCAGCACATCATATTTGAGACTCAATTCTTGCCTAATAAAATGTCGCCAAACAGCGTAAGAATAACTTCCTAAATCAATTGCTTCTTCTTACAAAATAAAGAAACATTCATAGTAAAAATTGTATAAAAAACTTCACATGCAGATGTTTTTTTCTTTGTGCAGGGAAGTTGAATGATATTCGGAGCATTTAATTGAAGCTTCACCCCTTTTGTAGCATGCGCTTATATTGGCCCCCTATGTGTGAATTACTGTCGTCGACCCTATCAATTGGTAGCCTTATTGCATGGTCAAACTAGCTGCGTCAAATTCTGCTTCCTCATTTTTATCAGTATATGTTGTTACTTGTGTGATTTCAGTTTCTTGTTGAATTGTTTCAAACGCCTCTACAAAAATTTCACTATGTTTCGTGTGCCCTTTTTGAATCTCAGAGGGTATAACCTTGTTTGGGAAAACTTTTTTGAAAATTACTATCTGCCAAATTATTTTTAAAACTACTTTGAATCTAGATAGTGGCTGTTTGCAAGCATCCCAAAAGTTAATCCTGTTGCATTTTGAGAATTGCTTTTAGAACCCACTTGGAGAATGGTGTCAAATGTGGATTGCAAGCCATTGGCGTGGTTGGAATGCATTTGAGAAACCCATTTTTGCCCTGCACAGATTCCACCTTTGGTCCTCCTGCCTGTTGCATTTGCGAAAACCATGGCCAACAGAAAGCTGAAAATTACCGCTCTTGTCGCAGCCAGATGCACCCGGCAACAGTCACAAATCCACGTCGCTTTTTTTAACAGGTCCAAGCAAACTTTAAGAAAACAGGTGCTATCTGCAGGAATTCCATATTCCTTTTCGGCTATGAAGGCATTACTGACGACCAATAAAAAGCCAAGGAAATAAAATATTTCTGACAGTTAAACTATAGTCTGAATAATACTTGGTTCCTTACTTTAGAAAAAGCCATGACATGCGCATAAATCAGCCACTACCAGGCCACCGCCCCACCGCCACAGGAATAATACGCAATAGTACCCTGCCTCGGCAGGTACTAATAAGCAGCAATTATCCAAACAAAATAATGCCACGGAACTATTTTTAAATGTATATACCAACTAATACACAATGCCTATCCATAAAAAATTGAAATTGTTCGTGGGAGAAACGGATTAACAAGCACCATTTCTATTGATGAAATGAGATATTTCATATGATGGCGTCCCATTATCTCATAAGTGGTAAAGTACTCGTCATTTTGTGTTACCATTTTCTTTTAAAATCACCAACAATCTTATCCCCATTCCGTAATTTTAATGTTCATAGAACCACTTGTCGCAGCTAATTTAGCTTATTTAAACACTATTAGCGGAATATTTCGAAACCATAAACAAGAGAGCCATTGTAATCATGGGCTAGAGAAACAAGAGATCTATCTTAAAACAACAATTCTAATATAAACCATGGGAATCTTATCTCTACTGTCATTCCCCATGCTGGGATAAGTATTGGTGTGAAGCATGTACACTATTTTGTAATAGACAAATATCATGGTCACAATGAAATACATTACTGAGGGTCAGCTTTGTGGAGGTCATCCAATGGGTCACGCATCAAACATGGTCACAATGAAATACATTACTGAGGGTCAGCTGTTGTGGAGGTCATCCAATGGGTCACACATCAAAAAAGTAAGGCAGTTCGAGGACATGCCATTTACCTACTTTGAGAGGGAAGAGCCTCTCTCTCATGCACATTTATACAATAGGTAAAAAGTATTTTCAGTTATGTTATCGTTAATTTTGACGGAAAAGGTAATAATATATGACGTTGTGACTTATATAGGTAACAATGTAATGTATTGTAGATAACAATATATTACGGTGTGTAATGTGTTATTTATTTCCTCAAAATATTGTTAACAATGTTTTTAAGTAGAACAAACATTACATTTGTTTAAATCTGAGTGCACAATAAAATGATAGAACATAAGAATTACAACATGAAATTTCGCAGATTTGAGACAACGTAATGTATTACAACACGAATTTCAACACTAATTACAACACAAATTTCGCAGATTTGAGACCGAATATAAAATTGACCAAGATAGTCAATTTTTACACAAATTCGTGTTAACTGCGAACCTGCATGAGGAATAGGCACCACGCTTTGGGGGAATGGATATTACTTCTCATTCGATCAGTCTTAAAGCACTGTTAAACAAACGGGATGCCCTACAAAGTGATTTAGGTTTGATAATTATTTAAACCTCAATCCTGCAGTTTATGTATATTATTGGCACGTGTGCCATATCTATCATTGTGTTAGGACATATGTAACCAAGTTATTGGTGTTCGGATGTTTTCTATTTATCCTTTTTTGGGAATATTTGTGAAAAACCATAGGTCACGGTGGTTGTTTTGGTAGTTAGGTATTATCCAGTCTCCTTCCTTCCCACTCTTTCCCACTCTGTACTGTATCATCATATCAACATGTGTTTATTTATGGAGCATGTTAATCATCTATAAAGTTGGGATGGCAGTAGTGAAGGCTGAATTGTATTCTCTCTTCCATTTGAGAAGTTCCTTAGTTTGATTTTACCATGGAAAGCTATGGAAAAGTGAGAAAGAGTTCCTTGGCTGAAATATTCGACCACAGCTCCTGTGATATCTGCCAGTCTATCTTAAGAAAGTCCTTTGGTGGTCCACACTTAGCGTCTTCTACAAGTGATTCGACTTATAAAGAGGTACAGGTTGTGTTTACTGACAGGTTCATCTGCTTTTGTATTTCTCTCTTCTTATGGTGCTGATAGTTTTGTGTCTATAATTTGCCTCTATACTATTTTCTTCAATCTCGTCATGGAATGACTAAATTTAGGAGCTCTTAACAGTACCCAGAGTGACCTTGTTTGTTTAGCCTAACAGTACCCAGCATTGATTTGGAGGATCTGAGTCCGTTTGATCATCACCCATCTATGTTATCTTCTGCTCTGGAATAAGCAAATTCATTCCCTGCATGTGTAAAATCTTATGCTTGTAAACCTTTCCTTTCAGTGGATGTCACTTAGTCGTGGATAAATTATGCAAACACACTAATCGAATTATTGATTATCCAATCCATGCATTTCCTTCAAAGGTCAATGGTATGTCCTCTTTGTTATGCCAGATTTTGTACTACTATAAGTGGCTTTAGATCAAGCAGTTTGTGGCTTATTAATAAACCAACTTTATTTTCAAGCTTTTTTGGGTTGGATTTGGACAGAACTGGGAACTAAAAACTAAGTGTGTTTCCTTCCTTCGGCCTGAATTTGCTCTGCAGATTTTCAGATAGGGCTTGAATATATGTGTATTACCATTTTTATGAGGGTATGCTCCTATGACTACTGATTTTGTATCTATGTGGTTCCCAGCCTCAGTGTCCACTCTATTCAACCGTAAGTGAAGCTTTGGAAAATGAAAAGCAGCTGCAGCATGGTGAAGAGAATCTAAGTGGGAAAACTGTAACTTTTACTGACCATGTGGAAGGTACAATACATTTGAAACCTCTTTTATGCAAGTTTAAGAGATTAATAATGGCTTTCTTACTTTTTAGAGGTAGGATTTCCATTCTTTCTACGGTGGTGCTGTCAAATCAGTGATGGCCATAATTTCCTCTTGGTAGTTATGAAAAATGTTTTCCATTCACACAATGGACCTTTTGCGTACAACTTACATATGGATTGTTCCATACGCACAAAGGACTTTTGATATCAGATATTTTCCATCAATGCTTATTCTTCAATGGGAAACTTGCTGGATCGAAATAAGTAAATTAGTCAAAAATTGTGGGACCTTGTACAGTTAAGTTTTATTTCGGTTGCATTTCAAAATAAAATAAAGGAGTCAATAAAATAGAAATACTCCTTTTTATATATATATAGATGTAAAATATTTTTTACATTATTTAATTATTAAATAAAATGGATACTTTATATACTTCATTACTGATATTAGACTGCAACTGTTTAAATGCAGTAGCTGGTTAAATTCTTTCTTATTTTAAGTGATTTATAGATTAGTGAACAGACAACTCTAGAGGGAAATTATTTATATCAGTTTTGAGTCACTTCCATGAACAATCATGGAGGGAAAAATAACCATGATCATTATTTTTACGGATTCGTGTGAAAATGTGACTATAGCCATAGTCAAAGTGCCTCTTCTCATTAGTTTTTCCTTTTCATAAAGAATTAAAAGTGATCGATTGAGAAAGGCACTAATTACAATAGTTACAAATTATTTGTGCCTGTCAAAATCGTTTAGTTCTTTCATGTGGTTTAAATTTCAGTTGTTTTAAGTGATTTTTTCACATAAATGGTATATTTTCACCTATTTAATTTATATTTAATATCAATCATTTATTGAAGGTAGTTTATCTTTCCTATATTTATTGAGTTTATTCAATGTGATATTCTTTATATCATAGTTACTAAATACGGTGAAATCTTAAAGATTTTTTGTATTTTTCTGTGTTTTTCATTCAATCCAGAACTGTGTTTTCAGTGGTAAGATATTAAAATGTAGGATTGAAAAAAAATTATGTTATTTATTATTATTTTATAGCATAAATATTAAAATTATGAATGTATCCATGATTTTATAGTCAGCAGCTAAAAGGATTTTCATTTTTCAGTATTGTTTAGAATGTTTTTATCAATCCCTCTTGGATTAGTAAGACCGTATTTATTGTATTTTTTGATCCACCGTTTTTTCCATATTTAAAGACCATCGCTTAATACTCTCCATACGAAAATTGCTACTTTACTTTATATACTTTTAATTATACATATTTGTGTAATCTATTTTGTATTTATATGTGGTGACAACATAGGAAAGCAAGAAATCAATGTATCAATGTATCAAGTGACAAGAAAAATTACAAGACATAATGAAAAGTCTTGTCTAGATTGCTTCCTTGGATCTTATTCATACTATGGAGGATCTCATGAGATTTATGACAATAACTCGGGAAGAAAGGGAGATCAAATGAGGTCATTTCTTACTCATCAATTTCTTATAGAAAATATTAAAACAACCACCTCCTCACTACATCAATTAATTGTGGCATGATTAAAAGGCAATGTTGAAAGAAACCATGGACCCGTTTTACCTTGAATACGCGACTACTAGAGGGCTGGTGGCAAGGTAGGTTATATTTTTAAGAAAATGATAAATGAAATAAATGTTTATTTAATAGGAAAGGGTCAAATTCAAATGTGAAAAGGCTTTATTAAAATTATATGGACAAATATATAATTGAGTAATAATTGAATTATTTTATATGAATGGTTTGATAAGAATTAGGGACAAAATATTATATTTATTTTAATTAAAAATAATTTATAAATAAAAGGTTGGACAATTTTTTCCAGATTATATTATAAATATGATATTACAAAAGAAAGAGATTAAATGGGTTGATATGTAAACAATGTTTCCCAACCACTCATTAAAATAGTTGTTCCAAGAGATATTAAAAAGAATGACATTGGAATTTGATTATCATTTTTAAACTCATAAATAACATCACCAACATCATTTTATGTTATAACATAGATTATGTTAATTATACTTAAAACTCACTTTAAAAATCATAATCTAAAAACTAATGTCAATATTTTAAACATTTTTAAATTTATTCTTTTATATTTATAATAATATAATATAACTTTGATTTTGTTCTTATAGGTTCCCTCTACTACTAAAGTTACGGACCATCTAATTTCTATAGCAATATTTCAAGTAAGTTCATGGCTGCACTTTTTAACTGCTTTGACTCGCACTTTTGTTTGGCTGATTAATTGAATATTAATGATTTTTAATTCTTTAATTTACGACTGTTTTGCAGGATAATTGAATTGACAAAATAGTTGGGATGAGTGATGCGCTCCTTTTGGTTGGCAAATGTAAAAGCATCGTTTTAATCCAGATTTTGATAGTAATTGACAGTATGTGCCTTCAAAACTTGTGGAATTTTAATTTAACTGAAATTACAGACTTTGTTCGTAGACCCAAAGATAAAAACTTGAAATTTATGTAATTACGGTAGCAAAGACATCTTTATACATGTTTTATTATAATGTGGGTCTTTAATGTTCCATTGAAATGATTATTTATTCATCGTAGAGACTCAAATATGGTAATTGTCTTATATATTTTAAAATCTTTGCGTTCAATGGTCTATCTCATTTTCCTTTTACAATTCTCCATTACAAGTGTAATTTTCTCTTAATATTTATTAAACATTTATGAATTTTTTTTTTTTTTTTCAAGGAGATTAATATATACACACACATACATATATATATAATGATAGATATTAATTTTGAGGTTCTTATGTTTTACGTTCATATTTTATATTGATTAATATAGTTGTAATTTTTTTAAAAATTTCATAACTATTGTTGACGAATCTTACCAATTTGATTAAATATAATAATTCCAAGAAAAAAATAGCTTTAAAATTACTATATTGTTAAGATATTATAAGTATTTAATAAAGTTTGAAATATAAAGAGGGAAAAATTCTAAGGATGGTAAAATAACAAGTTTAATGTTGAAATTACTCTATAACACTCAATAGACATCAATTTTAATCAATTATTTATTCTTTGACTTGAATGTTACTCTAAGACACTTATCAACTTAATTGCTTGTAGTTACAAATGAATTTATAATAAAAATATTATTTCACATCAAACAACAATATTCAACCCATATGTAACGTAAAAGTGACATATAAAATTAAAAATGGTACCCAAAATATTAGAAACATCAATGCTTAATTTATGTTAAGCGTATGTTCTTATGAATTTGCCAAATCCATTGTTTATAAACACTTATGATTGCATGATAGTAAATTTTCTCAACTCTTTCATAAATACACGTAACACAATTTCTAAATACTATGTTTGTCCCAATTCTCATTTCTCTTATTCATTGTCCTTTCTATAGCTCTTCGATTTTTGTCCACTATCTCAAACAACAAAAATCATGCTTATTGCAAATTTATGGGTTGATGCAGGCCTCATAAATGGTGCTACAAGAACAATCACCGACATTGTCTATGACACATCAATGCCACCACCAGCATTACCTTTATTTGTTGTTGTCAAATTTGATAGATACAATGGCCCATGTTGGGATCCCTCCAACCCGTTACATATTCCAATACCCCCTATTTCAAGAGGGAATCGCTTAAAATGGCATGGGGATTAACTATCCACAAGTCTCAGGGACTTACTATGCATAGAGCAATTGTCGACATTGGAACCAATGAAAGGAAGGGTCTGACATTCACAACTTTCTCCAGAGTTCCCTCGCTTGCAAATCTGTGCATTTCACCTCCTTTTTCATTCGAAAGGTACTAAAAAATGGCACACGTACCAACACTTGGAGAAAGAAAAAAGGAGGAAGAAAGACTACTATCACTCAACCCTTTGTAAATACTACACTCTACTTTGATAGCACCTCCGCTACTACTTTACTCAACACTTCTTCTATCCTAGATGACATTTCCATTCAAGGGGTATCAAATTTACTCATGTTTACCAGATATAAAATTACCCTCAAAAGGCTACCATTCATGATATAATTCTTCTCATGTTAAGTTCAAATAAAATAGTCCGCAAAATGATACCACTCATGATATGAGATTTGAAAATGTATATGTATGAATTTGTAACAAGTTTGAAATGAAGAGATGAAATCTTTAAATGAAGTGGTTCGACTATATATCTACAATTACAAAAATACACTATGCAACATACATGTTTGATTTTTCCTTTTTATTGTTGCTCATTTCTTTATGTTAACCAACAACAAGACATTTTTAATGTCTTCATCTGCACAAAAATACCTACAATTTTAAAATGCTGAGAAAGTACAATGCAATTTATAGTTATTTCCATCCAAATCTTTGTACATTATATCACTTTTTTACATTTTGAATAGTTTTAAGGGTTAGACCTCATGTTTGTACTTTTCAAATGAAGTGACTCATCTATATTTCTACAAATACAAAATCAATCACCCATAGTTTAAACAAACACAACTACAAAAGTAAACACTATCCCTATAACACAAATAACATATATTGTTTTTTGTTTGCAAAATGCCTCAAAGAAATGTGGTCTCGTGGAATAATATGATTGTAAGATAAGAAAAAAATATCTCTAACAATGATGCTCTCAAACTCGTTGAGGTAATAAATAAATTTGGAATGTACCATAACCATTTCATATTTTTTTATATATAATTACATATTCTGTCTCATTTTAGTTTCATGGAGAGATAATATGTTAAAGCACTTAGTCATTCTTTCAATCTACTTTGACAACAACACTTCACATTCACAACATTCTTGAGAGTGAGTATTAGCAAACTTACATGTCTCACTTGCATTTGTATTCAATTATTACACAACTAACTATTATCTAACATCCCTTCTAATGTATTTTACAACATTTGTTTTGGCTTTAATAGAAAATCAATATTGTCAATCACACCCCTTATCAACATCAACTACAAAAATAATAATTGTCTTTCTAAATCTAATAACATATACCATTCGGCATTCACATTGCATTGTACACATGCGATTGCTAGTTAATAAAGTTTGAAATATAAAGAGGGAAAAATTCTAAGGACAATAAAATAACTATCAAATTTAATGTTGAAATTACTCTAAAACACTCAATAGACATCAATTTTAATCAATTATTTATTCTTTGACTTGAATGTTACTCTAAGACACTTATCAACTTAATTGCTTGTAATTACCAAAAAAATTATAATAAAAAATATTATTTCACATCAAACAACAATATTCAACCCATATGTAACTTAAAAGTGACATATATAAAATTAAAAATGGTACCCAAAATATTAGAAACATCAATGCTTAATTTATGTTAAGCGTATGTTCTTATGAATTTTCGAGATCCTAGTGTTTATAAACACTTGTGATTGCATGATAGTAAATTTTCTCAACTCTTTCATAAATACACGTAACACAATTTTGAATATTATGTTTGTCCCAATTCTCATTTCTCTTATTCATTGTCCCTTTCTTAGCTTTCGATTTTTGTCCACTATCTACCAACCTATCACTTGCTATGCCTCCATATTCTACTTTTTCCTTGAAGAATTTGTATAACATGGTATAGAAAATTGGTTTGAATTTGATGCATTTTAGTAAAAGAAGAAAAATTCACATATAAGAGATGAAAATGGTCTAGTCTCCAAATTTGAATGGGGTAAGAGGGGAGAGTAGAGGTAAGAGAACAATGTCTTAGGGTGAGTAAGAAACATAGAATATAAAAATTAAGACAAATGAGACCCAAAAAAACTGCCAAAATGTATGCAAATTTAGTTTGATGTAACAAATTGTGGAGATATTAATATTATTTTTATAATCAAATAGTTTTTGTTGTGGAAAAACATTTAAAATATGATCAGATAATTGAATATGAAAATGTATATTATGAGTGTGCTAGAGGCATACAAGGGGTGCATTTAGATGTCTATAAATATATGTTCAAACACATAAGAGCATAGCTATGGGTTTTTCCAACTAATGATATAATATGAGCCAATGACCTCAAGTGACACATACTCCTTAGTGTTTTTACTACTAAAATAATGTTTCTCAAATCCATGCATGAGGGAGGGTAACCTCTCCTCTTTTTTTAAGATTTATCATCACACAAATAACGAATCTAAATGTTAGCAAGAAAAAGGTTTAGTGTGAAATTAATTGATATGTTATTATACATAATGTTGGTGGTTTCACTCTATATCGAGAAGATTTTGAAGACTCGTTGTTTGGAGATTTATTTTTCTTTACAAGATATCATATTTAATCAAAATAGAGGTAGTTAATGGTTAAAGTATCATAAGGCATATAGTGAACTATTGTAATATTTTCTTGTGTGATGTACAACAACAAGAATGAATTGTTCTTACAATTTAAGGAAATTTCTTATTGTAAATCATGTTAATTTTTTCATAGATTGGTTTAGATATTCCTATAAATAAAATGCAAACCACATGAATATGATTAATTTTAGTTGAAAAACCATCAAAAATTCAAAATTATACTTTGGGTCTAATTACTTTATAGTACACAAAAAAACTGAAAATGTTAGAATGTGGAGCCGAATTACTTCACAGATAGCCTATTTTACACCTTACTTGTTTACACAATAATCGACGCTGGTCGTAATCTATCATCGCCGATCTAGTAAGTATTTGGTAACTATCGCTGGTTGGAAACCATTGTTACTCTAGTTACCTATGCGTAAAAGTTTATATTTAACTCACTGGAATTAAATCTAGCTTTTGTTTTAAAGCTGATTTAAAGGATGTAATTGCATGATTATTGTACCCTAAGTTTTTATAATCTTATCTAAGATAGAAAACTAGAGTTAGAGGTGTAAGATGAGAAAAGAGAAGAATTGAGCTATCCTTGGGTAAAAGGATGAAGAAGAAGAAAAAAGTAGATTACATGAAGAAAGGAGATTTCATGGAGAGAAGTTGAACAAAAGGAAAGTACAAGTACATGTTGGTGAGAAGATGGTATTATCTTATATTGTATTTCCTTTTATTATTTAGTCTCATGTAATGGCTTGCATAGTATGTAAAGAACTTAGTGTTTCTTCTTGTTAGATCCATAGGTTGTTGTGAGATTTGGTTATTGCTCATTCTTGTAGATCCACATGTTGTGAGATCTTATATTGCATATCCATGAGATCATGTTGTATTGTTGATCCATAGGAATCTAGCATGGTAAATGAAGTTGTCTTCATGTTTGCAAGTTGATGCAAGTGATGGAGAAAGACTTAATTCTTGGTGCATGGTTATGGTTGCACATCAAGTACACCCTTCTAGAGGTCTTGTTTGTAGATTCATAGTAGAAAGTGAGAGCTTGGTTGCATAGTGGTAGATGCAAGGTAGATTTAGTTATGTTAGATCATTGGTGTTTTAGAGTGCATGGTTGTAGTGCACCTTTGAGTAGGTATATCTAATTAGAGATCTAGAGAAGACATGTAGGTGGGTAAGTGCACGAATTTGGTGGACAATTCTGTGGACATAAAAACCCAAAATTCAGGAGCCGCGATCGTAGTTTATATACCGCGATCACGATTTTAAACCGTGATCACGATTCCTGAATTTTAGGTTTGGAAATAACTGAACCTAAAACCGTGATCGTGGTTTAGAACCGTGAGCACAATTATAAACCATGATCGTGGAACTCTGAGACAAAAAAAGTAGTCCCGCGAGTCCTCATTTTCCCCATTTTTCATTTCAAACCATGATTTCTCCTAGATTTTTTCACTGGAGCTTTGAATACCACCTCAAAATTGCTCATCGGACTTCTGGATTGCGATAGATTCAACCATGCCACCAAGACGAGGAGGTAAGCCCCCGATTTTAATCATTTTTTTGCATTTTAGGTTTTTTTTGCATTTTAGGTTTTTTTGCATTTTCATGGGTTTTTTGAAATGTTTGTTTATGTATACAATTTTCTTGTTTTGTTAGTTGGTCAGCAAGCTCAAAATCATGCAAATCATTCCTCAAAACCCTCAAAACATTCCTCAAAACCCTCCTCCAAACATAGATCGCCTCCTATGGCTCTTCATCCCCACTGAACCAATAGGAACACAAGATAATATCATTGGAAGAATCTAAGAAAATAAAATTGTCATTGAGAACCTTATTCAGACTATAAGACAAAATCATGCCACAAATCCATCCCATGACTTTAGCCAACACATTGCAAACATTGATTGGTGAAGTCGACTCGCAACCAACCAAATACATAGATGGAATACCTTTAGAGGTGATTGTAGGTGGTGGTATGTGGATAAATTATCCCATGCGGCCGTAAAAGACAAAAAAATGGAAAAGACCTCATTTGTGCATTATTTACTGACCCGAGAACCAATGCCCCCTAGCAGTTACTTGCAAACGGTTCCCAATCCATTAGTGCCATGATGACTGAATCAAAAACAATTTTTGGGACCGATGGTGGATGGTTTTTGATTATCCACCATGCAACAACAATGAGGTTCCTCTTTATTTTTTGAAGAAATTATATTGCAAGTTTGCTTAATGAGGTCCTGAATTATTTTGACTTTTTGACTTTTTTTGGTCGAGGAGGTGGCTCTGACGAGTAGTAGACCTAGTGCACGCGTAGGTCAACCAAGGATCCCCCATGCCCCAAACCCCCACTGCCTTCATTATCCCTCCTATAGTGAAGGAGGTTGTGGAGATTGACACATTGCATGCATTGAGGGAGCTCACTGACACTCTGACCCAACATAGTGACCAGATTGCATCTGGTGATGTTGGTGGAGAGTGCAGTTCTAGCGCACCACACCACTGTGGATCATGTGGTGCCATATGCATTATGGGTGAGACATCATTTGCTAGTTCACATGATTTCTTTTCTATAGATGAGATGTTGGGGATGTTTTTGGGCGGTGCCACTTGATATTGGTCTTTCATAGGTAAATTTTAAATAATATATATATATATATATATATATACAATAGTTTAATTCACATGTTTGAGATTTTAATATATATGTATTTGATTGTACGTCATGTACATACATGTAAAAACTAATTTTTTATTTTATTTTAAATAGCAAGAGCCGGTGAAGGAAACATCTAGCATGTCGACATGCTAGCTACTGCAGTTGGGTGTGTTTCAAATGTAAGTTTCAAGTTGTACAAACTTACATTTTTAATTTCATTTGATTGCACTAGATTATTATTATAATGTTTCACGTGTATGTTGTACATATTAATATGTTTGTCTTTTATACACAGGAGCCTGATGGGTCATCATCTGCTCTGGGAACTAAGGCTACTGGCATGCCTCACATGAGTTTTACGCAGGTTAGTTTCTCTTTACACTTTGTTTCTAATTGTGGAAGTTCACATGGATTACATGCTTTGGACCTCTGTTATGTGGTGCAGTCATGTAGATTTTAATATTGATTTGTACATGTTTTTGTATAGCTTATGACTGCCAGAGAGACTCCTCCATATATGCAGACTATGGAGGCTATGTAGATATTGCCATAGCATCTGCAGATCCACTAACTGAGGTACAATTTTTCAAATTTGTTAAATTTTGGAGGTTCATTATTTCTTATTACTTAAATCTACAATATCAAATTTTGTATGTATGTGAAATATTTAATTTGAAAATTAATTATTTGTATGTAGCTTACCCCTCGTGAGTCTACTATTGTCCTGCGATGTGTCAATGACAAATTGATAGGGATCATGACATTGCGGTAAGATTTCACATGCATTTTAACTAAATTGTACAAGTTTCTAAATTTTGAATGTATTTTAAAATTTTGGGTGTTAAAAACTTGTTGTTTATGAATGTGCAGGTTAGGTTGCAGACCTGCTTAGAGATGCCTAGGACCACACGGATGAAATCCATAGTGGCATCTCCCTCCACTACATCCCAGGTCGTGGACGTGCTACTTCTAGTAGGGTGAAGAGAGGGAAGATGTTTCATGAGTAGATTCATAGTCCACCTGGATGTACATATATATATATATATATATGGGCCATCTGGTCCTAGTGAACATGTTTCTTCATATAGTCCATTGTATATATATAGCCTTTTGCGACCACATGTGGTCCTATATACATTATGACACACTTAGTTCAAGATGTACACATGTTATGAACTTACATATTTTCAGAGATGTGTCTGGAGCACACTTTGTTTGATTCTTATATATCCATGTGTGTTGGTTTTCATAACGATATTACTTCTATATGTTTGATTCGATTTCATTGCATGTATGATATCCTTCTATGTATGTTTTCATAACCATTTATTAGTTCTAGATATGTATGTTTGATTTAAAATTAAAAAACCATGTCCCGGAGCACTACATGGTACAATTGTTAAGCAAACCTATTCCATTAAGCAAAACCATGCTAGGTGAACTACAAAAGGGCAATACGTAATTATTTTTTTCTTTTAAAGCTAACACTCATCTATTGCATATCAACTAATGTGAACATTGATAGAAATAAGTGAGGTAGAGTTCATCTTGAACTATATGAATATAACGTTACTTATGGTGCAACATTGCATGGTACAATTGTTAAGAAATTAAGGGAAGCATTTACATTGTTTTAGAGAAATTAAGGGAATCAATAGATGTACACACCTTATCTCTTTATAATTTGGTGTTATATGCCAATCAACTAAGAAGTTAAACATTCAATTTGATTATCGTTTAAAGTAGATTCACTTCTCTCTTTCATTTTCATTGTTTGTCTCTTTCTTCTTGGACTTACCATCCTCTCTTTCCTTTTATTTGCTTGTATGTATTCAAGACTTCTTTCTTTCTCCTTCTTATTTTTCCATTGTTCACTCTTTTTTCTCTTGACTTGTCTCTTGTTGCTTTGAATATCCTGTCATAAATATCTCCTCAAGCCTTTGTATTTCCTCATGTACAACAAGTATTCACTCTCTCCTTCACTTTCTTCATTTATTGATCACAGCCATTACATGCTTGCCTCAAACTGAAATTTGACCTTTTCTCACCACTTTCCTCTTGTTTCCCATTTCATATTGAATGAGTACCTATTTATTCTCTAAGCATTTCATTTTGCACTTCCTTTCTCCTCCATTATTCTTCTTTCATGTTATGTTCTCCATTATGAGAATTCTTTTCTCTTCTTCATGTTTCTCGTGCATGGAAACTATTTTCCTCTTATTCCTTCATAGGCTCTCACTTATTTGTTTCCTTCACTTCTTTTAGCATGCTTCATAAGTGACTTGATTGGCCACTTCACTCTCCTTCTAAAATTCCATCCAAATATGCAAACTTGAAGCTACTTGCCTTAGCATTTTATTGATAATCTTATTCATATGTTCACATTCTCACCATACTATTAGAAACAATGAATAAATGCATTTCATTCCTTTAACATGACTTACCTTTACTCACCACTTTTCACTAGTTCTTGCTTCACTAGCAATTATGGCTCATTTAATTTCAACTCCATTTAGTATTCTTGACCTATATTAAAATACTTAATCCACTATTAGAATAACAAGGGAATGCTTTATTCTTGTGAATCTTCAAAGCATGATAATTAGGGTATTAGATACCCATTAAGGGATGAAAAGTATGTAAAAAGTTTCAAGGTAGCCAAGAGCATGACCATATTACAATGCAAACATAATGAGCATGTAAGCACATAGCTAGGGCAAGCCAGAGGATGGAGAGAGATCACCACAACAACATAGCTCAAGAGAGAAAATCAAGGATAGTGATGAAGCACCTAAGAGGATAGAGGCAAGTCCAAAGAGAACAAGAGAGATGGAAGGTAAACAAGTGACATTGAATGTTTTGAGTCCTAAGAAATGAACGGAGGTGAGGAGTGAGAATTCATGCCTCAAGACATCATGGCACCGAACCGAATGCGCCGACATGTCTAGGTGGCCAGGTGAACGCTAGAGGAGGCATTGTTTTGGTGCACGACAAGGTCATTGCTTCCGGGCTACTTCGTTCGGGCGTAGTCCCTTAAGAGCCCTGAGACCAAAATATCGTTCAACTTTGACGGTGACTACTCGGACTCCGTGGCACCTAGAGATGTCTTGTCTGATCCAACACCTCGGTGTAGGGACCCTCTACAATAGCCTCTCTCAATTTTTTCCTTCCCATGATCGGTGCTCTCGCTGCCCTATTGTTTGCAAACATGTGAAATAGTGCAGTTGAGCCAATGTAAGGTTGTCAAACGCTATATTTTGCAAACGGTGGGTCATGGCACCCAAATGTACTACACAACATGTCCGGGTGGCTAGGTGAAATGCTAGAGGAGGTGGTTTTTTGTGTGTGACAAGGTTGTTGCTTTCGGGCTACTTTGTTCGGGCGTAGTCCCTTAAGAGCCCTGAGACCAAAATATCATTCAACTTCGATGGGTGACTACTCGGACTCCGTGGCACCTAGAGACATCTCATCTAATCCAAAACCTCAAAGTGTAGGGACCCTCTATAATAGCCTCTCTCAATTTTTTCCTTCTCAGATCGGTGCTCTCACTGCCCTATTGTTTCCAAACACGCACGTGAAATAGTGCAGTTTGAGCCGTGTAAGGTTGTCAAAAGCTATATTTTGTCAAACGGTGGGTCATGACACCAAACCATGAATGTGTTCAACACATCCGGGTGGCTAGGTGAATGCTAGAGGAGGTGGTTTTTGGTGTGTGAAAGGTTCGTTGCTTCCGAGGCTACTTTTTTCGGCGTAGTCCCTTAAGAGCCCCGAGACCAAAATATCGTTCAACTTTGACGGGTGACTACTCAGACTTTGTGGCACCTAGAGATTCTCGTTTGATCCAACACCTTAGTGTAGGACCCTCTACAATAGCCTCTCTCAGTTTTTTCCTTCCCAGATCGGTGCTCTCGCTGCCCTATTGTTTGCAAAACACGCAAAATAGTGCAGTTTGAGCTAGTGTAAGGTTGTCAAACATGCTATATTTTGCAAACGGTGGGTCGTGGCACCAAACTGACTATGCCGACATGTCTGGGTGGCTAGGTGAATGCTAGAGGAGGTGGTGTTTTGGTGTGTGACAAGGTCATTGCTTCCGGGCTACTTCGTTCGGGCGTAGTCCCTTAAGAGCCCTAAGACCAAAATATCATTCAACTTTGACAGGTGACTACTCAGACTCCGTGGCACCTAGAGACATCTCGTCTGATCCAACACCTCAGTATAGGGACCCTCTACAATAGCCTCTCTCAGTTTTTTCCTTCTCAGATCGGTGCTCTCGCTGCCCTATTGTTTGCAAACACATGAAATAGTGCAATTTGAGCCAGTGTAAGGTTGTCAAACGCTATATTTTGCAAACAATGGGTCATGCCACCAAACCGACTATGCCGACACGTCCAGGTGGCTAGGTGAATGCTAGAGGAGGTGGTGTTTTGGTGCACAACAAGGTCATTGCTTTCTGGGCTACTTCGTTCGGGCGTAGTCCCTTAAGAGCCCGAGACCAAAATATCGTTCAACTTTGACGGGTGACTACTCGGACTTTGTGGCACCTAGAGATGTCTCATCTGATCCTACACCTTGGTGTAGGGACCCTCTAAAATTACTCTCTTGGTTTTTTCCTTCTCATGGATCGGTGCTCTCGTTGCCCTATTGTTTGCAAACGCGCAAAATAGTGTAGTTTGAGCCAGTGTAAGGTTATCAAACGCTATATTTTACAAATGGTGGGTCATGGCACCGAACCAACCGAATGCACCTGGGTGGCTAGGTGAACACTAGAGGAGGTAGTGTTGTGAATGCGACAAGGTCGATTGCCGGGCTACTTCGTTCGGGCGTAGTCCCTTAAGAGCCCTGAGACCAAAATATCGTTCAACTTCGATGGATGACTACTCGGACTCCGTGGCACCTAGAGATGTCTCATTTCATCCGAAACCTCCTTGGTGTAGGGACCTTTACAATATCCTCTCTTGTTTTTTTTCCTTCCAGATCGGTGCTCTTGCTGCCCTATTGTTTGTAAACGTGTGAAATAGTGTAGTTTGAGCTAGTGTAAGGTTGTCAAATGCTATATTTTGCAAACGGTGGGTCGTGACACCAAACCGAATGTGCCGAAACATCCGGGTGGTGAGGTGAACACTAGAAGAGGTGGTGTTTTGTTTTGCACGACAAGGTCATCACTTTCTAGGCTACTTGTTCGGGCGTAGTCCCTTAAGAGCCCTGAGACCAAAATATCGTTCAACTTCGATGGGTGACTACTCGGACTCCGTGGCACCTAGAGATCTCATCGACCTAAAACCTTAGCGTAGGGACCCTCTACAATATCTCTCTCTATATTTTTTTCTTCCGATCGGTGCTCTCGCTGCCCTATTGTTTGTAAATGTGTGAAATAGTGCAGTTTGAGCCAATGTAAGGTTGTCAAATGCTATATTTTGCAAATGATGGGTCGTGGCACCAAACCGAATGCATACAAAATTTGGGTGGCTAGGTGAATGCTAGAGGATGTGTTTTTTGGTGTGTGACAAGGTCGTTGCTTCCGGGCTACTTTGTTCGGGTGTAGTCCCTTAAGAGCCCTGAGACCAAAATATTGTTCAACTTCGACGGGTGACTACTCGGACTCCATGGCACCTAGAGATGCCTCATCTAATCCAAAACCTGGTGTAGGGACCTCTCAATAATATCTCTCATTTTTTCCTTCTCATAGCGGGTGCTCTCGCTGCCCTATTGTTTGCAAACGTGTGAAATAGTGTAGTTTGAGCAGTGTAAGGTTATCAAACGCTATATTTTGTAAACGGTGGGTCATGGCACCAAACCGAATGCACCAACACATCTGGATGGCCAGTGAATGCTAGAGGAGGTATTTTTCGGTGCGACAAGGTCGTTGCTTCCCTACTTCTTCGTTCGGGCGTAGTCCCTTAAGAGCCACGAGACCAAAATATTGTTCAACTTGACGGGTGACTACTCGGATCATGGCACCTAGAGATGTCTCTCATAATCTAAAACCTAGAGCATATGGACCCTCTACAATAGCCTCTCTCTTAGTTTTTTCCTTCCTGATCGGTGCTCTCTCGTTGCCCTATTGTTTTAAACACGTGAAATAGTGTAGTTTGAGCCAAGTGTAAGGTTGTTAAATGCTATATTTTACAAATGGTGGGTCGTGTGGCAAACCGAATGATAACGTCAACAACCGAGTGGATAGGTGAATGTTAGAGGAGGTGGTATTTTGGTGCATGATAAGGTCATTGCTTTCCGGTGACTTTGTTCGGGCATAGTCCTTAAGAGCCCTAAGACCAAAATATCGTTCAACTTCAACCAACGATTGTGACTACTCCAGACTCTCGTGGACATAGAGATGCCTCGTCTAATTTGAACCCTCAGGTGTAGGGACCCTCTACAATAGCCTTTCTCGAGCTTTGTTTTCCTTCCAGATTGGTGCTCTCTTTGCCCTATTGTTTGCAAACGTGTGAAATAGTGCAGTTTGAGCTAGTGTAAGGTTGTCAAATGCTATATTTTACAAACGGTGGCTCGTGGCACTAAACCGACTGTGCTTTGACACATCTGGGTGGATAGGTGAATGCTAGAGGAGTGAATTTGTTTTGTGTGCATGACAAGGTCGTTACTTAGGGCTACTTCGTTTGGGTGTAGTCCCTTAAGAGCCCCGAGACCAAAATATCATTCAATTCGATGGGTGACTACTCGAGACTCGTGGCACCTAAGACATCTCATATGATCTAAAACCTGGCATAGGGACCCTCTACAATAGCATCTCTAGTTTTTTTTTCCTTCCCGGATAGGTGCTCTTTATTTATTTGCCTATTGTTTGCAAAAAGTGAAATAGTGTAGTTTGTTGAGAAGCTAGTGTAAGGTTGTCAAATGCTATATTTTGCAAACGATGGGATCGTGCACCACAAATGCGCTGATACATGTAGGAGTGGCTACGTGAATGCTAGAGGAGGTATTTTTTGGTGTGTGACAAGGTTGTTGCTTCTTGGGCTACTTTTTGGGCATAGTCCCTTAAGATCCACCGAGACCAAAATATCATTCAAGTTCTTGATGGATGATACTCATCATCTATGGCACCTAGAGATGTCTTGTCTAATCCAAAACCTTGGTGTAGGGACCCTCTCTATAGCCTCTCTTAGTTTTTTCTTCCCAGATCGGTGCTCTCGCTGCCCTATTGTTTGTAAACGCAAAATAGTGTGTTTGAGCCAAGAGTGTAAGGTTGTCAAAACGCTATATTTTACAAACGGTGAGTCATGACACCAAACCAAATGAGTGCCGACACATCCAGTGGCTAGGTGAATGCTAGAGGAGGTGGTGTTTGGTGTGCGTGACAAAGTCGTTGCTTTCGGGCTACTTCGTTCGGGCGTAGTCCCTTAAGAGCCCTGAGACAAAAATATCATTCAACTTCGACGGGTGACTACTCAAACTCCATGGCACCTAGAGATGTCTCTCTAATCCAAAACCTCGGCATAGGGACCTCTACAATAGCCTCTCTTGGTTTTTTCTTCTTAGATCGGTGCTCTCGCTTCCCTATTGTTTTGCAAAACGTGAAATAGTGTAGTTTGAGCCAATGTAAGGTTGTCAAATGCTATATTTTGCAAAGCGGTGGGTCAATGGCACGTGGAACCAAATACATCAACATTGAACATCTGATAATTTTAATACTAGAGAAGGTGGTTTTTTGGTGCGCGAAAAGGTCGTTGCTTCCAGTGACTTTGTTCAAGTGTAGTCCCTTAAGAGCCTCGAGACCAAAATATCATTCAACTTTGACGGGTGACTACTCGGACTCGTGGCACCTAGATATGTCTTGTCTAATCAAAACCTCGGTGTAGGGACCCTCTATAATAGCTCTCTTAGTTTTTTCCTTCTTATATTGGTGTTCTCACTACCCTATTGTTTGTAAACGTGTGAAATACTGCAGTTTGAGCCAGTGTAAGGTTGTCAAACGTTATATTTTGCAAACGGTGGGTCGAGGCAAACACCCAATCGAACTAAATATGAGACACATCTAAGTGGAAAGATGAATGCTAGAGGAGGTGGTTTTTGTGTACGAAAGGTCATTGCTTTTGGGCTACTTCGTTCGGGCGTAGTCCCTTAAGATCCCTGAGACAAAAATATCATTCAACTTCGACGGGTGACTACTCGGACTCCGTGGCACCTAGAGAGATGTCTCATCTAATTAAAAACCTCAAAGAGGACCCTCTACAATAGCCTCTCTTATTTTTTTCCTTGAATGATCGGTGCTCTCGTTGCCCTATTGTTTACAAACATGCATGAAATAGTGCAGTTTGAGCCATTGTAAGGTTGTCAAACGCTATATTTTGCAAACGATGGGTCGTAGCACCAAACCGAATGCATAGATATGTATAAGTGGCCAGGTGAATGCTAGAGGAGGTGGTTTTTGGTGTGCACGACAAGGTCGTTGCTTCCAGGATACTTCGTTCGGGTGTAGTCCCTTAAGAGCCCTGAGACCAAAATATCATTCAAGTTCGATGGGTGACTACTCGGACTCGTGGCACCTTTGAGAGACCTCATCTAATCCAAAACCTTCGAGCATAGGGACCCTCTACAATAGCCTCTCTAGTTTTTTTCCTTCCCAAATCGGTGCTCTCGCTGCCCTATTGTTTGAAACGCACAGAAATAGTGCAGTTTGAGACAGTGTAAGGCTGTCAAATGCTATATTTTAGAAACGGTGGGTCGTGGTATGCAACCAAATGTGTCAAAACATCTGGGTGGCTAGGTGAACACTAGAGGAGGTTTGTTTTGGTGTGACGACAAGGTGTTGCTTAGGGCTACTTCATTCGGGCGTAGTCCCTTAAGAGCCCTGAGACCAAAATATCGTTCAACTTCGACGGGTGACTACTCAGACTCGTGGCACCTAGAGATGTCTCATCTAATCCAACACCTTGGTGTAGGGACCCTCTACAATATCCTCTCTCATTTTTTTCCTTCTCATATCGGTGCTCTCGATGCCCTATTGTTTGCAAACACGTGAAATAGTGTGGTTTGAGCCATTATAAGGTTGTCAAATGCTATATTTTGCAAACGGTGGGTCGTGGCACAAACCGAGACTACATCGAAACATCTGGGTGGCCAGGTGAATGCTAGAGGAGGTGGTCTTTTGTGCGTGACAAGGTCGTTGCTTCGGTGACTACTTCGTTCGGGCGTAGTCCCTTAAGAGCCATGAGACCAAAATATCATTCAACTTTGACGGGTGACTACTCGGACTCCGTGGCACCTAGAGATGTCTCATCTAATCTCAACACCTCATGTAGGGACCCTCTACAATACCCTCTCTTAGTTTTTTCCTTCCAGATATTTGTGCTCTTTGCCCTATTGTTTGCAAACGTGTGAAATAGTGTAGTTTGAGCCAGTGTAAGGTTGTCAAATGCTATATTTTGCAAATGGTGGGTTGTGGCACCAAACCGATTGTGCACACGCATAGGTATGGTCTTGTAAACACTTGGGAAGAGTTTTTGGTTCTCTAAGCACCAAGTGCTTCTGGGCTACCTCCTCTGGAGCCAAGAACCCCCTCCATGGGTACATAAATCGTTGTTAATTGCTTCTCTTTTCTTGTAAAACAATGAAAGCTTCTCTTAGCTTTGAGAATTTAAAATTCTCTACTAACAGTGCCAACCACATGAAGGTGGAAGATTTTCTGGCACCACTAACCTGAACATAAAAGTGTTAGTCAAAGAAATTTAAGTTTCAAATCAAAACCATACTAGATATATACAAAATACACAAATTTAAAATAAAATATATGAACTTAAATCTATCTAACTAACAAATTTATATATATCAAAGAAATTATATATACCAGACATGAGCATTGTAAATTCATTCCAATGAACCATCAGGATCGGATCTACTTTGAATAGCGGAAAAGATTGCTTCATGATCTGACTCTCGAACCTTCTAAAGAATCTTGTTATTAGGCCTTCCTCGATATCTATATAGCTGAATATTTGTCGCTAGAACTAGATGCAAATATAAGAGTATTTTCTTGTGTGTCTCAAAGTCTTCAAACACCCAAACAAAGGATTTTTTTAATGGATACCGTTGAAGCCAAGTTCCAGTAACTACCACTGACCTGTAGGATACTCAATATCTTCACCATCTATAATAGGAGAAGTCAACTTCTTTCTTTCCTCGATGCAACGACATAAGAAATAGTTTGTTCCTTCTTCATTGTCTTATCATAATAACTGCAAACACATGTCCTAAAAAAAAAAGGTTGAACAACTCAAATTTAAATTACATATTAAAATTTCAATGGACATAACTCAATACAAAAATTAAATAAATAACCATAAATACCTTGTCACACCAAAATCAAAATTTTGTCAAAGTCCTTGGATGTTGCAACTTCATCTACAGAAACAAGTCGTAATGCTTGTGGAGGTTGATAACTAGGAAGCGGAGTTAGAGGCCTACAAATCCATCCATCCACCCATTCTTGTGAATCACACTCAGCAGTGACAAATTCAATACAAGATGCACAAAAACATGTCAACTTTCTTGTCCATATGGCCCACGAAGTAGCGTCTGAGCTACAAAATGAGTGCATATCATTGGACCCAGTGAGTGTCATACAATCCTCGTAGTTAGCAATTTGTTGTTCCTCTATCAACCAAAAATATCTATGAACTGTGGAATTTTCTTGAGAACCTCGGGCCATGTTGTCAATACACCATTCCACTATGCTCTTTGCATCTTTTAATTTAGCACCATCTTTGTACTTCAACTCTTCTCTTGCAAGAGCTCTTTTCACACATGCCCTTGCACCGTCATGCTCTCCTTTTCCATGTCTAGCCTCAGTGAAACTCCAAATATGTTGCACACCCATCTTGATGTGCATTCTGCTCATCTAATAAAACATTCATGCATTCTTAAACTGAGACGTGTAATTATCTGACCATATATAATGTTGTTTGAAGTGGATGTCCCTATCAGACAAGTTTCCATAAAATAACTAGAAACACCCTTGCACAAATTCAGTAGAATGAGTACGATCATCACTGATATAAAAGTGGTACTCTCTTAAAAATTTGATCATTCTCTGTATTATCGGAGAATGTAGAAATGCTATATGCACAAAAATGACAACTTGTACTGAGTTGTAATATTGTGATTGAACCTCCATTTGTGGTTGCAATGTGTAATTCTCTGTAAAATCGACCACTGAAACAATAGTACCAATAGGAAATGTCCTTGCATATCTTGAACTATTCATCCAACCATCGAGCTCTATGTGTATGCCTAGCATACTCATAAACAATTTCATCCTTAAATTTTCTCAAAAATTAGAAAACAGACATTTGTTCTGTAACTAGCTCACACCGTTTAGACTCTTTTCCATCTTTCAACTGGTATGCAACTGATTTATATTTATCAAACTCAACTAAATTATGTCTATTGTACCTTCAATTTTCTCATGGATGCAACTTTCCAATTTAGGTAATCCACCGCATGTACTACAACTTCCATCTAAACAATCATGACTATAAAAAAATTGTCCAACTTCTTTTCACAAAATATAGTAGGAATGAAATCCCTAGAAGATATTGGTGGAACTTGAACACCACATTCGATAACATAGTTTTAGAATGAAAAATAGAATGAATACGTAAAAATTTAGCATAATGCATCACAAATTCAACATGTTGCCTACAAAAACAAGTGGTGCGAGCGTGGTTGATTTTCACATAGAATGGTTTCAACATTTCAAAAAAACGTTGACTAATTTTAATTTCTAGATTCTCTTGTTCAAACTTATGAAAAAATTGAGTTTGAGTCATATCTAAGAAATGCTTTGGATGTGGTTCACGATTAGTAGAACCAACTCTCTGTTTTATAACATCTCTTGTATTAGGTGAAACTCTAGTGTTATCATGCCAAAATTTAATAACAACTTCTCTTATAGCATCAAAATTATTTTTGTCCTTATACGGTGCTCTAGCAGAAAATGCCCAAAAATGGCGTTATTGAGTGATTGAAGGATATTATGTCTTTCAATTGCTTTCATTAGATTTTTGATTAACTTGCAACATTCGACTTGTTTGCGTAATCAAATGTTGTTTTTTTATTGATTCACTTACAACACTAGTAGCAAGTACACGATGCACAATATTACTATCCCTAGTGCGTCTCTTGACACCAATAGTGTGATATGCATCATGAAGGTTTTCAACAATTGTAGAGGTTTGACCATGTATATTAGATGTT
Organism: Taxus wallichiana var. yunnanensis; assembly: GCA_018340775.1. NCBI lineage: Eukaryota > Viridiplantae > Streptophyta > Pinopsida > Cupressales > Taxaceae > Taxus > Taxus wallichiana. The sequence continues at coordinate 313,927,308 of CM031237.1, forward strand.
ATCAATCCTAAGGTGTTTAATGTAGGTCTCATTTTAATCAATTTCATCAAACTAACCAACAATTGACATCTTTGGGAATCATTTAAAATTTCAAAATGATTATCCCAAATTTCAGTGGCTTTTCTTCTGATTTGTCATTCAGAAAGTTTGTCAGACATTGGTTTCAAATGTTTTCATCAATTTTAATAAAAAATTAGGTTTCTTACGTAAAATCCTAGGAGGTGTTTTTGTCAAATTTTTCTTGTCTACAGTTTCAACATGAATTTCCTTATTCACATTTTCATTGTCTCCTTCAATTTCAACATTTTCTACATCATGAGTATTTAATTCTTCTTTAACATTGATAGTAAAAACATCTTCATCACAAGTATTTAATTCAACTTCAACATTGACAGTAGAAACATTACCTGGTTCTTCATTGCTTACAATAGTTGGGGTTGAAGATGAACCTCTTCTTGATTCACGAAGATTCCACATTCGCTCAGCATTTTGAATTTTGTTGGCCTCTAATTTGTTTGGTGTTTTTTACTTAATGACTTCCTTTTTGACTTCGTTTCTTGTCTCCCATGATGTTTTGCTTCGGTGATAAAAAATGTGTAGAAAAAAGATAGAATTTTGCAATAATTCATACGGTAAGGTCAAAGAGTAAAAATCACATGGTAATTCAGAACATTGGGATGTGTGTAAATATGATTTATGAACCCGTGATCACACTTTATAAACCGTGATCGCGGGTTCTAAAGCGTGCTCTTGCGGTTTGTGTTAAAAATTGTGATCGCACTTTATAAACCACAATCGCAGATCTATCTACCAAACCTAAGCCTTAGGAAATATTTGTTTCCCCAACCAAAGCTATGGAAGGTCATTATGAAGTGTAAAAGGTCAAAAAACCTCAAATTTACTCTTCCAAAGACTTGAACCATGCTAAAAAACTGAAAACATTTCACAAAAATGGTGCCATCGCGTAGGGAGACTATTAGCTTCATAGAAATATTGATTTTAAAGTGAATAGAATAAGATAAATATCATTTTATAATTTTTTATTAACAATAGGTTTTTAAGACATATTTTCCGTGAATGTTCATGTCTACGTTTAAGACTGTAACTTTTGTTTCACTTATCAAAATGTGATAAAACTTATACCATCCCAAGTGTGGACAAATTCTATACACGTTAAAAAATAAAATTATTTCAATATTTTTTGATATAGTTATGGCGGGCAAATGGAAAGCGCTCCATTTTCTAAATATTTTAGACCACTTTCATGGAAAAAATCATTAAAAAAATATTGCTCAAAAAAATACAAAATAAAATCCATCCCAAGATAGACAACTACATCTAAATTTTCACCAAATGAAAAAAAAATAACAAGATTTCATCATCCAAATCGCGGGCAAACGGACTACAATCTTATAAGTTTTTCAAAAAAAACAAAACCAAGTCATATAATTTTAAGTGTTTAATATAGCTAAACTTGTCCATTTTTAAAAAAATTAGTATTTTAGAAACTAGATTCTAGATGCTACGATTCATATTTATATATTTTTTTCTAATTTTGAATGCGCGTATTACTAATAATCCCTACAAGTTTCAATTTCCTATTTTTTGCAATATATTGTCCATAGATGACCCCACTTTTGTCCATCAACTTCCTGCACTTACTTAGGTGTTGGCATGTACCGTAATGTCTCATTTCTGGTAATGCCCCCTTATTCGCAAAAGACCCATGGGTCAAGTCGAGTCCAAACCATGACCTTTGCTGGATGAGGGTTATGGACACTGGGAGCTTTTGGGAAGTGGCCCCATGGTCGTAACTTTAGTTAGTTGTATGAATTTTCTTACTTTTATTTTATTGGCCCCTCCATGGTTTGAAAGGCACCTAGGGTTATTAGGGCTCTATTGCGAGGGGAAGTATATAAGAGCTAGGAGAGAAAGGAAATGAAGTTTTTGCATACATTTTATTGACCACTTGACATGTAGTTGCTGTTATTATGCATCTACAACTTGGCAGTGGAGTCAAATCCCACAGGACCCTAGCTTCATTGGTGAGAGACCCATCCCTAGTTAGCGGGGCATTCTTCGATAATGAGAGATCTACCATAGTATGTCATTTTGGAGCCGCTTTTCGGGATGTGTTACTGAGAGATATTTGAAGAAGGTACAAAGGAACGGTTTGAAGATTCTTGGCAGCATTTGGAGATGATAATCGGTGGGCTTCCATATCGTAAGATATCACGACAGTTGAGATCAGATCCATGACGGCCATTGGGTAGAGCGTGGCCGCTATGAAGGCATCGGAAGTGAAGGTTTTCAAATAGAGTTTTGGGAATTTGGGGAAGACAATCAAAGGGGCTCTAGACTAGATTCATGGTAGCCTTTTTTTTGGGTGTGGTAGCACATTCAAGGCACCTCCGTCATTTTTGACCCCTTTCCCAAGCGTAGTGACTTACGGCTGTACGAGAGAGGGTTTTCTAGTTGTCTAGGTTCGTTGTGATTTCTTGGGAGCATTATACTCTGTGATATCCCAAAAACAATTTCCTTTTGTTATTTATAATAATAGGAAAAGACCTTTTTGTATTTTCAAGTAATTCGAGTGGATATTTTGGGAATATTAAGCTTATTTAGTTTTTGTTCTAACCATAAAAATGGTAAAATTAGTATTTTACTTTACTACAATTTTTCATATAATTTTTGGATTCTAAGTGGTATCCCATGGGGATATTTGTTGGTATCATAACGATTGTTCTCTAGCTATTGTTGGGATTGAAAGATGGGGGATAAAGACGGTGAGGATATAGGTATAGATCTTATGAGACAACTATTGAACAACATGGTGAAGCAAAGAGAGACTACCATTTCTCTTTGAGCCACCACAAAGAGATTAGTTAGGTTGGAAGGTCCGATACTCATGTGAAAAGAGGAGAAAATGGCAATAGGGGACAACTTGGTCAAAGAGGTGAGGGTGGTCATTCTTTAACATCGATCCCCCAAATTCTTCTACTAGGCCTCTTGGGTTTCACGAACCTTCTTTCTTGAAGGATAAGTTTCACAAAAGTATGACAAACTAGGGGATATTGTAGATGAGGAGTCTTGTTGGGAAAGGTACCAAAGTTTAAGTGATGGATTTCATGACAATATGTCATAGTAAATAAGGAATATTGCAAGATGAAGATTGGCAATGTGCCTAGGAGAGATTACCAAGCCCCAACATTTCCAAAGATGCAAAGGAGGTTGGGAAAGGTTTATGTTCCAAATTTTGATGGCTCTAAGAAGTGTACCGTAAAGTCTTGTAGTGAAGAATTTCAAGACATACTTCGAATTGAATCCTATGCGAGAGGAAGATGCAATCAATTTTTACATCTTACATCTAGAAGGAGATGCTCATGATTGGTGGAATCATGGGTTGATCACGTGAGGACACATACACATCACGACTTATGCAGTGTTCACAAAGAGGCTAGTGAGCAGATTTGATAAGAGGGACCCCGAAAGGTATTTTAGAGAGTTGACTCAACTGAGGCAAACCAGTTCCGTGGATCAGTATATCACAAATTTTTAGAGACTATCGGTCATGGTACCTAATTTTACGGAGATGAGGTTGATTTCCCTATTCACAATAGGCTTTGACAGATGCTCTTGCTAGATTTTGAGGCATTTGAGCCTTCTTCGTTGCATAAGGCTATTAGGTGAGCTTGTGACTCAAAGTTATCCACTCCTAAGTCAAGGTTTCACTTCGAGTGCATCCTAATGGTTTCGTACAAGAATTGGGGCTTTTTAGCCGACGGTACCTCTATCTAGAAAGATTACCTAGAGACCATTCGGAGCTAGCTTTTGAGGATAAGGGGAGGAATTAAGGAATTGACACCTTTTGATATTGATCATGATACTACTGATTATATTATGGACATGATTATGGACCTTATTATAGTATGATGTTAGATGTTAGATCATGGATTATTATTGACTTGATTTAGTTATGATGTATGATGATTATTAGAGACATTTTGGATATTGATGTTGATATATTGTTTAACATGGTTATTTAAGGATGTTGTTCGGACATGTGATATTTGGATATTGTGAGTAGACATAGAAATGGAAATTTTTTTGATGATGATATAGTAATTGAGTAAAATTGTAAATGATCTTGTTGGTTGCTTAGATGTTGTTGTGATTCATATATCTAGATGATTTTAGAATTTTATTTATATTAGTTGGATGTTCGATATGGCTATGAGGCCGAAGGAGGTATTGTGTTTTACAGATAAAATATCACAACAAACATCGTGGGATTGGAGACTAACCACTTTGGAATTCTAGATGAATTCAACAATGTCACCCCCGGCAACCGTATTTGTTTGTGTGTATTTGTTTTTTGTTAGGGATTGAAGGCATCACCTTTAAATGTGACCAAGGTATTTTATGTATCTTCTTTTATTTGGATGCTTCATTTATGTTTGCATGTGTTTATTTTATGTGCATTGACCATTTCATTATTTATTAAATGGTGTGTAATATTATGAGTAATCATGTTGTTAAGTTAATTAAGTAAAATATGTCATAAGAAAGTAATTAATAGAGTTGTGTCCTTGAATTAAAGTGTTGTAAGAGATGTAATAGTGATGTGTAAGTTAACTTTTGAGTGTGAAACACTCCACCTTCTTGGAAATTCAAATTTTCCTTGGAATCTGATTTTGAGGCTTATGGGACAAGTTAAACTTGTCTCATACCTCTTAAATTTATTTACCAATCATACCTATGGTTAGAGAATTGAATTTAGGCTTTTATAATGCATTTTGAAAAGACAAATTGAAGTTTTAATTTTAATTTTCTTACATGATTTAATTTCACTCCTTTGGGGTGTGGGTTGGATTTGAGTGTAAGTAAACTATCATTTTATTCACCCACCTATTTATTATGCCTAGTAGAGAGTGAAGTTGAATTTTGGGGTTGGGGTTGAGGATGTGTGATTTGGCATCCTACATGGATCCACCTCATCCTCTTCCCTTCCCTCTTCTATAAAAATTGAATTCCTTGCCTTGTTTTGGGTTGCTTCACTTTGGAGACTTGATTCTTGGGCAAATTATTTGCTACTTGGGAATTCTTTCTTTCAAGAAGTTTTCGGATGATTGTTGCATGCTTGTGCTTGTGCTTACATGCTATTTGGATTGCTTGCATTAAGATAAAGCTCGCTATTTTGGAACTTAGAAAAACTCCATTATGGACAAGTAGGAGCTTGGCTCTTGAAATGTTTTTTTTTTTTTTTTTTTATGAAAATGTTGATGTGTGAATGTTTTGGCATGTTTGCGGTTTGTTGGGTAGATGTCCTAGGAATTGTGTAGGAGAATACTATGGGGTTTATTTTTGTGGGAGGCACAAGTGTGTTTTAGGAGGTATAAGGGAGGAGGGAGTTGGGATCTGGGTTCCACCTTATAAAGAAATAACTTGCATTTATTTACTCATTATGGGGTGCCATAAGAGGTTGGGTATGCATAAGGAAATGTGAGGAATAAGGGGTACTTGGGGAGGCATAAAAGTGTCATGGTTTTGATATACTATATTTTGGTGGTTTGTAATTCAGGTGGTGATACCCATTTCCCCTTTTAGGAGACATAAGAAGCATCTCCCATAGTTTCTTACTCCTTTGGCTCATTGATGAAGCCTCAAAGTAATGTTTGTCATGCTTTAATGTACATAAACTACATTCTATTTTGGAATGTGTTTTGTTGTGAAAATGATGCTTGTGTGATTGTGGAAGCCTGTTGTTGCCATGAGTTAGATCACATATTTTATTGCATTGTGGTTGGGGTTAAGGGCCAATGAAGAAGGATGGCTTATCCTCTTCATTGGATGTCTTAGTGGGTGGAGAGCGTTGTCTTTCCCTTACTTCTATTGTGACCAAATTCAAGGAATGAGAAATATACATGTTGTTCTAGAGATGAGAAAAGACAATTTGAAAGGTCCCTTCGAAATGAAATCTTATTATAGCCCTTTTCCCACTTTGAAGTGGATGATCTCGTATATTAATTGTAATGGAAAGATACCTTCTATTGACAATGAAAGTTGAAATTCAAAATGTTAAAGATTTATACTCTATTTTTCTGTTTTTGGAAGGAATGTGAAAGAATGATACGTATTTCGTATCTGTATTTTGAAATCAAATGGAAAGGAAGTTGTAAGATTTTCATTTGAATTAATGGAAGTGTTTTGCCTTGTTCATATGATATTATTTCCATTGGAAATCTATGTTTAACACGCACTTTGAAATCCCTATTTGGAAAGTGGAAAACTTAAACATGTGATAAGAAAATGTATGTGACCCGTAGCTAATCCGACGAAACCACGTGGCACGACAAGGCATGGCAGAGGGTGGATCCCTTTTAACTTAGCGCTTTAGAAAAAAATTGGGAAATTTTTTTCTAAATTTTCCCGCCACCCCGCACCCAATCAAGAGATGCCACATGGTGTCACAAGGCATCGGGCAGAGGAGCGGGTGCCTTTTTTTTTTGACTTTTGGAAAATTTTGGGAAAATTTTCTAAAGTTCCCCGCCTTCCGCAGCCTAATCGGGAGCTTCCATGTGGCATGTGTGGCGTCGATAGAGGCACGGGTGAGTTCTACCCTTTTGATCTTCAGTGGTGTTAGAAATATTTTATCCTCACCACTTCGCTTTCCCCGTGTGGCTTACGAGGCTCCATGTGTCCCTTCGGACTCACTGAGGCACTGGTGCAAAGGTGGCTTTTCGCCCCACGCGGGAAATTTTCCAAAATGTCTCCCACGGCCCTGCCGAACCGACTCCTCCTCTAGGAAATATTTCTCCCGTGGCCCGCATTCCCGCCCTTTGGGAAATTTTTCTTCCCGCGCTCCACTGAGCTCGCACATGGGAAAATTTTCTCCCCTAGCCCGCTGGCCTCGCTTTTTGGGGAAAATTTTCACCCCTAGGCCCATCGGCCTATAACTTGAGAAATATGAGGAGTTACGAGGAATTATTTACATCAATAGAAAGGCGAGGAAATTTCCTATCCATTGGGTGTGATTTATGGAAATTTTGAATGTGTTAATTTTGAGAAAAGAAAGTTGAATCTTTAATCCTGTTAGAGAATGGGTATGGTGAGGAATTACCCTCTGAACCTAATTGAACCTTCTAACCCTAAATTTTGGGACCTTGTGACCTCTAATAATTGCTAATAAAATAAAATTATGTTCTAGTGGATTAGAATTGATCTAGAGCTTGTTAGTGACAATTTGTTTTTGTAACTGTTGTAGGCACTTTTTAAAAAAATATTATTCCATAATTTTTTTCCTAACTAATCATAGGTTGTTCCTGGTCTCAAGTGGTTGTTTTTATGGGCATCACATATTCCATGAAGTTTAGGAATATATAGAAAGTAAATCTACATAAATAAACTTGTAAATCAAGTGCTAATTATTCACACCTAATACAATGGTAGCATCATCACAATATGCTAATTTAACATAACCCAAGGTTGCAAATGTAAGCCAAAGTATGAAATTTTGAGACATAAAACTATGGAAAAGATGACTTTTCTCTACCATAACCCTCACTACCCCTGAAACCCCATCAAGTTAAGAAGCCTTTATAAATTAAAACCACCTTTTTACTTGACGAAGAAGAGGCAAAAGATGATGACAAGCCACCGGGTCTCTACCGAATTCAAACCCAACACGTTTTCTTCTTTGATCTATTTTCATTTCCCACCTCACCCTCCATCTCGAACTAAAAAAACACACATGAATGAATGCCCACCAAAAATAATGTAGGTAGAAAATTAGATATAAAAAAAGAATATGTTATCTCCTATCAGGGACCTATTGTGGTAAATCGTAAGCACCCCGGATGCAAATCAAGGTTCTAAATTGATGTTTTGGGCATCCAAAGTGTGATTGCACAACATGGAAACCTCTCTCCAAGTGTGGGAGTTGTGAAACCGAGAGAGGAATATCCAGATTAGAGGTTGGTTCCTCAAACTCCTCTCGATTAGATCTAGTATTTGCACAACTACAGAGGTTCGTATCCTAATCCTACTCTAAACTGCAAGGAGACAGAGATAGAAATGTAAAATTGAAACTAACTAATGACGGTGATGCACCAAAAGGAGTGGTGTAACATTTTTGCCATGTAAATAGACACAAATTCATGAAATGTAATAAGGGAAAGCATACACAAGCTGATAGATGCAATTATAGGTCTTGAAATGAAGTAAAACAATACAAACAAGAGGACTGAAAGGCCTTCAAAGAGTTTCAGACTATCATTTCCATGTAAAATCTCTTGCATTCCACCATCAAAGAGGTATAAACCTGCTACAATACTTGAAAAGGCCTGATTCTTACAACAATCACTTGCTAGAGGTGAAAGAAGAAGTTTTATATGCAAAAAGTGTTCCACTCTAAAGAAATGAGCCAAACTGCTTTTACTAAAGGCATGGGTCGAGCCCAGAGAGAGAAAACGTAAAAATGTGGGAGCCCATTCCTCATTGACTACAAATGCATTAAAACAGAATGGGGTCCTTGCGTAAAACCCATACCCTAACATTTTTACCATGCTTTGGAGAAGAATGCGACTCATTTTGTATTAAATTTGGTTGTTGAAATGTCATTTCTCGGCCATGACACGTATTCAGAAGAGTTTTTGAATTTTTTCTCTCCAAACTGAACAAAAATTCAAAACTAACCATGGAATCATGTAGATAATTTCAACATCTTTCCAATGATATAAAGAACATGAAAATCCGAGCCCTGGATCAAAAGATATGATCGCTTGAAGATTTAGGGCAAAACGCCCAAAAACGGATCGGTGGGAATTTTTCAAATTTTACCTCTTTTTTGTCTTTGGAAAATTTTTCAAAATTCCCGTGCTTCCGCTTTGTCCGAAGTGCCACGTGTTGGGCTCTCGATTGGCTTTGGAATTCTCTCTCCTTCCTCCTCCGCGGGTTTTCCTTTGAAAATTTGACCTTTTTATATTTTGGGAAAATTTCCCATTTTTTCCCCGCCCCCGCCAGCTGTGGACACGTGGCATGATTTCATTGGAGGACAGGGGGCACGGGGTCATCCTTCACTTTTAAACCTTTTGCCGAAAACTCAGCCAAAATTCAAAAATTCTCCCCAGCTCCGAACTCCCCGGCCTCCTAGGACACGTGTCCTATTTCCATCAAGCTCAAAGCCATGTGGGCCAAATTTTGCACTGAACCTTCGACCAAAACTTAGCCAAATTTCACAAGTTTCCTCTACCACCCACGACCCTCCTTCGACATGTGTTGAGTTCCTATTGGCCGCGGGCCAAAATTCAAAAATTTGCCCTTCTCAAACACTTAGCAAAATTTTCATGCGCCTCCCCTTGTGACACGTGTCACACTTGGATTGGTCCGCGGGCCCCGCGGGCAAAATTTTCCATTTGAACCTTCGACCAAAACTTGGAAAAATTTCCAAGTTCATCTCTCGACCTCCAAACTCCCTTGCCACGTGGCAGCTTCCTATTGGCTGCAGGCCTCCAATGGGAAAATTTCCCACAAAACTCCGCCGAGCCATAACTTGAAAAATATAAGGAGTTAGGAGGCAAAATTTACCTTTTTGGAAAGCTGAGAGAGAGCTCTATCCGATGGTGCCATTTCCGGAATGATTTGAGTGTCTAAAACTCAAAAATTGTAGACTCGAGTCACAAGAGAGGTGGGAACACAAGGAGTTAGCCATCCAAAATGACCAAAGGGCACATTTTGGATAACAATTTTGGTGACTCGGAGGGTCATCTCGCCCGCTAGATGAAAGTACCCAGATTGCCTTAGGCGATCCATTGGGCATGGAGTCAAAAATTTCTTCTTAGAACCCCAACTGACTTAGAATGTTAAGGGGGAAGATGGAATATCACCCGATGGAAGCAAGGACCGCAAAACATCTCCAGGACAGCTAAGTCGTGCCAAAGCACTTAGGGAAAACAAAACTAACCTACAAAGAAACAATGTGCAAAGCACTTGGAGGAATGAAAATCTAATCTAATATTTACAAGGTGGTAAATTTTCCTCTAGAAGAAGTTAACGCTTGAGATAGATTCCATTGACTAGAATCTACAATTCTTCACCATCCAATGAGGCCAATCGAAAGCATTGTTGTTCTTGCACTTCATGACCATGTATGGGCCACTCCAAATGGCATAAAATTTTGAATGCCTTCCCGGTTTTGCTCTATCCACATCCCATTTCAACACTAGATCTCCAACTTGAAAATATCTATCCTGGCCTTCCTATCAAAGGTCTTGATCAAATCTTGATCCTTCTCCATTCGCTTGGGATGCTTGATCTCTCGACCTCCTGCAGCTCCATCAACTCTGCATATCTCACCTCCATGGGCTTAAACTCTAGCAACTCTAATCTGCTTCATGAGTTCCAATGTTGGCAACTCAAGTGACATGGGCAAGATTGCTCTCTTCCATAAACAAGCTTGAATGGAGAGTTACCATGGATCTCTTGGGAGTTATCCTATCAGCCCATAAGGCTGATTTCAGTTTGGTATGCCAAGACCTTTGATTCTCATCAAGAGTCCTCCTAATGATCCTCAACAAGTTCTTGTTTGTAGACTCACTGGCCATTACCTTAAGGGTAATAGTTTGATGAAGTGCTTAGGTAGATCCTGTTCTAACAGCCCACTCACTCACCTTGGATCCAATGAATGCCAATGCATTATCCGAGATTATTGTAGTAGGTATACCAAATCTAGTTTTTATCCCCTCATAAAATTCTAAGATGCTGGACTCATTTGCTTCTTTGAGTGCTTCTTTGTCATCCACTTGGTGAAGTAGTCCGTGGTCGTCAAAATCCATTTGTGCCGTTGACTTGAATTGGGATTAATGACTCCAATGAAATCCAAATTCCATTATATGAATGGCTGGTCAACCGAGATTGGATGCAATGGAAGGGCATAAAGTCTCTCTTTTCCTATGAAGAATGCACAATTCTTACATCTCTTGATCCATGCATAGCAATCATCGAAAATTTTAGGCCAATAATAACCAGCTTTCATGATTTTAGAGCTGTCACTCTCGGTGCAAAATGACCACCACCTGGTCCACCATGGAACTCTTCCAACACCCTATGAATTTGATCTATGCTAATGCATCTCAGAAGACTCCATTCACATCTTTCTTGAACAAAACTCCATCAACAATGGCATATGGGACAGCCTACAATCTGAAGTGTCTTCTTTGGGTCTTGTTCATCTCCGAAGGGCATAGGCCTGTGCTTAGGAAGTGCATTATACCTTGGGTCCAGCAAGGAGTGGGGGCAGCATTGTTTTCTTCTTGAGTGCCACTTGGCTCGTGGCTATCTTGAACTGTCAAAACAGCCTCTTCTTCATTACATACTTCTTTTTGCTTCCCCAAAATCAGCTGCTCACACAATCCTTTTCCTCTTACCAACTTGGTGATCTTGATCTCAATGTCATACTCCATGACATGGGTGATCCAACCTGCCCTTTTCTCATTCAAATTCTTGTTGAGGAGGAAGTCTTTAACCCAAAGACATGAGAGACCAGCAACCTGGACCTTGTTGTTTGAGACTAAATGCTTGAATTTCTTCAAGCTTCGATTCACGCCAAGCACATGCTTCTCAATAAAAGAGTACCTCACCTCATAGTCATCTAGGCTCTCTGGGTGAAGAAGGCAATTGGCTGCTCATCATTTTCCTTGTTCGCTGTACCAAAATGGCATAAATAGTATCATTACCTCCAAATGCATAGAGGATGAAATCCTTGAGAAGTCCAGGTTGATGATAGTTGGTGCTTGGGAGATGGCTTCTTTGATTGCTTCAAAACTCTCCTTTCCTTCGTTGTCCACTTGAAAGCCATGCTCTTCTTTAACATTTTGGTGATGGGCTTGACAAGGGTTGCAAAACTGGGACAAACCTCCGAACAAATTTTATCCTCCCAAGAAACTCTCAAGGGCTTTCTTGTGGCTTGGCAATGGTAGTGCTCTTATGGCTTCAACCCTCTCTCGGATCAATTGCTAATCCTTCTTTGGAGACAATATGGCCAAGGAGCTTTCCTTCATGTGTAAGAAAGATACACTTCTTAGGATTTAAAGACACTCCAAATCTCCTACACCTCGTGAAGACTTGCCTCAAATGAGAGAGGTGGTCCGCTGCACTTTTGGAAAAAAGCGTTGATATCATCAAGGTAAATCAGCACCACGTTGTTAATCGGACCTTTGAATGCCATGTCCATTTCCTTTGGAAGGTAAAGACTAGCGTTGGACAACCCAAATGGCATTTTCCGGTATGAAAAAGTTCCCATTTGGTTGTGAAGGCTGTCTTGAACTGGTTTTCCTCCTTCACCATAATCGATCAGTAGCACGAGTAGCCATAAAGTAGTGAAACCTCTCGGAGTCACCCACAACTTGCAATATTTTCTCCATGGAAGGGAGTGGGTAATGGTCCTTGAGAGATGCTCTGTTCAAGTCTCTCAAGTCAACACACAATCTGATCTCTCCACTCTTCTTTCTCGATCGAACCAAGTTGGCAACCCAACTAGAATGCTTGATTGGGAATATGATCCTTGACTCAATCGGCTTGTCCAATTCTTTCCTCACGAGGGCTCCATGTGTGGATTGGATCTGAGTCTTTGTTTCGCTTTGTGAGGCTTAGTATTTGGATCCAATTCAATGGTATCTTTGAGCTAAGTTGGGATTGAAACCTTTCAAGTCTTTATAGCTCCAAGAAAACACATCGGGAACTCTTGACACAAAATTGTATGAACTCATACCTTTCTTGTTCGATTGTCATCTTTCCAATTTGCAATGGTTTGTTCTCTTCCACCAAGATGGATACTGAATCCTCTCTCTTGACCTGAATGTTTGCTTTCTCCTTCCTAAACTGATCATTGGGATTAAAAATGGACTCCAAAGTGATAAGTCCCTTGGGCAGCTTGTTAGTTCTCAGCTGTACCACTTGGTCACCATACTGCTGTTCCAACTTTTCTTGATTCTTAGCTGAGAACTCAACTTCTTCTTGTAAGAAATGGATGATTTGCTGGTCATTTTCAAACACTTGCCAACTGACATTGTTATCCGGCACTGAAGGCCTCACAATCACGTGGATGTTTGGCTGTACCTTGTCTTGTTGAATGCTTTCCACAATGTCAAAGGCTGCCCCTACTGCTGCAAGCCTGTCAGCAGCTTGATTCTCTTTCCTAGGAATGGATTTGATGCCAAAACCCTCAAAATCTTCCATGAGGTCCCATACCCTGTTCTTGTAGCACTTGAGTAGATCATTCTTGGCAGCATGTTGTCCCTTGACCTGATTTACAATCAATTCACTGTCACCAAAGACTTGCAAGTTCTTTATTTTCTTCTTGATTGCCCAATGCATCCCTTGCACCAAGGCTTCATATTTAGCAGTGTTATTGGAGCATGCAAACTGAAATCTAAAAGCTAAATATTACTTTACTCCTCGAGGTGAAACAAGCATGGCTCCACCTCCTACACCTTGTCTACTTCTTGATCCATCAAAAACAGCTGCCATACCTCATTGTCATCCTTGTGGCTTGGCTTGGTGATGCTAGAATGGCCTGATCTTCCTCCATGTATGCAATAGACCCCTAGCTCGATTCTTCTACTTCCGATAAGGATCAAAAGCATGTACCTTGTTTGCCCATTCATCAAGAGTTAGATCCAGGATGCTTCCAACCTTAGTGTCGCTTCATCGTTGCTTGGGTGATCTTCTTGATCAAATGTTGAACAATTGGCATTGATCGACTTGGTGTGTAAGGCTCAATGTGGAAGTTTGCAATAGGTTCGGACCTGATTGTAGCTTTGGTTCGTACCTCATTCAGAACAACATGTGTGACCAATCGGTGAGACAAATATCCTCCAATCTTGGCTTTGTGAAGTCCCTTGACAAGCATAGGGCAAAGAGTGGTGGAAGGTCTATGACTCGATACATCTTGTAAAACAACAACATTTAGACATGCATGCAAGGTAAGACTCAAGTTTCTAATCACCCCAAGCACAGTTCTTTGCTGTCCCATCCAGCTGCACTACTCCTTGGATATGGTCTCATACTAGAGCCCTAGCTCGATCAGCTATTTGTTTAGGCATCACCGCACCGCTTGCCCTGAGTCTATCATGCAATTGTGCACTAGCTGATTTCAATGATTAATGAAACATAGAAGGAGGGGCCTTCAACATTTTACCTTGTTGTCCTCCATGACTCCTCTCGGGTGGGAAGCATTTGTGAGCACTTTCTCTTATCATCGAACTCGCTTGATTCGAAGTTGGCATCCTTCATGGAAGCTTGTAGCAAATCTCTTTGTCCTCGGGATAGACATGGATTCCCACATTGATATATTAACATTTGTTTTCTTCATCTCGATCAATGATACTAAATGGTGATGAAGGATCTCTTTGTTGTCCCCTAGTTTGCACATTCACTCCTTGCATGTAGGCGCAACAACCGGTATTTGAGTTGGCCTAGAGTTGTTCTTGGCTGCCCTTGTGCATTTACAATTGGATTTTGTTTGCCAACCACTTGTGGAGCCATAGAAGGTTGTGGATTGGTTGGAGCTAAGGGTTGTTCTTCACCCAAATTCCTTCTTTTTGACCTTTGTGTTGGCTGCAACACCTTGAGAAACCGCCTGGTTCATGCCACAAAAATCCTCTCGCTTGCCAATTTACCAATGTGTTTTCATTTGGGGCTGATTGCTGTTGGAATGTTTCTTGTTGTTGGTTGTTTCCTCGATCGCCCTCACCCTCCACACTAGTAGAATTGTCACCATTAATGCTTGATTCAAAGCACCATTGAAGCACATGGATTGGTTATGAGGTTCATTACATGGAAAACACCAATCATACTCCTGGGCAATGTTGTTTTGTGTTGGCACCAATGCCTTAGAGGCAGATATGGCATTTGGATTATAGGGCTGAAATGGTCTATTGGCAGGAGGCCTTGTTTGATTTATATTTGCAGCTGGATTAGGAGGCCTTTGTGGTTGGTATGGCTACCTGTTAGGCTGAGCTTGGGGCTGATAAGAAGGTCTAAAACCTTGGGCCTGCTGCCTTTTGAGAGTAACCAGCTCATTGCCTAGGTTTTCAATTGCTTCATGACTTCTTAAAGCTCATTTGGGGTAGTTGGAGATGAAGTAGAAGCTTCATTTGAACTCTGATTTCTAGGAGTGGGAGAAGGAGCCAAATTAGGTGCTTGATTAGTGTTTGGGTTCTCTAAACTTGGAAACAATGGCATGGGAGGTCTAGGGGCAAGTTTGCCAGCTTGAATCAAACAATTTTCAGCCCTAATGGCAATGCTATAAGCCATAGGGATAGTTATGCCTCCCATGGACTGAATCAACATAGAAATATCAGAATTTAGAGCTTTGAGATAGTAGAGAAAAGCACCTTCTGCTGTTGGCCTAACTGCCACTGGAATTCTCTCCCAAGTCTTTTGAAATCTGAAGTTGAAATCAGTCTTAGCTGCTCATTGGGAGCTCTCTTGATAGTTGTCAGCTGTTCCAAAAGAGACAAGTTGTCTCCTTCTCTCCAAATTGCTCATGAAGTGCTATACATAGCTGATTCCATTTGTGATAGAGCCATCTCCAAGGCTCCTAAACTACCGCAATGCTTTCCCTTGAATGAAGATACAGCGGTTTGTGACCACTTGCATCTCATTGATTTCATGAATTACACAAAGGTTGGCAATGTCGTTAACATGATCACCAGGAGTAGTCGATTTTCTCCGGTGAAGTAGGGAATGTTCTTCAAGGCTGCAATTGGAATTGGATGTTGTGCATTGAGGGCAAGTGGGCTGTTGCTCGTGAAATTAACATAGGGGTTGTTTTGTGCCATTCTAATTGGTCTTAAAACCCTTGTTGGTGAATGAAAGGCCTACCGGTGGAGGAGTTGAGAGAGTTCTGTTTGGTGGAGATGGAGACCTTTGAATCCTTCTTCCTCTTTGCCTTCTTCTTGGAGATAATCAGTAGATATTCGAACAACACCTCTTCCTCTCTAGCTCTTGACCTTGTGTTGATTCTTCTCATGAGTTTTCGAGGCCTGCTTCGCTGAAACCAGTTGATTCCTCCCTTTAGAGTCGCCGGATATGCAAATTATAGCTCTTTTCAAGCAAGAAAATTTCAGCAGATGCACATCAACTTTGTTGCAATAAAAATGAGACCTCTAAGGTCCCACCGGGCATGCCAAAACTGTTGTTGCAAATCAGCAGCACCCCTGGATGCAAATCAAGGTTCTAAATTGATGTTTTAGGCATCCAGTGTGATTGCACAACATGGAAACCTCTCTCCAAGTGTGGGACTTGTGAAACTGAGAGAGGAATCTCTAGATTAGAGGCTGGTTCCTCAAACTCCTCTGATTAGATCTAGTATTTGCACAACTACAGAGGTTCAGATCCTAATCCTACTCTAAACTGCAAGGAGACAGGGATAGAAATGCAAAAATTGAAACTAACTAATGATGGTGATGCACCAAAAGGAGTGGTGTAACATTTTTTGCCATGTAAATAGACACAAATTCATGAAATTCAACAAGGGAAAGCATACACAAGCTGATAGATGCAATTAGAGGTCTTAAAATGAAGTAAAACAATACAAACAGAGGACTAAAAGGCATTCACAGAGTTTGCACTGTCATTTCCATGTAAAATCTCTTGCATTCCACCATCAAAGAGGTATAAACCTGCTACAATACTTGAAAAAGGCCTGATTCTTGCAAAAATCACTTGTTGGAGGTGAAAGAAGAAGTTTTCTATGCAAAAAGTATTCCACCAAGAAATGAGCCAAATCTGGCTTTTACAAGGTCATGGGTCGAGCCTAGGAGAGAGAAAACATAAAAAACGTGGGAGCCCATTCCTCATTGACTGCAAATGCATTAAAATAGCATGGGGGTCCTTGCAAACCCATACCCTGACATTTTTGACCATGCTGGAGAAGAATGCGACCCATTTTGTATTAAATTTGGTTGTTGAAATGTCATTTCTGGCCATGGACACGTACCAGAAGTGTTTTTGAATTTTCTCTCTCCAAACTGAACCAAAATTCAAAATTGACCATGTAATCATGTAGATAATTTCAACATCTTTCCAATGATATAAAGAACGTGAAAATCTGAGCTCTGGATCAAAAGATATGATCGTTTGAAGATTTAGGGCAAAAACGGCCCAAAACGGATCGGCGGGAAAAGTTTTCAAATTTTACTTCTTTTTGTCTTTGGAAAAATTTTCAAAAATTCCCGTGCTTCTGTTGGTCCGAGTGCCACGTGTCGGGCTACGATTGGCTCTGGAATTCTCTCCCGCCTCCCCGCAGTTTTCCTTTGAAATTCGACCTTTTTATATTTTGGGAAAATTTCCCATTTCTTCTCCGTGCCCCACCACTTGTGGACACGTGGCATGATTTCGTTGGAGGACAGGGTTCGTGGGCTCATCCTTTGCTTTTAAACCTTTTGCCAAAACTCGCCAAAATTCAAAAATTCTCCCAACTCCGAACTCCCGGCCTCCTAGGACACGTGTCCTATTTCCATTGGCTCGGGCCATGCGGGCCAAATTTTGCACTTGAACCTTCGACCAAAACTTAGCCAAATTTCACAAGTTTCCTCCACCACCCACGACCCTCCTTCGACATGTGTCAAGTTCCTATTGGCCATGAGCCAAAATTCAAAAATTTTCCTGCTCAAACACTTTGCAAAATTTTCACTATGCCTCCCTTGTGACACGTGTCACACTATGATTAGTCCACGGTAGTAAACTTACCATAGCATTTGTCACTTTGATAGCCAACTCATTCATGACTTCTAGAGGCATGACATTACATGATGCACCGGAATCAAACATACAATTGTGAAGTAGCATATCTTTTATGATCAAAGTTGTGAAGAATGGATCAACAATCAATCGGGAATCAACCAAAGATGTCCCCAAATATACCTCAGATGTATCTCCAAGATCTTCTACCGCTGGTGGTGTTTCAAGGTCAACAATGATCTAAGGTGGAGTTTTAACAACATTTACATTTTTACGGAGTAACCTTCTCTTCTTTCAATCCCAAGTACTCAAATGCTCTCTTATTATGCTCACAAATTCTAAGAAACTCAATCATTGGAACACTCACTTTAATTTGTCTCAATACTGGGCTATGTTATAGGAGACACTCTTTTGCAAAACAACATTGGAAGAGAGACAAGAAGATTCATTATATGGTAGTGGATTCTTGGCAGCTTGGGCATGAGGAGGACTATAATTTTTTTTTGGACAATGGAACTTTTGATAGGTGCTTCTCTCTTGGGAACTTCTTTTGGAATGCTTATGAGCAAGGGTGTTTTAGGTTTGGCTTGAGGCCCAAATCCCTTAACAAATTTACTTCTAGTGTTATAGTCTTTTGTATTGAGCTATAACAACATTCATCAACAATTGTCTATCTACCTCTCAAGGGATACCACCATCATACTTCTTAATCATCAAAGCTCTTAAGTATTCACATTCATTGTTAGGAATTTCAAAATCCCGCACTACATCAACTTCAAGAGCACGAGGGGAGAAAGACTTGTACCCATTTAATGCAATCCCAAAAATTTACAGCTTTCCTAGCACTTATTACTTCAGTAGATGTTGCTCCTCCTTGTGAGCTTAAAGAATAGCCCATCATGCAAATATCATCATCAGTTCTATCCTCATTATCAGCTTCATCAACTTGTTGGTCCACTTCACATGGAGGATGAGGAAGAAAACATATATCACACCAATCCATATCAGCAACTTTGTTAACAACAAAGAACCACGGAGTTAGAGGGTCGGGGAACCAATCTACTTTCACGTGCTTGGGGTTGTCTATTTCCTCCCATGAGTCCTTTACCTCTATCATATTGTCTTTGATCACCCCTAGGATGATTTCCAAATATATCATGGTTTTGTACTTGTTGCCTAGGTGACCTTATGAAGTCTACCCATTTCCCTTCTCATCTCTTGCCAACTTTTATGAGATTTCTTTGACAACCCCTGCCAAAGTTTTCACAACCTCTTCTAAATCAGCACATTTGTTAGCTTGAGGTTTTTGGGTTTATCAATTTACACCATATCTCTTGAGAGATTACTAATGGCTTTAATATTGTTTTCAATCTACAATTCCATGGTAAAATTCTGCCTCAATTTTGTAGGGTTTTGTCTCTCAAGTAATAGGTTGCCTTTTATCAAATGCATCTACATATTTGATTAAAAAGATTCATCACAAGGCCTCAAACCAATAGGCAACCTTCTCAAATTTTTGTTAAACCTTGTGTTGAAGTCATGGACTCGATTCATTAGGGTTCTTCTTGATATTCTCAAACTCGGATAAAAGAAATCTAGGATCAGTCTTGAACCATATTACAACCTAAATGAATTTTTCATTTCAGTCCATGAATCAATAGAATTATCGTGTAGAGCCTTGTACCAATCCCTAGCATCCTCTTTTAGTGTATGAATAAAAATTTGACATACACATCCTCAAACTCTATCTCGAAATATTCCATCATATTATCAAAAGTTTGAGATGTTGATCACCGATAATAGCATTATTACCCCGGAATTTTGGCAATCTATTTCGACATCTTATGGGACAATATTTGGGTAACCATCCATTCCTCTAAAATTTATAGGACCAAAGGTGTTAACAACAAATGGAGGTCTAGGCTGAGCCATATTGTTTGGTGGGGGTGACTTCGAGGTGAAACAAGTGATGAAGAGTGAGAGGTCGCTGGGAATGGGAATGAAAACTTCCAAATAGATATCTCTTAAGGGCTCTCCTTCCGATGATCTCTAGGAAATTTAGAAAATACGGGAGTAGATTTAGGAGCAAGCCTTTCAAATGCACAAGAAGGTCCCTTCCCGATGGGGAATTCAAATCGATAATAGGATTGTCTCGAATCAGATACACTTGAATAAGAATTGTAGTCCTCAATAATAGGCTACTCACTTTCAAACTCAACAATAGGGATCTCCTTTCTTGCAGCCTGAGTCTCCAACAACCTTCCACACTTTTCTTCCTTCTAACTCCCGGGCTTGAATCTATAAACAACTTCTTAGCAGAGTCCTTGATGAAGAGGGATCTTCCTCCTTCCAGTTTTGTAGGATTTGCAACAAATTATAAATGAAAGAAAGGTAAGACAATTGGTATTTTCAAGATCAAATCATCATGGAGTCACCACTAAGGAATTTCACCTTAGTTGTGCAAGAATGCACTAAAATAATCACAAATGTTTGCTAGTAGTAGTGAAACCTTTGTAAGGCTTTATAAATCAGAGATTCTTCTTCTTAAATAAGTCAATCACAATGCACCCAAAGTGTATGAACTTGCTAGGAAATGGAAAAAGGGTAGACAAAACTTGAAACCCTTATTTAAAACTTTGTGGATCTGAAGCATAGAATGATATTTTAACAATGTAGCAGCTCAAATACTTGAATATAGAAATGCTCAAACTCTTCAAACACATTAAAAACACCGAGAAATTCCAAGAAGTCCCCTAAAGAATGGCGCCTTGTAAAGGTTTTGGTACCCAAATTTGTTCTCCTTTTTCGATCTGAACAAAGATCGGAGATATGGCATGAAGCTTGTCAAAGTCAAATAGATCATGATGTGTGTTTTTTTGCAGTAGCCGGGAGGTGATCTAACTAGCACTCAAATTTGTGGAGATATGGATAGCACTTAGAAAGGATTTTGATCTAACCCTCACTATTTTAGGTTGTGCCTTTCAACCAAGGTAAGAGAACCTATATTGCAACCTCTGTTTTATGTAGGAGGTGAAGATATCCTTATACTGTGCATATTGTATAGATATGGCCTTGGGAAAACATGATCAATCTTCCATTATTCAAACTCAATGAGTTGTCACTACTAAATAATGGAAATGCTCTCAAGACAAGGTGAGATCTGCTAGAGACATGGTGTGATCTTGATTTTCCCTATGCATTTTTGTAGATGGGTTAGATCCTTTTGTTTACACACAATGTAATGCAAGGGTAGTATGGGTAGGATTAGTTATTCGAATGAATTTTTTGGTGGGGCGTTGACAAGACAAATTGGGATATATCTAATCTTTTGACAACCTCTACAATACTTGAACAACTATCGATAAAATAAATTCTTCAAATAATCAATATATTCTTTCGACTAGAAGAGGCATAAATGGAATCCTGTGCCAAGCGCTCTTCACACAATCTTTGAGAATTCACCACAAAATATCAATGTAAAGAACTCAATTAAACACAAAAATCCATGATTAAACCATGCCTAAGGTACCCCAAAGGCTTACAATCATCTCTGCAAATAAAGAAGGTAAAGTGATTTTAAATTTGTTTATCTCATTTATCAAATGAAGGCTCTTCTAAACATGAGATTCCAAATTCCACTAAACTATCAACAAGAAATGGAGATTCTATGTGATTTCTACAGACTTTCAATGCAAGATTCAACAAGAACAATGAAAACTATTTCTAGGCATTTAAAAAAATGATAACAAACATCATATTGCCTTAGAAAAACACATATTAACTCAAAATCTTGTTAGATTCATCAACGTGGGAGAGTTTCATGAACAATCTCGGACACCTTGTGATGGCTATACACTTATAACCAACTCACATACATGAAAATCCAACACGAAGAAATTATTCTTGTTCTTTGTTGGGTTTTTTCAAGAAAATGAGCTTTCTCTCATAATTCTCTCGTGATTTTCAACTTCCAACCCTTTACAATTTCTCCAAAATGCATTATATACCTTATGCCACATTGGATTCTTCTTTCCCAAGAAAATAATATGCCTTGGGATCAATTTTGTTACAAAACAATCCTCATAATTCAATGAAAATGACATCAAACAGAAAAACATTTGTAAGTTGCTAGGTGTGCCCAAGAAAATTAAATCATTACAAATATTTGGATCATTATCCATCCTAGAGGCATGTTTTTCATCATTAAGGCATACGAAACACCTTTTGCTCATCATTTTCACCTTTTACCTTTTCAAATCACCTTTACAACTTTTGATTTTGTCATTTCACGTGTTTTTTCCGTTGGGGCAAAAAAATTCTTCAAGAACATCTCAAATCAAAATATTGAGCCATGAAACCAATGCCAATGATTCTAGGAGGCCAAGACGACACAAAATCACTATAAATTTGATGAATTTTGATGCAAAAATCATGATTCCAAGCTTCTGGAGCTCCATGGCAAATCAAAATAAATGGATGCAAGCATCGTCGATCTTATCCATCTTTGTCCTTTAATATTTTCCCTCCATGTTTCAAAAACAATTGGGACTGAAATTGGGATCATTTTTGACTTTTTCACACTTTTGGAAAAATGGAAAATTTTGACATTTTCTCCATCCCTCCGCACTTGAAATTTGGAGCCGACACATGGCATATGGTGGGTCCCATTGAAATTGCACTTCAATTTCGTACATTTTACCTTTTTTTGGAAATTGGGAAAATTTTCACTTTTTGTCCCACTAGCCCGCACACCCGATTTTCCTCGCCACGTGTTGCTTCCTCTATTGCTAAAATCCATGAGCCCAATTCTCATTTTAACTCCCCTTTTTGCTAAGGGTAAAAATTCAATTTTCCTTACGTTGGGCCGCCTACCTAATTTCTCCACCGCCACGTATCGCTTGATGTTTTGCTAGCGGGCCAATGCTTAAAATTTTTATTTTGAGCCCTTTGTGAAAAAGGGAAAAAATTTTTTTTAGCCAGTCCGTCTACTCTTTGCCGACCCGCCTTGGGCCTATCGTGTTGCCACGTGTCCTCTTCTCATTTGAGTAAGGAAAAAGCACATTTTGAAGCTTTATAGAATTAGAGCCAAAAAACTCTAAGTCCTCCCTCGGCCTACTCCTCCCTCTTTTGGTCTTTTAGGACACGTGTCCACTCCCGATTGGCTGCGGGGCTTTGGACCAATTTTTGACTTTAAATTTTTTGCAAAATAAGGTCGAAAAACCTTAAGGGAATCTGACCACCCGCCATCCGCCCGCCAATCGAACATGCCACGTAGGTAAAATTAGGAAAACAGTCCCCTGCCCGAAAATGCCCCATTTGCTTGAAAAGGCAAAAAATGAAAAGCTAGAGCACCTCTCCACCCTTCCTCAACCAATGCAAACCTTCCATGTTGCCAATACCTTCTGAGGATGAATTTGATAGGAAAATGACGCCTGTCTAACCGTCAAAACGTAAAAAATTCCAAGGATGCCCTAGAATTGAATTTTTTCACCAAGGATGGCAGATTTTCAATTTTGAATCAACTGAACCATGTTTTTTATGACTTTCCCGATCTAGGATTTAGATTTTCAAATACAAACAAGTATGAATTGATCAATTTTGATTTTCCCACAATCTGCTAAAGGGAAAAAGATGACACAACCC
Organism: Taxus wallichiana var. yunnanensis; assembly: GCA_018340775.1. Lineage (NCBI taxonomy): Eukaryota > Viridiplantae > Streptophyta > Pinopsida > Cupressales > Taxaceae > Taxus > Taxus wallichiana. Next base: position 313,950,693 of record CM031237.1, read on the forward strand.
GCAAAAATTAGAAAAACTAAAGCACCTAAAAGGGTAGACTTGGATTATTCTTTTCAAATTAGGCAAAACAAAAAGTTTGCGATCATTTTTAAAGGATTCAATTGGAGGGTAAGAATTTGGACATCAATTCAAAGGATAAAACATTTTTTGAGCAAATCTGATTTGAAAATTTTAGGAAACATGATGCAAGCTCAAAATGGCACCAACATAGTCCTCCCCTTAGGAATTAACATTCGGCTCACATTTAATCAACTCTTATCCATAGTTATATTAGTTCTCATAAATCATTTTCCTTAGTTCCATTTAAATAATTACTATGAACTAAATAATTAACTTAACATTCAAGGGTATTAAATTGCCCCATTTACCCATTTACAAATACCTTGAATTAGGTAAAACCCATAATATTTATTCTTACCTAACAATTGTAGGGTCATGTTCCCAACCCTTGGATCAAATAAAATGTGGTCGAGTAGATCTTAGGGTTCGATACTAACCCTAACTATCCTTATGAAATCTTATTAAATCTTTTTCTTTGCCCTAGCCTCCTCATTTGGTCACTTTTCTTTTGTTTAATTTGTAGGTTGGAGAAATGGAAGCCATGGGAGCAAGGAAGGAATAATTATGGAGGAATTCAAAAAATCAAGCTTAGTTTAGTTTAGGTTATGGATTTATTATAGTATTTCTATCATTTGATGATTCGAGGGGTCTCCACTCCAAATCTGGAGTTGTGAAGAGAAGAAGTTATCCTCCTCCCTCCTCATTGGCCCCTAAGCCCCAAACAAAATACATTAAAAGATGGATCCAACTCATGAAAACTAAACAATCCTTCCACATCACAAAATAAATTTCACAACCATTTTAAACACATTCAACACAAACTACAATCACAAGAATACAACTTATCAAAATACACAAGGCCTGAAAATGTAAGCCAATGGAGCAAGGATCTATGGGGAGATAATTTATGCCCCCAATGGGATTAGTTGCCCACCTTAAAACCCTCCAATATACATCTCAAAACCCTACACAACTCTTATTTCTCCCTCAAGATCCTCTTATGCCTTCCACATTCTCTTATGCCTCCCTACAATCTCTTATGTCTCCCTCATAAGAACAAAGTAAGAAATACATAAGCATTTTCTTATCCAAGGTGGGACACCAACTCAAATCCCTCCCAAAACATAAAATAAACTCTTATGCATCTTTACATATAAAATGCCCACATCCTTCTCCCACACCATACTCAAGCATTCCACCCAAGAACTCAACAAGCATACCAAAACATTCAACAACATACAAATATACACATATAAGAGAAAACAAATAAAACAAGGGTGTAGTTCCTACCTTTCCATGGTATAACTTGATCAATGGATCACCCTCCAAGATCCTTCAAGTTCAATCCAACTACAACAAGCTCCTTACTAGAGACAAGCGCCCTAAGTGGGCAAGTTGGTTAGTGCGTGCGCCTTGGGAGTGACAGTTTGGGGGTCAAATCCCACCAAAAACACTCAAAAACTCACCTTTTGCTGGCAGAATTTTTGGCGGAACTGCTAAATTTAGCAGACTTTTTTGAATTTAGTTACAACTAACTAAATTTAGCGGAGAAATCCCTAATTTAGGGTAAATTTTTTTTTCTCCCATCTGGTCTGTTTTTTCATTCCAGACATTTTTTGCAAAAGGAGACCCATCTAAAAATTGCATTTTCAGCTATTATTTTGCAATTTTTAGCATTTTGGGTCGTATTGGGCTCAGGAGGCCACCAGGACCCCGAAACTGAAATTTTTTGCCTGTCATTCAAATTGTACAAATTTTGAATGTAAATTGTATATCTTGATATTGCATATTGTACTAATTTGCGAGGTTGCCATAGTCATCTCGCAAAACTTGTAATCTTGCTCGTAAAGCGGCGAGAATTGTAATAAAAAATAGTAAAATTGGTTTCAGTAACACTCACGAGATCCTAGATCTCATTCGCAGCTTCGGTATATACACGAAGTGCCTCTGCGGGAAGCACTTACGGGTAAAGCCATCACGACTACTACCGCACTTAACGCCTAATATAGTTGCAACAACGCGTCTCTGGGCATCGTCCCTATAAATCGACGGGGAGTAATAAGGTCACAAAGGCACACACTATGAACCATCCCATCCATCTCGTGAATGATTACAAGACATAAATCCGATCGATAAATTATCCGAGTAAATAGCGGTTACGCGCGTATGAGGATATTTCTTTGAGCCGGTGTCAATAATCACACAGACCCCATCAGTACTGTCTTGGTACCACGTATTGAATTCTTTCACGTACGTTAATGCCTCTTTCACGTACTGCCGGGTATATAGAAAGGGCGAGCTTCTTCCATGTACCGACGGGTATATCGGAAGGGCGCATATATAGAAAGGTTCGGTATATCGGACTGACGGTATATAGATTGGGAGACCTAATACCTGGAGTGATAAGAGCCAAACCCTGTCAGTGATCTCTGCAAAATGGGCACCAATGCCCCCAAATTTTTTCTTCCGGATTCACAATTGCTCAGAGGAAGCAACTATGCTGCTTGGAAGACAAAAATCAAGACACAACTTGAGTTTGAAGAAATCGGCATGTGTGGATCGGTACTCTAACCAGATCACCAACTGATGCAACACAACAACGACAATTTGATAGAGCAGATCAGAAAGCAAAACTCATCATCTTGTTTGGAGTATCCGACGATGTGCAAGCCCACATTCGAGATGCCACATCAGCAAAAGAAGCTTGGGATAAGCTGAGCACAATATATGAGGCCAAGAACAAGAATGTCATACTCAATTTGCAGAGTCAGTTACATACATTGAAATTCAAACAGAATGAGAAAATTGAAGCCTTCCTAAGAAGAGTTGCAGAGTTAAGGGCTTCACTTCTAGCCCTAGGAGAAGAGGTCAAAGATGAATCTCTCATTCCCATTGTTCTGAGAGCTCTCCCTTCTTCTTACCGCATTTTTGTCACAACTCTAAACTTGTCAGATACGACAATTAGTTTTGACAAGCTAGTAAACCTCTTGCGCAACAAGAGGAAGCAATGCACAACAAGGATGATGAAGAGGAGCAGACCTTTGTCTTCACATCAAAATGGAAAGGAAAAGGTAAAGGAAAACCTAAATCCTATGAAGTCCCCACATCAGAATCAAGTATCATGGGGACAATCAAAGAAGCGATGTCCAATCTGCAAAAAGAGGACATGACTTGCAAGAATGTTGGTTTAACACTTATAAGAGAGGTTCATCAAGCAATTCGGACCATAACAACAACAATCTTACAAGGGACATTCAAACAACTATCATGGGCGAAAAGGGGAACTGGAAAAGAAGACCCCACCAACAAGGTAATATTCTTTGAGCAACAAGAACAAATGATTAATAAAGACTTCTTGTTTCATGATCGATCAAGTGAACCATCCACGCCATCTAGTGACGTCTGGTATGTTGATTAAGGGAGCCACTCGACACATGACCGGCCACGAGACCTGGTTTATTTCAATGAGGGACACGCCATCGAAAAATCATGTTTCGTTGGGAGATGATTCTTCATATACTGATTCGAGGATTGAAAACATTTCTCTACCCCTTGGTTCACGCAAATGCAGACTATCGGATGTTCTATATGTCCCCAGGTTGACAAAGAATCTTCTTTTGGTCACCAACTTCTAGATCACAACACGAAAATTGACTTTGATAGTCAATCGGCAAGAAAATGTGTTTGATTCGAGATAAATCCAGAGGCTCGAAAATAATTGCAAAAGCCTCAAATGTGGGATGAATGTTTCAACTTGATTTCATTCACAAAATGATCAAGCACTTGTGGCTAAAAATCCACCTCAACCCGGTTGTGGCATCGGAGATTTGGTCATGTAAGTTTCAAATATCTCGAAACACTTCACCGGTGTAATATGGTACATGGACTACCATCTCTTTCGAAGGATATGAGACAAGTGTCCTCACTGCTTAGTCAGAAAACAACACAGAGTTTCATTCCAAAAGAGTACTTTTCGAGCTCATGGTAAACTTGACCTAGTTCATACCGATCTGTGCGGTCCGATGCAGCCAAGTCATTCAGGGTTCCAGTACTTCATGCTCTGTGTTGATGACTATTCACGCAAAATGTGGATTTTTTGTCTTCGCAAGAAAAGTGAAGCCTTTGAAACATTCAAAAAGTTCAAAGTGGCAGTTGAGAAAGAAACTGGTCGTCACATCAGAACTCTCCGCTCAGATCGAGGGGGGGAATTCACCAGTGATGAGTTCAGAGACTACCTACAAACTCACGGGATTCGTCGAAAAATGCCTCCTCCACACACACCGCAGCAAAATGGTGTTGTTGAGAGAAGAAATCGTACTATCATGGAAATGGTGCGATGCATGATCGATGATTCCGAACTTGCAAAGACATTTTGGGCAGAAGCAGCAAAAACAGTAGTGTATTTGTTAAATAGAGCGCCCACAACTGCTCTTGATGGAATTACACCACAAGAAGCATGGTCAAAAAGGAAACCATCCATTGCACACCTCAGAGTATTCGGGTGCAAAGCCAACATGCACATACCCAAACAGAACAGAAAGAAATTGGACATGAAGTCACAAAATCTCATCTTCATTGGATACAGTGAAGAGACTCTTGGGTACAGACTGATGGATCCTAAGACCAGAAAAGTCTGCACAAGCAGAGATGTTGAGTTTTTGAGAAGAAGGAAGCAGAGACTCCTCCTCCGGACTCGCAAGATGTAGATTTTTCACCAGTTGTAAAAATTGAAGCTAATGTTCCCTCAGAAGATGAAAGTGATGATGGGGATGATGGTGTTGATCAGATAGAACCACAACCCATGGGAACAGGTCAACGTATGCCTAAATGGTGTACAAGTACATTACGAGATGCAAGATTGGATGCTCCACCGGATACATCCACCCCTGGACCACGGACTCGCAGTAAAGCAAGAGAAGAAGTTAACTTTTCCTTGATGAGTAGAGTTATTGAATCAAACGAGCCCTCTACTGATCCAGAAGCCCTGTGTCAAAAGCTTGGAAAGATGCCATGGATTCTGAATATCAATCAGTGATGAAGAATAACACTTGGCAACTTGTTGATCTTCCACCTGTGGGAAGAAACCCATTGGATACGAGATGGATATTCAAAACTAAGTACAAAGCAGATGGGACAGTGGACAAGTGTAAAGCAAGACTTGTAGCAAAGGGGTACGCACAGAAAGAAGGCATTGACTATGAGGAGACATTTGCTCCCACAGCTAAGATCAAAACGATCAGGATGATCTTTGCTCTAGCTGCTCAGTTTGGATGGAAAGTTCACCAAATGGACGTAAAAAGTGCCTTCCTGAATGGAGATTTGCAAGAAGAAGTCTACATGACTCAACCTGAGGGATATGTTGTACCTGGTCAAGAAGAAAAGGTATGCAGACTCAGGAAATCTCTGTATGGCCTCAAACAGCACACCGGGCATGGTACATCAAGATTGATGAGCATCTCGTACAACATGGATTCATCATAAATCCATACGATCCCAATCTCTACATCAAAAAGCAAGGGGGAGATGGTGATTGTCGTAGTTTATGTCGATGATCTAGTCATCTTTGCGCTCAGTTCGGTGAAGATGATTGATGAAACAAAGAAAGATCTTAAGCGATCATTCAACATGACAGATCTCGGGCTTATGCACTACTGTCTTGGACTAGAAGTATGGCAGAAAGAGAATCATATCCTTGTTTCTCAAATGAAATATACCAAGACAACACTTGAGAAGTTTAGGATGATGGATTGCACACCAATTGCTACACCTATGGAGAAGCAGTTGCGCTTATCTCGTTCAGATCCATCTCCTGAGGTAAGTGCCACTCTCTATCGGCAATTGATTGGGAGTCTCATTTACCTGACCTACACTAGACTAGATATCAGCTTTGCAGTGAGCTATCTATCCAGGTTCATGCAGGAACCCAAATTTTGTCATTGGAAAGCAACAAAGCGCATTTTGAGATATCTCAAAGGATCAGTGGATCTTGGTCTAGAATACAAGAAGAACGAAAACTTCTTCTTGACTGGATATTCGGATTCAGATCATGCAGGTAACATTGATGATAGAAAATCCACTTCTGGATTTGTATTCTTTATGGGATCTGGACCAATATCATGGGGAAGTAAGAAACAACACTTTGTTTCTCACTCTTCCTGTAAGTCGAGTATCGTTCTGCAGGAGAAGCTGTCTGTGAAGCGATTTGGCTATGTCGCATACTGGAAGGACTTGGAATACCACAGGACAAACCGACCACCATGTATGTTGACAATGAAGGTGTTCTCAAACTTGTTCGCAATCCAGTTTTTCATGAGAGAACAAAGCACATTGAAGTTCAGGTTCATTTCATACGTGAACATGTGTTGAAGCACAAGATCCGGCTTGATTTTGTCCAACGGCTGAACAACGAGTAGATATTTTCACAAAGTCACTTGCACGTGACAAGTTCGAGTTGTTCAGAGCATTTCTCTCCTCATCTCTTCAACAATGCACAATTAAGGGGGGGAATGTTAGGATTAAATATTATTATCCTAATATTAATTCTGCATAGTTTAAATTATTTAATTAATTAAATAATACTTGTTATTTTGTTATATGGTTAATCAACCATATTTGTCTTTATACATACTGTTATATTGTTTTCAACAATATATTTGTTTTTATGTAATTATTGCTTTACCGGATGTTATTGGAAGCTTGTTTATTTCGGCATTTGGTTGCACTGTGCAACTTATTCTTCCGGATGTATTTGGCTGTGCAATATCTATAAATATTGTAGCCCATTCTCTGTAATTTTTAGTTGATTGAGATTAATAAAATTACACAAGGCCCAAATCCTGTTTCTCAATTTACACCTTCGTTCTATCCATCCAATATTCCGTTGCGGTTGGTCTCAATCCCCCTTTTGATTGTTGTGATATAATTACCTGAAAAATCACACAATACATCCTTCAGTCCCATGGCCACATCAAAACATCCAAGATAAAATATACGCACATAAATCAATAACCATCCTCATATAGCTAAATCATCATCTCAACTAAACAATGCTATGATTTGTCTAAATTTTTAACATCTCAATTCTATCTTTTATCAATATTAACAAGATTACAAGATTAGTTCAAAAGCTATATCATATTCAACATGACAAGAATTTTGAATGTCAGTAATATATATGCTAACAACACATAATCATCATCAATATAAAATGTCTCTCTATGTCTCTAAGAATCCACACAATCATACTATGAATCACAATCCATCAATAATCAAAATATTTCTATCATCTAACATCATGCTAACCAAAATGATAAAATAATATCCATGCCTATAGTCAATAGTAATCAAAATAAAAATATAATAAGTGTCGAAGAGGAGTGGGCACTACTGCACTGGTGCAAATGTTTCGTTGTAATTCACTCCATATTTCTACGTAAAACCTCTTGCTACTAGCCTTGCTTTATGCTTTTGTACCTTTCCATCAGCATTATATTTTTTCTTGTACACCCACTTCACTCCTATTACGTCATTTTCTTCTAGAAGATCCATTAACTCACATGTTTGATTCTCTTATGTAGCATCGATCTCATCATCCATGGATTTTTCCCAAAATTTATTTTTATAGCCTCTTCAAAATATATTGGATCTACAGCTTCATAAAACAATGCAAAAATTAAAAATGAGTTAGTTGTATCAACATTGTAAATGTCACTAAGAATATGTGTTTTCATTGAGCAGGATTATTTGATGATGGATTGCTTTGTGGCGATGGACTTGCTTCTAGTGTCTCTTGCATGATTGAAGATGGTTGAAATCTTGGAGACCTCCGAACTGTAGATGGAGGTGTATCTTTTGCTACGACTTGTGGTGCATGTCCAAGATTTTAGATACAATACCTTGCTACTCTAAGGTTTCATCTTCCATATCATCATGCATACTAGCTAGAGCTATACTCACTTTATTTTTCTCTATACTTCCATCCCATGCTTCATTTTCAATGAGCTCAACATATTTGTTGATCACAACCTTTTTAGTGACCAGATTGTAAAACTTGTATGCTTTTGTATTCTCACGAATACCCAACAAAATTACACTTTTCTCCTTTGTTGTCTAACTTCTTCCTTAGCTCATCGGTACATGTGCATATGCTACACAACCAAAAACTCTGAAATGTGAAACATTGTGTTTCCTATTAATCCACGCTTTTTAGGAACCATGTTCCTAACAAATTTTGTTGGACACCTGTTTAGAATGTAAACAGAAGTTGCTACTACTTCTGCCCAATAGTCATTTGGAAGGTGCTTTGCCTTCAATATACTTCTTGTCATTTCCATAATGGTTCTATTCTTTCTCTCTGCGACATGATTCTATTGTGGTTTATACCGGGTAGTAAATCGCTTGTATATACCATGGTATTTTCAAAAATTTAAAAATTCATTCGAAACATACTCACCTCCTCTATCTATCCTCAAGACTTTGATGTAGTATCCACTAATGCCTTGAGCAGACTAAAAAGTATCAAAGTCATTTGATTTATGTCTTAGAAAATATACCCATGTCTCCCTTGTGTAGTCATCAATGAATGTTATCAAATATGACCAACCTCAATAGAATTTGTTTGCATGGATCAACATAAATTTGAATGTACAATCTCTAGAGGTGCACTTTCTCTTGTTGTTTTGTCAACTAGGAAAAAATCTCTGTGTTGCTTCCCAGAATACAACCTTCACATACCATCTCTCGGTTTCCAACTCAATGGAAAACCTTTAACTATATTCTTTCTATGAATTAAATTCAAACATCCAATATTCAAATGTCCATACCTTAGATGTCAAAGCCATGATTCATCTTTCATGGTGAGCGAAAATTTGATTGTGTTCCTTTAGCACATGACTCGATTATATTAGCATAGGAATGAGCACAAGACTCACTTGTTTTAGTGCAGGTCTTATTTGCATTGGCATAGGACTCTAATACCCAGCGCATGACTCTTTTACCTTAGCGCATGACTCATCTGTTTGAGAGCGGGACTCTCGTAGAAGACTCATTGGACTTAGCGCAGACTTGGCTACAAACCGAACTACCTGATTTTTTCATAAAAAAATGTGATTTTTTCTTTTTTCCTAGTTTTAAAATCAAAGGAAACATCCTATTGCTATTCATCTTCACTTTTTCAATCAACTAAGTGCTAGGGGATTTGTCCACAATCACGCACTCATTGTCTTCCATATAAACTTTGTATCCTTTTTGTACCAACTATCCAATACTCATAAGATTGTGCTTCAAACTGCAACATAGTAAACATCATGCATATTCATTTTCTCCCCTATTTAGTTAGAATATTAATCGTGCCTTTTCCTTTTATAAACACAATATTGTTATTTACAAGAGTTACATCACTCTTCACTAATTCATCCAAACTAGAAAATAGATCTAGATTACCTGTCATGTGATTACTATAACTAGAATCCAAATACCATACATCACATGGACTCTCTTTTGATAAATTACACTCAATATATGATAAAGAAGGTATTTATTTACCAATCCTTGTGCATGCACGATAAACATAGGTTTAGGAGTAGAAATTCTAACTTTGATTTTGATTTTTCCTCTCCTAATCATATTGTTTTTCTTGCAATCATAAGCATAGTGCCCATACTTCTTACAATAATGGCACTTGAACATGAGAATTATCTCTTCTTTGGCCATAAGCGTGTTCGTGATTCTATCTTCTTCCACCTAGGTTTGATGAACCGTTGTCGCATCCTCTAGATGGACTTCTTCCTCCGCCTTTTGGGCTAAAATTACCTCTTGTTTTTCCACGACTACCTATTATGCGAGATGCAAAATCCAAATCTACACTTGTATGCGATCTATTCATCCTTTGTTCATGATTGATTAGTGATGCATGCAACTCATCAATAGAAAAATGACTCAGATCCTTAGTTTTTTCTATAGAAACAACTAGAGGATCAAATTACGTAGGTAAACTCCTAAGAAACTTCTCAATAATCCTTTAATCTTCAAGATTCTATCCATAGGATTTGATTTAATTGAATAAGCCAACAACATAAGTAAAAATGATTCTACTGAGAATATGAATCTTTCATTGATAAATTCTAAAATTCTCTCTGAAGTAAGCGTAGCTTGTTAGTTTTTACTTTCTCGTTACCTTGACACACAACTTCAAGAGTATCCCATAGGGATTTTGTTGTATCTTGGTTGTTGCCACTCTAGGAAGGATGATTTTATGCATCTCCTAATGAATGAAGAAAAGAGATTTTCCTTCTTTCTTCTATAATTCCTTCAAAGTATCTTTCTCTGCCGAGAAAGTGTAGTATACGCTCCTGCATTTGCGGGTTACTGTGTACCCATCCTCAATGATCTCCCACACGTCCGAGATCTGAATAGAACCTTCATGGTAAAGCGATTAGTAGTCATAATTATTTTCATTAAATTGTGGTGTCTGCATACAAGATGTAGAATCCATCGCTTGCTACCAATTTGATAACTTGCTAGAATAACCTGCTCTGGTACCAATTTGTAGAAAATATGCAGTCTCATTTGGTCTTCGCTGTATAAGATTGTAGATTTTATGCATACATGATATAGCATAGGATCAGTAAAATAAGATTCCGAAATTATTTTTCTTCGTATTGTAACACTTTTTAAATCGGCTATAAATTCCTCAAATTATCTCCGATCACCAAGGCAGTATGGCAGGAACACGGGACCAAAAGCCCCAATGTCAAGGGTAAAACAGTAAATTTGTAATGAAAACCATGGGAAAAATGGGTGGTTCCCAGGAAACATCACTCACCCAATCGGTATACATTTGCAGAGAAGAAAAACAATGTGACACAGGACCTTGACCTCTGTAAGCCCATCCCTGCTCACCTCACTGTATTTTGAATTTAAATCCTCCTCTGAAACTAGAAATGTGAACATCGATCATATTCAGGATTTAAAATCCGAAGCTAAGAGAAATAGGATAATAGTTACCTGTGACAAGAACATGGCGTTCAACAAGCAGAAATCTAGCAAACAATCTTCGGGCTCGATCGCTTCAGACCATTGTTGGCTGGCCTGCACACAAAATGAGCTTCATGTGAACACCCACCAAAAATTACGCCAGCATGCAATTAATGTTCACAGAAATGAGGCGACGCAAAAATAAATTCATTTTCAAAGCTCTTGAAATCCGGCAGCATGCAAATACTTCCTCTAGCACATGGACGACATTTATTTGCACATACGGGAACGAGCTCTACCCACTTATAGCAGCCGCAAAATTTCTTTTCCTGTGTCAGAACTCGGCGTAGCAAGTTCATTTAAGGAACGCATTTCAGTGTAAATATAAAAAATTGCAAAAACATACCTCATTACCTTCTACTAGGTGTGCATGCTTATAATATGCGAACTTCGAAGGAAGAAAATTTCAAAAATCTATGCACATGCATGGTTTTCGTAATAACTATAAAATATGTTATGTTTTTCCATGCCGTTTATAATTTTACGAAAATGAATATGGTAATGTAAGGAAATGAACAACCAAATTAGAAAATCAATCAAAGTAATGCTTCTCCTCGAAAGTTCGCAAAATATTTTCAACTACCTAGATGCATCCAATTGATATGTTTTCTAATCAATATAATATTTTGGGGTCGTTGTATAACTGTACAATTACCGTAGTGTCATGGACACATGGGAGATTCCTCTTCATTTGTAGAATCATTATAATCACATAATGAAAGAGAAACAACTAGTAGATGGTAGTTAATGTGAATGAGATTCCATAATAGTTGCAAATGAATTCTTTAGTAGGAGCCTCATTCCATTTTGTAAAGAGTTTTGAGTTTGAGGGCTAAATATAGATTCGAAGCTCAAAATTACAAAGTTTACCCAAGGAACACATTAACACACAATCTTTATTATCAAAATTTTAAGGATTCTACAAATATATGCTTGAACCTAGTTATGTTCTCTAGTTTGGTTGTTATCCAAGAGCTACAAACGTGCTTACTTGAAGTCTTTTTTTCCTTGAGTCTTCAAACACTTTTTCCAATTTTCACATATCTAACCCACCAAACAACATGACCCTTCAAACATTATATATGCATAATGAAACACAATGGTTCAAGACATTTTAATATGATTTATCTTCTATTGTCAAGTAACTAACATCATAGAGAGATTGTTTCAATATCAAGGACATTATGTTGTTATCATAGTCATGATGCATTAATTTCTATCATGATTCTTTGATGTCCAATTTCTTCTTGAATTCATAAATAGGTGTGTGTCATTTACACGAGCATAAATTTACATAATGGAAGACCTTAATGTTCCATGCAAGATGATGCATATGTATTCAAAGATTTTATGGTCATGCAAGAAGCTCCAAAACCTTTAAAATAGTGGTATTCAAGTCTACACCAAGTTTTTATATGTTGTTCCAATAGAAGAAAATTGCAAGAAATCATTCATGAAGCATTCACATGATGACCATTTACAATATCAATTTATACATGTTGCATGACTAGAAGCATTGAACTAGTGCTCCTCTAACCTTGAACATTGTGAGTTTGTACAATGATTTTAGGATTTCTGTTAGGACATTTAGTGATGATACAATGATGTTGCGTGTATTAAATAGGGTAACAATATGCAATGTTTCATGGGCCATGAATCCATAATTATGTAAATTGTCATTCGTGTTATGCCAACATCTATAGTAACTTCTATAAAATATTACATATTTAAAAAGATATCATAAACCTCATGAACTCATTTTCAAGTGGCATAACTAAAATGAATGTTGTTTATTCTTGTTTACTCTTATTTTTCTATTTTTAGATGACTCAAAATTTTGTGTTGTCATAAATACCTGAACATCAAATAGGAAAAATGTGATTACCAAAGACTAATAAAACCCAATAGAAATATCAATTAGACAAAAACATACCTAATATTACATTTATAGAATAATAAGCAGCAATTATCCAAACAAAATAATGCCATGGAACTATTTTTAAATGTATATACAAACTAATGCATAATGACTAGGGATCCATAAAAATTGAAATTGTTAGTGGGAGAAGCGGATTAACACATACCATTTCTATTGATGAAATGACATATTTCATATGATGGCGTCCCATTATCTCATAGGTGGTAAAAGCACTTTGGTCATTTTGTGTTACCATTTTCTCTTAAAATCACCAACAATCTTATCCCCATTCCGTAATTTTAATGTTCATAGAACCACTCGTGCATGACTAATTTAGCCTATTTAAACACTATTACCGGAATTTTTCGAAACCATAAACAAAAGAGTTGTTCATAAAGAATTGATGTTAGACTGCCATTGTAATCATGGGCTAGAGAAACAAGAGATCTATCTTAAAACAACAATTCTAATATAAACCATCGGAATCTTATCTCTACTATCATTCCCCATGCTGGGATAAGTATTGGTATGAAGCATGTACACTATTCTGGAATAGACAAATATCATGGTCACAATGAAATACATTACTAAGGGTCAGCGGTTGTGGACGTCAACCAATGGGTCACGCATTAAAAAGCAAGGCAGTTCGAGGACATGTCATTTAGTCGGGGTTTAGGTCCACCCAAAGCACCTATTTTGAGAGGGAAGAGCCTTTCTCTCATGCACATTTGTACAATAGGTAAAAAGTATTTTCCATTATTATGTTGTTGTTAATTTTGACGGAAAACGTAATAACATATTACTTTGTGACTTATATAGGTAACAACGTAATGTGTTGTAGGCAACAACACATTACGGTGCGTAATGTGTTATTTATTTTGTCAAAATATTGTTAACAATATTTTTAAATATAATAAATGCTACATTAGTTTAAATGTGAGTGCGCAGAAAAATAATATGACATAAGAATTACGTACTAATTTTACAGATTTAAGACCGGATATAAAATTGACCAAGATAGTCAATTTTTTACACGAATTCATGTTCACTGCAAACCTGCATGAGGAATAGGCACCACGCTTTCATTCGATCAGTCTTAAAGCACTGTTAAACAAACTGGATGCATTACAACGTGATTTAGGTTTGATATATATTAAAACCTCAATCCTGCAGTTTATTTATATTACTGGCACGTGTGCCATATCTATCATTGTGTTAGGACATATGTAACCAAGTTATTGGTGTTCAGATGTTTTCTATATTTTATCCTTTTTTTTAGAGAATATTTGTGAAAAACCATTGGACACGGTGGTTGTTTTGGTAGTTAGGTATTATCCAGTCTCCTTCCTTCCTAGTATCCTACTCTTTCCCACTCTACTGTATCATCATATCAACATGTGTTTATTTATGAAGCATGTTAATTATCTATAAAGTTGGGTTGGCAGTACTGAAGGCTGAATTAGAGAAGTTCCTTAGTTTGATTTTACCATGGAAAGCTTTGGAATAGTGAGAAAGAGTTCCTTGGCTGAAATATTTGACCACAGCTCCTGTGATATCTGCAAGTCTATCTTAAGAAAATCCTTTGGTGGTCCACACTTAGCGTCTTCTCCAAGTGATTCGGCTTATAAAGAGGTACAGGTTGTGTTTACTGACAGGTTCATCTGCTTTTGTATTTCTCTCTTCTTATGGTGCTGATAGTTTTGTGTCTATAATTTGTCTCTATACTATTTTGTTCAATCTCGTCATGGAATGATTAAATTTAGGAGCTTTTAACAGTACCCAGAGTGACCTTGTTTTTTCAGCCTAACAGTACCCAGCATTAATTTGAAGGATCTGAGTCCGTTTGATCACCACCCATCTATGTTATCTTCTGCTCTGGAATAAGCAAATTCATTCCCTGCATGTGTAAAATCTTATGCTTGTAAACCTTTCCTTTCAGCGGATGTCACTTAGTCGTGGATAAATTATGCAAACAAACTAATCGAATTATTGATTATCCAATCCATGCATTTCCTTCAAAGGTCAATGGTATGTCCTCTTATGTTATGCCAGATTTTGTACTACTATAAGTGGCTTTAGATCAAGCAGTTTGTGGCTTATTAATAAACCAACTTTATTTTCAAGCTTTTTTGGGTTGGATTTGGACAGAACTGGGAACTAAAAACTAAGTGTGTTTCCTTCCTTCGGCCTGAATTTTCTCTGCAGATTTTCAGATAGGGCTTGAATATATGTGTATTACCATTTTTATGGGGTATGCTCCTATGACTACTGATTTTGTATCTATGTGGTTCCCAGCCTCAGTGTCCACTCTATTCAACCGTAAGTGAAGCTTTGGAAAATGAAAAGCAGCTGCAGCATGGTGAAGAGAACTAAGTGGGAACTGTAACTTTTACTAACCATGTGGAAGGTACAATACACTTGAAACCTCTTTTATGCAAGTTTAACAGATTAATAATGGTTTTCTTACTTTTTAGAGGTAGGATTTCCATTCTTTCTACGATGGTGCTGTCAAATCAGTGATGGCTATAATTATGAAAAATGTTTTCCATTCACACAATGGACCTTTTGCGTACAACTTATATATGGATTGTTCCATACGCACAAAGGACTTTTGATATCAGATATTTTCCATCAATGCTTATTCTTCAATGGGAAACTTGCTGGATCGAATTAAGTAAATTAGTCAAAAATTGTGGGACCTTGTACAGTTAAGTTTTATATCGGTTGTATTTCAAAATAAAATAGAGTCAATAAAATAGAAATACTCCTTTATATATATATATATATATAAATGTAAAATATTTTTACATTGTTTAATTATTAAATAAAATGGATACTTTATATACTTCATTACTGATATTAGACTGCAACTGTTTAAGTGCAGTAGCTGGTTAAATTCTTTCTTATTTTAAGTGATTTATAGATTAGTGAGCAGACAACTCTAGAGGGAAATTATTTATATCAGTTTTGAGTCACTTCCATGAACAATCATGGAGGGAAAAATAACCATGATCATTATTTTTACAGATTCGTGTGAAAATGTGACTATAGCCATAGGCAAAGTGCCTCTTCTCATTAGTTTTTACTTTTCATAAAGAATTAAAAGTGATCGATTGAGAAAGGCACTAATTACAATACTTACAAATTATTTGTGCCTGTCAAAATCGTTTAGTTCTTTCACGTGATTTAAATTTCATTTGTTTTAAGTGATTTTTTCACATAAATTGTATATTTTTACATATTTAATTTATATTTATAATGAACCATTTACTGAAGGTGGTTTATCTTTCCTATATTTAGTGAGTTTATTCAATGTGATATTCTTTATATCATAATTACTAAATACGGTGAAATCTTAAACATTTTCAGTATTTTTCTGTATTTTTCATTTAATTGTATTGAATTCAGTGTTTTCAGTGGTAAGATATTAAAATGTAGGATTGAAAAAAATTACGTTATTTATTATTATTTTATATTATAAATATTAAAATTATGAACACCTCCAAGATTTTATAGTCAGCAGCTAAAAAGATTTTCATTTTTCAGTATTGTTTAGAATGATTTTATCAATCCCTCTTAGATTAGTAAGACCGTATTATTTTTTTTTTCGGTATTTATTGTATTTTTGATCGGCTGTCTTTTTCCCATATTTAAAACCATCTCTTAATACACTCCATACAAAAATTGCTACCTTACTTTATATATTTGTGTAATCTTTTTTGTTTTATACGTGGTGACAACACAGAAAGCAAGAAATCAATGTATCGAAAGCACGTAAAAGTTACTGACATAATGAAAATCTTGTTTAGATCATTGCTTCCTTGGATCTTATTCATACTATGGAGGATCTCATGAGATTTATGACAATAACTCGGAAGAAAGGTAAATCATAATGAGGTCATTTCTTACTCATCAATTTCTTATAGAAAATATTAAAACAGCCATCTCCTCACTACATCAATTAATTGTGGCAATGATTAAAAGGCAAGTGAAAGAAACCATGGACCCGTTTTACCTTGAATACGCAACTAGAGGGCGGTGGCAAGGTAGGTTATATTTTTAAGAAAATGATAAATGAAATAAGTGTTTATTTAATATGAAAGGGTCAAATTCAAATGTGGCAAGGCTTTATTAAAAATTATATGGACAAATATATAATTGAGTAATAATTGAATTATTTTATATGAAGGGTTTGATAAGAATTAGGGACAAAATATTATATTTATTTTAATTAAAAATAATTTATAAATAAAAGGGTTGGACAATTTTTTCCAGATTATATTATAAATATGATATTACAAAAGAAAGAGATTAAATGGGTTGATATGTAAACAATGTTTCCCAACCACTCATTAAAATAGTTGTTACAAGAGATATTAAAAAAGAATGACATTGGAATTTGATTATCATTTTTAAACTCATAAATAGCATCACCAACATCATTTTATGTTATAACATAGATTATGCTAATTATACTTAAAACCCACTTTAAAAATCATAATCTAAAAACTAATGTTAATATTTTAAACATTTTTCAAATTTATTCTTTTATATTTATAATAATATAATATAACTTTGATTTTGTTCTTATAGGTTCCCTCTACTATTAAAGGTACGGACCATCTAATTCCTATAGCAATATTTCAAGTAAGTTCATGGCTGCACTTTTTAACTGCTTTGACTCGCACTTTTGTTTGGCTGATTAATTGAATATTAATGATTTTTAATTCTTTAATTTACGACTGTTTTGCAGGATAAATGAATTGACAAAATAGTTGGGATGAGTGATGCGCTCCTTTTGGTTGGCAAATGTAAAAGCATCGTTTTAATCCAGATTTTGATAGTAATTCACAGTATGTGCCTTCAAAACTTGTGGAATTTTAATTTAACTGAAATTACAGACTTTGTTCGTAGACCCAAAGATAAAAACTTGAAATTTATGTAATTACGGTAGCAAAGACATCTTTATACATGTTTTATTATAATGTTCCATTGAAATGATTATTTATTCATCGTAGAGACTCAAATATGGTAATTGTCTTATATATTTTAAAATCTTTGCGTTCAATGGTCTATCTCATTTTCCTTTTACAATTCTCCATTACAAGGGTAATTTTCTCTCAATATTTATTAAACATTTATGGTTTTTTTTTTTTTTTTTTTTTTTCAAGGAGATTAATACACACACACACATATAGATATAGATATTAATTTTGAGGTTCTTATGTTTTACGTTCATATTTTATATTGATTAATATAGTTGTAATCTTTTAAAAATTTCATAACTATTGTTGTGAATCTTACCAATTTGATTAAATATAATAATTCCAAGAAAATAATAGCTTTAAAATTACTATATTGTTAAGATATTATAAGTATTTAATAAAGTTTGAAATATAAAGAGGGAAAAATTCTAAGGATGGTAAAATAACAAGTTTAATGTTGAAATTACTCTATCACACTCAATAGACATCAATTTTAATCAATTATTTATTCTTTGACTTGAATGTTACTCTAAGACACTTATCAACATAATTGCTTGTAGTTACAAATGAATTTATAATAAAAATATTATTTAACATCAAACAACAATATTCAACCCATATTTTTCGTAAAAATGACATATATAAAATTAAAAATGGTACCCAAAATATTAGAAACATCAATGCTTAATTTATGTTAAGCGTATGTTCTTATGAATTTGCCAAATCCAAAGTGTTTATAAACACTTATGATTGCATGATAGTAAATTTTCTCAACTCTTTCATAAATACACGTAACAAACTTTCTAAATACTATGTTTGTCCCAATTCTCATTTCTCTTATTCATTGTCCCTTTCTATAGCTCTTCGATTTTTTTCCACTATCTCCAAACAACAAAAAATCATGCTTATTACAAATTTATGGGTTGATGCATGCCTCGTAAATGGTGCTACAAGAACAATCACCAACATTGTCTACGACACATCAATGCCACCACCAACATTACCTTTATTTGTTGTTGTCAAATTTGATAGATACAACGGCCCATGTTGGGATCCCTCCAACCCGTTACATATTCCGATACCCCTATTTCAAGAGGGAATCGAAGACAATTTCCACTTAAAATGGCCTGGGGATTAACTATCCACAAGTCCAGGGACTTACTATGCATAGAGAAATTGTCGACATTGGAACCAATGAAAGGAAGGGTCGACATTCACTGCATTTCTCTAGAGTCCCTCCCTTGCAAATCTGCTGCATTTCACCTCCTTTTTCATTCGAAAGGTACTCAAAAATGGCACACGTACCAACACTTGGAGAAATAAAAAAGGAGGAAGAAAGACTACTATCACTCAACCCTTCGTAAATACTACACTCTACTTTGATAAGCACCTCGCTACATTACTTTACTCAACACTTTTTCTATCCTAGATGACATTTACATTCAAGGGATATCAAATTTACTCATGTTTACCATATATAAAATTACCCTCAAAAGGCTACCATTCATTATATAATTCTTCTCATGTTAAGTTAAAATAAAACAGTCCATAAATTGATACCACTCATAATATAAGATTTGAAAATGTACATGTATGAATTTGTAACAAGTTTGAAATGAAGAGATGAAATCTTTAAATGAAGTGGTTCGACTATATATCTACAATTACAAAAATACACTATATTGCAACATACATGTTTTATTTTTCCTTTTATTGTTGCTCATTTCTTTATGTTAACCAACAACAAGACATTTTTAGTGTCTTCATCTCGCACAAAAATACTTACAATTATAAAATACCGAGAAAATAAAATGTAATTTATAGTAATTTCCATCCAAAGCTTTGTACATTATATCACTTTTTGGAATTTTGAATAGTTTTAAGGGTTAGACCTCATGTTTGCACTTTTCAAATGAAGTGACTCATCTATATTTCTACAAATACAAAATCAATCACCCATAGTTTAAACAAAAACAACTACAAAAGTAAACACTATCCCTATAACACAAATAACATATATTTTTTTGTTTGCAAAATGCCTCAAAGAAATGTGGTCTCGTGGAATAATATGATTGTAAGATAAGAAAAAAATTATCTCAAACAATGATTCTCTCAAACTCGTTTAGGTAATAAATAAATTTGAAATGTACCATAACCATTTCAGATTGTTTTATATATAATTACATATTCTATCTCATTTTAGTTTCATGGAGAGATAATATGTTAAAATACTTAGTCATTCTTTCAATCTACTTTGACAACAACACTTCACGTTCACAACATTCTTGATAGTGAGTATTAGCAAACTTACATGTATCACTTGCATTTGTATTCAATTATTACAAAACTAACTATTATCTAACATCCCTTGTAATGTATTTTGCAGAATTTGTTTTGGCTTTAATAGAAAATCAATATTGTCAATCACTCCCCTTATCAACATCAACTACAAAAATAATAACTATCTTTCCAAAGCTAATAACATATACCATTCGGCATTCACATTTGCATTGTACACATGCGATAGCTAGTTAATAAATTTTGAAATATAAAGAGGGAAAAATTCTAAGGACAATAAAATAACTCAAATTTAATGTTTAAATTACTCTAAAACACTCAATAGACATCAATTATTTATTCTTTGACTTGAATGTTACTCTAAGACACTTATCAACTTAATTGCTTGTAATTACAAAAAAATTATAATAAAAATATTATTTCACATCAAACAACAATATTCAACCCATATGTAACTTAAAAGTGACATATATAAAATTAAAAATGGTACCCAAAATATTAGAAACATCAATGCTTAATTTATGTTACACGTATGTTCTTATGAATTTTTCAAGATCCGGTGTTTATAAGCACTTGTGATTGCATGATAGTAAATTTTCTCAACTCTTTCATAAATACACGTAACACAATTTTTGAATATTATGTTTGTCCCAATTCTCATTTCTCTTATTGATTGTCCCTTTCTTCATTCTCCCTTTCTGTAGCTCTTCAATTTTTGTCCACTATCTGCCAACCTATCACTTGCTACACCTCCATATTCTACTTTTTCCTTGAAAATTCTCAGTATAACATGGTATAGAAAATTGGTTTGAATTTGATGCATTTTAGTAAAAGAAGAAAAATTCACATATAAGAGATGTAAATGATCTATTCTCCAAATTTGAATGGGGTAAGAGGGGGAGGAGAATAGAGGTAAGAGAACAATGTCTCAGGTGAGTAAGAAACATAGATTATAAAAATTAAGACAAATGAGACCCAAAAATAAACTGCCAAAATGTATGCAAATTTAGTTTGACGTAACAAATTGTGGAGATATTAATATTATTTTTATAATCAAATGGTTTTTGTTGTGGAAAAACATTTAAAATATTATTAGATAATTGAATATGAAAATGTATATTATGAGTGTGCTAGAGGCATACAAGGGGTGCATTTATATGTCTATAAATATATGTTCAAACACATAAGAGCATAGATGTGGGTTTTCCGACTAATGATATAATATGAGCCAATGACCTTAAGTGACACATACTCCTTAGTGTTTTTTACTACTAAAATAATGTTTCTCAAATCCATGCATGAGGGAGGGTAACCTCTCCTTTTTTTAAGATTTATCATCACACAAATAACGAATCTAAATGTTAGCAAGAAAAAGCTTTAGTGTGAAATTAATTGATATGTTATGCTACATAATGTTAGTGGTTTCACTCCATATCGAGAAGATTGTGAAGACTCGTTATTTGGAGATTTATTTTTCTTTACAAGATATCATATTTAATCAAAAAGAGGTAGTTAATGGTTAAAGTATCATAAGGAATATAGTGAACTATTGTAATATTTTCTTGTGCGATGTACAACAACAAGAATGAATTGTTCTTACAATTTAAGGAAATTTCTTATTGTAAATCATGTTATTTTTCTCATAGATTGGTTTAGATATTCCTATAAATAAAATGCAAACCACATGAATATGATTAATTTTAGTTGAAAAACCATCAAAAATGCAAAAATATACTTTCGGTCTAATTACTTTATAGTACACAAAAAAACTAAAAATGTTAGGATGTGGGCGAACTACTTCACGAGAGAGCATGTTTTACACCTTGCTAGTTTACACAATAACCGATGCTGGTTAGGTAACCGTCACCGGTCCATTAGTAGCTCAATCAGTTTAGTCAGAAACCATCACTTCTCTGGTTACCTATGCGTAAAAGTATATATTTAACTCACAGGAATTAAAGCTAGATTTTGCTTTAAAGCTGATTTAAAGGATGTAATTGCATGATTATTGTACCCTAAGTTTTTATAATCTTATCTAAGATAGAAAACTAGAGTTAGAGGTGTAAGATGAGAAAGAGAAGAATTGAGCTATCCTTGGGTAAAAGGATGAAGAAGAAGAAAAAGAAAATTACATGAAGACGGGAGCTTTCATGGAGAGAAGTTGAATAGAAGGAAAGTACAGGTACACTATTGGTGAGAAGATGGTATTATCTTATACTGTATTTCCTTTGTATTATTTAGTCTCATGTAATGGCTTGCATAGTATGCAAAGAACTTAGTGTTTCTTCTTGTTAGATCCATAGGTTGTTGTGAGATCTTGTTATTGCTCATTCTTGTAGATCCACATGTTGTGAGATCTTGTATTACATATCCATGAGATCATGATGTATTGTTGATCCATAGGAATCTAGCATGGTAGATGAAGTTGTATTCATGTTTTCAAGGTTGATGCGGTGATGG
Organism: Taxus wallichiana var. yunnanensis; assembly: GCA_018340775.1. Classification (NCBI taxonomy): domain Eukaryota; kingdom Viridiplantae; phylum Streptophyta; class Pinopsida; order Cupressales; family Taxaceae; genus Taxus; species Taxus wallichiana. The sequence continues at coordinate 313,973,448 of CM031237.1, forward strand.
AGGAAAGACTTAATTCTTGATCATGGTTATGGTTGCACATCAATAGACCCTTCTAAAGGTCTTGTTTGCAGATTCATATTACGGTGAGATCTTGGTTGCATGCAGTTGTGGTAGATGCAAGGTAGCTTTAGTTATGTGAGATCCATTGGTGTTTGAGGCATGGTTGTAGTGCATCGAGCAAGTAGATCTAGTTAGAGATCTAGAGGAGACATGTAGGTGGGTAAGTGCACGAAGTTGGTGGACAATTCCGTAGACATAACAACCTAAAATTTAGGAACCGTGATCGCGGTTTATATATCGTGATCTCGTTTTAAACCGCAATCACGAGTTCCTTAAATTTTGGGTTTGGCAATAACCAAACCTAAAACTGTGATTGTGGTTTAGAACGTCGAGTGTGGTTATAAACCACGATCACGGAACTCTGAGACAAAAAAATAGTCCCGCGAGTCCTCATTTTCCCCATTTTTCATTTCAAACCACAATTTCTCCTAGACGTTTTTCATTGGAGCTTTGAATACCACCTCAAAATTTCTCATCGAGACTTTTGGATCGCGATAGATTCAACCATGCCACCAGGGGAGGAGGTAAGCCCCGATTTTAATCATTTTTTTGCATTTTAGGTTTTTTTACATTTTCATGCGTTTTTTTGAAATGTTTATTTATGTATAAAGTTCTATTTTTTTGTCGGTAGGTCAGCAAGCTTGAAATTCATGTAAACCGTAAAAATTCTTCAAACCCCTCTAAACATTTCTCAAAACCATCCTCCAAACATAGATCCGCCTCTTGTAGCTCCTTACGTCCCCACTAAACCAAAATCTAAGAAAATAAGATAATATCATTGGAAGAATCCAAGAAAATAAAATTTTCATTGAGAACCTTATCCAGTTATAAGACAAAATCATGCCACAAATCCTTCCCATATAACTTTAGCCCAACACATTACAAACATTGATTTGTGAAGTCAACTCTGCAACCAACCAAATACATAGATGGAATACCTTTAGAGGTGATTGTAGGTGGTGGTATGTGGATAAATTATCCCAAGATTTGTAAAAGACAAAAAAAAAAAAAAGGAAAATACCTCATTTTTGCATTATTTACTAACTCGAGAACCAATGTCCCTGCGATTACTTGCAAATGGTTCCCAATCCATTAGTGCCACAATGATCGAATCAAAAAAAATTGGGACCGATGGTGGATGGTTTTGATTATCCACCATGTAACAACAATGAGGTTCCTCTTTATTTTTTGAAGAAATTATATTGCGAGTTCGTGCTTAATGAGGTCCTGAATTATTTTGACTTTTTGACTTTTTTTGGTCGAGGAGGTGGCTTTGCACAAAGTAGACCTGGTGCACACATAGTTCCAAGGATCCCTTATGCCCCAAAACCCCCACTTGCCTTGAGTTATCCCTCCTATAGTGAAGGAGGTTGTGGAGATTGACACACCTTTGCATGCATTGAGGGAGCTCACTAACACTCGACAAGATAGTGACGGATTGCATCCGGTGATGTTGTGGAAGTGCGAGTTCTAGCGCACCACACCATTGTAGATCATGTGGTGCCATATGCACTTTGCGGGTGAGACACATTTGCTGGTTCACATGATTGTTTTCTATAGATGAGATGTTGGAGGATGTTTTTGGGCTGGTGCCACTGATATTGGTATTTCATAGGTAAATTTCAAATAAATATAAATAATATATATATATATATATATATATATATATATATATATATATATACAATAGTTTAATTCACATGTTTGAGATTTTAATATATATGTATTTGATTGTACGTCATGTACATACATGTAAAAACTAATTTTTATGTTATTTTAAATAGCATGAGTCGGTGAAGGAAACATCCATCATCGACATGCTACTCATTTCTGCAGTTGGGCATTTTTAAACGTAAGTTTTAAGTTGTACAAACTTACATTTTTAATTTCATTTGATTGCACTAGATTATTATTATAATTTTCACGTGTATGTTGTACATATTAATATGTTTGTATTTTTATACGGGGAGCTGGCGGGTCATCATCTACTCTAGGAACTAAGGCTACTCTTGGCATGCCTCACATGAGTTTTATGCAGGTTAGTTTCTTTTTACACTTTGTTTCTAATTGTGGAAGTTCATGTGGATTACATGCTTTGGACCTCTATTATGTGGTGCAGTCATGTAGATTAATATTGATTTGTACATGTTTTTTGTATAGCTTATGACTTGAGAGAGACTCCTCCATATATGTAGACTGTGGAGGTTGTTGTAGATATTGCCATAGCATCTGCAGATCCACTAACTGAGGTACAATTTTTTAAATTTGTTAAATTTTGGAGGTTCATTATTTCTTATTACTTAAATCTACAATATCTAATTTTGTATGTATGTGAAATATTTAATTTGAAAATTAATTATTTGTATGTAGCTTACCCCCGTGAGTCTATTGTTGTCCTGCGATGCATCAACAATGAAAAATTGATAGGGATCATGACATTTCGGTAAGATTTCACATGCATTTTAACTCAATTGTACAAATTTCTAAACTTTGAATGTAATTTAAAATTTTGGGTGTTAAAAACTTGTTGTTTATGAATGTGTGAGGTTAGGGTTACAAACCTGCTTAGAGACGCCTAGGACCACACGGATGAAATCCATAGTGGCATCTCCCTCCACTACATCCCCAAGTCATGGACATGCTACTTAGCGGGGTGAAGAGAGAGGGAAGATGTTTCATGAGTAGATTCATAGTCCACGTGGATGTACATAGATATATATATGGGCCATCTAGTCCTAGTAAACATGTTTCTTCATATAGTCCATATATATATATATATATATATATATATATATATATATATATATATATATATATATATATATATATATATGCGACCGCATGTAGTCCTATATACATTATGACACACTTAGTTAGAGATGTACACATGCTATGAATTTACATGTTTTTCAGAGACATGCATGTCAGAGCACACTTTGTTTGATTCTTATATATCCATGTGTGTTGGTTTTCATAACGATATTACTAAACTATATGTTTGATTTGATTTCATTGCATGTATGATATCCTTCTATGTATGTTTTCATAACAATTTATTAGTTCTAGATATGTATGTTTGATTTAAAATTAAAAAACCATGTCCCGGAGCACTACATGGTACAATTGTTAAGCAAACCTATTCCATTAAGCAAAACCATGCTAGGTGAACTACAAAAGGGCAATACATAATTACTTTTTTCTTTTAAATCTAACACTCATCATTGCATATCAACTAATGCGAACATTGATAGAAATAAGCAAGGTAGAGTTCATCTTGAACTATATGAATATAACGTTACTTATGGTGCAACATTTCATGGTACAATTGTTAAGAAATTAAGGGAAGCATTTACATTGTTTTAGAGAAATTAAGGGAATCATTATATGTACACACCTTATCTCTTTATAACTTGTTGCTATATGTCAATCAACTAAGAAGTTAAACTTTCAATTTGATTATCGTTTAAAGTAGATTCACTTCTCTCTTTAATTTCCATTGTTTGTCTCTTTCTTCTTGGACTTACCATCCTCTCTTTCCTTTTATTTGCTTGTATGTATTCAAGACTTTTTCTTTCTCCTTCTTATTTTGCCATTGTTCACTTTTTTTTTTCTCTTGACTTGTCTCTTGTTGCTTTGAATACCCTATCATAAATATCTCCTCAAGCCTTTTATTTCCTCATGTACAACAAGTATTCACTCTCTCCTTCACTTTCTTCATTTATTGATCATAGCCATTACATGCTTGCCTCAAACTGGACATTTGACCTTTTCTCACCACTTTCCTCTTGTTTCCCATTTCATATTGAATGACTACCTATTTATTCTCTAAGCATTTCATTTTGCACTTCCTTGCTCCTCCATTATTCTTCTTTCGTGCTATGTTCTCCATTATGAGAATTCTTTTCTCTTCTTCATGTTTCCGTGCATGGAAACTATTTTCCTCTTATTCCTTCATAGGATCTCACTTATTTGTTTCCTTCACTTCTTTTAGCATGCTTCATAAGTTACTTGATTGGCCACTTCACTCTCCTTCTAAAAATCCATCCAAATATACAAACTTGAAGCTACTTGCCTTAGCATTTTATTGATAATCTTATTCATATGTTCACATTCTCACCATACTATTAGAAACAATGAATAAATGTATTTCATTCCTTTAACATGACTTACCTTTACTCACCACTTTTCACTAGTTCTTGCTTCACTAGCAATTATGGATCATTTAATTTCAATTCCATTTAGTATTCTAGACCTATATTCAAATACTTAATCCACTATTAGAATAAAAGGGAATGCTTTATTCTTGTGAATCTTCAAAGCATGGTAATTAGGGTATTAGATACCCATTAATGGATGAAAATTATGTAAAAATTTCAAGGTAGCCAAGAGCATACCATATTACAATGCAAACATAATGAGCATGTAAGCACATAGCTTGGGGAAGCGAGAGGATGGAGAGAGATCACCACAACAACATAGCTCAAGAGAGCAAAGCAAGGACAATGATGAAGCACCTAAGAGGATAGAGGCAAGTCCAAAGAGAACAAGAGAGATGGAAGGTAAACAAGTGACATTGAATGTTTTGAGTCCTTGGAAATGAATGGAGGTGAGGAGTGAGAAGTCATGACTCAAGGCGTCATGGCACCGAACCAATGTGCCGACACATCCAGGTGGCTAGGTGAATGCTAGAGGAGACATTTTTTTGGTGTGCGATAAGGTCGTTGTTTTCGGGCTACTACGTTCGGACATAGTCCCTTAAGAGCCCACGAGATCAAAATATCGTTCAACTTTGACGGGTGACTACTCAGACTCCTTGGCACCTAGAGACGTCTCATCTAATCCACCACCTCAATGTAGGGACCTCTACAATAGCATCTCTCAATTTTTCCTTCCCGGATCGGTGCTCTCACTACCCTATTGTTTATGTAAACGCATGAAATAGTGCGGTTTGAGCCGAGTGTAAGGTTGTAAAATGCTATATTTTGCAAACGGTGGGTCGTGGCACCAAACCGACTACACCAACATATCCAGGTGGCCAGTGAACATTAGAAGAGGTGGTGTTTTGGTGCGCACAAGGTTTTTGCTTCCAAGCTACTTCGTTTGGGCGTAATCCCTTAAGAGCCACGAGACAAAAATATCATTCAACTTCAACGGTGACTACTGAGTTCGTGGAAACTACAGACATATCATCTCGATCCAAATCCTAAGCATAGAGACCCTCTACAATAACCTCTCTCAGTTTTTTCCTTCCTAGATCGGTGCTCTCGCTGCCCTATTGTTTATAAACGCGTGAAATAGTGTAGTTTGAGCCAAAGTATAAGGTTATCAAACGCTATATTTTAAACGGTGGGTCGTGGTACCAAACCAGCTACTCGACACATCAGTGGCGGTGAATGCTAGAGGAGGTGGTTTTTCTGTGCACAACAAGGTCGTTGCTTAGAGCTACTTCGTTCAGGTGTAGTCCCTTAAGAGCCCTGAGACAAAAATATCATTCAACTTCGACGGGTGACTACTTCGACTCCATGGAACCTACAAAAATTTCATTTGATCGACACCTCGGTGTAGGGACCCTCTACCATAGCCTCTCTTATATTTTTCCTTCCCAAATCGTGCTCTCATTGCCCTATTGTTGTGCAAACACACGAAATAGTGTAGTTTGAGCGGTGTAAGGTTATTAAATGCTATATTTTGCAAACGGTGTGTCGTGGCACCAACCGACCCGACCGCTACCAGACATGTTTGGGTGGCTAGGTGAACACTATGTGTAGACATTTTTTGGTGCGTGACAAGGTCATTGCTTCCGAGGCTACTTTGTTCGAGGTGTAGTCCCTTAAGAGCCACGAGACCAAAATATCATTCAACTTCGATGGGTGACTACTCGGACTCGTGGCACCTAGAGACATCTTGTCCGATTCAAAACCTTGATGCATAGGGATCCTCTACAATAGGCTCTTTTTTTCCTTCCCAGATCGGTGCTCTCACTACCCTATTGTTTGCAAATGCGTGAAATAGTGCAGTTTGAGCCAGTGTAAGGTTGTCAAACACTACATTTTACAAACGGTGGGTCGTGGAACCGAACCGAATGCGTCAACACTTCTCGGATGTCTAGGTGAATGCTAGAGGAGATGTTGTTTTTGTGCAAAAGGTCATTGCTTCTAGGATACTTCGTTTGAGCGTAGTCCCTTAAGAGCCCTAACACTAAAATATCGTTCAACTTCGATGGGTGACTACTCGAGACTCGTGGCACCTAGAGATGTCTCATCGATATGAAACCTCGGCATAGGGACCCTATACAATATAATCTCTGGTTTTTTCCTTCCTAGATCGGTGCTCTCTCTTGCCTTATTGTTTGTAAACACGTGAAATAGTGTAGTTTGAGCCATTGTAAAGTTGTCAAATGCTATATTTTACAACGGTGGATCTTGGCACCTTACCAAATCTGCCAACACATCCGAGTGGCTAGGTGAATGCTAGAGGAGGTGTTGTTTCAATGTGGGACAAGGATTTTTCTTTCGGGCTACTTCGTTCGGGCGTAGTCCCTTAAGAGCCACGAGACCAAAAAATAACATTCAACTTCTACGCGTGACTACTAGGACTCCATGGCACCTAGAGCGTCTGTTTCGATCAAAAACCTCATAGGGACTCTCTACAATAGAATCTCTTGGTTTTTTCCTTCCTATATCGGTGCTCTCTCTACCCTATTGTTTGTAAACACATGAAATAGTGTAGTTTGAGCGAGTTTAAGGTTATCAAACACTATATTTTGAAAATGGTGGGTCGTGGCACGGAACCGAATGCGTTGACACGTCACGAGTGGCTAGGTGAACACTAGAGGAGGTTTTATTTTAGTGTAGGACAAGGTCGTTGCTTTCCGGCTACTTCATTCGGGCGTAGTCCCATAAGACCCACGAGACCAAAATATCATTTAAATTCGATGGGTGACTACTTAGACTCCATGATACGTGTAGATTTCTCGTCTAATATGACACCTTAGCATAGGGACCCTCTACAATAGCCTCTCTCATTAGCTTTTTTCCTTCCAGTCGATGCTCTCGCTGCCCTATTGTTTGCAAATGAGAGAAAGAGTTCAGTTTGAGCTAGTATAAGTTTGTCAAATGCTATATTTTACAAATGGTGGGTTGTGGCACCGAACCGACTATGCCGACACATCTAAGTGGCTAGGTGAATGCTATAGGAAATTTTTTCGGTGCGCGAAAAGGTCATTGCTTAGGATACTTCATTGGGCGTAGTCCTTTAAGAGCCCTAAGACCAAAATATCGTTCAACTTGACAGTGACTTCTCGAGACTCAAGTGGCACCTAGAGACATCATGTCTTATCTAAAACCTCGGTGTAGGGACCCTCTAAAATATATTCTCTTGGTTTTTCCTTCCTATATTGGTGCTCTCTACCCTTTTGTTTACAAACGCGTGAAATAGTGTACTTTGAGCTAGTGTAAGGTTGTCAAATGCTATATTTTGCAAACGGTGGGTCGTGACACCAAACCAATTATGCACATGCGTAGGTATGGTCTGTAAACACTTGGGGAGGAGTATTTTTGGTTCACTAAGCACCGTGATGCTTCTGGGATACCTCCTTTAGAGCCAAGAACCCTCTCCACAGGTACATAAATCATTGTTAATTGCTTATCTTTTCTTGTAAAACAATGAAAGCTTCTCTTAGCTTCGAGAATTTAAAATTCTCTACTAACAATGCCAACCACGTGAAGGTATTTTTGGCACCACTAACCTAAACATAAAAGTTTTAGTCAAAGAAGTTTAAGTTTCAAATCAAAACCATACTAGATATATACAAAATACAAAAGTTAAAATAAAATATATGAACTTAAATCTATCTAACTAACAAATTTATATATAACAAATAAATTATATATACCATACATGAACATTGTAAATTCATTCCAATGAACCATCAGGATTGGATCTACTCTAAATAGTGGACAAGATTGCTTCATGATCTGACTCTTATTATTAGGCCTTCCTCGATATCTATACAGTTGAATATTTGTCGCTAGAACTAGATGCAACTATAAGAGTATTTTTGTGTGTCTCAAAGTCTTCAAACACCCAAACAGATGATTTTTTTAATGGATACCGCCGAAGCCAAGTTCCAGTAACTACCACTGACCTTGTAGGATACTCAATATCTTTGCCATCTATACTAGGAGAAGTCAACTTCTTTCTTTCCTCAATGCAACGACATAAGAAATAGTATGTTCCTTCTTCATTTTCTTCTATCATGCAATAATTGCAAAACACATGTCCTATGAAAAAATAAAGGTTGAACAACTCAAATTTAAATTACATATTAAAATTTCAATGGACATAACTCAATAAAAAAATTAAATAAATAACCATAAATAATTTGTCTCACCAAAATTGAAATTTTTCAAAGTCCTTGGATGTTGCAACTTCATCTACGAAACAAGTCGTAATGCTTGTGGAGGTTGATAGCTAGAAAGTGAAGTTAGAGGCCTAAAATCCATCCATCCACCCATTCTTGTGAATCACACTCAGGAGTGAAAAATTCGATACAAGATGCACAAAAATATGTCAAATTTCTTGTCCATATGGCCCATGAAGTAGCGTCTGAGCTACAAAATGAGTGCATATCATTGGACCTAGTGAGTGTCATACAATCCTCATAGTTAGCAATTTGTTGTTCCTTTATCAACCAAAAATATTTGTGAATTGTGGAATTTTCTTGAGAACCTCGGGCCATGTTGTTAATACACCATTTCACTATGCTCTTTGCATCTTTTAATTTAGCACCATCTTTGTACTTCAACTCTTCTCTTGCAAGATCTCTTTTCACACATGCCCCCTTTGTCATGCTCTTCTTTTCCATGTCCACCTCGGTGAAACTTGAAATATATTGTACACCCATCTAAGTGTGCATTACTGCTCATCAATAAAACATTTATTCATTCTTAAAATGAGACATGTAATTATATGACCATATATAATGTTTTTGAAGTGGATGTCCCTATCAAACAAGTTTCCATAAATGACTTCCATGCTAAACAATCTTGATTATACAAAATTGTCCAATAAGAAACACCCTGGAAATAGTTTCAAAATGAAAAAGCAGAATGAATAGTAAAAATTTAGCAAAATAATGCACCATTTAGAATATTTTCCATCAAATTCAACATGTTTCCTAAATTATTTCCTAACAATTTTCAAGTGGATACAAGTGTGGTTGACTTCCATTTTACATAGAATGGTTTAAACATTTAGGAAAAAAACATTGACTAATTTTAAGTTTTTCCAGAATTCTCTTGGTCAAACTTACAACAAAATTGAGTTTGAGTCATATCTAAGTAATAATTTTGGATGTGGTTCTTACGATTGAGTAAGAAAGAATTAAGAGCCAATTCTCTCTTTTATAACATCTCTTGTATTAGGTGAAACTCTAGTGTTATCATGCCAAAATTGAATAACAAATTCTCTTATAGCATCAAAATTATTTTTGTCCTTATGCGGTGTTGTAGCAAAAATGCCCAAAAATAGCGTTATTGAGTATTTGAAGGATATTACGTCTTTCAATTGCTTTCATTAGAGTTTTTGATTAACTTGCAACATTCAACTTGTTTACATAATCAAACGTTGTTTTTTATTGATTCACTTACAACACTAGTAGCAAGTACGACGCATGAATATTTACTATTTCTAGTGCATCTCTTAACACCAATAGTGTGATATGCATCATGAAGGTTTTCAACAATTATAGAGGTTTGACCACGTATATTAGATGTTGTCAATCCTAAGGTGTTTAATGTAGGTCTCATTTTAATCAATTTCATCAAACTAACCAACAATTGACATCTTTGGGAATCATTTAAAATTTCAAAATGATTATCCCAAATTTCAGTGGCTTTTCTTCTGATTTTTCATTCAAAAAGTTTGTCAGACATTGGTTTCAAAATGTTTTCATCAATTTCAATAAAAATTAGGTTTCTTACGTAAAATTCTAGGAGGTGTTTTTGTCAAATTTTGCATGTCTATAGTTTCAACATGAATTTCCTTATTCTCATTTTCATTGTCTCCTTCAATTTCAACATTTGCTACATCATGATTATTTAATTCTTCTTCAACAATGACATTAAAAACATCTTCATCACGAGTATTTAATTCAACTTCAACATTGATAGTAGAAACATTACCTGGTTCTTCATTGATTACAATAGTTGAGGTTGAAGATGAACCTCTTCTTGATTCACGAAGATTTTGCATTCGCTTAACATTTTGAATTTTGTTGGCCTCTAATTCATTTGGTGTTTTTTTACTTAATGACTTCCTTTTTTGACTTCATTTCTTGTCTCCCATGATGTTTTGCTTCCGGTGATAAGAAAAACATGCAGAAAAAGACAGAATTTCATAGTAATTCATATGGTAAGGTCAGAGAGTAAAAATCACATGGTAATTCAGACATTGGGATGTGTGTAAATATGATTTATGAACTACGAGCATGCTTTAGAAATCTTGATCGTGGTTCTAAAGCGCTCACGAATTTTGTTAAAAAATGGCGATCGCGTTTTTATAAACCACGATCGCGGATCTATCTGCCAAACCTAAGCCTCGGAAAATCTTTGTTTTTCCCCAACCAAAGCTATGGAAGGTCATTATGAAGTGTAAAAGGTTAAAAAAACTCAAATTTTCTCTTCCAAAGAATTGAACCATGCTAAAAAACTAAAAAAAATCACAAAAATGGTGCCATCACGTAGGGGAACTGTTAGCTTTGTAGAAATATTGATTTTAAAGTAGATAGAGTAAGATAAATATCATTTTATAATTTTTTATTAACAATAGGTTTTTAAGACATATTTTCCCGTGAATGTTCATGTCTACGTTTAAGACTGTAACTTTTGTTTGCTTATCAAAATGTGATAAAACTTATACCATCCCAAGCATGGAAAAATTCTATACACGTTAAAAAAAAATTATTTCGATATTTTTTGATATAGTTATGGCGGGCAAATGGAAAGCACTTCGTTTTCTAAACATTTTCAGACCACTTTGGAAAAAATCATTAAAAGAAATATTGCTCAAAAAAAAACAAAATAAAATCCATCCCAAGATAGACAACTACATCTAACTATTCACCAAATGAAAAAAAAATAACAAGATTTCGTCATCCAAATCATGGGAAAATGGACTACAATCTTATAAGTTTTTTTCAAAAAAAAAAACCAAGTCATATAATTTTAAGTGTTTAATATAGCTAAACTTGTCCATTTTTTAAAAAATTAGTATTTTAGAAACTAGATTCGGATGCTACAATTCATATTTATTTTTTTTTTTTCTAATTTTGAATGCGCATATTTATAATAATCCCTACAAGTTGCGATTTCACTTTTTTTTGCAATATGATGTCCACGGATGACCCCATTTTTGTCCATCAACTTCCTGCACTTACCGGGTGTTGGTATGGACCTGTAATGTCTTTTTTCGTAATGCCCCCTTTTTCTACACCAAAAGACCCATGGGTCATGTCGAGTCCAAACCGTGACCTTTCCCAAGGGTGTGGACACTAGGAGATTTGGGAAGGGGCCCCGTGGTCATAACTTTAGTTACTTGCGTGAATTTGGTTACTTTTATTTTATTGGCCCCTCTATGGTTTGAAAGCCACCTAGGGTTATTGGGGCTTGATTACCGAGGGGAAGTATATAAGAGCTAGGAGAGAAAGGAAACAAAGTTTTTTGCATACATTTTATCAACCACTTCACATGTAATTCTTTGTTGCTAATATGCATCTACAACTTGTGGAGTCAAATCCCACAGGGACCTTAGCTTCGGTGGTGAGAGACTCGTCCCTAGCTAGCAAGGCATTCTTCGATAATGAGAGATCTACCATAGTATGTCATTTTGGAGCCACTTTCTGGGCTGTGTTACAGAGATATTTCAGAAGGTACAGAGGAAGGGTTTTGAAGATTCTTGGCAGCATTTGGAGAGGATAATCAGTGGGCTTCTAGATTAGAATCACGGCAGCAGATCAGATCCACGACAACCATTTGGGTAGAGCATGGCTGCTCGTTGAAGGCATCTCGTGAAGGTTTTCATGGGTTTTGGGGGCATTTGGGGAAGACAATCAAAGGGGCTCTAGATAGAATCATGGTAGCACTTTTGGGTTGGCGTGGCAGCACATTGAAGGCACCTCCATCATTTTCTTACCCCTGTCCCAAGCGTGGTGACTTACAGCCTGTACGGAGAGGTTTTCTAGTTGTCTAGGTTTGTTGTGATTTCCTGGCAGCATTATACTGTGATATCCCAAAAATAATTTCCTTTTTTCATTTATAATAATATCAAGCCCTCTTTGTATTTTCAAGTAATTTGAGTGGATATTTTGGGAATATTAAGCTTATTTAGTTTTTTGTTCTAACCATAAAAATCTAGTAAAATTAGTATTTTACTTTGCTGCAATTTTTCATATAATTTGTGCATTTTAAGTGGTATCCCATTGGGGATATTACAGTGATATCAGAATGGTTTTCTCTCTAACCTATTGGGATTGAAAGATGGGGACAAAGACAATGAGGATATAGGGGTAGATCTTATGAGACAACTATTCAGCAACATGGTGAAGCAACAGAGACTATCAATCTCTATTTGAGCTAGCTCACAGAGAGATTAATGTAGGAAAGTTTGAAACTCATGTGGAAAGAGGAGAAAATAGAAATAGGGGACAACTTGGTCAAAGAGGTGAGGGTGGTCATTCAGGACATCGATCCCCCCATTCTTCTACCAGGCCTCTGGGGTTTCATGAACCTTCTTTCTTGAAGGATCCAGAAGTTTCACAGGTATGGTAGCCAGGTGATATTGTAGATGAGGAGTCTTGTTGGGAGAGGTACAAAATTTAAGTGATGGCTTTCATGAAAACATGTCATTATAGGAATATTACAAGATGAAGATTGGAAGAAGATTTATGAGAGATTACCAGGTACAAGTACCAAAGATGCAAAGGAGGTTGGGATAGATTTATGTTCTACATTTTGATGGCTCTAAGAAGTGTATTGCACAGTCTTGGGTGTAGAATTTGAAGACATACTTGACTTGAATCCTATGCGAGAGGAAGATGCAATCAAGTTTTCCATCTTACATCTAGAAGGAGATGCTCATGATTGGTGGCATCATGGGTTGATCACTCAGGGACACATACACATCATGACTTATGCATAATTCACAAAGAGGCTAGTGAGCAGATTTGATAAGAGGGACCCCTGACAGGTATTTTAGAGAGTTGACTCAACTGAGGAAGACCGGATCCGTGGATGAGTATATCATATATTTTTAGAGACTATCGGTCATGGTACATTCGATTTTATGGAGATGAGGTTGATTTCCCTATTCACAACAAGCTTGATGGGATCTCTCTCCGGATTTGTGAGGAAATTTGATCCTTCTTCATTGCATGAGGCTATTAGGTGAGCTCGTGACTTGGAGTTATCCACTCCTAAGTCGAGGTTTCCACTCGAGTGTAGCCTAACGGTTTCCCTACAAGAACCGGAGGTTTTCAGCCGAAGGTACCTCCACCTAGGAAAGATATAGCCTAGAGACCATTGGAGCTAGTGAAGACAGGGAGGAATTGAGGAATTGAACCTTTTGATACTGATCATGATACTATTGATTATATTATGGACATGATTATGGACTTTATTATAGTATGATGTTAGATGTTAGATCATGGATTATTGTTGACTTGATTCAGTTATGATGCATGATGATTATTAGAGACATTTTGGATATTGATGTTGATATATTTTTAACATGGTTATATTATGGATGTTGTTCGGACATGTGATATTTGGATATTGTGAGTAGACCTAGAAATGGAAATTATTTGATGATGATATAGTTGTTGAGTAAAATTGTAAATGATCTTGTTGGTTGCTTAGATGTTGTTGTGATTCATATATCTAGATGATTTTGGAATTTTATTTATATTATTTTGGATGTTTTGATATGGCCACGAGGCCGAAGGAGGTATTGTGTTTTGCAGGTTAAAATATCACAACAAACATTAGGGATTGGAGACCAACCACTTTGGAATTTTAGATGAATTCAACAAGGTCACCATGACAACTTGTATTTGTTTGTGCGTATTTGTTTTTGTTAGGGATTCCCATGGGGGATCACCTTTAAATGTGACTAAGGTATTTTATGTATCTTCTTTTATTTGGACCCTTCATTTATGTTTGCATGTGTTTATTTTGTGGTGCATTGACCCTTTCATTATTTATTAAATGGTGTGTAATATTATGAGTAATCATGTTGTTAAGTTAATTAATTAAAATATGTCATAAGAAAGTAATTAATAGAGTTGTTGGCCTTGAATTAAAGTGTTGTAAGAGATGTGTAAGTGATGTGTAAGTTAACTTTTGAGTGTGAAACACTCCACCTTCTTGGAAATTCGAATTTTTCCTTGGAAGCTGATTTTGGAGGCTTGTGGGACAAGTTAAACTTGTCCCATACCTCTTAAATTTATTTACCAACCATACCTATGGTTGGAGAGTTGAATTTAGACTTTTATAATGCATTTTGAAAAGACAAATTGTAAGTTTTAATTGCACTTTTCTTACATGATTTAATTTCAGTCCTTTGGGGTGTGGGTTGGATTTGAGTGTGTAAGTAAACTGTCATTTTATTCACCCACCTATTTATTATGCATTGGAGAATGAAGTTGACTTTTGGGTTGGGGTTGAGGATGTGTTATGTGGCATCCTACATAGATCCACCTCATCCTCTTCCCTTCCCTCTTCTATAAAATTTGAATTCCTTGCCTTGTTTTGGGTTGCTTCACTTTGGAGACTTGATTCCTGGGTGAATTCTTTTGTTGTTTGGGAGCTCTTGCTTTGAAGAATTTTTTAGATGATTTTTGCATGCTTGTGCTTAGCTATTTGGATTACTTGCATTGGGATAAAGCTTGTTGTTTTGGAACTTGGAACAACTCCATCATGGAGAGGTAGGAGCTTGGCTCTTGAAATGTTTTTTTTTTTTTGTTTATGAAAATGTTGATGTGTGAATGTTTTGGCATGTTTTGGTTTTTGGGTAGATGGCCTAGGAATGGTGTAGGAGAAGACTATGGGGTTTATTTTGTGGGAGGCACAAGTGTGTTTTAGGGAGGTATAAGGGAGGAGGGAGTTGGGATTTGGGTTCCACCTTACAAAGAAATAACTTGCATTTCTTTACTCGTTATGGGGTGCCATAAGAGGTTGGGGAGGCATAAGGAAATGTGAGGAATAAGGGGTACTTGGGGAGGCATAAGAAATGTCAGGGTTTTGATATACTATATTTTTGGTTTGTAATTCAGGTGGTGATACCCATTTCCCCTTTTGGGAGGCATAAGAAGCATCCCCCATAGTTTCTTGCTCCTTTGGCTTGTTGATGAAGCCTTAGTAATGTTTTTCATGCTTTAATGTAGTTGTAAACTACATTTTGTTTTGGACTATGTTTTGTTGTGAAAATTATGTTTGTGTGATTGTGGAAGCCTATTGTTGCCATGAGTTGGATCACATCTTTTATTGCATTTTGGTTGGGGCTCTGGGGCCAATGAAGAATGATGGATTCTCCTCTTCATTGGATGTCTTGTTTGGGTGGAGAGCGTTGTCTTTCCCTTACTCTTGTTGTGACCAAATTGGAGGAATGAGAAATCTGCATGTTGTTGTTCTAGAGCTGAGAAAAAGATAGTTTGACAGTCCCTTGTGAAATGAAATCTTATTATAGCCCTTTCCCACTTTGAAGTGGATGATCTGTATATTAATTGTAATGGAAAGATACCTTGTATTGACAATGAAAGTTGAAATTCGAAATGTAAAAGAGTTATACTCTATTTTTTCTATTTTGGAAGGAATGTGAAAGAATGATATGTATTTTGTATGTTGTATTTTGAAATCAAATGGAAAGGAATTTGTAAGAGTTTCATTTGAATTAATGGAAATTTTTTTCCTTGTTCATATGATATTATTTCCATTGGAAATCTATGTTTAACATGCACTATGAAATCCCTGTTTGGAAAGTGGAAAAGTGAAACATGTGAGAAGAAAATGTATTATTCTGCCTTGTTTATAATATATGATTTTGGAAAGAATAGAAACTACATTATTGTTTTAATGTTTGATTGAAGGAATGAAATCTTTTGAAATTAGTAGAAAAGGAATTTATTTGTAAGGCAAGTAAAATAAGAACCATTGAGTTAAGTTTGTTGTTTCCATTTTTTGCTTCACGTTAAACTCTGAAACTTTTACCATAAATGAACAGACCGAACCTGAAATCTAAATAATTATGAAACATTAAAATTGAACATGCCAGGATATAAAGAATCCAATTGGACAAAAATACTTAAGGAACTTCTTAAAATACTTAGCAAAAATAGGCTCAACCCTCTTTCAGTCGTTTTGCTGTCAATAGATGTAAATTTTGAAATGCAAATCAATACAACAATTTTACACTTGAAATCTATCCTATCACCTTCCTAATGGGAACCTCCATGTATGTTTGACATGTTAAAGGAGAAAGAATGACAAATTTGAACAAAATTTTATAAGCTGAAATTTACCAGCTCCCACTGTAAAAGCCTGCAGATCATTTTCATCAAATGGACCCTTTAAATTTTACCAAAGCCCTAATTTAATGGATCTTGTGAAAATAGGATGTTGAGATATTTCTAGAAAGTCCTTTTTTCCCAAAATGGAACTCTCTATCAAAAGTTATGGCCTTTTGAAGTTTTTTCTTCACTTGGCGTAAAAAAAAAAATTTGGGAAAAATTTCCTTAGCGGACCCACGGGTCCAAATTTTTCCCTTAGCACTTCAGAAAATTTTCTTGGGAAAATTTTCCTAATTTTCCCCACCACCCCACCAACCCGCAACCAATCAAAGGCTACCATGTGGCACCACAAGGCATTGGCGAGGGGCGGATCCCTTTAGCTTAGCACTTTAGAAAAAAATTGGGAAATTTTTCTAAATTTTCCCCCCCCACACCCAATCAGGAGATGCCACTTGCCATCACGAGGCATCAGTGGAGGAGCAAGTGCTTTTTTTCCTTTTTCACTTTTGGAAAATTTTGGGAAAATTTTCTAAAGTTTCCCGCCGCCCGCTTTACCCATGACTAATCGGAGCGCCACGTGGCATCGCATGACGTCGCGAGGCACGGGTGAGTTCTACCCCTTTTGACCTTTGGGCCATTACAAATATTTTATCCCCGCCACTCCACTTTCCTTGTGTGGCTTACGAAGTGTCACGTGTCCCTTGTGGACTCATGGAGGCGTGGGTGCAAAGGTGGCTTTTCGCCCCCGTGGTGAAATTTTCCAAAATGTCTCCCATGGCCCCACCGATCCAACTCCTCCTCCGAGAAATATTTCTCCCTAGGGCCCACAGACCCGCCCTTTGGAAAATTTGTCCTCCTATGGCCCGCAGGCCCACGCATGGAAAATTTTCTCCCTAGGCCCCAGCCTGCTCTTGGGGAAAATTTTCACCCCTAGGCCCGTCGGCCCATAACTTGAGAAATATGAGGAGTTAGGAGGAATTATTTATATCAATAGAAAGAGGAAATTTCCTATCCATTGGGAGTGATTTAGGGAAATTTTGAATGTTTTAATTTTGAGAAAAAGCAAGTTGAATCTTTAATCTTGTTAGAGAATGGGAATGGTGATGAATTACCCTCTGAACCTAATTGAACCTTCTAACCCTAACTTTTGGGACTTTATGACCTCTAATAATTGCTAATAAAATAAAATTATATTCTAGTGGATTAGAATTGATCTGGAGCTTGTTAGTGACAATTTTTGTTTTGTAACCTAGTTGTAGGCGCTTTTAAAAAAATTGTTCCATAATTTGTTTCCTAACTAATCATAGGTTGTTCTTGAGTCTCAAGTGGTTGTTTTTATGGGCATCATGATTCCGTAAAGGTTAGGAATATATAGAAAGTAAATCTACACAAATACACTTGTAAATCAAGTGCTAATTATTCACACCTTATACAATGGTAGTAGTCATCACAATATGCTAATTTAACACAACCCAAGGTTATAGCCGTAAGCGCTTGAGTATAAAATTTTGAGACATAAAATATGGAAAAGATGACTTTTGTCTACCATAACCCTCTTGCCCTCTCGAAACCCCATCAAGTTAAGATGCAATTATAAATTAAAACCACCTTTTTCTATTGATGAAGAAGAGGCAAAGGATGATGATGAGCCACCAGGTCTCTACCGAATTCAAACCCACCACTTTTTATTCTTTGATCTGTTTTCATTTCCCACCTCGCCCTCCATCTCGACCTGCAAAACAAACACATGAATGAATGTCTTACCAACAACAATGCAGGTAGAAAATTAGATATAAAAATAAATAATATGTTATCTCTGTCAAGGACCATAGACCTAAACAATATTAAGTGGAGACAACACCTCACGCAGAACATATGGAGGGACTCGAGTTAGATGCATGGGATGTTGTACAGTAGGAAGGCAATGTAAATGATGTAGAAATATATTCATTGAAATATCATTTTAGGTTCATGCCCCGCCACAATTTTCCTATTTTGGAAATAGGTTTCAATAAAGATTTTGGGATAAATCCATCATACCAATAAAAGTAATAGTCCTACACATAAGCTCGATGAAAACCAACTAAAAACAAAGTGTGTGAACCAACATTTCACTAAACCCCAATTCATCGTGAATGAATACATAAAACAAATAACAAAATGTGAGGAAAATATTAGGAAAATAAGACATGAAAGAACAAAATGTGTGGCAAATCTAATGAAAATAGGACATGAAAAAGTCCACGAAATGCTTGAGACAACCATTGTTTGAAATATGCATGTGCAACACATAATTCCTCTCGTAGATTTTTTTAGGAAAACTAAGTTTAGCTTTAGTTCAAGTGTGCATTCAAGCTTTAGTTGGAATCCTATTATTAGGAAATAGATATAAAGCAAGTAGAAAATCTACGAGTCTTAAACAAAGAACAAAAAATAAAAGATTAATTTTCTCCAATCAACATTGTTGTGCATAAACGAATTTATTCATTCATTGTTAATGTCATAACTTTGGCACCTACAAGTCAAGTTTTATGGGAAGCTTGTGTGCTTACAATTCACCGATATAAAACAATTACAAATTACTATAAGTAAATAGCCTTCTGTAGCTCCAAAAATAGATCTTTCAAGAAATAACTACTATCTAAAAACAACGCATGTTTGCATGCTTTAAAACAAATTTCTTTTTTGTTTATTTTCTTTAAATCTATTTCCTAAAAATAGGACTCCAACTAAAACTAGATACCATGTTAAAATAAAGCTAAACTTAGCTTTCCTAAAAAAGCTATGGGAGTAATTATATGTTGCACATGCATATTTCCAACACTCCCCCATCATTTCAAACCTATATCTTTCATTGTTTTAGAGCTGCATTTATATTTCCTAGATCTTCCATATTCATGATCAAAAATCCCAAAAAATCTCTCAAATACTATAAAACTTCCTTTGTCAAATCCTTTTAAATATTCCCACAAACTGGTCTTCGGATCTCAAAATTCAAGATGAATTTCCTTGTTTTTCAACAAATCTTTGATGAAATGATACCTCGTATCAATGTGCTTGCTCCTTTTATGAAAAACATGATTTTTGGACAACACTATGGTTGAGTTACTATCACAAAAGATCTTCCTAGCATCCTCTTGTTTCTACTGCAAATCTTTCAATACTCTTCTCATCGACACATCTTGCCATGTTGTTATTGTTGTTGTTGTTCTGCTACATACATACTCGCTTCTACTAAAGATAACATGACAATGGGATGCTTATTTGATGCCCATGAAACCATTCCTTTTCCAAAGTGAAAAGTATAGCCGGATGTGATTTTCTTGTCATCTACAATTCCAGGACTGTCACTATCTATATACCCAATGAGTTTGAACTCAGATGAACTTGAATATAAAATTCCATGATTCATTGTTCCACGTACATACCTTAAAATTCTCTTTCCATCTTGCCAATGTGAATCTTTTGGAGATTCCATGACCCTTGATATGAGGCTCACACCATACATGATATCAAGCCTTATAGTCATGAAATACATAAGAATTCCAACCAATTTTAAACAATGTTGGATCCACAAATGATCCTTCATCCTCTTTACTCAACTTCTAACCTACTATAATTGGTATTGGCGCTAGCCTACAATTCAACATGTTAAACCTTTTCAAAACATCATTTGCATACTTTTCTTGTGAGATAAAAAATTCACCTTCTGATTGTTGAACTTCAATGCCCAAAAAGTAATGCATAAGACCAAGATTGTCACCTCAAATTCCTTCTTCATGGCTTGTTTGAATGACTCTGTAGATAGATTTCCAGTAATGATCAAATCATCTACGTATAAACAAACAATTAGAATCTTACCTTTCTCATTTATCTTGGTGTATAAGGTAGGCTCATTGTTTCTCCTACTGAAACCATTCTATGTCAAATAAGAATCAATCATGTTGTACCAAGATCTAGGTGCTTTCTTGAGACCATAGAGCACTTTCTTGAACCTGTATATCTTTCCTTCATAACCTTTTGGTTGATTTACATAAACTTACTTTTCAAGGAAACCATTCAATAATGTTGATTTTACATCCATATTATAAATAGGCCACTTGTTTTGAGCTGAAATTGCTAAAACAATTCTTACTGTATCCAAACGTGCTACTAGTTTTAATACCCATAATTTGAAGTTCTAAAACCACATTAATCCTTAAACAATTATCTAGAAATTTGTGGCAATTTTTTTTGTTTTAAATAGGTTGCAAGGGTGTCAAACCCTAATATACGTTTAATTAATTCCTACCAGCAATGTTACATTTCATAGGCTAGATCCAGTCTAGATTATTAATTAAATATTCTTAATCAATTCTAAAGTCAATTTAATTATCATCACTAGATAAGTGTTCAATAATTCCTTTCACTAGGTTAAATAGTTTCCCCCTTAGGAATTAACATTCAGCTCACATTTAATCAACTCTTATCCATAGTTATATTAGTTCTCATAAATCATTTGTCTTAGTGTCCATTTAAATAATTACTAAGACATACTAGGAACTAAATAATTAACTTAACATACAAGGGTATTAAATGGCCCCATTCACCCATTTACACATACCTTTAATTATCTAAAACCCAAAATATTTATTCTTACCTAACAATTTTAGGGTTGATTCCCAACCCTTAGATCAAATCAATTGTGGCCACTAGATCTTAGGGTTCCATACTAACCCTAACTATCCTTATGAAATCTTATTAAACCTTTTTCTTTTCCCTAGCCTCCTCATTTGGTCACTTTTCTTTTGTTTAATTTGTAGGTTGGAGAAATGGAAGCCATGGGAGCAAGGAAGGAAGAATCATGGAGGAATTCACAAAATCAAGCTTAGTTTAGTTTAGGTTATGGATTTATTATTGTAATGTCTTTCATTTCAAGATTAGAGGGATTTCCACTCCAAATATGTAGTTGTGATTTAGTTAATTCTCCCTTTTTTCTAATTGGGAAAAAACCCTACTTCATTTTAAATCCATGAGATTGAATGCTTTTAAATACCCATTTGAATATTTACAAGTTTAGAACAATGAATTTATGCCCTTATGGCTTGCTAGTGATTTCCTCTTCAAATTTGCAGGCTTAAATTTTTAATAAAACCAAGTTTAATTTTTCCTAGTAGTGGATTTTTATTTATTTTTCAGCCGTCAGTGATGAAACTGCCACCCAAAGTAGGTCGGCAGTCTTGGGACCTCTGCCCTACCTAGGTGATGATACACAAACCGCTTCCTTCCTTGAGTGGTGGTTCAGAGACCACCGCTTTGCATAGGGTGGTGGTCCTGTTCTTTGAAAATAAAACCATTAATTCTGTAACTTTTCCAAAAACAAGTTTTACTGGAGTGTTTTACAGATTATCCTTAGTTGAATTTTTGTTCCTAAAGAATTCAGTTCGAGGGTTTAACAATTTATTCATTTCACGCCTAAAATTACTAAATTTAAATATTTTCTATTTCCATAATAACATGAAAACAACTACAAGATCATTTTTATTTTCTTTCAAGTTCAAAAGTAGGAATGAAGCTAAATCTACTCCTAATGTTATTGTTTTCCTTTCCATAACAAAATGTAATTTTTTCAACAAAATAACTCATTATAATTTGATACATCCTTCCATTTCAACTACAACTATTTATTCAAGGTAAGCACAAGCAATTTATTATACATTTAAGTCTTACTAAGAAAACATTCTCAAAGGTTTACATCTTCTAAGTTTTCCTTCATTCTTACAAAAATGTAACTTCCACAAATAATAATGAACTTCTTCTTCTTCTTTGAGCATAGCTCATTTCTTACAATGTAAAGAGATTTCTTTCTACAATACATTACAACTTAATAAACCAAAATATACAATGCAACTTTTCTTTCAAATACAATACTACAAGTCTTCCACCTTAAGTGGAAATAACAAGAAAGGTTTTCTCACAAAGAAGGATTTCATGACTTCACAAAAGCTCCAAGTTCTAATTCTTCAATAAGAGCTCCACCATTTCTTCACTTGATCACAACAACAAAAATGGGGAGAGGCAACACTCTCCACCCAACCAATAATCCAATGAGGAGAAGAAGTTATCCTCCTCATTGGCCCCGAGCCCCAACCAAAATGCAATAAAAGATGGATCCAACTCATGGAAACTACACAATGCTTCCACATCAACAAACAATGTTCACAACCAATTCAAGCACATTCAACACAAGATACCATCACAATATACAATCACAAGAATGCAATTTATCAAAATACATAAGGCTTAAAAATGCAAGACAATGGAGCAAGGATCTATGGGGAGATCAATTATGTCTCCCAATGGGATTATGTGCCCACCTTAAATCCCTCCAATATACATCTCAAAACCCCTACACAACTCTTATGCCTCCCTACAATCTCTTATGTCTCCCTAATAAGAACTAAGTAAGAAATATAAGCATTTTCTTATATGCAAGGTGGGGTAGCCAACCATAACTCCCTCCCAAAACATGAAATAAACTGTTATGCCTCCCTACATATAAAATCCCCATAGCCTTCTCCTACACCATACTTAGGCATTCTACCCAAGAACCCAACAAGCATACCAAAACATTCAACAACATACAAATATACACATATAAGAGAAAACAAATAAAACAAGGGTGTAGTTCCTACCTTTCCATGGTATAACTTGATCAATGGATCACCCTCCAAGATCCTTCAAGCTCAATCCAACTCCAACAAGATCCAAACTCAAAAATCACTCCAAAACTCTCCAAATCCCAAAATTAAAAAAGCACAAATGAAATTAAGTAACCCCAAACAAACAATTAAACTTGCATATATAGAAAAAGGAGAGAGGAGGGTGAGGTGGTTCCATGTAGGATGCCACATCAATTATCCTCAAATTCACATCACAAGTCAAACCTCAACCCCAATTCATAATAAATTGGTGGTTTAGAGGAATGACAAGCCTCTTACACACACAATCCAACCCACACCCTCTAAGGACAAAATTAAAATCCATGTAAGAAAAGTGCAATAAATGTAAATTTTTGTCTTACAAAACACATAATGGGGTCTATTTTTACCCCCCAATCTATAGGTAGGGTTGGTATAATAAATTAAGAGGTGTGGGACAAGCTTATCTTGTCCCACAAGCCTCCAAAAATGGCCCTTAAGCCCAAATCCGAAATTCCAAGGTAAGGTAGAGTGTACAACACTCAAGTCACATACACTTAACATAAAATCACATAGTCCAAAAGACAAACAAATATAATAAATGAATCCATTTTGTCACATCCCCAAATCACTTAATAACATGATTTAATTAATTAATAAAAACACATTAATCAACTATGATTAAATAAATTACATCACAAATAAATCACATACTCTACAATAAATAAAATACAATAGAAATAATTACACACATGCCCATGGTCATAATTGGAGGTCATCCCCCCATGGGGACTACCTAACAAACTAAAAAAACAACAACATTACACAAGTTGCCATGGTGACCTTTGATGTATCCATCAAGTATTCTATTGTGGTTGGTCTCCAATCCCCCTTTTGATTGTTGTGATCTAATTACCACCAAAATCACACAATGCCATTTTTAGCCTCATGGCCACATTAAAACATCCATGATAAAATATACACACATGAATCAATAACCAACCTCATATAGCTAAATCATCATCTCAACTAAACAATGCTATCATTTTTCTAAATTTTCAACAACATATCAATTCTATATTTTATCAATATCAACAAGATTACAAGATTAGTTCAAAAGCTATATCATAGTCAACATGATGAGAATTCTGAATGTCATTAATATATATATACTAAAACACATAATCACCATCAATATAAAATGTCTCTCTATGTCTCTAAGAATCCACACAATCATACTATGAATCAAAATCCATCAATAATCAAAATATCTCTATCATCTAACAACATGCTAACCAAAAAGATACAATAATATCCATGTCATAGTCCATGTAATTGAAATAAAAATATAATAAGTGTCGAGAGAGAGTGAGCACTACATCCCCCTCCCATTAAACTCAACTTCCTCCTGGAAGTCACTAAAATAGGCTTGAAACTCGAACTCGTTAGTAATGTAGCGTCCTCCCATGTAGTAGCAGTCTCATAATACATGTCCCACTAGACTCACACTTGATCAATCTCTCGGCCTCAAAGTCCCAAGTTCCTGTGCTCTAAAATATGCATGGGCTCCACCATCATCTGCCCCTACTCCTACACCTACAATGTGGTCCAATCCAATACATGAGATGGATCTGGGATATATCTCCTAAGAATAGATACGTGAAACACATCATGCACACGAGACAAGATAGGTGGTAAGGCTAGATGATAAGCTAAGGGACCGATCCGCTCTAGGATCTTGAATGGACCCATAAATCTAG
This sequence comes from Taxus wallichiana var. yunnanensis, assembly GCA_018340775.1. Classification (NCBI taxonomy): domain Eukaryota; kingdom Viridiplantae; phylum Streptophyta; class Pinopsida; order Cupressales; family Taxaceae; genus Taxus; species Taxus wallichiana. Next base: position 313,998,509 of record CM031237.1, read on the forward strand.
GAGACAACTTAGAGCCTTTTCCATAACAGATAAGACTCTTATGAGGTTTGACACAAAGAAACACCTTCATGCCCACCTCATAACTATGGTCAAATATCCTCTGATCTACATACTTCTTCTTCCTGTCATGTGCCTCCTGTAATCTCTATCGGACCAAAACAACATGTTGCTTCATGTCCTATAACAAGGTTGGGCCAATAGATACTTTTTCCTCAAGTCTATCCTAACTCAAAGGTGTCCTGCACTCCCTACCATAAAGTTCCTAAAAAGGTGTCATGCCAATCGAACTGAAAACTGTTGTTGTAGGAAAACTCCACCAAATATAAGTACTCCTCCCACTTCAACTGATGATCCATGACGTACATCTGAAGCATTTCCTCTAAAATTTGATTCACCCACTTTGTCTATCCTTCTATCTCTTGATTATAGGCTCTCACCTGAAGTTGATACTCATCCCAAGGGCATGCTACATGGTAGTCCAAAAGTGTGATGTGTATAAGGGATCACAATCACAGATGATCTTCTATGAAATCTCATGCAGTCTAAAAATCTCATCTAGGTACACTCTCGCTACTACACTAGCTATATAGGTGGTCTTCACTAGAGAAAAATGAGAAACTTTCATCAATATATCCACCATGACCATGATGGCATCATGGTGGTATCTTGATGTCAGTATCCCTACTATGAAATCCATGGAAATGGTGTCCCATTTCCACTCTGGGATAACATGTGGGTAAAGAAGGCCAGCTGGATGTTGATGCTCGATTTTCACCTCTAACACTCTAAACAACATGACACTAACTATGCTACATCTCTCCAAAGACCTCTCTAATGGTATAGATGTCTCAAGGTGGAATGCATCATCTTCACCCCTAGATGGGTTGAATAAGGTGTGAAATGAGCCTCTTACAAGATATCTTGTCTCAAACCTCCATCCTTAGGTATATAGATCTGGCCTATGTGTCTGAGAAGTCCATCTAACTCTACTATAAATCCATCAAAATTCCCCTCAAGGGGTCTCTGAGACTCAATCTATGCTCTAGCCTCAAGGTATAAACTGTCATGAGGAAGTTGTTAAAAATCACGCTCCACAAATTTGTACCCACCGAAGTAGACATAACCTAATGTCTACGTTCTACTCAATGCATCAAAAAAACATTCTCCTTCCCTTTCACATTTTCTATCTCCATGTTGTACTCATAAGTACCCACACTAAGGCCTAATATAACAACTCCATCCAATGCCATTGATGAGCATTGAGATTGGGTTTGCGTGAAGAGGTGACAAAGACTCAAGTGATTAGTCCTAAGAATAAATATCCTACCAAGAAGGAAGTGTCTCCATCGAACCAAAGCATGCACAACTACAAAAACATCTAGGTCATGAGTAAGATAATTGAGCTCATGATCTTTGATTTTGTGAGAGACTTAAAGGCAACCACATGGCCCTGCTGCATCAAAACACCACCTAGTCCTGCCAAAGAAACATCTGTTCAAACAAAAAAATATCCATGTGGATCTAGCACTGGAAGAATTGGTGTTGACGTAAGGCATCCCTTTAGTTTACTGAATGCCTTCTCACATCTTTCAGACTAAACAAACTTCTTCCCTTTCCACTAAAGGGAAGTGATGGGGTGCGTAATTCAAGAAACATCCAAAAAATATCCTGTAATAACATGTCAACCCCATGACATTACGCACCAGTCACACTAGTTAGCATGGGCTAATCCATAATAGCTCAAATATTGGAAGGATCAACTACGATACCTTCCCCAGAAATGATGTGACCCAACTACTACACCTCTGACTGAAAGAATGCACACTTCTCCATGTTCACGTAAAGTTACTTACTCACAGAGAAGACATTATAGAACATGGCGAAGAACTCCTCACGTGTGTGTGAGTAAATAAACATTTCATCAATAAATATGAGAATGAAGTGATCTAAAAATTTTGGAATACCCCATTCATCAAAATCATGAATAATGTGGGGATTTTCATCAGACCAAAAGACACTACTGTGAACTCGTAGTGGCCATATCTTGTACAAAAGGTTATCTTATGAATATTTTCCTCCATGATCCTCAATTGATGGTATCTAGAATTAAAATCTATCTTAGAAAATATTGTGGCCCCTTTCATATGATCAAACAAATCATCAATATGTGGAAGGGGGTAACGATTCTTGATCATTACTTTGTTGAGTTAATGATAATCAATACACAATCACAGAGATTTGTCCCTCTTCTTTATAAAAATAATAGGTGCACCCAAAAGGCATACACTAGTATGGATTAGGCCTTTCTCAAGAAGGCACTCCAACTACAACTTGAGCTCACATAGCTTAGGGGTAGTCATCCTATAAGATGCTCATGAGATAGGCTCTACTCTTGGAACCAAATCAATGTGAAAATCTATCTCATGTGGGGGAGGTAACCCCGAAGCTCCCTTGGAAATACATCTGAGAACTCCCTCAAAGTAGACTGGTCATCATGTGATGGCCCACTAGACTCATCCTCTGATTTTTCACTAACCGTGATAGCATACAACTTGTAACCTCATTTTGCACTCGCTTAAGTTGCATAGTGGATATGGTGTGAATGGAGGTGGGTCTCATGACTCCAACTATCACCGAATCCACTCCTAAATCATCTGCATATGATATTACCTTATTGTAACAATCAACCATCCTGTGTGTAAATAACAAATCCATACCACAAATAATCACAGGATCCCAATGGAAGGATATGAAGATCCAAGGTGGAAAAGGGTCCTAGGTCAACTATGCACTCCTTGACTAAGGAGTCCACTATGAGCTTGGATCTAAAAGCCATCTCCACATCCCAACTATGGCTCTTCCTAACTACCACTAGCTTACATTTCTCTACTATAAATGGGGAAATAAAAGAATCTAAGGAGCCGAATCAAATAAAATAGGAATAGAAATTCCATCAATGCTACTCTGTCATTTCAATCACCCTTCTTAGGTGCTCTGTCTAGTGGTTCTCAACCATTGCATTTATCATGTGCCTCCTAGCCATGTATCCTACAATAGGCTCTGAAATTGGTGCCTTACCCTTGTTATTAGTGTTCTGAGGGAATTCTCTCCAATGATTCCCAAGTACTCGCACCCATAGCAACTAATGAGTCCCCTCAAATAAGAAGTGGATCTTGCAGGTAATCTAGTGGTCTGTGTCATGGATCCTGATGATCCTGCCATGGATTTTTGAGTTCATTACTCATGAGCTCCTACGTTGAATGATATCTAGGTAGTGCCTGAGTCCTAATGGTCCCCTAGGAGGAGGCCCCACATTACATCCCCTCTAAGCATTGAATCTCTATGGAGGCCTGAATGGAGGAAGAGTTTGTTGTGTTGGCCTGAGTAAATACTATGGAGAACCATGTCCACCATGAGAGGAGGAGGTGACCCCCTAGATCTGCTATCATGCATCCTCTAGATATGACTCTGCACTCTATCTCTGGCATGTTGCATCTTCTCCCTGGTCTCCTTAATAATGTAGGCCTTCTCAATGGCCTCTGTAAGAGTCTGCAGGAAATGAATGTGCATTGCCCCTCCAATGTCCAAGTTCATGCCCCTGATGAACCTGTGGATCCTCACCTGCTCATCCTTCATATAGTCCACATATTGGAGCAAGTCGGAAAGCGAATCTCAAACTTTGTCACTATCATGGATGCCTGACGTAATTCATGGAACTTATCTATCCTCTACTAAATGAACCTCCTAGACAAGTATTTACTCCTGAATCACTCCCAAAAGAGCTCCCAAGTGACTATCTTAGAATCCACATGGAGCTTCTGCTCCTCGGTCCTCCACCAAACCCCAACTCTATCTCTCAAAAGGTGGATGGAAACATGAGCCTTCGTGTTGTTGGTACATGGACATAGCTTGAAGCATCCACTCAAGCTGACCAACCATGCCTCTTCCTGGAATCCTCTAGTTTCCCCAGAGAAATGAGATGGATGGAGTTTTAGGATCTCCTTGATGTTATCGACTTCTATAGATTGTCTTCCTCTAGGTTTGTCAATGCACTCATCATGCTGCCTAGGGATCCTAGATTTGTCCTTGTGTCCTGTAGCCTTGTCTCCAAGACCTCTCTATGGTGAATCTCATCTGAATGAATCCACATGGGAGTTCTCTTCCCTATGCTCATCACTATGTTGGGAAGGTGCACGAGCCTCTACTGATGGCTCTTTATCTTGTCTGTTATGTCTCCCTCCCAAGGATCCTCCACGTATAATGGTATTAACATCTTGTAACATTTGAAATATTTGAGGCAATATGGTAACTACTACCTGATATGAGGGTGGTAAGTATAGGTCAATGTGCAAGAACCCCTCGTCTGGTCCATGCCTCCTACAGTGGCCAAGGTGAGAGTTAGTCTATTGTTCTAGATTTTGTTTCAGTTTTCTAGGTTTTCTTCATTTAAAATATCATGCAAGTTGTGTGATCTAGGTTTAGAGTTGCACTATGTTTTCTTGTTATGTCTTATGTTTCCAAGTGTGCCCGAGGTCCAAGCATTGAACCCATGGCTCTGATACCAAGTGTAACACCCACAATTTCGACATTCTAAAACATAGCTACTATACGTTTAATTAATTCCTACAAGTAATGTTACATTTCATAGGCTAGATCCAGTCTAGATTATTAATTAAATATTCTTAATCCAATTCTAAAGTTAGTTTAATCATCATCACTAGATAAGTGTTCAATAATTCCTTTCACTATGTTAAATATTTTGTTGGTACCCAAATTTGTTCTCCTTTTAGTCCGAGTAACATCAAAGATATGGCATGAAGCTTGAAGTCGATAGATCATGATGTGTGTCACTTTGTAGTCAGGGAGGTGATCTAACTAGCACTCTAAGATTTGTGGAGAGATGGATATTACTTTGAAAGGATTTTGATCTAACCCACACTATTTTAGGTTGTTCCTTTCAACCAAGGTAAGAGAACCTATATTGCAACCTATGTTTTATGTAGGAGGTAAAGATATCCTTATACTATGCATATTGTATGGAGATGGCCTTGGGAAAACATGATCAATCTTTCATTATTCAAACTCAACAGAGTTCACTACTAAATGATGGAAATGCTCTCAAGACAAGGATGAGGCTGCTAGAGACATGGTGTGATCCTGATTTGCCTTGTGCATTTTTGTAGATGGGTTAGATCCTTTATTTACACACAATGCAATGCAGGGGTAGTATGGGTAGGATTAGTTATTCTTGAATAATTTTTTTGTGGGGTGTTGACAAGACAAATTGGGATATATCAAATATTTGACAACCTCTACAATACTTGAACAACTATAAGATAAAAGAAATGCTTTAAATAATCAAGAAATTCTTTTGACTAGAAGAGGCATAAATGGAAGCCGGGTTGCACTCTTCACACAATATTTGAGAATTCACCACAAAAGATTGAAGTAAAAAAATCAATTAAACACAAAAATCTATGATCAAACCACGACTAAGGTACCCCCAAAGGCTTACAATCAATCTCTGCTGATCAAGGAAGGTAAAGTGATTTTAAATTTGTTTATCTCTTTATCGGATGAAGGCTCTTCTAAACATGATATTGCAAATGCCACTAAACTATCAACAAGAAATGGAGATTCTCGTGCCATTTCTAAAGACTTTCAATGCAATATTCGTTGAAGAATAATGAAAACTATTTGCGAGGCATTTAAAAAAATGATAACAAACAACATATTGCCCAAAAAAACACAGATTAACTCAAAATCTTGTTAGATTCGTTCAGCGGAGGAGAGTTTTATAAACAATCTCAGTAGTGTGTGATGGCTATACACTTGTAACCAACTCACATACATGAAGATCCAACACAGAAGAAATTATTTTGTTCTTTGGTGGGTTTTTCAGAAAAATGAGCTTTCTCTTAGAATTTTCTCGTGATTTTCAACTTCCAACCCTTTACAATTTCTCCAAAATGCATTATATACCTTATGCCACATTGGAGCCTTCTTTCCCAAGAAAATAATATGCCATGGGATCAAGTTTGTTACAAAACAATCCTCATGATTCAATGAAAATGACATTAAACGAGAAAAATATTCATAGGTTGCTTTAGGTGTTCCCAAGAAGATTAAATCATTACAAATATCTAGATCATTATCCATCCTGGAGGCATGTTTTTCATCATTAAGGCATGCAAACACCTTTTTCTCATCATTTTCACCTTTTTACCTTTTCAAATCACCTCTGCAACTTTTTATTTTGTCATTTCATATGTTTGGTCGGGCTGGGCAAAAATTTTCTTCAAAAACATCTCAAATCTAGATATTGAGCCATTAAACTGATGCCGATGATCACGGGAGGCCAAGACGACACAAAATCACTATAAATTTGATGAATTTTGATGCAAAAATTGTGATTCCAAGCTTCCTGGAGCTCCTATGGCGGTCAAAATAAATGGATGCACAACAACCATCAATCTTATCCATCTTTTTCCTTTAATTTGGGCCCTCCACATGTCAAAAAACAATTGGGACCGAAATTGGGATCATTTTTGACTTTTTCCACACTTTTGGAAAAATGGAAAATTTTGAATTTTTCTCGCCCCTCCGCCCTTGAAATTTGGAGTTGACACGTGGCATATGGTGGGTCCCATTGAAATCACGCTTCAATTCTATGCATTTTGACCTTTTTTGGAAATTGGGAAAATTTTCACTTTTTGCCCCTGCAGGCCCGCACACCCGATTTCTCCCTCGCCACGTGTCGCTTCCTCTATCGCTAAAATCCACGGGCCCAATTCTCATTTTAACTCCCCTTTTTTTGCTAAGGAAAAAATTCAATTTTCCTTCCGTTGGGCCACCTACCCGCTTTCTCCACCACCACGTGTCACTTGATGATTCGCTAGCGGGCCAACGCTTGAAATTTTTATTTTGAGCCATTTGTGAAAAAGTTAAATAATTGCCTTTTACCCCGATAGCTACCGCCGACCCACCTTGCGCCTACCATTACGCCACGTGTCCTACTCTAATTTGAGTGGGGCCAAAACACATTTTAAACCTTTATAGAATTAGAGCCATAAGTGTCTTTTTGTCTTTTAGGACACGTGTCTCTCGATTAGGCTGCGGGGCTTGGACCAATTTTTGACTTTAAACCTTTTACAAAATAAGGTCAAAAACCTTAAGGGAATCAACCACCGCCATCCCGCTTGCCAATCGAGAACATGCCACGTAGGCAAATTTGGAAAAAATGGGTCCCTTTTGCTTAAAAAGGTGAAAAATGAAATTTAGAGCGCATCCACGCCTTTCCTCGGCCAATGCAAACCCTCCACATTGCCAATACCTTCGAGGATGAATTTGAAAGGAAAATGATGCCTCTCTGACCATCAAAATGTAAAAAATTCCAGGGATGCCCTAGAATTGAATTTTTTCACCAAGGATGGCAGGTTTTCGATTTTGAATCAACTGAACCATGTTTTTTACAACATTCCCGATCTAGGATTTGGATTTTCAAATACAAACAAGTATGAATTGATCAATTTTGATTTTCCCATGAACAGCAAAGGAAAAAAAAAATGACACAGCCCGCAAAAATTGGAAAAACTAGGGCACAAAATAGGGCAAACTTGGATTATTCTTTCAAATTAGGGAAAAAACAAGTTTGTGAGCATTTTTAAAGCATTCAATTGGAGGGGAAGAATTTCAGACCATCAATTCAAAGGATAAAATTTTTGAGCAAATATGATTTGAAAATTTTAGGGCAACATGGTGCAAGCTCAAAAATGGCACCAACATTGGCTCTTGCTTGGGGATGGGCACTCCCAGTGAGTGCCACAAGGACAAAACGTAGACCAAGTGCCAAAATATCCATTGGGAAAAGGAGTCAAGAGCCAAAATCACCAAAACCAACTAAGAACCCAACAAAAATGGCTGCCACACAACAAGGCAAACCACAAAACCGACAAAACACCAAAAAAGAGCAAAAACCAAACAGTATACACTATACTGGCATGCATACCTCAAATTTGGGGATTAATCAAGAAATGTTTCAAATGTCTACCATTAACAAGTAGCTCTAGCAATTCCCCATCTAAGTCCTTGAGAAAGAAGGTATGTTCACCAATTTTGATATCAATGGCATAAGGGCCCATCCATAATGCATCAAATTTTCCATGCTTTCCCTTGTCTTCATGCCTACTATCCCACAACAAAACCAGATCTCCAACATTGAAGGCTCTAGGAGTGACCTTCTTATCAAACAATCTCTTCAATCTTTGCCTAAATCTATCATGCCTTTGATGGGATGCTCTTCTCTCCTCATCAAGCTCAATAATCTTATTGATCCTTGATTCATATGGGCCAAGCTCTTGATCTTCCAATTGTTGGGAAAACTGAAATGAAGATAATTGTAGGTGTAAGGGCAGCAAATCCTGAGTTCCATACACCAATTCAAATGGGCTTTTACCAGTAGCTCTTTTAGGAGTTATCCTATCAGCCCAAACTACAAATTTCAATTGTTCACCCCATTTCTTCTTGTTTTGCTCCAAGGTTCTTCTAATGATCTTCAACAAATTCTTATTGCTGGACTTAGCTTGTCCATTCCCTTGGGGGTTATAGTTTGAAGAATAAGTCAGATTGATTCCATATTCATTGCACATTGCCATTAAAGGTTTGGCTCTAAAGCACATGGCATTATCAGCTACAATCTTGACTGGGACTCCAAATCTACATATGATTTGATTCAACAAGAAGTCCATAACTATTTGGTGTGTTTCTTTCTTGGTGGGGATTGCCTCTACCTACTTTGTAAAATAATCAGTGGCTATAAGGATCCATTTATGGGCAAAACTAGAAGGATCTGAAATCTCACCAATGAAGTCCATCCCCATTTCTTAAAAGGAGCTTCAATTGATATAGGCTGCAAAGGAAGGGATCACGAAGCTTTTAGTCTTTCGAGAGAGAAATGTTGGCAACTATCACATTTTCTAACCAACTAGGTTTGCATCTTTAAAGAGAGTAAGCCACTAATAACGAGCTCTCAAAATCTTATGTTTGTTACTCTTCCAACAAAGTGTCCTCCACAAACTCCCCCATGGAAATCAACAACTATTTTTGGAGCTTAATCTTTAGCTATGCATTTCAAGAGGACATCTTCAGGGTTCTTCCAAGCCAGCCCAAGGTCTGTGATGATATATTTTTGAGAATTCAGCTTGAGGGCTCTTTTCTAATTTTTATTTAAGTGACTTGGGTAGCATAGGTGTCTAAGGTAGAAGATCACATCTTTGTACCACTTAGATCTTACCAATTTTTTAAGAACATCTACCCTTTCTTCCTCTAGCTGATTCACTTCCACATTTTACAAGTTGCTCTCAGCCATGAGCTTAGCAAGACCCAAACCTCTTACCAACTTTGTGGTTTGGATGTCTATATCATACTCTGTAGTTTTTCACCCATCTACATATTTTTCTTAAGACCTTCATCTCGATAAGATGTCTTTCACCATGATGTGGGGAACATAAGAAATAAATTTTGAACTCAATATATAAGTCCTGAAAACTTTTGTTCCTTTCACCAAGGCAAATGCTTGTTTCTCCATGATTGTATACTTTAGCTCAGCTGCTTGTAAATCCTTACTAAAGAAGGAAATAGGTATCTCAACCCAATTCTCATCATTTTGAAGAAAAATAGAAGTAATGGTATAATCAGAGGCAAAGGAAAAGATTTGGAAAGGCCTCTTATAGTTTGGGGCTGCTAAAATAGGTGCATGTTTAAGTGCATCCTTAATTCCTTCAAAAGATTGAATGGCAACCTCCTCCCACCTGATAACTTGGTCCTTCTTTAGCATGCTTGTGATTGGAAGAGTCAACTCAGCAAAGTTGGAAACAAACCTTCTAATAAAATTAATCTGACCAAAGAAATATTGGATGCCTTTCTTGGTTCTTGGAAAAGGTACTTTGTTGATTGCTTCCACTCTCTCAAGGTCTATCATAACACCATATTTTGAAACAATATGTCCCAACAACTTGGCATTTTACATGCCAAAATGACACTTATTTGGATTAAGATAAATTCCATACTCCCTACATCTGATCAACATCTTCTCCAAGTGCTACAAATGATAATCTCTCTGCCTTGAAAACATAGTCACATCATCTTGGTAAACCGCTAATGAACTCATTGATGTAACCAACAAAAGCAACATCCATTGCTCTTTGAAAATTGGCACTAGCATTCATCAAACCAAAGGGAATTCTTAAAAAACATATGTTCCCCAAGGAGTAGTGAATTTTTCTTAAGTCTTTTCGATTCTTTGTGACCACCACTTGATTGTATCTAGAGAAACCATCCAATGTAGAAAGCAACTCGGACCCATCACGAGCTGCAACATATATTCTATATTCTATAAGGGATAGTTGTCCTTCATGGATGCTTTTTTTATATTTCTAAAATCCACACAAATTATAATGTCTCTCATTCTTCTTTCGACTAGCATAAGGTTTGCAACCCAAGATGAATATCTAGTGGGCTGAATAATACATCCATCTCTCAACTTTTTAATTCCTCTTGCATTTTTATGGAGAGAAGTGGATTAATTGGCCTTTTCCTCTATCTGAATGCCTTATTCTTGGCCTCAAGAGGTATCTCATGTTGAAACAATTCTTATCTATATGCTTTAGCTCGGAATAGGACCAAGCAAGGCGAGTCTTGATATTTTTCAAGAGTTGGGCTTAGGATTGTTTTTCCTCTTTACTTAAATTGCTGCCCAACCAAATCTTCCTTGGTTTACCATTTGCCCAATTTATGCTCTTCCACATCCCTTGAGGTAGACATGTTTCTATTTATGATGCAATCAGCAATGTTAAAATTTGACTCAAGTGCAACAAGACCTCTAGGAATGGTGTTTGTTTTCAATTGGATGATATCTTTTCCAAAAAAAGTTTCTCTTCCTTGAGTGATGCATGACATTGGCTCCCAAAAAACATTCTAATTAGAAAATTCACCTTAGTTTTGCAAGAACCTTAGCACTTGAGAATCATCATCAAACACTTGCCAATGTTTCACATTATCGGGGACAACTATCTGGTTAGCACTTCAATGTTGTATTCACAATAAGGTTAAATGGTGCGATTTTAAAATCTAGAACCCAACACTACCAAATTTTCAACAAATGATTGATACCTCTATCATGATACACAATGTTAAAGGAATCAAACATTTCAACTAGGTCCCAAACTACATGCTTATATTGTTTCATACGCTGATTTTTGTAGAATACAACTTTCTTATTTGTTTGACAACTATCTCTCGAGTCTTCTTTTTGCAACAATATATTTCACTACATACTTCCATACAATTCTTAACCCCAACACAATTACTCATACTTAGAAACCTTGTTAGTGCATTCAAAATAAGTTTGAAGGAAAAATCAAATTCTTCCAAACTAGGAGAAAGTAGAACTATACCAACACCATTCCCAAATTTAGAGCAAGCTCCATCAAATAGCAATGTCAATGGAGAGCCTACCATATCAAGGAACTTTGATTTCTCCATCATATTTTCTTTTCCATCAGCAAAACCAATGAAATTCTTAGCATCTACATCAGCAAACAAAACTTCATAGAAGAATTGTTGGGATCTTCAATTAGGTGCAACATCTTATTCTCACCATAAAGTTTAACAAGGTTGTCCTCAATTGGAATGGTGGAAAAAGACATGTCCATATGAATACTTGCCACCAACACTTGTAGCGATTTTATTGACAAAATCATACCCCATTTGGTAGGGCGAGTCAACAATTACAACATCAAGTTTCAAAATCTTACCCGAATAGGCTACAAGTTGCACTACCAAACCCTTCACACAACCAACCACAGAACTTCCCTTGAATACATGGTATTACACTTCCCATAGGCAGCTATCATTTCGATATCCATCTCATTCATGAATTCTAGAGGCATGACATTTACATGATCAAACATTTGGAATCAAACATCAATTGTGAATTAGCCTATCAACATTAGGAATCAACCAAAGATGTCCCCAAATATACCTCGGGTGTCTCTCAAAGATCTTCTACTACTTTGGTGGTGTTTCAAGGTCAATAATGATTTGAGGTGGAGTTTCAACAACATTTACATTTCTACCCGGAGTAACCTTTTGTTCTTTCAATCCCAAGTACTCAAATGCTCTCTTCTTATGCTCAGGAATTCTAAGCAACTCAATGATTGGAACACTCACTTCAATTTGGCTCAATACTTGGGCTATGTCATAGGGGACACTCTTTGGCAAAACAACATTGGAAGGGAGATGAGAAGATTCATTAGATGCCAGTGTATTCTTGGTAGTTTGGGCATGAGGAGGACTGTAATTTTTGTTTAGGACAAGAACTTTTAACATGTGTTTCTCTCTAGGAACTTCTTTTTGAAAGCTTATGAGAAAGGGTGTTTTAAGTTTGGCTTGAGGCCCAACTCCCTTAACAACTTTACTTCTAGTGTTATAGTCTTTGTCTTGAGCTACAACAACATTCATCAAAAATTCTATCCTCCTCGAAGGGATACCACCATCATAATTCTTAATCATCAAAGCTCCTAAGTATCAAATTCATTATTAGGAATTTCAAAATCATGCACTACATCAACTTCAAGAGCACGAGGGGAGAAATATTTGTACCCGTTTGATGTAATCCCAAAAAAGTAGAAGTTGTCCTAGCAATTATTACTTTAGTAGATGTTGCTCCTCATTGTGGGCTTGAAGAATAACCCATCATGCAAATATCATCATCGAGTCCATCCTCATTATTAGCTTCATCAACTTTGTTGGTCCACTTCACATGGAGGTTGAGGAAGAAAACATATATCACACCAATCCATATCAGCAATTTCATCAACAATAGCAACCACGGAAGTTAGAGGCTCGGGAACCAATCTACTTTCACGTGCTTAGGGTTGTCTATTTCCCCCTCCCATAGGTCTTTTACCTCTATCATATTGTCTTTGATCACCCCTAGTATGATTGCCAAATCTATCATGGTTTTGTGCTTACTGCCTAGACTGACCTTGTGAAGTCTGCCCAATTCCCTTCTCAGCTCTTGCCAACTTATATGATATTTCTTTGACAGCCCCTGCCAAAGTTTTCACAACCTCTTCTAAATCAGCACCTTTGCTAGCTTGAGGTTTTTCAGGGTTTATCAATTTTACACCATCTCTCTTGAGAGTTTTACCAGTGGCTTTAATATTGTTTTCAATCTGCAAGTGCCATGGTAAAATCCTACCTCAAATTTGTAGGGTTTTTGTCTCTTAAGTAATAGCTTTCTTTTTATCAAATGCATCTACATATTTGATTAAAAACATTCATCACAAGGCCTCAAACCAAGATGCATCCTTCTCAAAGTTTTGCTAAACCTTGTGTTGAAGTCATGGACTAATTCATTAGGGTTTTTCTTGATATTCTCAAACTCGGATAAAAGAAATCTAGGATCATTCTTGTCACCATATTTGCAACCTAAATGCATTTTTCATTTCAGTCCATGAATAAGTGGAATTATCGGGTAGAGCCTTGTACAATCCCTATCATCCTCTTCTAGTGTATGAATAAGCAATTTGACATACACATCCTCAAACTCTATCTCAAAATATTCCATCATATTATCAAAAGGTTTGAGATGCTTTGATCACCGATAATAGCATTGTTACCCTGGAATTTTGGGAATGTATTTCGACATCTTGTGGGACAACATTTGGGTAACCATCCATTCCTCTAAAACTTATAAGACAAAAGGTGTTAACAACAAGCGGAGGTCTAGGTTGAGTGATATTGTTTGGTGGGGGTGATATTGGAGGTGAAACAAGTTGATGAGGAGTGTGAGGTCTGCGGGAATGGGAATGAAAACTTCCAAACAGATCTCTCTTAAGGGATCTCCTTCTTTATGATCTCTAACAAATTTAAAAATACGGGAGCAGATTTAGAAGCAAGCCCTTCAAATCAACGGGGAAGGTCCCTCACCTAATGTGGAATTCAAATCAGCAATAGGATTGTCTGAATCAGATCCACTTGAAGAAGAATTGCATTCCTCAATAATGTTTGCTCACTTTCAAACTCAACAATAGGGATCTCCTTTCTTGCAGCCAAGTCTCCAACAACCTTCCACACTTTTCTTCCTTCTAAATCTGAGTTTCTTGAATCTATAAACAACTTCTTAGCAGAGTCCTTGATGAAGAGGATCTTCTTCCTTCTAGTTTTGCAGGGATTAGCAACAAATTATAAATGACAGAAAGGTAAGACAACTGGTATTTTCAAGATTAAATCAGCATGGAGTCGCCACTAAGGAATTTCACCTTAGTTGTGCAAGAATGCACTAAAATAATATGTCAAATGTTTTCTAGTACTGAAACCTTTGCAAGGCTTTATAAATCAGACCTTCTTCTTCTTAAATCAATCAATCACAATGCACCCAAAGTGTATGAACTGCTAGGAAATGGAAAAAAGGGAGACAAAACTTGAAACCCTTGTTTAAAACTTGCAGATCTGAAGCATAGAATGATATTTTAACAATGTGGTAGTTCAAATACTTGAATACAGAAATTATCAAACTCTTTAAACATTTCAAAAACACCAAGAAATTCAAGAAGTCAGCCAAAACGGTGCCAAAAAGGTGTTGGTACCCAAATTTGTTCTCCTTTTCAATCTGAGCAACATCAGAGATATGACATGAAGCTTGAAGTCAGATAGATCATGATGTGTGTCATTTTTGTAGATGGGAGGTGATCTAACTAGAACTCAGATTTGTGGAGAGATAGATAGCACTTTAAAAGGGTTTTGATCTAACCCTCACTATTTTAGGTTGTGCCTTTCAACCAAGGTAAGAGAACCTATATTCAACCTCTATTTTATGTAGGAGGTGAAGATATCCTTATACTATGCATATTGTATGGAGATGGCTTGGAAAACATGATCAATCTTCCATTATTCAAACTCAATAGAGCTGTCACTACTAAATGATGGAAATGCTCTCAAGACAAGGTTGAGGCTACTAGAGACATGGTGTGATCCTGATTTGCCTTGTGCATTTTTGTAGATGGGTTAGATCCTTTTGTTTACACACAATGCAATGCAGGGGTAGTATTAGTAAAATTATTTATTTGAATGATTTTTTGGTGGGGTGTTGACAAGAAAAAGTGGGATATATAAAATATTTGACAACCTCTACAATACTTGAACAACTATCGGATAAAAGAAATGCTTCAAATAATCAGGATATTTTTTCGAATAGAAGAGGCATAAATGGAAGCCCAGGTTGCACTCTTCACACAATCTTTGAGAATTCACCACAAAAGCTTGAAGTCAAGAACTCAATTAAACACAAAAATCCATGATCAACCATGCCTAAGGTATCCCCAAAGGCTTACAATCAATCTCTGCTGATCGAGGAAGGTAAAGTGATTTTAAATTTTTTTCTCTCTTTATCGGATGGAGGATCTTCTAAACATGAGATTGCAAATTCCACTAAACTATCAACAAAAAATGGAGATTCTTGTGATTTCTAAAGACTTTCAATGTAAGATTGCAACAAGAACAATGAAAAATATTTGCAGCATTTAAAAAAATTATAATAGACATCATATTGCCGAGAAAAAAATAGATTAACTCAAAATCTTGTTAGATTCATTAGCAGGGGAGAGTTTAATGAACAATCTCGAGTTGTGTGATGGCTATACACTTATAACCAACTCACATACATGAAGATCCAACACGAAGAGATTATTTTTTTCTTTGGTGGGTTTTTAGAAAAATGAGCTTTCTCTCGAATCTCTCTCATGATTTTCAACTTCCAACCCTTTACAATTTCTCCAAAATGCATTATATACCCTATGCCACGTTGGAGCCTTATTTCCCAAGAAAAGACTATGCCATGGGATCAAGTTTGTTACAAACCAATCCTCATGATTCAATGAAAATGACATCAAATAGAAAAGCATTCGCGAGGTTTCAGTGTGCCCAAGAAGATTAAATCATTACAAATATCTAGATCATTATCCATCCTAGAGGCATGTTTTTCATCATTGAGGCATGCAAACACCTTTTGCTTATCATTTTCACCTTTTTACCTTTTCAAATCACCTCTATGACTTTTTATTTTGTCATTTTATGTGTTTGGTCGAGAATTTGAGGAAAAAAATTCTTCAAAAACATCTCAAATATAGATATTGAGCCATTAAACCGATGTCAATGATCTGGGAGGCCAAGGCGACACAAAATCATTATAAATTTGATGAATTTTGATGCAAAAATTGTGATTTCAAGCTTCCCTGGAGCTCTATGGCGATCAAAATAAATGGATGCACAAAACCATCAATCTTATCCATTTTTTTCCTTTAATTTGGGCCCTCCACATGTCAAAAACAATTGGGACCGAAATTGGGATCATTTTTGACTTTTTCCACACTATTGTAAAAGCTGGAAAATTTTGACTTTTTCTCCGCCCGTCCGCCCTTGAAATTTGGAGTCGACGCGTGGCGTATGGTGGGTCCCATTGAAATCACACTTCAATTTTGTGCATTTTTACCGTTATCCAAAATTCACCCCTCAAGGTAATCTTGATAACATGCATCAAATTCTTTAGTCCTGGCAAATAGATTGAGTCGGGCAAAAAGTCATGTTTCTAGGGTCCCCGCATTTTTTCTAACTCCCTGTCCAAGAAGAAGAGAGCAAGCGATTAGAAAAGGTGAAAAATTACTGAGAAAACAAGCTCGTGCCAGAAAAAATCATGAAAAATGGCTAAGTCCTAGTCCTCGCAGCAGTCGGGACATGAGGGACATCTCGGGTGTGAACCAGCCAAAGGCCGCCCAGGCGGTCTATGTAGCATTTAGGACGGTTGGAACAAAGGGACGCGTGGGACGCGGAAAACAATCGGCCGAAAAATGGAAAAAATTGACTAACTGTTGTGAAAAGGCAGTCTGGGACATCTGGGCAGTTAGTACGCGGAGGACGCAAGTCGGCCGAAAAGACTTAAGGCAGCCCGGAACAGTTGGGCCGAAGGTACACGAAATCTTGCGCAACCGGCCGGATTGGCCGAAATGAGAACTTTCACCTTTGGGACAAGCGGGACAAGAGTACGCGAACCGGATTTGACGGGGCGAATCGGAAGAATTTGTCCCAAACAGTCCAGGACAAGCGGGACAAGAGTACGCGGTGGATATATTTAAATAAAAGAAACATATTCGGCTCTAGTCGAGTCAATGCTCATTCCGTCAAATGATGAAAAACTGCCAGGACCCAAAATAGCTGCCCGCACTCAGAAGGCCATAACTTTTGCATTTCTCAACGAAATCACACAAAATTGGTACCGTTGGAATCGTGGCTCCAAGCCCAATGCACAAAAATCAAGAAATTCCAGATTTGATGAGAAATTGATTGATATTTTTAAGAAAACGTGGCCGGGTTCATAACAGTGTTTTATTTGGTAGTTGAGAGTGCAATTAAGAGGCATGGTCATCATTCTTTCTCTGCTGCAGCACATGGGATAGTATGGGGAGCCTTTTGCAAGTAATTTACAATCATTTCACTCCATTTAATACCTCTTACAGGTGGTTGAAGGACAGATTTCAGGATTTCCATTTTCCCTTCTCTTTTCCTTCTCATTTTTCTATAAATTGGAGTGTTGGGCTCATTGTAAGGAGGAGATTTTTTGGGTAGCAAAGCTCTGCCAAAATTTCTTTGTGAAGCTAGTGTGTTGCAGGCCTTTGTAGTGGACTCCTTGCATGGTGATCCAGGCCCTTATCTTGTAATAGTCTCGAACCGCAGTGCATATCATGAAGCAATAAAATATCAGTTTGTGGATGTATCTTCCCCTGCTGTGTTTTCTTGCATTCTTCTTGCCCCTTTAATCTTTCTACAAGAATATTGTGTCTATTATTATGTTCTTGCAGGGATCCATTATCATTGTGTATGCTTGGAATATTGTTGTGAATGCATTTTGCTAGATTATGGAGAACTGTCATCACCTCTTCTAGTGTGTACTTTTCGTATTTCACACATTTGGAGACTACTCTCACACCCTCCTTTTCTGGTGTATCACCGCTTTAGTGTAGGCTTTCATTTTATGCATTCTCTCTCCCTGGTCCCTTGGAAATTTAGATTAGAACATTAGCTTATCCTGCATTAGAGTAGATTGTGGCAGGTAGTTTAGGAGCAAGAACCAGCTTTCTCTGGAGGTCTATCTCAAGTAGCAAGTCCCACAACTTGGAGATAGTACCCATGTTATCCAATCACACCGTGAGTTCAAGTATATGCATTTGTATAAACACAAGGGTGCTGTGATTCGGTGATAACATTACCTTTTTGAAAATTGGGAAATTTTTCACTTTTTGCCCCGCGGGCCCACACACCCGATTTCTCCCTCGCCACGTGTCGCTTCCTCTATCGCTAAAATCCATGGGCCCAATTCTCATTTTAACTCCCCTTTTTGCTAAGGGAAAAAATTCAATTTTCCTTCCGTCGGGCCGCCTACCCGCTTTCTCCACTACCACGTCTCACTTGATGATTTGCTAGCGGGCCAGTGCTTAAAATTTTGATTTTGAGCCCTTAATGAAAAAGGATAAAAATTCCCTTTTACCTCTGCTGCCACCCACCTTGCGCCTACCATGCTGCCACGTGTCCTCCTCTGATTTGAGTGGGGCCAAAACATATTTTGAAGCTTTATAGAATTAGAGCCAAAAACTCTAAGTCCTCCCTCGGCCCGCTCCTCCCTCTTTTGGTCTTTTAGGACACGTGTCCACTCCCGATGACTGTGGGGCTTCGGACCAATTTTTGACTTTAAAATTTTTGCAAAATAAGGTTGAAAAACCTTAAGGGAATCCGACCACCCGCCATCCCACTGCCAATCAGAACATGCCACGTAGGCAAATTTGGAAAAAATGGGTCCCTGGGCCTAAAAATGCCCCATTTGCTTGAAAAGGTGAAAAATGAAAAGTTAGAACACCTCCCCGCCTTTCCTCAGCCAATGAAAACCTGCCACATTGCCAATACCTTTTGATGATGAATTTGACGAGAAAATGATGCCGTCACGATAATCAAAACGTAAAAAAATTCTAAGGATGCCCTAGAATTGAATTTTTCACCAAGGATGGCAGATTTTGATTTTGAATCAATGAACCATGTTTTTACAACATTCCCAATCTAGGATTTGGATTTTCAAATACAAACAAGTATGAATTGATCAATTTTGATTTTCCCACAATCTAAAAAAGGGACAAAAATGACATAGCCCGCAAAAATTAGAAAAACTAGGGCACGAAAAGGAAAACTTGGATTATTCTTTCAAATTAGGGAAAAACAACAAGTTTGCAAGAATTTTTAAAGCCTTGATTGGAGGGGAATAATTTTAGACCATCAATTCAAAGGATAAACCATGTTTGAACAAATCTGATTTGAAAATTTTAGGGCAACATGGTGCAAGCTCAAAAATGGCACAACATAGTCCTCCCCTTAGGAATTAACATTCGTCTCACATTTAATCAACTCTTATCCATAGTTAAATTAGTTCTCATAAATCATTTTCCTTAAGTCCATTTTAATAATTACTATGAACTAAATAATTAACTTAACATATAAGGGTATTAAATCGCCATTTACCCATTTATAAATACCTTGAATTATGTAAAACCCATAATATTTATTCTTACCTAATAATTGTAGGGTTGGTTCCCCACCCTTGGATAAAATAAATTTGTGCAAGTAGATCTTAGGTTCCATACTAACCCTAACTATCCTTATGAAATCTTATTAAACCTTTTTCTTTGCCCTAGTCTCCTCATTTGGTCACTTTTCTTTTACTTAATTTGTAGGTTGGAGAAATGGATGCCATGGGAGCAAGGAAGGAATAATTATGGATGAATTCACAAAATCAAGCTTAGTTTATTTTAGGTTATGGATTTATTATAGTATTCCTATCATTTGACAATTAGAGGGTCTCCACTCCAAACTGGAGTTGTGAAGAGAAGAAGCTATCCTCCTCATTGGCCCCCAAGCCCCAACCAAAATACAATAAAAGATGGATCCAACTCATGGAAACTACACAATGCTTCCACATTACAAAATAATGTTCACAAACCATTTTAAACACATTCAACACAAAATACAATCACAAGAATACTACTTATCAAAATACACAAGGCTTGAAAATGCAAGCCAATGGAGAAAGGATCTATGGGGAGATAATTTATGCCTCCCAATGGGATTAGGTTCCCACCTTAAAGCCCTCCAATATACATCTCAAAACCCCTACACAACTCTTATTCCTCCCTCAAGATCCTCTTATGCCTCCCACATTCTCTTATGCCTCCCTATAATCTCTTATGTCTCCCTCATAAGAACCAAGTAAGAAATACAAGCATTTTCTTATCCAAGTTGGGACAGCCAACCCAAATCCCTCCCAAAACATGAAATAAACTCTTATGCATCCCTACATATAAAATGACCACATCCTTCTCCCACACCATGCTCGGGCATTCCACTTAATAACTCAACAAGCATACCAAAACATTCAACAACATACAAATATACACATATAAGAGAAAAAAAATAAAATAAGGGTGTAGTTCCTACCTTTCCATGGTATAACTTGATAAATGGATCAACCTCCAAGATCCTTCAAGCTCAATCCAAATCCCACGATCTCTAAACTCAACAGTGCACTTTAAAACTCCCAACTCCCAAAATTACAAGACCACAAAAAATAAAATGAAGTAACCCCCAAAAAAATAAATAAACTTGCATATATAGAAAAAGGAGAGAGGAGGGTGAGGTGGATCCATGTAGGATGCCACATCACTTATCCTCAACTCCACATCACAAGTCAAACCTCAACCCCAATGCACAATAAATTGGTGGTTGAGAGGAATGACAAGCCTCTTACACACACAATCCAACCCACACCCTCTAAGGACAAAATTAAAATACATGTAAGAAAAGTACAATAAATGTCACTTTTTTTCTTACAAAACACATAATGGGGTCTATTTTCTACCCCCCAATCCATAGGTATGGTTTTATAAGAAATTAAGAGGTGTGGGACAAGCTTAGCTTGTCCCACAAGCCTCTAAAAATGGCCCTTAAGCCCAAATCCAAAATTCCAAGGTAAGGTAGAGTGTATAACACTCAAAGTCACATACACTCAACTTAAAATCACATAGTCCAAAATACCAACAACTCTAATAAATGAATCCATTTGTCACATCCCCAAATAACTTAATAACATGATTTAATTACTTAATAAAAGCACATTAATCAACAATGATTAAATAAATTACATCACAAATAAATCACATACTCTACGATAAATTAAATACAAGTGAAATAATTGCACACATGCCAATGGTAAAAATTGGAGGTCATCCCCCACGGGTACCCCTAAGAAACTAAAACAACAAAAACATTACACAAGTTGCCATGGTGACCTTTGTTCTATCCATCCAGTATTCCGTTGCGGTTGGTCTCCAATCCCCTTTTGATTGTTGTGATATAATTACCTGAAAAATCACACAATAATTCCTTCGGTCTCATGGCCACATCAAAACATCCATGATAAAATATATGCACAAAAATCAATCACCATCCTCATATAGCTAAATCATCATCTCAACTAAACAATGCTATCATTTGTCTAAATTTTTAACATCTCAATTCTATCTTTTATCAATATCAACAAGATCACAAGATTAGTTCAAAAGCTATATCATAGTCAACATGATGATAATTTTGAATGTCAGTAATATATATGCTAACAACACATAATCATCATCAATATAAAATGTCTCTCTATGTCTCTAAGAATCCACACAATCATACTATGAATCACAATCCATCAATAATCAAAATATCTCTATCATCTAACATCATGCTAACAAAAATGATAAAATATTATCCATGCGGTATAGTCAATAGTCAAAATCAAAATATAATAAGTGTCGAAGAGAAGTGGGTACTCATGTTAAAGGGTGCAAACATTTCATTGTAATTCACTCCATATTAAACGTAAAACCTCTAAAAGCCTTGCTTTATTTTTGTAATTTTCCATCAGCATTATATGTTTTCTTGTACACCTACTTCACTCTTATTACATCCTTTCCTTTTGGAAGATCCATCAACTCACATGTTGTAATGTCCGCTTTCCCGCCACATGCCTCGAATAATTATGGGACCTAACCTAGTCATGCCCAATGGGTTACGTACACTATGAACTATTGGGTATGAATATCTAGTCTAGTTGTTATAATTTTCCATTGACAGGGTTATAAAGTGCTTTAGAATTAAAAGGTTTAATGGTACGACTAGATGTTATGTTTTATCATTGGAAGGGGCCACTTAACTCCTAATGTTCTAATTTTGCATTGGGGTCACCTTTTTGGACCATAGAAACTTGAAAAGGAAAAAGTAACTTTAAGTTACTTTATTATTTTAGTCTTCCCTTGGGGAAAATGTAATTTGGGATTTTAGGGTTCCTTGGCATGGGAAAACTTATAAAAGGAGAAGAGGGGTGAAAGGAAGATAATTCATGCATATAATTATATTTTCTTTCATGTGAGAAATTTGTTGTTTGCAAATATTCAGCTTGTGGAGTAAGATCCCATGGGAACCCTAGATTCGGTGGTAAGAGATCCATCCCTAGCTAGTAGAGAACTCTTCGGTGGTGAAAGATACACCCTAGTTTGTCATTTTTGGAGCTGAAATCGGGAAAGATATTTTCGATTATTTTTAGATAAAGTGAAGGGTTTTGGAAGATTTTGGGACTTTTGTGGAAAAATCAAGGGTTTTTAGATATGATTTGCTATTGTGGAGTTTATTCAGATCGGGTTGTCTTGATTCAAGAGTTTTAGAGGCTTGTTGATTTAGTTTCAAGTCCGAAAAAGATTAAGACAACCATATTTGATTAAGAGAGATCATTTATTTTATCAATGGAACTTTTTTCATTACATGTTGATGCATGTTATTGCATGTCATTACATGTTGATGCATGTTACATGCATGTCATTACATGATGATCATGTTACTTACATGTTGTTACATGTTAGTTTAATTGCAATAAAAGTGAAGATATTGGTTATTTTAGATTTTATACTTTTATGCCTTAAAAGCGTACTTTACTTTCATATTTTTCTATATAATGTTGTCATAAAATCATATTTTTATTTGTGAAAAATTTGGTTGGAAAATTTAATATAAAATAAAGAAAAAAGGGGATTTTCAATGGTATAAATTATTCTGTTGTTTCTTATTATTGGGGTTGAAAGATGGGAGATAGAGATAGAGACGGTGAAGAGAGATGGGAGTAGATATGTTTGAAACAATTGTTCACCAATATGGTGAAGCAACAAGAGACTACCAATCTCTATTTGAGCCACCTCACTTTAAGAGGTTAGCAAAAAATAGGATTGAGGCTCATACGGAGAAAGGAGAGTTTTAATTATTTTTAACAATATGGGACCAAGCATGGTAATATAGGTGAGAGTGTACATTCAAGACAAGGGTCCCCTCAATGTTCTATGTAAGCCCTTGGGACTAAATTGAGCCTTATTTTTGAAGGATTATTAAGCTTAAGTTTATTTATTTACCACGACACCCAATGTAAGACATTGTGGATGAGGAATCTTGTTTGGAGAAGTACTAGACATTGAGTGAGGGTTTTCGAGACAACATGTCATTTTAGTAGTATTGTAAAATGAATATTAGTAGTAGGCCCGGGAGAGATTACCGGACACAAGTGCCTAAGTTTCATTAGAGGAGATTGGAACAAATCTCTATTTGACACTTTGATGGCTCTAAAAGTGTACCGCATAGTCTTGGATTCAGAAGTTGAAGACTTACTTTGACTTGAATCGACCATGAAACGCGAAGAGGCTAAATTAAGTTTGCTATCCTACACCTCGAGGGAGATGCTCATTTTGGTGGCATCATGGATTGATCACAAGGGGCACATGCATATCACTACTTATGTAGATTTTACATAGAGGTTGATGATCTAATCAGTTTGACGGGAGGGAATAAAATAGGCACAGAGAGAGTTGACTCATGCTTGAGGTAGACATGTTTCTAGATCACTATATTGCATATTTTTAGAGGTTACAGTTATGGTATCGATGTTTGAGAGATGAGGTTGACTTCACTCTTCAATGGTAGGGTTGGTCAAATGCTTTTAAGATTTGTGAAGGCATTTGAGCCTTCCTCCTTACATGAGGCTATTAGAGAGCACGTGATTTGGAGTTGTCCACTCCAAAATCAAGGTTTCCCCAAAAGAATTAATCCTAAGGTATTTCCTTTGAGATTTTATGGTTCAAAGACCGAAGGGCCCCCACCTAGGTAGGATACATTGAAGGCGCAAGGATACCATTTGTATCGAGAGAGGACTTTAGAGAGGAATTGAGGTAAAGAAACTATGTTTCGAGTGCCACACACCATGGTTCATAGGACATGATTTAGAAGGAAAGGAAGGCCCAATTCATAGAGGTCTTCGAGGAGAGTGAGAGAGAGGAAGATTGGGACGCTTAGGAGTTGGAGGATGAATATTAGAGACATTGGATATGTGGGGCTTGAACAAGAGGAGGATACTTTTCCCCATGAGTACAATTTTATCTCCATTTTTCTCGAAATGAAACAATATGATGCATGTCTGTGTCATTTAGCTCGAGGGAAAATTTATTCTTATTAGAGTAGTAGTACTCATTAATAGGTGGGCAACCCACAACTTCATTGATGCATATTTGGTAGAGAAATGGGGATTACGGGAAAAGACTGTGTTTCAAATGTTGTGGTGTTTTATGGTGAGTCCATGATATGCATAAAGAGTTCCCAACGATTGAGTATCACCATGGGTACCATATATTATCAATGACTTTATGTGGTTGGTATTGGAGAGACCAACCTTGTGCTCACCGATTAAGATGTACATTTACTCCATTCTCTTTGAGACTTTCGGACTAATTTTTCCTTTGAAAATGGAACTCAAGTTCAATTCCGAGGGGAAGAATGTAACCTTGGGGGTTTATCTTTAGATGCACCTAGGGTTGTTTCAACAAAAGGATATGAGAGGATTCAATGCACCATGGGGTTGATTGGGTAGTATAGTGCTTGGTTTCTACCATGAAGAAATTAGAGGATGGAAAGAGTATCATTTGATATACGAGGGGCTTTTTGGATTTTACAAATGCGGTATTTTAGTGACATACCACCTAGTGTACCTCCGGATAAGGGGATTTGAGCATGTGATTGAGCTTGAGGACACTAGACCATATCTATTTCTCACTCCTTACTAGTCACCCCAAACATGTAAGGATGAGATTGAGAGGACTATCCATGAGCTTATTGAAATGGACACATTAGTGAGTTTGAGTTGAGTTATTTTTTGCTTCTTTGGTGGAAAATTTGGTGAAGGAGGATAGGACCATGTGGATGTGTGCTGAATACAATGCATTGAACAAGAAGACAAATAAAGAACAAATATCTTCATGATGTATTGATGATTTGTTTATACATGAGCTATCATATATTGTAACACCAAAATACCAACACAAGGACAACACGGTGGAAATACCTGATAGGATTTTTTTTTGACTTGCTTGAAGATAATACGACACTACACAAGTTCTCTAGGGAATACAACCGACCAAAGACATGCTTTCCACAACACGGACCCACACTAGTTACAGATAGACATGAGGCACACACTAAGGACACAATGGTTCATCTAAAGTATGCAGTCTTACAACAAGGTCTTCCCACAGAAGGTTTCTTTAGAATCATGTTTTAGCTGTAAGTGTTCTTACATTTTTTTACTTTTCACAGAGGAATCATAATAGGAGAATCTGAAAGTCATGTCTCCTTTGAAGAATTTTCCCCTACCTTGATAATGTTAATAAACAGTGAAAACCAATTATTGGATGGTAAGAGGTTGCTTCATTAACTTGATGAACTAGTTCATTGGTTAGGAGGCAGTTTGTTTATCAAAGCTCTCAACTTCATCAAACTGTTTTCAACGTTGTGCTCTTAAACATATATGTTTTACATCTTTTAAGTGGTCATACTTATTTTATTTTATTTTTACAGTACATGACTGTCTAACTCTTGGATTCATCATTAAGATCTTATTAGTTATTAATAAGATTTCATTGGGGTCAAGAGTCTAATCAGAAAAATTAAAGGTTTCACTAGGGCTTCACTTGAAGAGATAGAAATAAGTATATTGTTTACATTTTCAATGGGTAAGACAGATCGAAGAGTTTCTTAGTCAAGTTCCCTCTATTTTTTTAATAATCTTATTATCTTCCAAGAATTCAATCATTGATTTCACCTTAAGACCATTATGAGGATTTACCACAATAAGAAATTGTTGATTAGTTTACGCGGAATCACAAGGTATATTTGTTTCTCTTGTTTTCTTTATGCTAGGTTCCAAAACATAGTCCTTTACCAAACGACACAAGACCAAGGTAACTAGAGCGATGCAAGATGATTCAAGTTCGGATAATGAATTAGGTTTGACAATTCAAGGATAAATCATATTCTGAAAAGTGAAAATTAACAAAGGATACGCATGTCAAAACAAGTTCATTTAATCTTATTGACAATAATATTTCTCAAATTGACTTTCAAACGATAACAACAACCTACAAGAGAACAATACAAAATTGTAACACAATGCCTTCTAGATAGCCTCCACAATTTCCATACCAATGATGTAAAGCAAAAGAAAACATTCGTACAACAGCAATTCCTAAGAAGGATGGAATCCACTTTCTACACGTGTTTCTTCTTTCTCTCTCTCTTTTTTTTTTCTTCTTTTCTACTCAGGAAAAATCCTCCTGCACATTTGTTAGCACATGTCAGTTCGCAAGAACTGAGCACGATAAAAGCTATATCATTAAGACATTATGTTGTTATCTAACTGTTTCAAGGAAGAAAAGTACCGTTGAAGAAGAAAACAATAATTCAAGAGACTAAACAAGAGCAATTAAAGAGCTGTCCAAAAGCATAAACTGTCTAAATAAAAGGGATGGCACTAACTCTATTCAATTAACATTTTCACATAGGAGCAGTTAATAAACATCATAGTGAAATTTCACCCATATCACAATAATGACCATCATTAACAAGATAACATTTCGAAACAAAAACAATTACAGGAAGAGGGTTAATTTCAAACGTGATCTATCCCTATTTGTTTAAGTTAGTTCACCAAGCCAAGGATTCACTATGCCACTGGAAGATCCCAAACAATCAATCGACAAGAGAATATCTAAACCAACATGACTTATTAATATTAAGATGATGTGCCTATAACAGTTAATTTTATGTCAGTACAGAATAAATAAATTGGACAGAAAAGGGGTGAAATGCACAAATGACCTCGCATGGGTCACATCCTATCCTAACAATCCTTCTATTAGACTTTCTTCTAATCAAGAGAATGTCTTAAGAAAAAGGACAAACTTGACAAGACCAAACATATCCATTATAATTCTTACAGGTGGGTTACTCAATCATTCACAAGAACACAACACAAGATACCTAGCTTCCAAAGGATCTGTCGTCAACAACAAGTTGACTTAAACCTTTTTGGTCAATACATAACCATTCTACTACAATGACGGCAAGGAGGTCGTATCACAACGATCATCACAAAACCCAGTCAAACAAAGAGTTTCCAAACACACCAACCTATGAGTCACAGGAGAATGAAATTTAAGCATCTTTACGGAGCAAAACGTAGGGTAATTTCTTATGCATAAAACCAACATCCCAATTTTAAGATTTGAAAACTTCCTCAACAATGATCCAGTAGATCTCATATCCTCCAACATGTGTGAAACAAAAACAAGGTACGAAAAAGAGTATTTCCTCTAACATTTTAAGCTATCCAAAAGAAATGTGAGTATCGTCAAAAGAAAACATTCCATAGGTTCAGCTACATTCCTCGAGACATACAACAGTCACCAAGGGAGAGAAGGTGGTTCCAAAGACAACAATCTCCAAACGGTGAACTTGAATTGATATCAATTATGAAAATCAAACATGACACTTGAAGAATAAAAGTATTTCCTCGAGCGATTCAAAACAAAATAACAAAAGCAACTAACCTAGTTGAAAGTAATATCAACTTGGCTCAAAACGATAATCAGTCAAGCTAAGCACGCACCAAGCCAACCGGAAAGGTTTACTAGAACCTAAAACAACTGAAAGAAAAGGATAGAGACAGGAATAGCATCATTCACCTATACACGATGCACTCGCAGTACTCAATCACCAATTGCAAAAACCCAACATAGACCAGAACTACAGATCTCGAGCCGAAACATGAATAAGAACATAACAGGAACTATAAGGTTGAGTCCAACGACAATGTTTGGTAAAACATTCAAATCGTGAGGCCAACGCATAAAACTCGAGAATTTTCATTACAAGACCCCCGCCTCTTTTGTTTTATTAGTCCTAAGAACAAAGTTCACCCAACTAATATTTATTAAAAACCCAGAAAACAATATAAGGGCTTCAACCAACGCGATCATTTCTAACGCTAAAACAAATACAAACGAGCAAGGAAAGTGGAAACCAAACAGTATACCATCACACGAGACATTAATACGAAGAGTAGAGTTATTTAGTGATTCAATTAAATAACAGCATAAGAATTAATGGTATAGAGAATATCGTGCCTGATTAAGCTCCCGCAGTCGATAACAAGATGGACGTGGCCTGCAACAGTAACCCAACCAACGCAACTTCTCTTCCTCGGCCTGCTGAAGGTCCAAACTCTGTTAACGGCCATGCTCTTGACTTCATAACATCAATTGTATAGTCCGTAATGTGCATCCCTGCCCATATACTGATGGGGTAAAAGTTAAAG
Organism: Taxus wallichiana var. yunnanensis; assembly: GCA_018340775.1. Classification (NCBI taxonomy): domain Eukaryota; kingdom Viridiplantae; phylum Streptophyta; class Pinopsida; order Cupressales; family Taxaceae; genus Taxus; species Taxus wallichiana. Next base: position 314,027,391 of record CM031237.1, read on the forward strand.
CCTCGTTTTACAATATCATGGAGATGCTGTGACATTGAACTGTTTTCGAGAAACTTGTGCAAGACTGGGATGATAAGGGGGGGGTTTGGAGGAAAGGAAAAAGAAAAAGGAGTGGTGAAGAGATGTTCTGAGAGAGAAGGGCTTTGCAATCAATCCAGCACTTCAGGGACACTCTGAAATTACATGCCTGTAAATGTTTGCCAATGGCTACAAATGGCTGGACACCACCTCGCATACCTACAACCAGCATTGCTATTTGAAGTGGTGGAACATTTCGTTTCTCCCCATCCTCCTCTTATATATCGCATGGAGTTTAAATGCTAGAACCAAAGTTGAAGATAGTGAAGGTTGATGGCAAAGCAACAAAGCTTACAATAGCAATGCCAATTGTCATCAGTACAGCAGAGATAATAAGCTGCCTCTTCAAAACAGGTTCAATTTCCTTAACCGCCTTGATCTCAAAGAAGTCGGTTGCAAACAATGTTGTGATTAAGCATATCACAATACCCATTGAGCTGATAAGCAAAGGATAGCACATGGAAGTGAAATCATGAGAGTTGCCAAAGGATGAAATGGATGCCACAACAAGAGCAGCACAAGAAGATTCAGCATAGGACCCAAACAAATCTGAGCCCATCCCAGCAATATCTCCAACATTATCACCAACATTATCAGCTATAACTGCAGGGTTCCGAGGGTCATCTTCAGGTATGTTCTGCTCAATCTTACCAACTAGATCAGCACCAACATCAGCAGCCTTGGTGTAAATTCCTCCACCAACTCTTCCAAAAAGAGCCATTGCAGACCCACCAAGACCATAGCCAGTAATGGCCTCAAAGAGACCCTCCCAATCATCTCCGTAGTAAATCTTGAAAACATTAATGCTGATGTAGAGGACAAGAAGTCCATTGGCAGCAAGCAAAAATCCCATCACAGCCCCAGACCTAAATGCAGTAATGAAAGCCTTTCCAACACCCTTCCTAGCTTCCAAAGTAGTTCTGGCATTTGCATAAGTTGCAATCTTCATTCCCAGAAAACCAGATAACACTGAAGTCAAAGCACCAAGCAGAAAGGCTATAGCACTGAATATAGCATTTGCAAGCGCGGGTTTGCACATCTTTTCCTTCGCATAGGTACAGGGTTGAGATTTGGTGCTAAAATTCTCCACCGAACCAAGGAACAAAAATATAATAGCCCCAAAACACACAGTAAATACCCCCAGATACTTGTACTCTGTAAACAGGAACGAAGTAGCCCCTTCGGAGATGGCGTTCTGTATCTCTGCGCATTTGATGACAGCCCGGCGGCCATCAATTCCATCTTCCTCCGCCTCATCGAGCAAATGATCGTTGTACCCATTTGACGCCGTGGAGGGCGCGACTTTGACGCGAGACACAAACACCCACTGCAACAATGCAAACGCTATTCCAATAACAGCCGCTACAGGAACCAGTATTTCCGTCAGCATTTCGCTCAGTAGAGGACCCGCCATTGCCAAATCCTCTCAGGGTTTACACAGCTGCTCCTGCGACTCGAACCGAGCTCTATCGGATCCCAAAGCAAACGCTCCAAATAAAATATGTAGGCAACATCCACATCGGGTAGACACACCGAGAATCCCGAATTTGAGGATGCATTCGATACAGAACAGATAACAATGTAGCTGGACAACCTGCACATTGGAAGCGCTCAAAAAGGCTTCACTAAAACTTTATCTCGTCCTTCTACTACGGCTGCAAGATTTTGCGGGTGAACTTGAACATGGCGTGGTGTGTGCAAGGAACACCGGGATCAACACCAAGACTCCTGGCTCGCCTGCAAGCCACTCACACTTTCTCTCTCGGGAGGCCACTGATTTTCTGAGATAAGTTCACTTCTCGACCCTGTAGCTGCTGCATAAAGCCAGTTTCTTCCTCACGGAACTCTCCTAGAAGGATTTCAGTTCAACACTCCACTGAAACCGCCTGCACAACAAGATTTTGAGAATCCACACCCACCCACGCAACATCAGGGCGACAGAACTTTCATTTCACCATTAATGAATCCACTGTACAGCACACGCCAAGGAGGAGCAGGTCAAAATGAGGTGACAGGGTTATAAATTGCGGTAGGTTGAGACAGTTAGTATGTTGAAAAAAATGGAGATAGCTGGTGGAGGGCAGGTAGAAAAGGAGCCAATGCCCAGCGGGCATTACTAAATAGGGGGTAATCTAATTTTCTAGAATAGATTTGCGATATGGATATCACAGATCAAGGTTAGGGAGAAGGATGTGCATAAGACCACTTTCAGATGCCATTATGGACATTTTGAGTTTTTAGTGATGGCATTTGGAGTTTAATGCACTACATTCCAATCTTGCATGAACCATGTGTTCAACCGCCATTTGCGGAAGTTTGTATTGGTTTTCGTTGATGATATATTGGTCTATAGTAGGACTTGGAAGGGCCATATCCACCACCTTGATGAGATTTTAGGAATATTAGAAGCTAATTTGTTATATGCAAAAGCTTCTAAATGTGAGTTGGCATGAAAAAGTTCTATATTTGGGATATGTGATTGATGGAGGAGTAAAGGTGGACAAGAGAGAAAAATACGAGTAATTTTGGATTGGCGCCACGCAGACATTGACACATTTGAGGGGATTTTGGGATTGTGCACCTATTACAGGAGGTTCGTGAAGAACTTCTCATGATTGTTGCCCCATTAACAAATTTTACTAAGAAGGAGCTTTCGCTTGGTCAAAAGTAGCACAAATGATTTTTGATCATCTTAAGGAGGTGATGAGTTCATGTCTCGTCCTCGCATTACCATATTTTTCTTGTCCATTTGTTCTAGAGTGTGATGCATCGGGTAAGGGGTTGGATCAGTGCTTATGTAGGATAGGCATCCCATTGCTTATGAGAGTAAGAAATTGAGCCTAGTGGAGAGAGGGTATTCAATTTATGACAAGGAGATGTTGGCCATCATGCATGCCTTGGCCAAATTCAGACAGTACCTTATGGGTAGCAGATTTGTGGTATGTATAGATCACAATAGTTTGAGGTTATTTTTGGGGTAGAAGGATCTCAATGACCACCAGCAGAGATGGGTGAACAAGGTACAAATGTATGAATTTGACATAGAATACACTAGAGGTAAGAATAATGTTGTTGTTGATGCTTTATCTAGGAGGCCTTACCTTACTACTATGTTGAGTTCTATGTCTGAGATTTCAGCAGATTGGAAGGCTCACATACTTGTTGAGTACTCCAAGAATCAATTTGCATGCGAGATCATGGATGGTATTATCAAGGATGACCAATACAGGGTGGTAGATGATCTCATTTTCTACAAGGATCAGATTTTCCTTGTACCGAGGTCTAAGATGAAGGACAAGATCCTTCATGCAGTACATGATATGCTATTAAGCTGGACATCCCGGATATTTCAAAACATACAGTACATTAGAGAGAGATTCACTTGGAAGGGGATGAAGGACGATGTCCTTAATCACATCAGAGAGTGTATGGTTTGCCAGCAAACCAAATCGGAGCATTCTTTTCCTACAGAGGTTACTCAACCTCTTCCCATCCCCGAGCTAGAAGTGGGAGAGCATATCGATGGATTTCATCATAGGAATCCCTATGGTGCATGGGCACAATTGCATTTATGTGGTAGTTGATCGATTGACCAAGTATGTGCATTTATTTTCTCTACCTAAGAAGCATGAGGTAGCTGACGTGGCTCAGGTATTTTATACAGGGATTTTTAGGCTTCATGGTTTACCTAAAAATATTATCAGTGACAGGGATAAGATCTTCATGAGCACCTTTTGGCAGGAGATATTTAGACTTCCGTCTGACCGAGTTGACTCAAAGTGAGCTACCACCCTCGGAGATCGACGGGCAAAAAAGATTGTTAACAAATGGATAGAGGGCTATTTGTGGAGTTATGTGACCAGACATCAGCAAGCATGGATCAGATGGTTGCATATGGGTGAGTATTGCTACAATACCACATATCAGATGAGCATCAACATGACTCCTTTCAGAGCTTTGTATGGATATGATGCCATGTCATTTGTTGATTTGGTATTAATAGATAGTCAAGCTCCCAAAGCTCGGGATTGGTTACAAGACAACCAGGATATCTTGCGATCTCTTAAGGAGAACCTTCAAAAGGTGTAGAATCAGTAGAAGGTTTATGCAGATCGGCATAGGATAGAGAGGTCCTTCGAGGTAGGAGATTTGGTGTTCCTACATCTGTAGTAATATGGCAGATTGTCACTCAAGCATAAGAGGGTAGAAAAGTTGAAACCACTATTTTTTGGTCCATACAAGGTAGTCCAGCAAGTGGGTGCAGTTGCATATGAGTTGGATCTTCCATAGCACAATAAGATACATAATATCTTCCATGTGTCATGCCTTAACAAGGCACTAGGACAGCATATTGCACCTTCTAAAAAACTTCCACCATTAGGGATGAGGGGAAGCGGGTTTAGAACCAGACTCTATTATTGAGGTTAGACAGAGGAAGCTCAGGAGCATAAATATTATAGAATACTTGGTATGATGGAAGGGTTTTCCTCTTGAGGATGCTACTTAGGAAGGAGAGAAAATTCTATAGCATCCTATTTTGCATTTTCTTGGGGACAAGCAAATTTTGGGAAGGGAGGACTGTAATGTCCCCTTTCCCTCGCCACAAGCCCGAGGGGGCTGGGTCCGGGTCATAACCCTAGTCATGCCCAAGGGGTTACGGACACTATGAGATATTGGGTATGAATATCTAGTCCATTTGTTATAATTTTCCATTGACAGGGTTATAAAGTGCTTTCGAAGGGACTAGATATTATGTTTTATCATTGGAAGGCGCCACTTAACTCCTAATGTTCTAATTTTGTGTTGGGGTCACCTTTTTGGACCATGGCGACTTAAAAAGGAAAAAAGTAACTTTAAGTTACTTTATTATTTTGGTCTTCCCTAGGGGAAAATGTGACTTGGGCTTTTTAGGGTTCCTTGGCATGGGAAAAGTTATAAAAGGAGAAGAGGGGTGAAAGGAAGATCATTCATGCATACACTTATATTTTCTTTCATGTGCAACTATTGTTTGTAAATATCCAGCTTGTGGAGTAAGATCCCACGGGAACCCTACCTTCGGTGGTGAGAGATCCATCCCTAGCTAGTAGGGCACTCTTTGGTGGTGAAAGATCCACCCTAGTTTGTTATTTTTGGAGTTGAAATCGGGGCTTTTCTTGAGAGATATTTTTGGAGGGTTTCGGTGAAGGGTTTTGGAAGATTTTGGGGATTTTGTGGAGAAAAATCAAGGTTTTTAGATATGATTTTCTATTGTGGATTTTATTCAGATTGGGTTGTCGATTAAGAGTTTGAGGCTTGTTGATCCAGTTTCAAGTCCAGAAAGAGAAGACAACCATATTCAATAAGAGAGATCATTTATTTTATCGGTGGAACTTCTTGTCATGCATGTTTATGCATGTTACATGCATGTCATTGCATGTTGATACATGTTACATGCATGTCATTGCATGTTGATGCATGTTACTTACATGTTGCTACATGTTAGTTTAATTGCAATAAAAGTGAAGATATTGGTTATTTTATGATTTTATACCTTCTCACGCTGCCTTAAGCGTACTTTTTGTCATATTTTTCTATATATCTTTGTCATAAAATCATATTTTTATTTGTGAAAAATTTGATTGGAAATCTTGAATATAAAATAAACCCGGAAATGGGATATTCCACATGTTTGATTCTCTTATGTAGCATCAATCTCATCATCCATGGATTTTTCCCAAAATTTGTTTTTATAGCCTCTTCAAAATATATTAGAATTACAACTTTATAAAACAATGCAAAAACTAAAAATGAGTTAGTTGTATCAACATTGTAAATGTCACTAAGACTTTGTGTTTTCTGCTATGCAGGATTATTCGATGATGGATTGCTTTGTGGTGATGGACTTGCTTCTAGTGTCATCTTGCATGACTGAAGATGGTTGAAATCTTGGAGACCTCTGAACTGTAGATGGAGGTGTACCTTGTGCTACGACTTGTGGTGCATGTCCAAGATTTTAGATACAATACCTTGCTACTCTAAAGTTTCATCTTCCATATCATCATGCATAATAGCTAGTGCTATACTCACTGTTTTCTCTATACTTCCATCCCATGCTTCATTTTCAATGAACTAAACATCTTTGTTGATCACAACCTTTCTAGTGACCAGATTGTACAACTTGTATGCTTTTGTATTCTCTGAATACCCAACAAAAATACACTTTTCTCCTTTATTGTCTAACTTCTTCCTTAGCTCATCAGGCACATGTGCATATGCTATACAACCAAAAACTCTTAAATGTGAAACATTTTGTTTCCTATTAGTCCATGTTTTTGAGGAACTATGTTCCTAAAAAAATTTGTTGGACACTTGTTTAGAATGTAAACATGAGTTCTACTACATCTTCCCAATATTCATTTTGAAGGTGCTTTGCCTTCAATATACTTATTATCATTTCCATAATGGTTCTATTCTTTCTCTCTGCGACACGATTCTATTGTGGTTTATACCAGGTAGTAAACTGCTTGTGTATACCATGATATTTTCAAAAATTCAAAAATTCATTAGAAACATACTCACCTCCTCTATTTTTCCTCAAGACTTTGATGTAGTATCCACTAATGCCTTGAACAGCTGAAAAGTATCAAAGTCATTTGATTTCTATCTTAGAAACTATATTCATGTCTTCCTTGTGTAGTCATCAATAAATGTTATCAAATATGACCAACCTCCAATAGAATTTGTTTGCATGGGTCAACATAAATTTGAATGTACAATCTCAAGAGGTGCACTTTCTCTTGTTGTTTTGCCAACTAGGAAAGAATCTCTATGTTGCTTCCCCAAAATACAAACTTCACAAACCATCTCGGTTTCGACTCAATGGAAATCCTTTAACTATATTATTTCTATGAATTACATTCAAACCTCCAATATTCAAATTTCCATACCTTAGATGTCAAAGCCATGATTCATCTTTCATGACTGGATGAAAATTTGATTGTGTTCCTTCAAAGCACATGACTCATTATATTAGTGCAGAATGAGCGTGAGACTCGCTTGTTGTAGTACGAGTATGATTTGCATTGGCATAAGACTCTAATACCTCGGTGCATGACTCTTTACCTTAGTGCATGACTCATCTGTTTGAGAGCAGGACTTAGTAGAAGACTCATTGGACTTAGTGCAGGACTTGGCTACGAACTGAACTACTGATTTTGTTATAAACAAATGTATTTTTTTTTTTTTCCTTGTTTTAAAATCAAAGGGAACATCCTATTACTATTCATCTTCACTTTTGCAATCAATTGAGTGCTAGGGACTTTGTCCACAATCACGCACTCATTTTCTTCCATATAAACTTTGTATCATTTATGTACCAACTATCCAATACTAATAAGATTGTGCTTCAAATATGCAACATAGTAAACAACATGCATATTCATTTTGTCCCCTATTTAGTTAGAATATTAATCGTACCTTTTTCCTTTTATAGACACAATATTATTATTTCCAAGAGTTACATCACTCATCGCCGATTCATCCAAACTAGAAAATAGATCTAGATTACTCGTCATGTGGGTAATGCAACCAAGAATCCAAATACCATACATCACATGAACTCTCTTTTGATAAATTACACTCAATATATGATAAAGAAGGTATTTATTTACCAATCCTTATGCATGCAATAAACATAGGTTTAGGAGTAGAAATTCCAACCTGATTTTGATTTTTCCTCTCCTAATCATATTGATTTTTCTTGCAATCATAAGCATAGTGCCCATACTTCTTACAATAATGGCACTGAACATGAGACTTATCTTGTCTTTGACCATAACTGTGTTCGTGATTCTATCCTCTTCCACCTGGGTTTGATGAACCGTTATCGCATCCTCTAGATGGACTTCTTCCTCTACCTCTTGGGCTGAAATTACCTCTAGTTTTTCATGACTACCTATTGTCTAAGATGCAAAATCTAGATCTACACTTGTATGCGATCTATTCATCCTTTGTTCATGATTGATTAGTGATGCATGCAACTCATCAATAGAAAATTGACTCAAATCCTTAGTTTCTTCTATAGAAATAACTAGAGGATCAAATTTCGTAGGTAAACTCCTAAGCAACTTCTCAATAATCCTTTTATCTTCAAGATTCTATCCATAGGATTTGATTTGATTGAATAAGCCAACAACATAAGTAAAAAATGATTCTTCAAAATATGAATCTTTCATTGATAAATTCTCAAAATCTCTATGAAGTAACTGTAGCTTGCCAGTTTTTACTTTCTCGTTACCTTGATATGCAACTTGAAGACGAGTATCCCATAGGAATTTTGTTGTAATGGTATTACCACTCTAGGAAGGATGATTTCATGCATCTCTAATGAATGAAGAAAAGATATTTTCCATCTTTCTTCTGTAATTCCTTCAAAGTATCTTTCTCTTCCTGAGAAAGTGTAGTATACACTCCTGCATTTACGGGTTCTGTGTACCCATCCTCAATGATCTCCCACATGTCCTGAGATTTGAATAGCACCTTCATGGTAAATGACTAGTAGTCATAATTCTTTTCATTAAATTGCGGTGTCTATATACTAGATGTAGAATCCATCGCTTGCTACCAATTTGATAACTTGCTAGAATAACCTGCTCTAGTACCAATTTGTAGAAAATATGCAGTCTTATTTGTTCTTCGTTGTATAAGACTGTAGATTTTCTACATACATGATATAGCATAGGATCAGTAAAATAAGATGCTAAAATTATTTTTCTTCGGATTGTAACACTTTTTTAAATCGGCTATAAATTCCTCAAACTATCTCCGATCACCAAGTCAGTATGGCGGGAACACAAGACCAAAAGCCCCAATGTCAAGGGTAAAATGATAAAGTTGTAATGAAAACCATGGGAAAAATGGGTGGTTCTAGGAAACATCACTCACCCAATCGGTATGCATTTGCAGAGAAGAAAAACAATGTGACACAGGACCCCGACCTCCGTAAGCCCATCCATGTTCATCTCACTATATTTCAAATTTAAATCCTCCTCTGAAACCAGAAATGTGAACATCGATCATATTTAGGATTTAAAATCCGAAGCTAAGAGAAATAGGATAATAGTTACCTATGACAAGGAACATGGCGTTCAACAGCAGAAAGATAGCAAACAATCTTCGGGCTTGATCACTTGAAACCATTGTTGGTTGGCATGCACACAAAATGAGCTTCATGTGAACACCCACCAAAAATTACGCCAGCATGTAATTAATGTTCACAGAAATGAGGCGCGTGCAAAAATAAATTCATTTTCAAAGCTCTTGAAATCCGGAAGCATGCAAAGAATTCCTCTAGCACATGGACGACATTTGTTTCCACGCACGGGAACAAGCTCTACCCACTTATAAAGCAGCCGCAAAATTTATTTTCCGTGTCGAACTCGGACACTGTAGCAAGTTCATTTAAGGAACGCATTTCGTTGTAATTATAAAAATTGCAAAAACATACCTCATTACCTTCTTAGGGGAGAGGGCTAGTATGGTACACCCTAAGTTAACGGGTCCACAAAATCAATTGTTTATGATATGGGATTTGTGATTTTTTCACTAATATGTAGTTTAGATTTGTGTTAACTTATATTTTTGTTTGGAATGTTCAATTGGAGGAAAACCATATTTTGAATTGATTTAAAATAATATATGTGAAAATTACAACCATGGTGAAACCAATACTTGAATATAGGTGAAATTGCTTGAACATTGAAACATGGGTGAAAGGTCTTACATGTCATGATGTGACTACTCTCATAATTATTATGTCAAAAATAAATTACTACTACATAGTACTATGACAACTATTGGGTATTGTGTGATGACTAGTCATATAATATGGACCTTGTTCACCAATGCTTATAATATCCTAACTTTGAAGGAAGAAAATTTCAAAAATCTATGCACATGCATGGTTTTCGTAACAACTAGAAAATATGTTATGTTTTTCCATGCCGTTTATAATTTTACAAAAATGAATATGGTAATGTAAGGAAATGAACAACCAAATTAGAACATCAATCAAAGTAATGCTTCTCCTCGAAGTTCACAAAATATTTTCAACTACCTAGATGCATCCAATTGATATGTTTCCTAATCAATATAATATTTTGGGATCATTGTATAACTGTACAATTACCGTAGTGTCATGGACACATGGGAGATTCCTCTTCATTTGTAGAATCATTATAATCACATAATGAAAGAGAAACAACTAGTAGATGGTAGTTAATGTGAATGAGATTTCATAATAGATGCAAACGAATTCTTTAGTAAGAGCCTCATTCCATTTTGTGAAGAGTTTTGAGTTTGAGGGCTAAATATAGAATCGAAGCTCAAAATTACAAAGTTTACCCAAGGAACACATTAACACACAATCTTTACTATCAAAATTTTAAGGATTCTACAAATATATGCTTGAACCTAGTTATGTTCTCTAGTTTGGTTGTTATCCAAGAGCTACAAACGTGCTTACTTGAAGTCTTTTTTTCTTGAGTCTTCAAACACTTTTTCCAATTTTCACATATCTAACCCACCAAACAACATGACCCTTCAAACATTATATATGCATAATGAAACACAATGGTTCAAGACATTTTAATATGATTTATCTTCTATTGTCAAGTAGCTAACATCATATAGAGATTGTTTCAATATCAAGGACATTATGTTGTTATCATAGTCATGATGCATTAATTTCTATCATGATTCTTTGATGTCCAATTTCTTCTTGAATTCATAAATAGGTGTGTGTCATTTACACAAGCATAAATTTACATAATGGAAGACCTTAATGTTCCATGCAAGATGATGCATATGTATTCAAAGATTTTATGGTCATGCGGTAAGTTCCAAAACCTTTAAAATAGTGGTATTCAAGTTTACACCAAGTTTTTATTTGTTGTTCCAATAGAAGAAAATTGCAAGAAATCATTCATGAAGCATTCACATGATGACCATTTACAATATCAATTTATACATGTTGCATGACTAGAAGCATTGAACTAGTGCTCATCTAACCTTGAACATTGTGAGTTTGTACAATGATTTTAGGCTTTCTGTTAGGACATTTAGTGATGATACAATGATGTTGTGTGTATAAAATAGGGTAACAAATGCAATGTTTCATGGGCCATGAATCCATAATTATGTAAATTTTCATTTGTGTTATGCGAACATCTATAGTAACTTCTATAAAATATTACATATTTGAAAAGATATCATAAACCTCATGAACTCATTTTCAAGTGGCATAACTAAAATGAATGTTGTTTATTCTTGTTTACTCTTATTTTTCTATTTTTAGATGACTCAAAATTTTGTGTTGTCATAAATACCGAACATCAAATAGGGAAAAATGTGATTGCCAAAGATTAAAAAAACCCAATAGAAATATCAATTAGACAAAAACATACCTATTACATTTATAGAATAATAAAAGCAATTATCCAAACAAAATAATGCCACGGAACTATTTTTAAATGTATATACAAACTAATGCACAATGACTAGGGATCCATAAAAATTGAAATTGTTAGTGGGAGAAGCGGATTAACACGTACCATTTCTATTGATGAAATGACATATTTCATATAATGGCGTCGCATTATCTCATAAGTGGCAAAGCACTTGGTCATTTTGTGTTACCATTTTCTCTTTAAATCACCAACAATCTTATCCCCATTCCGTAATTTTAATGTTCATAGAACCACTTGTCGCAGACTAAATTAGCCTATTATAAACACTAGTACCTAGGAAATTTTGAAACCATAAACAAGAGAGTTGTTCATAAAGAATTGATGTTAGACCGCCATTGTAATCATGGGCTAGAGAAACAAGAGATCTATCTTAAAACAACAATTCTAATATAAACCATGGGAATCTTATCTCTCTGTCATTCCCATCATGGGATAAGTATTGGTATGAAGCATGTACACTATTCGGAATAGACAAATATCATGGTCACAATGAAACATTGCACGAGGGTCAATTTATTGTGGAGGTCAACCTATGGGTCACGCATTAAAAGCAAGCGAGTTCGAGGACATGTCATTTAGTCGGGTTTAGGTCCACCCAAAGCACCTATTTTGAGAGGGAAGAGCCTTTCTCTCATGCACATTTGTACAATAGGTAAAAAGTATTTTCCATTATGTTGTCGTTTGTTAATTTTGAAAACATAATTATTTTGTGACTTATATAGGTAACAACGTAATGTGATGTGGCAACAACACATTACGGTGCGTAATGTGTTATTTATTTTGTCAAAATATTATTAACAATATTTTTAAATAGAATAAACGCTACATTAGTTTAAATGTGAGTGCGCAGAAAAATAATAGACATAAGAATTATGATGCATATTTAATTCCAACTATAGCTTTTTAGGAAAGCTAATTTTAGCTTTAGTCTTGCTTTAGTTTGCTTTAGTTAAGTTAGCTTTATCTTATTTTTATCATTAGATTTAATTCAAATAAATCTGTTTTAAATCATGCATAGCATGCAACTGTTTTAAAGCATGAGTTTAAATTTAGAATGCTCAGTTGAAGAGCTGTTAGTGGGTGAGTTATTCTATTTAAATAACAGCAATTGTAATTGCTTTGTATGCACACACAAAGGTGTGAAATCTGCACAAGCAAGGAAGGATGTGCATTAAAAGCACACACATTTGCATGCACACTTGATTGTAAAGAGTCAAGCTCGAGTATGATGAAGCTTTTATTAATGGAGATTATGCACAGCAGTGCTGGTTTGAATATTCATATGTTTATGCAAGTTATTTAAGTATTATGTTTATTTCTTTCATGTTGTTTGTTGTATAAGACTGTAGATTTTCTACAAATTGGTATCAGAGCAAGGTTATTCCAGCAGCTTATTAAATTGGTAGCAAGCTATGGCTTCTACATCCGGTATGCAGACACCGCAATTTAATGGAAAGAATTACGAATACTGGTCGTTGACCATGAAGGCGCTATTCAGATCTCAAGACGTGTGGGAGATCGTTGAAGATGGGTACACAGAGCCCGCAAATGCAAAGCATATATTGCACTTTCTCAAGCAGAGAAAGATACTTTGAAGGAGTTACTTAAAGAAGGATGGCAAAGCTCTTTTCTATATTCATCGTGCAATGCATGAAAGCATTCTTCCAAGAGTGGCAAAGCAGCTACTAGTCAAGCAAAGATCGCATGGGATACTTTACAAGTTGCATATCAAGGTAAGGAGAAAGTAAAACCGCTAAGCTACAAGCATTTCAGAGAGATTTTGAGAATTTAGCAATGAAAGATTCAGATTCTGTAGAATCATTTTTTACTTATGTAGTTGGCTTAGTCAATCAAATCAAATCTCATGGTGAGACTCTTGAGGACAGAAGGATTATTGAAAAATTGCTTAGAAGTTTGCTCTATTTAAATTTGATCCTTTAGTTGTTGCTATTGAAGAAACTAAGGATCTGAGTCAGTTTTCTATTGATGAGTTGCATGCATCACTAATCAATCATGAACAGAGGATGAATAGATCACATGCAAGTGTAGATCAGGCTTTTGCATCTCAGACAGCAGGTAGTCGTGGCAAAAGAAGAGGAAGTTTCAGCCCAAGAGGCAGAGGAAGAAGTCCATGCAGAGGACGTGGCAGCAGTTCATCATACTCAAGTGGAAGAGGACATAATCAAGAACAGAGTTATGGTCAGAGACAAGATAAGTCTCATGTTCAGTGTCATTATTGCAAGAAGTATGGGCACTATGCTTATGATTGCAAGAAAAAGCAATATGATCAAGAGAGACAAAATCAAAATCAGGTTGGAAGTTCTATTTCTAAACCTATGTTTATTGCATGCACAAGGATTGCTGAAGCAATACCTTCTTTATCCCCTATTGAATGTAATTTGTCAAAAGAGAGTCCATGTGATGTATGGTATTTAGATTCAGGTTGCAGTAATCACATGACATGTAATCTAGATTTGTTTTCTAGTTTGGATGATTCAGTTAAGAGTGATGTAACTCTTGGAAATAACAATATTGTGTCTGTGAAAGGAAAAGGCACGGTTAGTATTCTAACAAGACAGGGGGAGCAAACAAGTATGCAAGATGTTTACTATGTTGCAGGTTTGAAACATAACCTTATGAGTATTGGACAACTGGTACAGAAAGGATACCGAGTCTATATGGAAGACAATGAGTGCGTGATTGTGGACAAAGCTCCTAGCACTCGCTGATCGCGCAAAAGTGAAGATGAGCAGCAATAGGATGTTTCCATTGATTTTAAAACCTGGAAAAAAGAAGAAATCAGATCTGTTTGCAAAGAAAGTCATGTGTTAAGCCAAACCGTCTTTTGTTGAGTCATGCACTCAAACAGATGAGTCCTGCGCCAATGAAAATCAAGTCTGCGCTGAAGGAACACAATCAGCTTTTCATTCAGTTATGAAGGATGAAACATGGCTTTGGCATCTAAGGTATGGACATTTGAATTTTGGAGGTTTGAATTTATTATATAGAAAAAATATGGTTAAAGGTTTGCCATTGATTCAGAAACCTGAAAGGGTATGTGAAGGTTGTATTTTGGGAAAGCAACACAGAGATTCATTTCCAGTTGGCAAAACAGCAAGAGCAAGTGCACCACTTGAGATTGTACATTCAGATTTATGTGGACCTATGCAGACAACTTCTATTGGAGGTTGTATTTATTTTATGACATTCATTGATGATTACACAAGGAAGACATGGGTTTATTTCCTGAGAAATAAATCAAATGCCTTTGATACATTTCAGCAGTTCAAGGCATTAGTGGAGAAGCAAAGTGGATACTACATCAAAGTTCTCAGAACGGACAGAGGAGGTGAGTATGTTTCTAATGAGTTTATGAATTTTTGCAGATATCATGGTATACACAAGCAGTTTACTGTATACACCACAATGTAACGGTGTGGCAGAGAGGAAAATAGAACCATCATGGAGATGGCGAGAAGCATGTCAAGGCAAAACATCTTCCAAATGAGTATCAAGTGTAAGCAAGAGCAACTTCTGTTTATATTTTGAACAGGTGTCCAACGAAACTTGTTAGGAACATGGTTCCTCAACAAGCATGGACTAATAGGAAACACAAGTGTTTCACATTTCATAGTTTTTGGTTGTGTAGCATATGCACATGTACCTGATGAACTAAGGAAGAAGTTAGACAACAAAGGAGAAAATGTATTTTTGTTGGGTATTCAGAGAATACAAAAGCATACAAGTTGTACAATCCAAACCACCGGAAAGGTTGTGATCAGCAGGATGTACAGCTTTATTGAGAATGAAGCATGGGATGGAAGTATAGAGAAAATAAAGTGAGTATAAAGAACATCTATTCCACATGATGATATGACAGATGAAACTTTAGAGCAACAAGCTACTGTATCTACAAATCTTGGACATGCACCACAAGTCAGAAGCACAAGCTACACCTCCATCTACAGTCAGGAGGTCACCAAGATTTCAGCCATCTTCAGCCATGCAAGAGACACCACAGGGAACACCAGAAGCTACTCCATCACCAAAAAGTAGTCCTGCATCAAATACTCCTACGCAGCGGAAAACAAGAAGTCTAAGTGAGATTTATAATGTTGATACAACTAATTCATTTTCAGTTTTTGCATTATTTTCTCAAGCTGCAGATCCAATATATTACGAAGAGGCTATAAAGAATGAAGTTTGGGAAAAAGCCATGGATGATGAGATTGATGCTATAGAGAAGAATCAAACATGGGAGCTAATGGATCTTCCAAAAGGAAAGGACGTGATAGGAGTCAAGTGGGTCTACAAGACAAAATACAATGCTGATGGAAAAGTACAAAAGCACAAAGCAAGGCTGGTAGCAAGAGGTTTTACGCAGCAATATGGAGTTGACTACAACAAACATTTGCACCAAAAAGACGCTTTGGATACAAAAGAAGAATGGTTTTAGCAATCGCAGCTCAAAACAAATGGCCTATTTATCGATGGATGTTAAATCAGCATTCTTAAATGGATTCCTCAAGAGGAAGTTTATGTAAATCAGCCTATAAGGTTATGAGATTGAAGGTCATGAAGGAAAAGTATACAGATTGAAGAAAGCACTCTATGGTCTCAAGCAAGCACCTAGAGCTTGGTACAGCAGAATAGATTCTTATTTGATTGAGAATGGTTTCAGTAGGAGCAGCAGTGAGCCTACCTTATACACCAAGATAAATGAGCAAGGTAAAATTTTAATTGTTTGTTTATATGTAGATGATTTGATCATTACTGGAAATCTATCTACAGAGTCATTCAAATCAGCCATGAAGAAGGAGTTTGAGATGACAGATCTTGGTCTTATGCATTATTTTTGGGTATCAAGTTCAACAATCGAAGGTGAAGTTTTTATCTCACAAGCAAAGTATGCAAGTGACGTTTTGAAAAGGTTTAACATGTTGAATTGTAAGCCAAACACCAACACCGCTTGGCAGAGGTTTGAAGTTGAGCAAAGAGGATGAAGGATCATTTGTGGATCCAACATTGTTTAAAAAGTTGGTTGGAAGTCTTATGTATTTGACGGCCACAAGGCCTGATATCATGTATGGTGTAAGCCTCATATCAAGGTTCATGGAATCTCCAAAAGATTCACATTGGCAAGCTGGAAAAAGAATTTTGAGGTATGTACGTGGAACAAGAAATTATGGAATTCTTTATTCAAGTTCAGATGAGTTCAAACTCATTGGTTTTACAGATAGTGACAATGCTGGAAGTATAGATGATCGGAAAAGTACATCCGGCTATACTTTTCACTTTGGAACAGGAGTGGTTTCATGGGCATCAAAGAAGCAGCCCATTGTCACGTTATCTTCAGCAGAAGCAGAGTATGTAGCAGCAACAGAGCAAGCATGTCAAGTTGTTTGGATGAGAAGAGTGTTGATGATTTACAACATGTAAACAAGTGGAAGCTACACAGATTTTTTGTGACAACAACTCAGCCATAGCGTTGTCCAAAAATCATGTTTTTCATAAGAGGAGCAAGCATATTGATACGAGGTATCATTTCATCAGGGAGTTGGTAAACAACAAGGAAATTCATCTTGAATTTTGTAGATCCGAAGATCAGTTTGCAGACATTTTTACAAAAGCTTTAGCAAAAGAAGTTTTTGAATATTTGAGAGATTGTTTGGGAGTTTGTGATCCCGCACATGGCAGATCTGAAAAGCAAACACAACTCTAGAAGAGTGAAAGCTACAGTTTGAAATTAAGGGGGAGTGTTGGAAATATGCATGTGATGCATATTTAATTCCAACTATAGCTTTTTTAGGAAAGCTAATTTTAGCTTTAGTCTTGCTTTAGTTTGCTTTAGTTAAGTTAGCTTTATCTTATTTTTATCATTAGATTTAATTCAAATAAATCTGTTTTAAATCATGCATAGCATGCAACTGTTTTAAAGCATGAGTTTAAATTTAGAATGCTCAGTTGAAGAGCTGTTAGTGGGTGAGTTATTCTATTTAAATAACAGCAATTGTAATTGCTTTGTATGCACACACAAAGGTGTGAAATCTGCACAAGCAAGGAAGGATGTGCATTGAAAGCACACAGCTGCATGCACAGCTTGATTGTAAAGAGCTGAAGCTCTGAGTATGATGAAGCTTTTATTAATGGAGATTATGCACAGCAGTGCTGGTTTGAATATTCATATGTTTATGCAAGTTATTTAAGTATTATGTTTATTTCTTTCATGTTGTTTGTTGTATAAGACGTTTTTTCAGCCTAACAGTACCCAGCATTAATTTGAAGGATCTGAGTCCGTTTGATCACCACCCATCTATGTTATCTTCTGCTCTGGAATAAGCAAATTCATTCCCTGCATGTGTAAAATCTTATGCTTGTAAACCTTTCCTTTCAGCGGATGTCACTTAGTCGTGGATAAATTATGCAAATACACTAATCGAATTATTGATTATCCAATCCATGCATTTCCTTCAAAGGTCAATGGTATGTCCTCTATGTTATGCCAGATTTTGTACTACTATAAGTGGCTTTAGATCAAGCAGTTTGTGGCTTATTAATAAACCAACTTTATTTTCAAGCTTTTTGGGTTGGATTTGGACAGAACTGGGAACTAAAAACTAAGTGTGTTTCCTTCCTTCGGCCTGAATTTGTTCTGCAGATTTCAGATAGGGCTTCAATATATGTGTATTACCATTTTTATGAGGGTATGCTCCTATGACTACTGATTTTGTATCTATGTGGTTCCCAGCCTCAGTGTCCACTCTATTCAACCGTAAGTGAAGCTTTGGAAAATAAAAAGCAGCTGCAGCATGGTGAAGAGAATCTAAGTGGGAAAACTGTAACTTTTACTAACCATGTGGAAGGTACAATACACTTGAAACCTCTTTTATGCAAGTTTAACAGATTAATAATGGCTTTCTTACTTTTTAGAGGTAGGATTTCCATTCTTTCTACGGTGGTGCTGTCAAATAAGTGATGGCTATAATTATGAAAAATGTTTTGCATTCACAGAATGGACCTTTTGCGTACAACTTATGAAAAATGTTTTCCATTCACACAATGGACCTTTTGCGTACAACTTATATATGGATTGTTCCATACGCACAAAGGACTTTTGATATCAGATATTTTTATCAATGCTTATTCTTCAATGGGAAACTTGCTGGATCGAAATAAGTAAATTAGTCAAAAATTGTGGGACCTTGTACAGTTAAGTTTTATATCGGTTGTATTTCAAAATAAAATAAAGGAGTCAATAAAATAGAAATACTCCTTTATATATATATATATTGATGTAAAATATTTTTACATTATTTAATTATTAAATAAAATGGATACTTTATATACTTCATTACTGATATTAGACTGCAACTGTTTAAATGCAGTAGCTGGTTAAATTCTTTCTTATTTTAAGTGATTTATAGATTAGTGAACAGACAACTCTAGAGGGAAATTATTTATATCAGTTTTGAGTCACTTCCATGAACAATCATGGAGGAAAAATAACCATGATCATTATTTTACGGATTCGTGTGAAAATGTGACTATAGCCATAGTCAAAGTGCCTCTTCTCATTAGTTTTTACTTTTCATAAAGAATTAAAAGTGATCGATTGAGAAAGGCACTAATTACAATACTTACAAATTATTTGTGCCTGTCAAAATCGTTTAGTTCTTTCACGTGATTTAAATTTCATTTGTTTTAAGTGATTTTTTCACATAAATTGTATATTTTTACATATTTAATTTATATTTATAATGAACCATTTACTGAAGGTAGTTTATCTTTCCTATATTTATTGAGTTTATTCAATGTGATATTCTTTATATCATAGTTACCAAATATGATGAAATCTTAAAGAATTTTCGCATTTTTCTGTGTTTTTCATTCAATCCAGATTGTGTTTTCAGTGGTAAAATATTAAAATGTAGGATTGAAATTTTTTTATGTTATTTATTATTATTTTATACCATAAATATTAAAATTATGAACACATCCATGATTTTATAGTCAGCAGCTAAAAGGATTTTCATTTTTCAGTATTGTTTAGAATGTTTTTATCAATCCCTCTAAGATTAGTAAGACCGTATTTTTTTCCGTATTTATTGTATTTTTGATCCACCGTCTTTTTTCCATATTTAAAGACCATCACTTAATACTCTCCATACGAAAGTTGCTACCTTAATTTATATAATTTTAATTATACATAATTGTGTAATCTATTTTTGTATGTGGTGACAACACAGAAAGAGAGAAATCAATGTATCAAGCACATAAAAGTTACTGACATAATGAAAAGTACTTGTCTAGATCGTTGCTTCCTTGGATCTTATTCATACTATGGAGGATCTCATGAGATTTATGACAATAAATCAGGAAGAAAGGGAGATCACAATGAGGTCATTTCTTACTCATCAATTTCTTATAGAAAATATTAAAACAGCCACCTCCTCACTACATCAATTAATTGTGGCAACAGATTAAAAGGCAGCTGAAAGAAACCATGGACCCGTTTTACCTTGAATACGCAACTAGAGGGAACTGGTGGCAAGGTAGGTTATATTTTTAAGAAAATAATAAATGAAATAAATGTTTATTTAATAGGAAAGGGTCAAATTCAAAGGTGAAAAGGCTTTATTAAAAATTCTATGGACAAATATATAATTGAGTAATAATTGAATTATTTTATATGAATGGTTTGATAAGAATTAGGGACAAAATATTATATTTATTTTAATTAAAAATAATTTATAAATAAAAGGGTTGGACAATTTTTTCCAGATTATATTATAAATATGATATTACAAAGAAAGAGATTAAATGGGTTGATATGTAAACAATGTTTCTCAACAACTCATTAAAATATTTGTTCCAAGAAATATTTTTAAAAATGACATTGAAATTTGATTATCATTTGTAAACTCATAAATAACATCACAAACATTATTTTATGTTATAACATAGATTATACTAATTATACTTAAAACCCACTTTAAAAATCATAATCTAAAAACTAATGTCAATTGTAATCATTTTTTAAATTTATTCTTTTATATTTATAATAATATAATATAACTTTGATTTTGTTCTTATAGGTTCCCTCTACTATTAAAGTTACGGACCATTTAATTTCTATAGCAATATTTCAAGTAAGTTCATGGCTGCACTTTTTAACTGCTTTGACTTGCACTTTTGTTTGGCAGAATAATTGAATGTTAATTATTTTTATTTCTTTAATTTACGACTGCGCTCCTTTTGGTTGTCAAATGTATTTGACAATGCATCATTTCAATCCAAATTACAGACTTTGTTCGTAAACCCAAAGATAAAAACTTGAAATTTATGTAATTACGGTATCGAAGACATCTTTATACATAATATAATGTGGGTCTTTAATGTTCCATTGAAATGATTATTTATTCATCGTAGAGACTCTTATATATTTTAAAATCTTTGCGTTCAATGGTCTATCTCATTTTCCTTTTACAATTTTCCATTACAAGTATAATTTCCTCTTAATATTTATTAAACATTTATGGTATTTTTGTTAAGAGAATAATAGACACACACACACACATACACACATAATGATAGATATTATGTAGTGCCTCGTTGCAATGCTTAATTTTGAGGTGAACTTATTGTTGCTCCCATTGCTTTCCTCCCACGTTGGTTTATAGATGTGACAGGCTAGACATGAGGAGAGTGTAGTTTAAAAATTTTTTAACCATCAAGGAGGAGAATATTAAACAACAAGGAGAGCTTAGTTTAAGTAATCAAGGAGAAGATTAATGTTTATTATTTAATATAGACTGTATTTTTTTATTCTTTTGGTAGTGGTGGAAGCGCACTTTTCTCCCTGGGTAGCTGGCAGGATGGGTGACATTTCTTGTCACTTCTTAAATGAGCTGTAATCTCCTGTTTGGCGTGGGAGACAGTGGAAGTCGGTGGAGTCTTGACTTCCTTCACCATGATCTCATTTGGATTCTCTTCTTCAATGCGAAATAGGTTTGTTAGGCGTTAGTTGTTTTTCTTGGCTGTGATTGGAAGGAGGGAAACGTGTTTGAGTGTCTCTTTGTCCCTTTTTCGGATGCTTTGTCCAATACCGCAATCACGAACATTCTTCTTTCTTTTCACTTTTTTCCTCTCGCGTATGGGCGTTTTTTCTTTCTCCTGGCACGTTTTCTCTACCCCTTGGTTGCTGCGTGAATGCACAAATGGGTTTGATTTGATGGTTTAGATGAAGCACAAGCTAGTGCGTGTTAATCTCCACTTTCACGTTGCGTCCGACATGCGGGGTGTGTTCTCGGCGTCGGGACCCTCAAGACTAGTTCATCATCACATTTTTCAAATGCCCAGCCGAGCTCCTCACCGGATAAGATGAAAAGAAGCCTTCGTGAGCGCCTCCAACAAGTGTCGTCCAACTATGTTGTTATCTATTCAAGATCAATCGCATCCTCAAATTCGGGATTCTCCTTCAAGATATTTCTATCAAAATCGACTTTTGGAAGGGAGAGTGTTACCAAGGAGACTCGATGAAATGTATAATGCAAAGATTCTCTATTGATTTCTTACTTGCTTTACGATGTAACTCATGGAAGAGAACCTCATAGGCGTGGATTATTTGCTTGCTTGGTTTTTGAAGGTAGCACGGGATATTATCCCGAAGGAGCTCTAATCTTTACCGTAACATGAAAATTTATTCATGGTAGGTATGCACGAGTGGACATTATGTGGAAAAGATTTTTGCCATGGTTTTGCTTGGGGTTTCAAGAGCAGGCAGACGTAATGGGTGTTTTGGGTGGTATTGGATATTCACGGTGGAATTTTAGTTTTTTTGAATGCCTGAAGAGATACCCTCATGGATATTCGTTGAGGGGTGTGCAGTGCTCAGATTCTGTATAGTATGGATATGTTGAAATGGCTTTATAAACTTACAAGCAAATGCAAAGAGCAGTGTAAAGCCAAACTCCACAACCTTTGATAGCATCTCCACGCCTATACCAAAGTGGGAGTGTTTGAGCAGGGCATGGACGTTCTCCAATGCATTTGAAAAAAGAGTTTTTGTTGCTTGTTGATCCACGTTAGTGTAGGGTGCATAATCTGTCTTAAGAAGGATTTATACTCCCGATCAGATGCTCAACAAAGTGTTCGGATGGTTTGGGCAAAAACTTGAAAGAAATGTGGTCTTTTGACAACAGCAATGATGGTTGGTTGTGGACAAATTGGGTGGGTTGAGACACCTTGGAAACTTGGAAAATAATGGAGAAGGGACAGTTTGTCGTGTCAAATGCTTTGAAGGTGGATTTGCCACGTGGCGGTGCAGTGTTGGCTGTACAATGCTAGTATTCCTAGTGTAGGATACATATGCAAAGTGGAAGCAAGCATAAGACACCCAAACTATTTGACAAAATGCCGAGTGAAATATGGCCAAAGGACAACAAGGATCGCATGATATGTTTTGGAATGGGTTTGTTGAGGAGGAATAGGAAGTTGAAACAAAGCCATTATGTAACTTGGGTAAATCCATCTCCTACAACCTTTGCTTCGCCGTGACATCCTGCTAGGTTCTTCTCTCAAAATATCTCCTCCTCCTTGTGTAGATCACTTGTGTTTGTGGTAGCACGTATATGGGTATGTGAGTTGGTTTTTCAATCCCACAAGAAGTAAAAGCTCAAGGAAAGCAATAGTTGAGCACAAGTGCATGGAGTCACTTGAGATACAACATTTTTTTGCTCGTGGAACTGTTTGACAAAAATCCTCTTCAATTGCATGGTCTCACGGATCGTGAATGTGGACCGCTTAGAACCGGTGCACTCGGATTCGAAAAGCTCACAGTTCTTTGTGCAAAGCATGGAAGAGGTAGGACGAAGCTGGATTTGGAGAAAAGGAAAGATATTTCTACACTTTTCTACCGCTATTATATTTACAATTATTATGAAATCGAACCGCTTTTTCCTGCATTGATTTGTCACTGATGTCATGATGGGAGATTTCCCTTTTCGCTTGTTTCTTCTTGTTTTAGCTTTTATCGTTGATGTGATGTTGGTCTAAAGGATGCGTGTGCCCTCTCCTCCGAATGTTATGTTTCTCTTACTCGAATGATAGACCTTCATCTGTTTGTTTATGTATTAATTCTTCTCTCGCGATTGAGTCATAAGTTATTATGTTGATCAAACTAGTATTTTCGATATCATGGAAGTAAGTTTATGATAACTATGAAACCCCCTCCCTAGCACCCAAGGTTGTTTTTTGATTTTTTTTGTTAGCTCCTTCGCAAGTCCCTTTGATAACCTTTTCGCATCGAGAAAGAAAGGTCGTAGGATTAGTGTGATCAATGCTTGGGCTAGCCAGCTTAGAGTTTTGGTATTAAAACTGGTAGAATGAAAAGGTTTGTGTGCAATGTGTTTTCCATCTCACGTGTTTAGACTCTTATACTATCTTTCATCTTGTTTCTAGGCTTTTAAGGCCATCCTCAAGAAGTACCTTGACCATCCCTATCAACTTGAACCATAACTAGCTTTTCGGATCAACTAAGCTCGAGGTTTCATTGTGCGAATCCAATACCTCGTTGACACTAGAATAGTTTGGTCTAATCCCCCTCTCAGAATTATTGCTGATGGCGCTCTTCTTTTTTTCCTAACTTGCATTATTTTCTCCCTTGTAATGTTAACGCTATTAATTAATATTGGTCGGTTTTTATGCACGTAATTACCGTAATAGTTTGTGATGGAAATTTCCTTAAATGTGATTAATCTTCGGGAAAAAACTCAGCTTTCATTTGATAATCTTATGGATTCATAGCGGAAGGTTTTGTTTTGATAATGTCACTTAGAAATTATGTTTGTATCTATTTGTGCGACGGTTGACTGTGTTACCAAGGGTTGCTTTAAAATATGGTTGTTTTGGGATATGGGTAATTTATTTTAAATTAACCAAACATTAGTATTGTAGTGGAGGTTTGCAAATCTTTAGTGTTATAAAAATTTGTTGATGACATTATTGTATACTCTTGTTGGACGGAACCCCTTCTTCTCTCGCGTGTTTGCTACTAGCCTGTAAGACTTTGACCCTTCTTGGATGATTGGAAAATCTTTGTAGTTAATGGTCAAAACTAGTATACTTTGCCTTCGCTTCGAAACTTATGTTGTGTGTATACTCTAATTGATTTCCGGTTTGAAACTCAATTATACATGGCTTTTTGTGTTAATTTCTGAAACCCGTGGTTCCCCTTTCTTGGGCCGATCAACTCTTGTTCTTTTAGAAATATATTATTTTAGTCTATGCATTTGGTACCTGTGATAAATTTCTAGATGGTTGGTACTTTATATCAAATCACAATCTTGTAATTATGGTTTAATTACTTACTTGATGGGAATTCTATTTTTTGCTAGATTATTTGTTTTCTCCTTAGGGCCAAGGGCCATTCTCTTCGATTGTTATATTTTCGTTTTTTTTACTCCTAACTCAAGTACAAGGTCTTCTTCTTTGATTGGCATGATGAAGACTTTATTATAACTTGAAGTGTTGATAGTGTTTAGAGGTTTGACCCAAATTCTTGTAATAAAGTGCTTCTTTTCATGATATTGATAGATAACAGTTATGGTGGGTTTGTGTAGCCTTATCTTGCTCGGGCCTCGTGAACTCGACTCTTGTAGAAAATTTCTTTGCAGATGGATTTTACGTGTAGATGAGGGATAGATTTGTAGACTTTTGTCATCAACCTCAGTTGAGAAGTTCCTTTGCTCGAAACCTTTTATGTTGTTCAACTACTGTTAACGTCCAGTGGAAAGTTTAAAAGAGGATTAATGTCTTAGTATAAAGTATTGTGGACTTTGTCATCTGAACTTTGGAAACCTTGTATTGTTTGACCATCATTGAAATTATAAGAAAATTTGGTTATTGTTGTTGAGTGACTTTGTTGGAGTATCAGTATTTTAAGAATTGATGTAATCTTGTTTTGTTCTTGTAAATGAGTGTTGCTACAACCTTGCCTTGAGAATAAATTTTGAGTTAAACCTTGATATGACTTAGTAATAAAGTGTCATAAGTAAACTAACATGGGATTGTTTAATACTTCTGGAAGTTAAATTAAAAGTTGTATTCAAATAAAGTAACGTAGGGGTCACCAACTTGAGAGCAAGAAATTCTTTAAGTAAACAAGGGCAAGACTATCATTGCAAGTAAACTTTATATCATGATAACCCTAGCTCCTCTAGTGAACATTATTCCTTTTATGGTGAAATTTGTAAAATGACCCTAAGGTGAAATGAACTGTTAGTTGTTTGAAGATGATAAGATTTAATAAGCCAGAGAAAACAAATTGGAGACCTCACCATCTTTCTCACCGCCATTTGGAAAGTAAATTTTTACTCCTTGTTAATACTTTTAGCGAAGCCTAAGTAAAGTTGTTGATAATTCTGGTTAAGAGCCCTAGCTTCAATTAAATACTGGCAATAACTAATGAGGTCCTAAAGATGTTTCATCTCGACCTTCTCCCTCTAACCCTTTTCCAAGGCACCTTGTATCTCTTCTCTTAAGTGTGTTGAACTTAAAACCATGTTGTCTTGTGGGCAAGAACGAATCTTAGTAGCGTTAGTGGTGAGCAGATGGCCTTGTGGAATTTAAATACTCCTTTTTCTTGATAAACAAATTAAGAAAATAAATGTCATAATAGAGAAGATTTAAAGATAATTACTCAGTGTCAAAGGAATAAACTTGGCTTGGCAAGTTGAATTATACGAATCATATCTTGAGCCTCCTTGAAAATGTAAGCTAAGAATTGCAAGATGTCCTTTTAAAATAAATAACCCTCAAGAATATCTCATTGTGGTTGGCCCTAACTGTAAGTGTGTTCTGTGATTGGACTTCTATGTTGTCTTGTCAAAAAGAAAAAAAATTGTCCTTGATAGGTGTGAACGTTTCCATGCTGCCTTTATGGCCATCCTTGTATCAAGTTGTTCACAGTGTTAGTTGTATCCTTGGTGATGACATGTTGCATCATGTTATGTGTCAAGCAAGTCAAAAAAAAAAAAGTTATCCTGTATTTCACTGTGTTGTTCATGTGTGTGATTTTTGGGTCGTTACACTTGGTATCAGAGCGTAGGTTCATGCTCTCGAACCTATGGGCCATGATTGGTGTGTTGTATGATGTTACATGATGTTGTGTTACATGATGATACCGATGATGATGATGATGTTGCATGATGATGATTTATATTGGAAGAGTAATGTGGTATAAGCGTGATGTGATTATTGTCGTAATTGTGATATTGTGAATGCACATGATGTGTATGTCACCTTGTGCGTGTTTGTGATCATGTTGATATGTTGGGGATGGGAGTATTCTCTCTCCTTCTTGTGGATTCTCTAAAAGTTCACGTGTGAATTGTTATTTGTGATGTGTGAAAAGAATTATAATGTGGATGACGTAGTGTTGGAGCATTGTGACATATTGTGGTATGTAGGTGTATCAATGTGTTGTATGACTAGATTGATGTTAAAAGAAATGAGTTGTATCATGATGTTTTTACCATGTTTTGAAGAAATGTGTGTACCACCTTGTTATAAAGCAATGGATGTTATGTTGTGATGTACTATGTTCATCGTATGTATGATTTGTGCAAATATGTAATGCTTCATGTTGTGATTTTGGGTCATACGGTGAGTGTATGAACCCTATCATATGGTGATTGCACTTTGGGTGCAAAATGTGGTAAAGTGATGTATTACACCCAGTGAATGTATGATTGTGATCTACCCTGTATATGTACCATACGTAAGACGTTATGGTAGTTATGTGTGTACCACCATTGTGTTAGTGATGTAGTTACATGTTATGTTGTGAACCTTACGCTAACCGACCCTGAGGGAAATCGGTAGAAGTGTATGTTGAGAGTGAGGAATGGTGTACCATGGGTCAATAACTTGAGCCGAAAATTCGGTTTAGTAGATAACATGTGATTCTTTCCTCTCTCCCTATGTGGTTGTATGTATGCAACCTAAGTGCAACTATGACTATGTTTAGCCTTGTCGAAGTGGTGGTGGGATGATTCAGATGGAGGTGATGACAGTTGTATTATTGATATGTATTTTACGAGCTGAGGCTCGATGTTCCGAGTGCTAGCAACTCGTTGAGTACCCCTTTGGTGGCTAGATAAGGCCACATAGTTATCGTAATGTGACATTATTATAAGTTGATTTTATTCATAAATTGAACTTTTTACTTTATTTTGTAAGGACCAACAACTTTTCTTGATTGCCATGCTTTACAATTTTGGGCATTTCCTTGGTTTGTGGCACTAACATGGGGATTTTGATACTAACTATGGCTATTTGGCCATTTATTTTTGCTTGATTTTGGGTCTTCTTTTAAATTTGGAATTTTTACCGCCTTGCCCAAGGCTTGTACTTTTCCACTTGGCACTTTGATTGGATTGTTGTGTTGGTTCTATTATCGTGATGTGTGGAATAGGGTCATGGGATGCACCATAAAATGGTTGGACCTATGGACCCGCTTCGTTGTATGGGGGTACGCCCCAAGGAGTTACAGATAACTAGCGGGTTGTTGAACCACGCATTATTATGTCACTTGGGTTAGGAGTGTTCGAACTCTATGTGTCTTGGACCATAGGGTCAACCGGCCTCCTTGAGGGAGGCATAAGATTTTGAGGGAGGCATAAGAGTTTGAGGGAGGCATAAGAGACTTGAGGGAGGCATAAGAGTTTGAGGGAGGCATAAGAGACTTGAGGGAGGCATAAGAGTTTGATAAGGAGTTTGAGGGAGGCTTATGATAATTGTTTGTATGGTTGATGTTTCGGGATATATGTTGAGTTATTGTGATGTTTTGGTAGTGGTATTTCATGATGTATGTGTTACTCATGTCAGATGGATATGTGTTGTGATGTTGTGGATATGTCATTGATTCCCTTGTGGACACTATGTACTGTAGTTTTTTGGTGTTGGTGTTATTTTTTTTTTTCATCGATGCAATTGAGGAAATGTCTGGTGGATTGTAGTACTCTTTTGTTTGAGTATTTATATGTCAGTCATGATGTGTGTCGAGTACTATGTTATGTGGACTGTGCCTATTCCATTCCATATTTGAGTAACCTTTTGTGGTGTAATACAATCATGAAGTATATACTTGTGTGCTTGTGAATCTGTAGTGTCTTTTGAACCTGATAGGGTGTTGTGTTAGCAGTTCATGTTGGGCACCCACAATAAGGAATAAACCAAAACTCTTCAATGATGAAATTTTAAAAGAAATTAAACTAGAAATAATGATAATGGAAAGAGACTAATGAAATGATGAACAAGAAAGAACTGCCAATCTTCACAGAACCTTGAAAGTTAAAATTTCTACCAAATGTTCTAAGGCTACCCTGTGGCCGTGCTTTAATCAACTAAAATTTTAAACCATAGGGTGTAATTTCTCCTTTACCTGTTCTTGGTTACGTACCATTTCTTTTCCTCTATGTAATGTCGCATCGAGGATGATGCTTTCTTAAGGGGAGGAGAATGTAATGCCCGTTGGGCATCGACGCCCGCTTTCATCGTTGCTCCTACCACCGATGAGGTGAACTTCATAGAGTTCATTTGCACGTTTGCATTTCCTCCCAACCACCCGTTGTCTCTTGCATTGGTCAAAGTTTTACCTTATGAGGAGTTGTAGTAAATAATGATAATAATAATAATTTATTATATTTTGATTATGATTTATTTTGATCAACGATTGTATTTTGTGATTATTTTTTTTATGTCGATTTTTTTATCGACATTCTTTTGATATCTTTAAACTATAGTTTAAATTGGAAACGCGCACTTTCTCTCCAGCCTGTCGTTTTGCAAATGAGGAAGGTGAGATTTTTGTCGGCTTTTAAAACATGGTTAGGGCTCTCTCCTCCAAATACGTTTGTCCGTCGTGTGTGTTTTATTTATTTTTATGTGAATGGACCCGTGATAATTTCTTAAAATTAATCTTTTATCTTTATCTCTCTTTCAATGCAATGCAAAGTGACTGTTAAGGAGTGTTTTTTGGGGCTCCAAAAATAAGATAAAATAAAAAATGGTTTTGCAATGGTTCTAGTGGATGGGTGACATTTTTGTCACATCTTAATTGATCCGTAATCTCATATTAGAAGGTGCTTGGAAGTCTCTACCTGGAGTCTTAACTTTCCTTCACCATGATCTCATTTGAATCTCATCTTCAAAAGAAATTTTCATGGCATGTTTTTTCTTTTCCGGTTCCTCCATGCGTGATGGTTTGATGAAGCTTGAGTGAGTGGTAGGCGTTTCCTTGTTTCTTGGGTATTGCGTGGGTGTGTTTAGGGGATCCACAATCAACAATCATGATGCATATAAGCCAATACAGCAGTTCATATGAAATGGATAGGGAAGCCTTTTGAGCGCCTGCGGCAACAAATCCATTTCAACTATTAATGTTGTAATATGTTCAAGTATAGAATGCATCCTCAAATTCGGGATTCTCCTTCAAGATATTTCATCAAAATCGACATTTGTGATGTTAGAGAGTGTTACCAGGGACCCCCTCCGATGAAATCATGTATTTGCAAAGATTCTCTCTCCTTACTTGTTTTACGATGTAACTCATGGAAGAGATGCTCATTACGATGAAGCCTCAATCAAAAGTGAATGCCCTTTTTACTTCGCAATATATGATGCTTCTTCAACGAGTCGAGGTTCCATTTGGAAGGGAAGAAAATGCCATTTGAATTTAATTAATTCTTGATGATCGCACCCATAGGCATAGGAGTCTATGCAATGTTGGAGAAACCTGTCTGAAAGCTGGGAGAAAAAGGCAAGATATTTCTACACTTTTCTACTTATTTTATTTAAAATTATTGTGAAATCGAACCATTTTCCTTGCATTGATTTGTCGGCTGAGATGTCATGATGGGAGATTTCCTTTTCGCTTGTTTCTTGTTTTAGCTTTTATCGTTGATGTATGCATACATTCAAAAGGATGCGTGTGCCCTCTAATGGGTGTTGTGTTATGTTTCTCTTACTCGAGTGATAGACCTTCATCATTTGTTTATGTATTAATTTCTTATTCTGCGTGATTGAGAGCTAAGTTATTATGTTGATCAACTAGTATTTTCGATATCATGGAAGTAAGTTTACGATAACTATGAAACCCTCCCCTAGCACCCAAGTTGTCTTTGACATTTTTTTGTTAGCTCCTTCGCAAGTCCCTTTGATAACCTTTGGCATCGAGAAAGAAAGGTTTAGGATTGTGTGATCAATGCGTGGGCTAGATATAGAGCTAAGAGTTTTGGTATTAAAACTTTTAGAATGAAAAGGTTTTGTGTGATGTGTTTTGCCGTCTCGCGTGTTTAGACTCTTATATTATCTTTCATCTTGTTTTAGGCTTTTAAGGCCATCCTGGAAGAAGTACCTTGACCATCCCTATCAACTGAACCATAACTAGCTTTTGATCAACTAAGCTCGAGGTTTCATCAGTGCGAATCCGTACCTCGCCGACACTAGAATAGTTTGGTCTAATCCCCTCTGGAATTATTTCTGATGGGCTCTTCTTTTTTTTTTCCTAACTTGCATTATTTTTTCACTAAGTAATGTTAACGCTATTAATTAATATTGGTCGGTTTTTATGCACGTAATTAGGCATAATATTTTGTGATGGAAATTTCCTTAAATGTGATTAATCTTCGGAGAAAAACTCATCTTTCATTTGATAATCTTATGGATTCATAAGCGGAAGGTTTTGTTTTGATAATGTCACTTAGAAATTATGTTTGTATCTATTTGTGCGACGGTTGACTGTGTTACCAAGGTTCCTCTTAAAATATGGTTGTTTTGGGAATGGCTAATTTATTTTAAATTAACCAAACATTAGTATTGTAGTGGAGGTTTGCAAATCTTTTATTGTTATAAAATTTGTTGATGACATTATCAGATACTCTTGATGATGGAACCCCTTCTTCTCTCGCATGTTTCTAGAGTTACTAGCCCGTAAGACTTTGACCCTTCTTGGATGATTGGAAAATCTTTGTAGAGTTAATGGTCAAAACTCTACACTTTGCCTTACTTCGAAACTTATGTTGTGTGTATACTCTAATTGATTTCCGGTTTGAAACTCAATTATACATGGCATTTTGTGTTAATTTTGAAACCCGTGGTTCCCCTTTTCTGGGCCGATCAACTGTTTGTTCTTTTAGAAATATATTATTTAACCTATGCATTTGGTACTTGTGATAAAATTCTAGATGGTTGGTACTTTATATCAAATCGCACTCTTGTATTGTTATTTAATTAGTTTACTTCATGGGAATTTGCTTTAACTAGATTGGTTATTTCTCCTTATAGGGCCAAGGGCCTTTCTCTTTCGGTTGTTATATTTTCGTCGTCTTTACTCCTAACGGAAGTACATGGTCTTCTTCTTTGATTGGCATGATGGAGATCTTATTATAACTTGATGTGTTGATAGTGTTTAGAGGTTTGACCCAAATTCTTGTAATAAAGTGCTTCTTTTCATGATATTGTTAGATAATAGTTATGGTGGTTTTGTGTAGCCTTATCTTGCTCAGTTCTCGTGAACTGACTCTTGTAGAAAATTTGTTGCAGATGGATTTTGCGTGTAGATGAGGGATAGATTTGTAGACTTTTGTCATCAACCTCAGTTGAGAAGTTCCTTTGCTCAAAACCTTTTTATGTTGTTCAACTATTGTTAACGTCCAGTGGAAAGTTTAAAAGAGGATTAATGTCTTAGTATAAAGTATTGTGGACTTTGTCATCTGAACTTTGGAAACCTTGTATTGTTTGACCATCATTGAAATTATAAGAAAATTTGGTTATTGTTGTTGAGTGACTTTGTTGGAGTATCAGTATTTTAAGAATTGATGTAATCTTGTTTTGTTCTTGTAAATGAGTGTTGCTACAACCTTGCCTTGAGAATAAATTTTGAGTTAAACCTTGATATGACTTAGTAATAAAGTGCCATAAGTAAACTAACATGGGATTGTTTAAATACTTCTGGAAGTTAAATTAAAAGTTGTATTCAAATAAAGTAACGTAGGGGTCACCAACTTGAGAGAAAGAAATTCTTTAAGTAAACAAGGGCAGGACTATCATTGCAAGTAAAACTTTATATCATGATAACCCTAGCTCCTCTAGTGAACATTATTTCCTTTTATGGTGAAATTTGTAAAATGACCCTAAGGTGAAATGAACTATTAGTTGTTTGAAGATGATAAGATTTAATAAGC
Organism: Taxus wallichiana var. yunnanensis; assembly: GCA_018340775.1. Classification (NCBI taxonomy): domain Eukaryota; kingdom Viridiplantae; phylum Streptophyta; class Pinopsida; order Cupressales; family Taxaceae; genus Taxus; species Taxus wallichiana. Next base: position 314,060,218 of record CM031237.1, read on the forward strand.
CAGAGAAAACAAATTGGAGACCTCACCATCTTTCTCACCGCCATTTGGAAAGTAAATTTTTACTCCTTGTTAATACTTTTAGCGAAGCCTAAGTAAAGTTGTTGATAATTTTGGTTAAGAGCCCTAGCTTCAATTAAATACTGGCAATAACTAATGAGGTCCTAAAAATGTTTCATCTCGACCTTCTCCCTCTAACCCTTTTTCAAGGCACCTTATATCTCTTCTCTTAAGTGTGTTGAACTTAAAACCATGTTGTCTTGTGGGCAAGAACGAATCTTAGTAGCATTAGTGGTGAGCAGATGGCCTTGTGGAATTTAAATACTCCTTTTTCTTGATAAACGAATTAAGAAAATAAATGTCATAATAGAGAAGATTTAAAGATAATTACTCAGTGTCAAAAGAATAAACTTGGCTTGGTAAGTTGAATTATACGAATCATATCTTGAGCCTCCTTGAAAACGTAAGCTAAGAATTGCAAGATGTCCTTTTAAAATAAATAACCCTCAAGAATATCTCATTGTGGTTGGCCCTAACTGTAAGTGTGTTCTCGTGATTAGACTTTTATGTTGTCTTGTCAAAAAAAAGAAAAAAATGTATTGTCCTCGATAGGTGTGAATGTGTCAAGCAAGTCAAAAAAAAATTTATCTTGTATTTATTTTGTTGTTCGTGTGTGTGGATTTTTGGGTCGTTACATATTAATTTTGAGATTCTTATGTTTTACGTTCATATTTTATATTGATTAATATAGTTGTAATATTTTTTAAAATTTCATAACTATTGATTTAAGATCTTACCAATTTGATTAAATATAATAATTCCAAGACAAAATAGCTTTAAAATTACTATATTGCTAAGATATTATAAGTATTTAATAAAGTTTGAAATATAAAGAGGAAAAATTAAGGACGGTAAAATAACAAGTTTAATGTCAAATTACTCTATAACACTCAATAGACATCAATTTTAATCAATTATTTTTTCTTTGACTTGAATGTTACTCTAAGACACTTATCAACTTAATTGTAGTTGTTTCAAATGAATTTATAATAAAAATATTATTTCATCAAACAACAATATTCAACCCATTTGTAACGTAAAAGTGACATATATAAAATTAAAAATGGTACCCAAAATATTAAACATCAATGCTTAATTTATGTTAAGCGTATGTTCTTATGAATTTGCCAAATCCGGGTTTATAAACACATATGATTGCATGATAGTAAATTTTCTCAACTCTTTCATAAATACACGTAAACTTTCTAAATACAATGTTGGTCCCAATTCTCATTCTCTTATTCATTGTTCCTTTCTATAGCTCTTCGATTTTTGTCCACTATCTCTAAACAACAAAAAATCATGCTTATTGCAAATTTATGGGTTGATGCATGTCTCAAGTAAATGGTGCTACAAGAACAATCACCGACATTGTCTCCACACACATCAATGCCACCACCATCATTACCTTTATTTATTGTTGTCAAATTTGATAGATACAATGGCCCATGTTGGTATCCCTCAACCCGTTAGAGATAGCGTCGATACCCCCTATTTCAAGAGGGAATCAAAGAAAATTACCTCTTAAAATGGCGCGGGGATTAACTATCCACAAGTCCTAGGGAATTACTATGCATAGTAGGTCGCTTCACATGGAACCAATGAAAGGAAGGGTCGACATTCATAGCTTTCTCCGAGTTCCCTCCTTGCAAATATGTGCATTTCACCTCCTTTTTCATTCGAAAGGTACTAAAAAAATGGTGCACGTACTCAACATGTGGAGAAAGAAAAAGAGGAAATTTTTCTGCTGGAAAGACTACTATCATTCAACCCTTTGTAAATACTACACTATACTTGGCCTAGCCACCTCCGCTGCTACTTTACTCAACACTTTTTCTATCCTAGATGACATTTACATTCAAGGATATCAAATTTACTCATCTTTACCGTATATAAAATTACCCTCAAAATGCTACCATTCATTATATAATTATTCTCGTGTTAAGTTAAAATGGCAAAAAGTCCACAAAAAGATACCACTCATAATATAAGATTTGAAAATGTATATGTATGAATTTGTAAACAAGTTTGAAATGAAGAGATGAAATCTTTAAATGAAGTGGTTTGACTATATATCTACAATTACAAAAATACACTATATTGCAACATACATGATTTGATTTTTCCTCTTTATTGTTGCTCATTTCATTATGTTAACCAACAACAAGACATTTTTAATTTCTTCATCTCCACAAAAATACCTACAATTATAAAATTAAGAAAGTACATTGCAATTTATAGTAATTTCCATCCAAAGCTTTGTACATTATATCACTTTTTGGAATTTTGAATAGTTTTAAGGGTTAGACCTCATGTTTGCACTTTTCAAATGAAGTGACTCATCTATATTTCTACAAATACAAAATCAATCACCCATAGTTTAAACAAACACAACTACAAAAGTAAACACTATCCCTATAACACAAATAACATATACTATTTTTTTTTTGCAAAATGCCTCAAAGAAATGTGGTCTCATGGAATAATGTGATTGTAAGATAGGGAAAAAAATATCTCTAACAATGATGCTCTCAAACTCGTTGAGGTAATAAATAAATTTGGAATGTACCATAACCATTTCAGATTTGTTTATATATAATTACATATTCTGTCTCATTTTAGTTTCATGGAGAGATAATATGTTAAAGCACTTAGTCATTCTTTCAATCTACTTTGACAACAACACTTCACATTCACAACATTCTTGAGAGTGAGTATTAGCAAACTTACATGTCTCACTTGCATTTGTATTCAATTATTACACAACTAACTATTATCTAACATCCCTTCTAATGTATTTTGCAACATTTGTTTTGGCTTTAATAGAAAATCAGTATTGTCAATCACACCCCTTATCAACATCAACTACAAAAGTAATAACTGTCTTTCTAAATCTAATAACATATACCATTAGCATTCAAGAGGTATATTGCATTATACACATGCGATAGCTAGTTAATAAAGTTTGAAATATAAAGAGGGAATAATTCTAAGGACAATAAAATAACTATCAAATTTAATGTTGAAATTACTCTAAAACACTCAATAGACATCAATTTTAATCAATTATTTATTCTTTGACTTGAATGTTACTCTAAGACACTTATCAACTTAATGCTTGTAATTACAAAAGAATTTATAATAAAAAATATTATTTCACATCAAAAACAATATTCAACCCATATGTAACTTAAAAGTGACATATATAAAATTAAAAATGGTACCCAAAATATCAGAAACATCAATGCTTACTTTATTTTTTCATTTATGTTAAGCGTATGTTCTTATGAATTTTCTAGATCCAGTGTTTATAAACACTTGTGATTGCACGATATAGTAAATTTTCTCAACTCTTTCATAAATACACGTAACACAATTTCTGAATATTATGTTTGTCCCAATTCTCATTTCTCTTATTCATTGTCCCTTTCTGTAGCTCTTCAATTTTTTTCCACTATGTGCCAACCTATCACTTTAGGCCTCCATATTCTACTTTTTCCTTGAAGAATTCTGTATAACATGGTATAGAAATTTGGTTTGAATTTGATGCATTTTAGTAAAAGAAGAAAATTTCACATATAAGAGATGAAAATGGTCTAGTCTCCAAACTTTAATGGGGTAAGAGGGGAGAGTAGAGGTAAGAGAACAATGTCTTAGGGTGAGTAAGAAACATAGAATATAAAAATTAAGACAAATGAGACCCAAAAAAAACTACCAAAATGTATGCAAATTTAGTTTGACGTAACAAATTGTGGAGATATTATTGTTAATATATTATTTTTATAATCAAATGGTTTTTGTTGTAGAAAAAATTTAAAATGATTAGATAATTGAATATGAAAATGTATATTATGAGTGTGCTAGAGGAATACAAGGGGTGCATTTATATGTCTATAAATATATGTTCGGACACATAAGAGCATAGATATGGGTTTTCCGACTAAGGATATAATATGAGCCAATGACCTCAAGTGACACATACTCCTTAGTGTTTTTTACTACTAAAATAATGTTTGTCAAATCCCGGCATGAGGGAGGGTAACCTCTCCTCTTTTTTAAGATTTATCATCACACAAATAACGAATCTAAATGTTAGCAAGAAAAAGCTTTAGTGTGAAATTAATTGATATGTTATGCTACATAATGTTAGTGGTTTCACTCCATATCGAGAAGATTGTGAAGACTCGTTGTTTGGAGATTTATTTTTCTTTAAAAGATATCATATTCAATCAAAATAGAGGTAGTTAATTGTTAAAGTATCATAAGGCATATAGTGAACTATTGTAATATTTTCTTGGGCAAAGTAGAACAACAAGAATGAATTGTTCTTACAATTTAAGGAAATTTCTTATTGTAAATCATGTTATTTTTTTCATAGATTGGTTTAGATATTCCTATAAACAAAATGCAAACCACATGAATATGATTAATTTTAGTTGAAAAACCATCAAAAATTCAAAATATACTTTGGATCTAATTACTTTATAGTACAAAAAAAATTGAAAAATGTTAGGATGTGGAGCCGAATTACTTACAGATACCCTGATTTTACACCTTTAGTTTACACAATAACCGACATCGGTTTAAATTGTTTTTTTATAATATGTTAGAAATGGTCAGTTTGCTCAGTTACCTATGTGTAAAATTTTATATTTAACTCACAGAATTAAATCTAGATTTTGTTTTAAAGTTAATTTAAAGGATGTAATTACATGATTATTGTACCCTAAGTTTTTATAATCTTATCTAAGATAGAAAACTAGAGTTAGAGGTGTAAGATGAGAAAAGAGAAGAATTGAGCTACCCTTGGGTAAAAGAATGAAGAAGAAGAATAAGAAGAAAAAAAAGATTACATGAAGACGGGAGATTTCATGGAGAGAATTTGAATAGAAGGAAAGTATAGGTACACTTTTGGTGAGAAGATGGTATTATATTATACTATATTTCCCATTTATTATTTAGTCTCATGTAATGGCTTCGCATAGTATGCAAAGCACTTAGTGTTTCTTCTTGTTATATCCATGGGTTGTTGTGAGATCTGGTTGTTGCTCATTCTTGTAGATCAACATGTTGTGAGATCTTGTATTGCATATCCATGAGATCATGTTGTATTGTTGATCCATAGGAATCTAGCATGGTAGATGAAGTTGTCTTCATGTTTTCCGGTTGATGCAATGATGGAGGAAAGACTTAGTTCTTGGTGCATGGTTATGGTTGCACATAAGTAGACCCTTCTAGAGGTCTTGTTTGCAGATTCATAGTAAGTACGGTGAGATCTTATTTGGATAGTGGAAGATGCAAGGTAGCTTCGGTTATGTGAGATCTATTGGTGTTTCAGAGGCATGGTTGTAGTGAACTAAGTAGGTAAATCAAGTTAGAGATCTAGAGGAGACATGTAGGTGGGTAGTGCATGAAGTTAGTGGACAATTCCGTAGACATAAAAACCCAAAATTCAAGAACCGCGATCGCGGTTTATATACCGCGATCTCGTTTTAAACCGCAATCAGTAGTTCCTAAATTTTGGGTTTGACAATAACCAAACCTAAAACTACGATCATGGCTTAGAATCTGCGAGCGCGGTTATAAACCACGATCGCGGAACTCTAAGACAAAAAAGTAGTCCCGCGAGTCCTCATTTTCCCCATTTTTCATTTCAAACCGCAATTTCTCTTGAACGTTTTTCACTTTGGAGCTTTGAATACTACCTCAAAATTGCTCATTTGACTTCCGGATCACGATAGATTCAACCATGCTACAAGATGAGGAGGTAAGCCCCAATTTTAATCATTTTTTTGCATTTTAAGTTTTTTTTTTTTTGCATTTTAGGTTTTTTTTTCATTTTCATGGGTTTTTTGAAATGTTTATTTATGTATACGATTTCTTTTTTTTTCAGGGTTGGTCGACAAGCTTGAAATTGTGCAAACCATCAAAACATTCCTCAAAACCCTCCGAACATTCCTCAAAACCCTCCGAACATTTCTAAAAACCATCCTCCAAACGTAGATCCGCCTCCCGTGGCTCCTTCTATCCTCACTAAACCAATAGAACACAAGATAATATCATTGGAAGAATCGAGAAAATAAAATTGTCATTGAGAACCTTATTCATACTATAAGACAAAATCATGCCATAAATTTGTCCCGCATGACTTTAGCCAACACATTGCAAACATTGATTATGAAGTCGACTCCACAACCAACCAAATACATAGATGGAATACCTTTAGAGGTGATTGTAGGTGGTGGTATGTGGATAAATTATCCCATGCAGCCGTAAAAGACAAAAAAATTGGAAAAGACGTCATTTGTGCATTATTTATTGACCCGAGAACCAATCCCCCTCGCAGTTACTTGCAAACGGTTCCCAATCCATTGGTGCCATGATGACTGAATCAAAAACAATTTTTGGGACCGATGGTGGATGGTTTTTATTATCCACCATGCAATAACAATGAGGTTCCTCTTTATTTTTTGAATAAATTATATTGCGAATTCGTGCTTAATGAGGTCCTAAATTATTTTGACTTTTTGAATTTTTTGGTCGAGGAGGTGACTCGCACGCAGTAGACCTAGTGCATGCGTAGGTCAACCAAGGATCCCCCATGCCCCAAAACCCCCACTGCCTTCAGTTATCCCTCCTACAATTAAGGAGGTTATGGATATTAACACACCGCATGCATTGAGGGAGCTCACCGACACTCGACCCTACATAGTGACGTGATTGCATCTAGTGATGTTGGTGGAGGTGCCAGTTCTAGTGCACCACACCACTGTGGATCATGTGGTGCCATATGGATTGTGGCGAGACATCATTTGCTAGTTCACGTGATTTCTTTTCTATAGATGAGATGTTAGGGGATGTTTTTGGAACTGGTGCCACTGATATTGGTCTTTCATAGATAAATTTCAAATAAATATAAATAATATATATACAATAGTTTAATTCACATGTTTGAGATTTTAATATATATGCATTTGATTGTACGTCATGTACATACATGTAAAAAACTAACTTTTTATTTTATTTTAAATAGCAAGAGCCGGTGAAGGAAACATCGGCATCGACATGCTAGCTACTGCAACTGGGCATGTTTCAAACGTAAGTTTCAAGTTGTACAAACTTACATTTTTAATTTCATTTGATTGCACTAGATTATTATTATAATGTTTCACATGTATGTTGTACATATTAATATGTTTGTATTTTATACACAGGAGCTTAGCGGGTCATCCTCGCTCTCGGGAACTAAGTCTACCTGGGAACGCCACACATGAGTTTTATGCAAGTTAGTTTCTCTTTACACTTTGTTTCTAATTGTGGAAGTTCACGTGGATTACATGCTTTGGACCTCTCATTATGTGGTGTGTCATGTAGATTTTAATATTGATTTGTACATGTTTTTGTATAGCTTATGACGCAGAGAGACTCCTCCATATATGCAGACGTGGAGGTCAGGTTGTAGATATTGCCACAAGCATCTGCAGATCCACTAACTAAGGTACAATTTTTCAAATTTGTTAAATTTTGGAGGTTCATTATTTCTTATTACTTAAATCTACAATATCAAATTTTGTATGTATGTGAAATATTTAATTTGAAAATTCATTATTTATATGTAGCTTACCCCTCGTGAGTCTATTGTTTTCCCTGCGATGCGTCAACGACAAATTGATAGGGATCATGACATTGCAGTAATATTTCACATGCATTTTAACTAAATTGTACAAATTTCTAAATTTTGAATGTAATTTAAAATATTGGGTGTTTAAAACTTGTCGTTTATGAATGTGCATGTTAGGTTCAGCAGACCGCTTAGAGATGCCTAGACCACACAGTGATAAAATCCATAGTGGCATCTCCCTCCACTACATACCTGTGTCATGGACGTGCTACTTCTAAAGCAGGGCGAAGAGAGGAAAGATGTTTCATGATTAGATTCATAGTCCACCTGGATGTACATAGATATATATATATGGGCCATCTGGTCCTAGTGAACATGTTTCTTCATATAGTCCATTGTATATATATAGCCTTTTGTGACCGCATGTGGTCCTATATACATTATGACACACTTAGTTCGAGATGTACACATGTTATGAACTTACATATTTTTAGAGACGTGCGTCTAGAGCACACTTTGTTTGATTCTTATATATCCATGTGTGTTGGTTTTCATAACGATATTACTTCTATATGTTTGATTCAATTTCATTTCATGTATGATATCCTTCTATGTATGTTTTCATAACCATTTATTAGTTCTAGATATGTATGTTTGATTTAAAATTAAAAACCATGTCCCAGAGCACTACATGGTACAATTGTTAAGCAAACCTATTCCATTAAGCAAAACCATGCTAGGTGAACTACAAAAGGGCAATACATAATTACTTTTTTTTCTTTTAAATCTAACACTCATCTATTGCATATCAACTAATGCGAACATTGATAGAAATAAGCAAGGTAGAGTTCATCTTGAACTATATGAATATAACGTTACTTATGGTGCAACATTGCATGGTACAATTGTTAAGAAATTAAGGAAGCATTTACATTGTTTTAGAGAAATTAAGGGAAACGTTATATGTACACACCTTATCTCTTTAGATTTTGGTGCTATATGTCAATCAACTAAGAAGTTAAACATTCAATTTGATTATTGTTTAAAGTAGATTCACTTCTCTCTTTAATTTTCATTGTTTGTCTCTTTCTTCTTGGAATTACCATCCTCTCTTTCCTTTTATTTTCTTGTATGTATTCAAGACTTCTTTCTTTCTTCTTCTTATTTTGCCATTGTTCACTCTTTTTTCTCTTCACTTGTCTCTTGTTTCTTTGAATATCCTGTCATAAATATCTCCTCAAGCCTTTGTATTTCCTCATGTACAACAAGTATTCACTCTCTCCTTCACTTTCTTCATTTATTGATCACTGACCATTACATGCTTTCCTCAAACCGACATTTGACCTTTCTCGCCACTTTCCTCTTGTTTCCCATTTCATATTGAATGAGTACCTATTTATTCTCTAAGCATTTCATTTTGCACTTCCTTTCTCCTCCATTATTCTTCTTTCATGTTATGTTCTCCATTATGAGAATTATTTTCTCTTCTTCATGTTTCTTGTGCATGGAAACTATTTTCCTCTTATTCCTTCATAGGCTCTCACTTATTTTTTTCCTTCACTTCTTTTAGCATGCTTCATAAGTGACTTGATTGGTCACTTCACTCTCCTTCCAAAATTCCATCCAAATATGCAAACTTGAAGCTACTTGCCTTAGCATTTTATTGATAATCTTATTCATATGTTCACATTCTCTCCATACTTTTAAACAATGAATAAATTTATTTCATTCCTTTAACATGACTTACCTTTACTCACCACTTTTCACTAGTTCTTGCTTCACTAGCAATTATGGCTCATTTAATTTCAACTCCATTTAGTATTCTAAACCTAGTATTAGATACCCATTAATGGATGAAAAGTATGTAAAACGTTTCAAGGTAGCCAAGAGCATGACCATATTACAATGTAAACATAATGAGCATGTAAGAACATAGCTGGGGCAGCAGAGGATGGAGAGAGATCACTACAACAACATAGCTCAAGAGAGAAAAGCAAGGATAGTGATGAAGCACCTAAGAGGATAGAGGCAAGTCCAAAGAGAACAAGAGAGATGGAAGGTAAACAAGAGAAATTGAATGTTTTGAGTCCTTGGAAATGAACGGAGGTGAGGAGTGAGAAGTCATGCCTCAAGACGTCATGGCACCAAACCGACTATGCCGACACATCCAGTGGCCAAATGAATTCTAGATGATGCATTGTTTTGGTGCGTGACAAGGTCAGTCGCTTCCGGCTACTTCGTTCGGGTGTAGTCCCTTAAGAGCCCCGAGACAAATATCTTTCAACTTTGATGGGTGACTACTTGACTCCGTGGCACCTAGAGACATCTCATCGATCCAAAACTTTAGCATAGGGACCCTATACAATAACATCTCTCAATTTTTTTTCCTTCCTGATCGGTGCTCTCGCTGCCCTATTGTTTGTAAACTCACAAAATAGTGTAGTTTGAGCCAGTGTAAGGTTATCAAACGCTATATTTTGTATATGGTGGGTCGTGGCACCAAACCGACTACACCAACACATTCAGGTGGCCAAGTGAACATTAGAAGATGTGGTGTTTTGGTGCGTGACAAGGTCGTTGCTTCCAGGCTACTTCTGGCCGTCCAGATGTAGTCCCTTAAGAGCCCCAAGACAAAAATATCGTTCAACTTCGACGGGTGACTACTCTGGACTCGTGGCATCTATAGACATCTCGTATGATCCGATGCCTCAGCGTAGGGACCCTCTACAATAGCCTCTCTCGGTTTTTTCCTTCCTAGATCGGTGTTCTGGCTGCCCTATTGTTTGCAAATGTGTGAAATAGTGCAGTTTGAGCCAGTGTAAGGTTGTCAAATGCTATATTTTGTAAACAGTGGGTCATGGAACCAAACCAACTGCTCGAAAATTAAAGGTGGCGGTGAATGCTAGAGGAGGTAGTTTTTGTGCACGACAAGGTCGTTGCTTAGAGCTACTTCATTGGTGTAGTCCCTTAAGAGCCCTGAGACCAAAATATCGCTCAACTTTGACGGTGACTACTCCGACTCAAGTGGCACCTACATACATTTTGTTTGATCGACACCTTAGCGTAGGTACCCTCTACCATGGCCTCTCTTGGTTTTTTCCTTCCTAGATCGGTGCTCTCGCTGCCCTATTGTTGTGCAAACACGCGAAATAGTGTAGTTTTGAGCCAGTGTAAGGTTGTCAAACACTATATTTTGCAAACGGTGTGTGTGGCACCGAACCGATCGCTCCAACATGTCTAGGTGGCCAGTGAACAATATAGGAGGTATTTTTTTGAGTGTGCGTGACAAGGTCGTTTCTTAGGGCTACTTTGCTCGGGTGTAGTCCCTTAAGAGCCCCGAGACAAAATATCGTTAAACTTTGACATGTAACTACTCGGACTCGTGGAACCTAGAGATGTCTCATCGATCGACACCTTGGCATAGGGATCCTCTACAATAGTATCTCTCACTTTTTCCTTCCCAGATCGGTGCTCTCACTATGCTATTGTTTGCAAATGTGTGAAATAGTGTAGTTTGAGCCAATGTAAGGTTGTCAAATGCTATATTTTACAAATGGTGGGTCATGGAACCGAACCGAATGCATCGACACATCTGGATGGCCAAGTGAATGCTAGAGGAGGTGTTTTTTTGTGCGCGACAAGGTCGTTGCTTCTGGGCTACTTCGTTCGGGCGTAGTCCCTTAAGAGCCCTGAGACCAAAATATCGTTCAAATTCGATGGGTGACTACTCGGACTCCGTGGCACCTAGAGAGTTCTCCCGATCTAAAACCTCGGCGTAGGACCCTCTATAATATCCTCTCTCGGTTTTTTCCTTCCCAGATCGGTGCTCTCGCTGCCCTATTGTTTGCAAACACGCGAAATAGTGCAATTTGAGCCAGTGTAAGGTTGTCAAACGTTATATTTTGCAAACGGTGGGTCATGGCACCGAACCGAATGCAGGCTTGACACATCCGAGTGGCTAGGTGAACGCTAGAGGAGGTATTGTTTTGGTGCGAGATAAGGTCGTTACTTCCGACTACTTCATTCGGGGTGTAGTCCCTTAAGAGCCCTGAGACCAAAATATCGTTCAACTTCAACGAGTGACTACTTAGACTCGTGGTACCTAAAGACATCTCGTCTATGTGAAACCTCAGTGTTGGGGACCCTCTACAATAGCCTCTCTCTATTTTTTCCTTCCCATATCGGTGCTCTCGCTGCCCTATTGTTTGCAAACGTGAGAAATAGTTCGTTTGAGCCTGTTGAGCCTCGTCTAATGTAAGTTTGTCAAACGCTATATTTTACAAAGCGTGGGTTGTGGCACCAATCGACTACACCGACACATCCAGGTGGCTAGGTGAACGCTAGAGGAGATGGTTTTTGGTGTGTGACAAGTTCGTTTGCTTGACAGGCTTCGCTTCGCTACTTCTTTCGTAGTCCCCTAAGAGCCTTTGAGACCAAAATATTGTTCAACTTGACGGGTGATTACTCGGACTCGTTGCACCTAGAGACGTATTTTCGATCCGACACCTTAGTGTAGGGACCCTCTAAAATATTTTCTCTCGGTTTTTTTCCTTCCCGAGATCGGTTCACTCTCTACCCTATGGTTTACAAACACATACAATAGTGCATTTGAGCTAGTGTAAGGTTGTCAAACATTATATTTTGTAAACGGTGGGTCGTGGCACCAAACCGATTGTGCACATGCATAGGTATGGTCTTGTAAACACTTAGGGAGGAGTCATTTCAGTTCACTAAGCACGTGTGCTTGGGATACCTCCTTTGGAGCCAAGAACCCCCTCCATGGGTACCTAAATCGTTGTTAATTGCTTCTATTTTCTTGTAAAACAATGAAAGCTTCTCTTAGCTTCAAGAATTTAAAATTCTCTACTAATAGTGCCAACCACGTGAAGGTGGAAGCTTTTCTGGCACCACTAACCTAAACATAAAAGTGTTAGTCAAAGAAATTTAAGTTTCAAATCAAAACCATACTAGATATATACAAAATACACAAAGTTAACAAAATATATGAACTTAAATCTATCTAACTAAAAATTTATATATACCAAAGAAATTATATATACCAGACATGAGCATTATAAATTCATTCCAATGAACCATTAGGATCAAATCTACTCGAATACGAAAGCGGACAAGATTGCTTCATGATCTGACTCTTGAACCTTCCAAAGAATCTTATTATTAGGCCTTCCTCGATATCTATACAGCTGAATATTTTTCACTAGAACTAGATGTGACTATAAGAGTATTTTCCTGTGTGTCTCAAAGTCTTCAAACACCCAAACAGAGGAGTTTTTTAATGGATACTATCGAAGCCAAGTTCCAATAACTACCACTGACCCTATAGGATACTCAATATCTTCACCATCTATAATAGGAGAAGTCAACTTCTTTCTTTCCTCAATGCAACGACATAAGAAATAGTCTGTTCCTTCTTCATTGTCTTCTGTCGTAATAACTACAAACACATGTCCTAAAAAAACAAAGGTTGAACAACTCAAATTTAAATTACATATTAAAATTTCAATGGACATAACTCAATACAAAAATTAAATAAATAACGATAAATACCTTGTCACACCAAAATCAAAATTTCGTCAAAGTACTTGGATGTTGCAACTTCACTTGCTAAAAAACAAGTCGTAATGCTTTGGAGATTGATAACTACGAAGCGAAGTTAGAGGCCTAAAATCCATCCATCCATCCACCCATTCTTGTGAATCACACTCAGCAATGAAAATTCGATACAAGATGCACAAAAACATGTCAACTTTCTTGTCCATATGGCCCACTGAAGTAGCGTCGAGCTAAAAATGAGTGCATATCACTAGACCTAAGTGAGTGTCATACAATCCTCATAGTTAGCAATTTGTTGTTCCTCTATCAACCAAAAATATCTGTGAACTGTGGAATTTTCTTGAGAACCTCGGGCCATGTTGTCAATACACCATTCCACTATGCTCTTTGCATCTTTCAATTTAGCACCATCTCGTAATTCAACTCTTCTCTTGTAAGAGCTCTTTTCATGCATGCCCCTACACCGGCATGCTCTCCTTTTCCATGTCCAGCCTTAGTGAAACTCCAAATATATTGCACACCCATCTTGACATGCATTCTACTCATCCAATAAAACATTTTTGCATTCTTAAACTGAGACGTGCAATTATCTGACCATATATAATATTGTTTGAAGTGGATGTCCCTATCAGACAAGTTTCCATAAAATAACTGGAAACACCCTTACACAAATTCAGTAGAATGAGTACAATCATCACTAATATAAAAGTGGTACTCTCTTAAAAAAATCAATCATTCTCTATACTATCAGGAGAATGTAGAAATGCTATATGCACAAAAATGGCAACTTGTATTGAGTTGTAATATTGCGATTGAACCTCCATTTGTGGTTACAATGTGTAATTCTCTGTAAAATCGACCACTGAAACAATAGTACCAATAGGAAATGTGTCCTTGCATATCTTGAACTATTCATCCAACCATTAAACTCTATGTGTATGCCTAGCATACTCATAAACAATTTCATCCTTAAATTTTCTCAAAAATTGGAAAATAGGCATTTGTTCTATAACTAGCTCACACTGTTTAGAATCTTTTCCATCTTTCAACTAGTATGCAACTAATTTATATTTATCAAACTCAACTAAATTATGTCCTATTATACCTTCAATTTTCTCATGGATGTAACTTTCCAATTTAGGTAATCCGCCGCATGTACTACAACTTCCATCTAAACAATCCTGACTATAAAAAAATTGTCCAACTTCTTTTTCACAAAATATAGTAGGAATGAAATCCCTGGAAGATATTGGTGGAACTTGAACACCACATTCCAATAACATAGTTTCAGAATGAAAAATAGAACGAATACGTAAAAATTTAGCATAATGCATCACAAATTCAACATGTTGCCTACAACAACAAGTGGTGCGAGTGTGGTTGATTTTCACATAGAATGGTTTCAACATTTCAAAAAATGTTGACTAATTTTAATTTCAGATTCTCTTGTTCAAACTTACCAAAATTTGAGTTTGAGTCATATCTAAGAAATGTTTTGGATGTGGTTCACAATTAGTAGAACCATGTTTTATAACATCTCTTGTATTAGGTGAAACTCTAATGTTATCATGCCAAAATTGAATAAAAATTCTCTTATAACATCAAAATTATTTGTCCTTATGCGGTGCTCTAGCAGAAAATGCCCAAAAATCAATGTTATTGAGTGATTGAAGGATATTACGTCTTTCAATTGCTTTCATTAGAGTTTTTTTATTAACTTGCAACATTCAACTTGTTTTCATAATCAAACGTTGTTTTTTATTGATTCACTTACAACACTAGTAGCAAGTACACGACACACAATATTACTATCTTTAGTGTGTCTCGACACCAACAAAGTGTGATATGTATCATAAAGGTTTTCAAAAATTGTAGAGGTTTGACCACGTATATTAGATGTTGTCAATCCTAAGGTGTTTAATGCAGGTCTCATTTTAATCAATTTCATCAAACTAACCAACAACTAACATCTTTGGAAATCATTTAAAATTTCAAAATGATTATCCCAAATTTCAGTGGCTTTTTTCTTGATTTTCATCATTCGAGAAAGTTTGTCAGGACATTGGTTTCAAAAAAAAATTCATCAATTTCAATTAAAAATTAGGTTTCTTACGTAAAATCCTAGGATGTGTTTTTGTCAAATTTTGCATGTCTACAGTTTCAACATGAATTTCCTTATTCTTATTTTCATTGTCTCCTTCAATTTCAACATTTTCTACATCATGAGTATTAATTTTTCTTCAACGTTGACATAAAAAATCTTCATCACGAGTATTTAATTCAACTTCAACATTGATAGTAGAAACATTACCTAGTTCTTCATTGCTTACAATAGTTGGGGTTGAAGATGAAAATCTTCTTGATTCACGAAGATTTTGCATTCGCCTCAACATTTTGAATTTTGTTGGCCTCTAATTCGTTTGGTTTTTTTACTTAATGACTTTCGTTTTTGAATTCATTTCTTGTCTCCCATGATGTTTTTCTTAGGTGATAAGAAAACGTGTATAAAAAGATAGAATTTTGTAGTAATTCATACGATAAGGTCGAGTAAGTAAAAATCACATGGTAATTCAGACATTGGGATGTGTGTAAATATGATTTATGAACCGCGAAGCGTGCTTTGAAACCACGATCACGGTTTCTAAAGCGTTCTCGTGGTTTTTGTTAAAAAAAGGCGATCGCGCTTTATAAACTGCGATCGTGGATCTATCTCGCCAAATTTAAGCCTTGGGAAATCTTTGTTTTTCCCAACCAAAGCTATGGAAGGTCATTATGAAGTGTAAAAGGTCAAAAAACCTCAAATTTTCTCTTCCAAAGACTTGAACCATGCTAAAAACTGAAAAAAATTCACAAAAAAGGTGCCATCGCGTAGGGGAGACTGTTAGTTTCAAGACAAGTATTGATTTTAAAGTGAATAGAGTAAGATAAATATCATTTTATAATTTTTTATTTACAATAGGTTTTTAAGACATATTTTCCTGTGAATGTTCATGTCTACATTTAAAACTGTAACTTTTGTTTCGCTTATCAAAATGTGATAAAACTTATACCATCCCAAGCATGGACAAATTCTATACATGTTAAAAGAAAATTATTTCGATATTTTTGATATAGTTATGGTGGGCAAATGAAAGCACTCCATTTTCTAAATATTTTCAGACCACTTTCACGAGAAAAAATCATTAAAAAAATATTGCTCAAAAAATACAAAATTAAATCCATCCCAAGATAAATGACTACATCTAACTTTTCACCATATGAAAAAAAAATAACAAGATTTCATCATCCAAATCCGGGCATACGGACTACAATCTTATAAGTTTTTTCAAAAAAAAAAAAAAACCAAGTCATATAATTTTAAGTGTTTAATATATCTAAACTTGTCCATTTTTTCAAAAATTAGTATTTTAGAAACTAGATTCCGGATGCTATGATTCATATATATATATATATATATATATATATATATATATATATATTCTAATTTTGAATGCGCGTATTGCTAATAATCCCTACAAGTTGAGATTTCACTATTTTTGTAATATGATGTCCACGAATGACCCCATTTTTGTCCATCAACTTCCTGCACTTACCAGGTGTTGGTATGGTGTAATTTCTCCTTTTATAATGCCCCTTTTTCTACGCCAAAAGACCCATGGGTTAAGTTAAGTTCAAACCGCGACCTTTTCCAAGGGGATGTGGACAGGAGCTTTGAAGGGGGCCCCATGGTCGTAACTTTAGTTACTTGCGTGAATTTGGTTATTTTTATTTTATTGGCCCCTCTATGGTTTGAAAGGTACCTAGGGTTATTGGGGCTTGATTGCGAGGGGAAGTATATAAGAGCAAGGAGAGAAAGAAAATGAAGTTTTTTACATACATTTTATCAACCACTTCACGTGTAGTTGTTGATGTTATGCATCTACAACTTGTGGATTCAAATCCCATAGGGA
Organism: Taxus wallichiana var. yunnanensis; assembly: GCA_018340775.1. Classification (NCBI taxonomy): domain Eukaryota; kingdom Viridiplantae; phylum Streptophyta; class Pinopsida; order Cupressales; family Taxaceae; genus Taxus; species Taxus wallichiana. The sequence continues at coordinate 314,077,420 of CM031237.1, forward strand.
CCTTAGCTTCAGTGTGGCAAGAGACTCGTCCCTAACTAGCGGGGCATTCTTCGATAACAAGAGATCTACCCTAGTCTGTCATTTTGGAGCCGCTTTTTGGGCTGTGTTACAGAGATATTTTAGAAGGTACAGAGGAAGGGTTTTGAAGATTCTTGGCGGCATTTGGAGAGGATAATCAGTGGGCTTCCAGATCAGAATCATGGCAGTCAGATCAGATCCACGATAGCCATTTGGGCAGAGCGTGGCCGCTCGTTGAAGGCATCTCGTGAAGGTTTTCACGGGTTTTGGGGGCATTTGGGGAAGACAATCAGAGGGGCTCTAGACCAGATTCATGGCAGCCTTTTGGGTTAGGCATGGCAGCACGTTGAAGGCACCTCCATCATTTTCCGACCCCTATCCCAAGCGTGGTGACTTACAGCCTATACGGAGAGGGTTTTCCAGTTGTCTAGGTTCGTTGTGATTTCCTGGCAGCATTGTACTCTGTAATATTCCAAAAACAATTTCCCTTTGTCATTTATAATAATATCAAGCCCTCTTTGTATTTCCAAGTAAATTTGGGTGGATATTTTGGGGAATATTAAGCTTATTTAGTTTTTGTTCTAATCAGTAAAAATTTGGTAAAATCGGTATTTTACTTTGCTGCAATTTTTCATATAATTTGTGCATTTTAAGTGGTATCCCATTGGGGATATTACGGTGGTATCGAACGGTTGTTTCTCTAGCCTATTGGGATTGAAAGATGGGGGACAAAGGTATTGAGGATATAGGGGTAGATCTTATGAGACAATTGTTCAAAGAACATGGTGAAGCAAATAGGAGACTACTAATCTCTATTTGAGCCGATTCACAGAGAGATTAATGCGGGACAGTCGATACTCATGTGGAAAGAGGAGAAAATAGAAATAGGGGACAACTTGGTCAAAGAGGTGAGTGTGGTCATTCGGGACATCGATCCCCCATTCTTCTATAATATAATATCTAAAGAAAATAATTTTTATAGAAGATAAATGCCAAGAGAAGTATGAAAAAAATTTACACAAAACCTACTTATTCTTGTGTGACTAATTACCCAAGGTTAATAAAATTAAAGGGTAAGGGCAACACAATATTTGAATTCATATATAATATATTTAAAAATAGACGTGATAAAATAATAATAAAGATATTGAAAACAAGTTAAGAAATAAAACTTAGAAACTCTAAACAATAGCAAGATGAGGTCCACATAGTGGATCTAAGGGGAGGCATGGAGCGCACTCCTTAGTGCCGTGGATAGGGGTAGTGAATGCAATAATTTTATTGTGATGCAAGTTATATTGGATCCTAATTTATAAGTGTGGTTATCTCAAGTTACTTTGGAAGAGTTCTCATTCCAAATAAGGTTACTCAAATAAGTATTTAAACCTTATGTTATTAATAAAACTTACAATTTGATGTTCCATTAATTATTGTATACAATCTTACATTATATATGTTACCAATTTTGTAGTCCTAAATAAATAATATATCATGAATAATATACTTCAAAATTGAAATTCCACACCTTTATTTTATCAAACTTTTATTGGGAAATAAGGCATATCACACATATAACAATTATTTTTAATAATCCGAATTATCGATTCTCCAGATGGTGGGCTTCCACTCTATCCAAACACAAAAACTAATATAAAAACAAACTAATGTCACAAAACTTATTTTAAATGTCTATTATAGAAAATATTTTTGGATTAATATGAGACCTCCAAACACAATTTAAATACAGGAGAAGCTACCTATAGTTAACTATGGCATACTTCTAACCATTCAACACAATTACAATGGAAACAACTACTATTCTCACATTTAAGATCCCTACAAATTTCCATTGAAATAATATATTTGATTTGATGGTCTCCCATTATGTGTAAGTTGTCACATGAACTCATCATTTTTATTAGTGTTTTCTTTTAGTATCATTAATAATATATTGTTACCAAAACTTTTCTATACCATAAACAAAGTATAAAACGTTGAAGTGTCATTGCAAGTGTTGATTTGAATAATTCAATAGGTAAATTATGTAGAACCTAGTAGAATTAAAAAGCGGACAATAACCCAAAGTTAAAATAAATTGTAAATAAAAATAGAGTATTCACATTAAACAACATTGTTGTGCATAAATTTTATCAATCCTTAATGTTTTATTTGAGCTTGACTTCTTACATTCGACCTGAGTCATTCTACATTCATTCCCAACAATTATAATTTCTTCACAATATATAAAAATATGTTCTTCTCAAAATAACTCCAAAAAGCTATGAATAGAGTATCTTAAAAATAGAAATGTTGTATCTAAAATGAGTGCATGTTGTGCATGCATATCGACCTCCATTTCCATTTTTTTGTCTTATGCGCTTTTATGTTTTAACTAATTTTCCTTATTTAATAATAAAAAAGCTGGACACAAGTAAATATGGACACATGAAAAATCTAAATGGATTTATTTGCTTTCCTATTTAGATGCATATTCCAATAGTCCACCTTAATTTTGACCTTCGAACTATCACTATTATGGAGCTGAGTGTGCATTTCAAGATCGATATATTACTCATCACAAAATCCTATACAACTTCTCAAATACTAAAAAAATCCTTTTCCAAAACTTTCAGTAAACATATTTATTTGTCGTTAACCAAATCCTTGAGGAAATGATACCTCGTGTCTATATTTTACCACTTCTTGTGAATAACATGTTTTTTTATAAAATCTTATTACTAAGTTGTTGTACTGTGAAAATATGTGTAGCTTCTTTCTCATTCTCTCTCAAATATTTCAGTATTCTCCTCATCCAAATAGCTTGACATGTTTCTCTTGTTGTTACTAGATACTTTGCCTCTCATGAAGAACGTGTGACTATGGGATGCTTCTTTGATATTAGATCTGCAAATTTCAGGGCATATTTCTTTTTCATTAACCAAATCCTTGAGGAATTGATACATCATGTCTATATTATATCACTTCTTGTGAAAAACATGTATTTTATAAAATCTAATTATTGAGTTATTGTAACCGAAAATATGTGTAGGTTCTTCCTCATTCTCTCTCAAATATTTCAACACTCTTCTCATCCACATAGCTTGACATGTTTATCTTGTTGTTACTAGATAATTTTCCTCTCATGAAGATCGTGTGACTATGGGATGCTACTTTGATGTCCATGAAACTATTTAATGGAAAACACAAACATTGAGAGGGGAGGGGGGAGTTAGTGATTTTCAAACTTTTAAAACTATTGTATACCTCAACAGATCATTCTATCTAGAATAACCTTTATCATGAAGAAATAATGACATTCAAGAATGAGCAAGTGAAAAGAACACACACAAGAAGACAATGGTTAATGTGGGAAACCCTTAAAGGGAAAAAAATACCCATTGAAATCAATGCAATACTATGGAAAATTTCCCCATAATATATTACAAATATTTCAAATTTTTTAGCACCCACTCAACTTGAATCACCAACTCCACCAATTAAGTCAAGAACCTACATGAAAACTTTTGCAAGCTGTTACTCTTAATGGAAGCACCAACTCCCTATTTTGATAAGAACCTAATTAGTATTTACAAGGGTTTCATCATGAACTCATCTGACTGAGTTTCTTACAACAACAAAAAAATTTCTCTTATTCAGCTCATATATGTCGATCCTTCTATTTCATACATCTAGATTCATCTATTTACTCATATACTCATAGTTTTGAAACTCATTCTTCAAAATATTTTCTGGATGCACATTCTAACATTCATATAAACATGGATGAAACAATATCATATGTATTTCACTTCATCTTCTAACACCTTGAACTTATGACCTCTTCAACTCATAAAAATATTTAGATGACATCACCTAAAACCACCACAATGCAATCATTACATCTATTAGTATGCCGATTACATGAACAGACATTCCTTGAGTTGTCTCAAAACTTAAACTACCTATGAGGAACTTGAAATCATTCCTTAACTCAATGCGCATCTGAAGAAATTGAAAATATTCAAGTTTTAGTCGACATTTGTAAGTGTAATGGTGTATTCCTTTTGACTTCTTCTAAACGAAGCTTTCTTTTTCTTATAGCCAACAAGGAAAATGCAAAACGTGTTATGAATTCATGTGCACGTTACAAAATTTCCCCATTTCTATATAAATCCTTGATAATCTTTACAACTCTCCTTTTCATATTTAAGACCTCGTTAGAGCTCATATGCTCTACTAGGTGCATGATCTTATAAACAAAATATTCAATGTGAGTGAAATAAATACATTTCCAGCTCATTTCATGCATTGCTAAAATCAAGATAAAATACACTCAATATGTCTAGGTCATCACAAAATGTTTGAATTTCGAATCCTACAAGAGGAGTAAAGGACTTCACTTTCAACTTGATGTTCACAGTCATGGTAGCTTAAAAATAGAATCAAAAAATTACTTCACCAATACCATATGCATGTACTTTGTAAGCCTTTTAATGCTTTTATAATGTTGTTTGAGACCTCTGGTTCACCGGGAAATTCATGGAGTAACACTTCCACCTTTAATTTCACCATGAACCACTGATTAGGACAAGGTCCTAATGGATCTACATGCACAAAAATCAAGTCTTCACAAAATGAGTTAGTTCACTCATCAAATCACATGTTCATGGATTTTATGATTCCTTTCTCGAAATCTAAACTCGTAGTGAAACAATAAAATCCCATAGAATGCATCATTTCAAGTCATACAATTTCAATATACTTGTATTTCTGATACTATTCAAACTAGGTGTTAAGACATTAGAACCGTTCTTGTCCTAGATGGTTTATCACACTCCAAAATTCATTTTCATGCATAATAAAAGCATAGGAAACTTCACTAGAGACATATACTCTATCTGAAAAACTCACTTGCATGAGTTCTATGGAGAAATCCATACTTGCACTCTTTTTCCTTTGACCTTTTTGACACGCCAAATGGGACAAATTTGACCATTAGAACTTTGACATAAAAACCTCACATGATCATATATTGAGCTTAAACATATCATATTTTAATACTATCAACCATCCATGCTCACATTTAACTTCAAAAACAAGATTTCACATCAAAACTCTTTCAAACACAATTTGATGTTTGCCTATATAGGTCTTAAGCGGTAGGAAACATTTGGTGAAATATTTCACTCATTCAATGTATAGAAAAAGTATGAAACACGTCATGATGATCAACAAAACTTCCCATACTTACTTCCGCATCAATACTTTCATGATAAACTCTAAAAAGGATAAAAAACTACCTAAATAGTTGACTTGGAACATGCCACCAATGTAAAAGTGAACTAGGAGGAGTCCTTTACAAGCCCAAATCATCACTTTAGTATTCCCATGCAGTTTGAAGACCAAAAACTTCATATTTTTCCTATCGCTTCAGAATGAGGGTTTTGGGAGGGTTTAGACCTACTTAGCTTCTTAAGGATTGTTCATAAATCATAGGGAATCATTTTACCTCATTCCAATTACAAAATGATCTTGAATCCATGCCCCAAAATTGATGACTAAATCAGGTCCGAATTTAATGTACAAGTGAGTACTTCAAACTTGACCCTCGAGCTAGAAATGGTCATTTTGAGAGCTTTATAGAGCTTAAAACATCATAACTTGAAACATCTTCTTCATACTAACCTGAATTATTTCCCACAACAATATGAAAACCTATACTAACTTCCCACAATGATCACATTATCATAAATAGAGGTCTGAATCTTCTTGACAATAATGACTTACACATGTACACTTGGCTTGTTCTCATGAACATGCCTCCAAAACACCTTGAACATGCATCTACTAGTTGAAACTTGACTTGTAGCACCTTGATCATTCCCTCTACAATGTCACAACACCTTATTCATTCTTGTACTAACCTTCTTTAGCTTTCCTTGCTTCATACACTAAGTCGTGCTTAGAACAGGTCTTAAAGCTTGGCATAGTTGAGCTTGTTCCAACCCATAGTTCATGTATCCTATCCTATCATTCATCATGAAGGAATTTACACACCTTTTAGACATTGATTAGGACTTGCGAGAAACATTTAAAGTCACACCAAACACCTAGTTGTTTTCCAATGCACCAAGAAAAAACTAAGACCTTGTGAATACACCATGACACCTCAAGACACCACACCAAGTCAATTTTGACACACCATTTGAGGTCAGAGGATAGAAATATCAATCAACCTTCATGCCCTTGAATGGTTTACACCTCACCAATCACTCTTTTCTATCAATGTTAGATGACATCAATGACAACATTAATGAGATAGCGTTTCAACAATATCCCACTTTTTCATTGATGGAAAAAAAATCTAGAAACTTTGATGGAAAAAATCATACCAACACCTTCCATGCTCTCTTTTCTTGTTTCTGATTACATTCTCCCCATTTGACATCTATGAAAAATATTCCTTCTTTAACTTGGCATTCACACACTACTAACAAGACATAGGCTTATCTCTATAAGCTCCCCCTTCGATTAGTATCGGTTTCTTGTCATTAATGACTTCCAAAAATGCATGATCTTGTTCATCAATCAACCTTAGTGATCCCTAAACATATTCACTTCATACTAAAATAGTTTATTCTCTACAAGTATCCTCTTTTGATTCTCTTGACTTGTACATGATGCTAATGAGATACCTCACATATTATTATACGCTTTACAAATTATTATATTATATTTTCAATTGCATTGATCCCTCTTGATGGCTTGAGTATTTTAGTGGTTTCTAGGGTAGGGATTACACCCATTTTTCTCCTTAGATGTTCAAAATTTGATTTTGGAAGTGGTTTTGTCAAGATATCTACTACCTCCTCCTTGGTGGACACTTTCTTACAACTTGATCCTCTTCTCACTTACTTGATCCCTTAAGAAATGATATTTTTTGGGATATGTTTGGTCTTAGAGTGTAATACATGGTTTTTGGACACACTTATGGCACTTGTGCTATCACAATACAAGGGAGTAGGTCCATCATATTCAAATTTATAGTCTTCTAGAGTCTTCCTCATCCATAGTACTTGAGCACAACACAATGCAGCTGCTATATACTTAGATTCAAATGTGGATAGGGATATAAGATGTTTCTTTTTGATAATCCAAGAGACAAGAAACTTACCCAAAAAAATTCTACTCTACTTTTGCTTCTTACATCATAAATGTTACCTTCCCAATTCGTATATGTGAAATCCTTTATCCAAAACTCATTTATTTTTGGATATTAAATTCCATATTCCTGGTTCTCATGAGATATCTCGAATATATTTTTGACCTATTGTAGGTTGTTTTATCTAGGATCTTCTTGGAATCTTTTGACTTTTCTAACTACTGTATGCATGATATAAGGCCTAAAGCAAATAAAATACAATAGGTTTCCTATTATAGATTTGTATGTTAGCTTATTAACCCTTGGTGATTTTTCTTCCTTGGTTAGCTTGTACATTGTGACCATTGGTGTTCCTACTAGATTACAAGCCTCCATCTAAAACCTATTAATAATCTCCTTTATGAACTTGGTTTTTTTATTTAAAGATGTCTTTCTCATATTGACTAATTTTTAGCCCTAGGAAGAATGATAGATCTCAAAGCATGGATATCTCAAATCTCCTTCATCATGATATCTATAAAATCATGTGTCATATTCTCACTATCTATGTTGGACCTTAAATTGTCTAAGTTCCAAGGTAGAAGGAGCGTGCACACGCAAAGTAAGAGAAGTAAGAAGGAACTCAAAGAAAGGCGTGCATGAGAAGATGAGGATGGCACGCGGAAGTATAAGAGGGTTTGTGTACTTAGCCTGCATTTCAAAGGTAATGTCATAAGAGAAACATGTGAGGGATCGAGGTGCATGATGAATGGATAAGGTAACATCCTAGAGCCTTGGAGGTAAAGAAAGGAATATTCCACTTAGGTAATATCCCCAAGAGGATCATTACAGTTAGTGGAGGCCTTTGCAAGCTAGCGTAGGAACTCAATCATAGAGTACCACATTTCAACCTAGCATGTAATCGATCATGGGTAAGATATGGTAGTGAAGGAAGGATCTAGATTCTATTTAAAGGAGTGTTTGGGTCTGAAATAAATAGATTGGAGAAGAAACAAAGTGCTGAAAGAATGTTGCGGGTTGTGGTGTTGGGAGTTTCCATTATTATAGTTAGTTATTATTGTTAGTGCTAGAGAGAGGCTAGGAAAGGATGATGTTATGCATAGATGTAGGTGCTCGGGTCTGAAACCAAAGTGAGATGGAAGAACATAGCTAGGGTTTTCTATGCAAAGTATCTTGTAGGGTTTTGAGATGGTATTTCTTTATATATTCGGTCTATATGACCCTTGTGATGTAATGAGGCTACTATAAATGTTTATAAATCAATATATGGTGTGTTATTCTAGATATATTTGTTTATGGGTATAAAACCTTGTGTTATTCATGTTGTTATGGATCAGATCTAGCTTCTTTATGCTTATTACAATGTTTATTTCCATTTATGGTACATTTGTTCCTAGATCTAGTATCTGTACTTTCTATTTTTGAGTAAATGCATATATTTTTGTTCCTCAACCCATCCTCCATTAATGGTGGGAACATTCTCATGAAGCTCACATAAAGGAGGGGTACGATGCCTTGTGCACCTTAAGTGAGCTCCTAGCACATATTGGGTGATAGGCCAATGCGTTTGGGGTAGAAAGAAGGTATATAAAAGATGACTACATTTTAGTTCCATTGTTGGGACCTCTTTTGAAGTTGTTGTGAGAATGATGTATAATGATGGAGCTTCGACCTTAGAGAGCATCGAGACTTGGCTTAAAATCATGGAGGATGAATTTTTGGAGGTTCAACACTGGATCTCGAGATTTATGCATGTAAATGGGTGGATGAGAACTTGTATCATGAGCTCTATGAGACATTCTTCTATTGTTTCCAGTAGAGTTGTATGAATGGCTCTTAGCATATGCATCAAGGAAGATTTGGTACTATAGACATCGTGTTTAGACCCAGGAGGAATATCAATGGTGTCGGCATGTTGATCGACTGGACTCGTGTTGTTGATCACTTGGTGGAAAGGTGTGTTGACTAGTTACACATTGGAGTATGCAATCTCAACTTATTCTTGTCCAGAGGTTGTTGAGTTCAAGTTCTTGTGAGAACCCAAAGGATATTTCTTACTTTTTTTTTGTTATTCATCAAGATCCTAATTATCACTTGGAGTTTGGAAGCATTTCCTATGGTTGTCTAAACTCTCACTAGGGGCACAGGGTGTAAAAGTTGGTGTGGTGGAGATGACGGACCTTGCATGACGAAGCGAGAGAGAGAGGAGAGGTATCTCAAGTATAATGAATCTTGAGAGAATGAGTTAGAAAGACAACATGAAGTTGTAGGTGTGATGGACTTATGAAGGCAAATGTGGCGGGAAGGATTTGAGGTTCGCAGGAGGCGCGGGACCAAATCAGTCTATGTTACCCCATCATCGAAGTGTGGGAGAAAAATCCCTTGGCTTCTAGTGAGAGCTCATCATATGGAGAAAGGAGAGTCATAGGCGTGAATCTTATCCCCCTAGTGACCAAACCCTGATGTTTATTTTTCTAGTATCTGAGACAATTACTTCTAGTTCAGTTGATGTTGGTGAGCAAATAGCTTGAATTAGATATCATTTTACATTACACCCATCTATGGATGCCATGAGACATTTCCGATGTTTAGAGGTTTTTTTTGGCACATAATGTGGCAAAGGTATGGGTTCACAAAGTTTTGGTATTTCATCTGGAAGTGGTGCGGGAAACACATCTGGGAGTGGTTTGGTATCACAGACTATCGATGCACAGATTTAGCATGACGGTGGGAATGTAGAACGCAAATGTGTTAGGCCCCTTACCTATGACATGAGAGGAGGGGTAGGAACTAGTGGATATAGTGGTGGAGGAAACACATGAGGGAATAAAGGTTCTAGATCTGGTGGGCAAGGTCCACAACACCATCAATAGGTGTTTTATGAGATGTCTCTCCACTTACCTAATTACAAAGGTGTTGAGGATGTTGTGGAGCATGTACAAAAGTGTGAGTTACTATGGCGCATGAATGAAATCTACCCCAAAGTGAAAGAAAGTCATTTTTCAACTACATTACAAGGGTACATGCATATTTGGTACTGAATTATGACCCCATTAGACAGTGGTGGATTATACTACATTGTGTGATGACTTCTTGAGAGTTTCACATTCCTAAGTTTGAATAGAAGAGCATTAGTGCATTGAAGGAAATACTACAAGGTATGGTGGAGAGCATGTGGGAGTATGACATGCATTTCAATACTCTTTATCCAAGTTCTTATGATATTCATCCTTCACAACATACTAATTGGTTCATCAAAGGTGATCACACCCATCACAGGAGGAAATTTCACATAAGACCTTCATAGATCCACGTGAGGCCTTGGAGGCTACCTTGCATGCTGAGGAAGTGGGAAGCATTGACACCAGAGTTAGCCCATTCCTAGAAGCCAGATTTTTGCCATGGAAAAGTAGTTGGAGACATTTTCGCAAACTCTACTCATGAGACTCGCAATGGTATATGGTACACAGATTGTGAAGTAGAGGGACATACAAAGGATATTTTTCCTCGAAAGACAATGTGTGTCATGTCGGTAGATTGTGAAATTTGTCATAGATATGATGATGCAAGTAGATTCCCATTGTTTGCAACACGTGATTTGCAAGAACATGTCCTGTTATTGCATGATTTGCATATCCACTACTCATGATACGAAGGGTTGTCGATTGATAGACAAAATCTATGACTCATGTATCTCAAAGTCCGCAGCTAGACCAACATTAGGAGTATTTTAAAGGTGAGGATCATCATTATGAAGGGCATGCTAATGGAGGAGGTTGAGGAAGAGATTTTTGTAGAGGTTTCATATTATGTAATGTTCATGGAGGAAAAAGGGACTTTCCCCATGGGACTGTTACAATTGTGGATTGATTGAACTCAAAAGTATGAGTGCCCTAATTTTTTGCAGGTGCTCATTTTACGAGGAAGAGGCAAAATTATGAATAATGGATGTAGTTGTATGACCACATGAGCAAGAATAATAAGAAGAAAAAGGCACGGGGATGGTGAGTGTAAAGAGGACGACCATAATGGATGTCGAGGGTAGTGTTAATTTTGAGCTAGATCCTATTTTGGTCACTATACATGTTGAGGTTGCACACACCCAAGAGGAACCAAAGTAGAGGCCCCTTATCACAAGAGAAGAATTGTTACATGGGAAATATCCTGATCCTACCCACTAGAAGGAGGAGGAGTACTAAGAAACTATGAGGTGATTAGGAGTTTTGCAAGGAGAAATCCGGTTCTACAGAGGAGCAATCACACCAGTTGGAACAAAAGAAGAGCGTTGAGGTTCCTCAGTAGGATATGGATGAGCTTAGGGAAGTGTGTCGAATGTTGCAAAAGAGAACATTATTCCCATGTTGGGAGAATTGCGAGGAAAAGATACCACGTGTTGGAGGAGAGAGTGAGAGATAAGTCTTACATGCTAACATGCCTCCTCACTGCATTGATTATGACAAGGAGATCACACTGAATGTAATTGTTGAAGGGTTTCTCCTAAGTAATATATTGATTGACATAGAACGGAGGTCAATGTACTTACTCTAGATACAAGGAATAAAATGGGAGGCCCCATTGCAGCCATCTTTGAATGTGTTATACATGGCTAATAGGACAAAAGATCATGCCTCTAAGCGGTGTTGAAAGGTTCATCCATTAGTATTAAAGGGGAAAATTTTACAAGATATTTGGAGGTCCTAGAGCTTGTTGAGGCTGATAGTTTTCTAGTATTACTCGGTGGGCACACTTGGTACAATGCAAAAAATACTAACTTACGTTTCAATAAGGGCTACATCAGTTTTGAGAACAAGTAAGAGCATGTGATTACTCTACTAACTGATGGATGGTCTATGTCGTATGTGGATCCATTAGGTGAAGAAGAATTAAACAAGATATATGTGTGCATAACTATCAAGGACCAGAGTTTGTTCACCCATCAAAGGAAGGTTTCATTCAATGGGATGATGCACGGTCCATAATTTATACAACTAGTGTTACTTGTGACAATGGGCGTATGGGACATATGAGTTGGTTGGAAGGCATGAAGGATACCGAGTCTTTACTTTCGAGTGTGCTCAATCTTGGGCACTAGGGAGAAAATTAGTTGCATCGGTACACTGGGAATCCAACCCGATGTCTTTTTGTGAAATAGATACACAATGGAAGTGTCAAGTGGAAAGAAGGAATATGCTTACTATAGTTTGTGTAGGACAACAGCATGTTGGTGGGCGACACATCGAGATAATCTTGTAGAGTGATGAAAAAGAATCACACTCTCTATTAGGTTTCTTGAATCAATGTACCATCTCAAATTTATGACTATGACGGGAAGGGATCCACGTCATGCCATGTTCAGGAGTTTGAGAAAACTTGGATGGGAGGCACGGAAGATTTAACCCCTTCCCAATGGGTGCATAAGTTCTATTTCACCTTACAGGGCTATGTGTGTGCATGGTATATTCATTCAAAGTTGTAGCGTGTCAAAAAGGAACTAGCAAGAGTTGATGGTGGATCTTGTTCAAACATTTGAATATCAAAGTACTAAGCCATTAGTGAATGAGGTGTTGTAGGTAGTCAAACGCCTTACCTTGGGAGATAGTGCCATGGTGGAGGACAAGATTCTAGAGTTGTTAGGTGAACCAGAGTTGGGGGTGCACTTTGTGGAGGAAGAATCAAAGGAAATACAGCTTGAGCATGCCTTCCTGGAGAAGGAGAAAGGAAAGTTGGTCTACTTGATAGACAATGAAGAGGTGGAGAACTTGGATGTTAGCCATACAGAAGGTATGTACACACGAAGTGTTAGATAAATTGATGAGAAAGCACGTGCTTACCACAAGCCATTAAATACAAAGAAGGTTAACATTCATATGAAGGTGGAGCCAAAGGAAGAAATTATTGGGGACTACCAGATGAACCAGGAGGTCTCAAATATTATTGATTTGTTGCATGATTTTAGGATTTGTTTCCACATGGGTATCACAAACTTAAAGGATTTCACCCCTCACTAGGATAAATTAGAATCAAGTTAAAGGATGTGTGCACCTAATTCGGAAGATACCTTACAGGATGAATCTTAATCTACACATCAAAGTTAAGGAGGAGATACATAAGATGACAACATATAGGATCATAGAAGTTGTTGAATAATCTAAATGGGTAAGCCGATGGTCATCAATATCAAAAAGGATGGGAGAATAAGGATTTATGTTAACTATAGGTATTTGAATGCAATATATGTAATTGATTCTTTCCCAACCCTATTCACTGAGGAGATCCTAGAAGGAGTAGCCAAGTGTGAGATCTATACGTTTATAGATCAGGTTTTAAGATATCACCAAGTTTGAATTGCAAAGGAAGACCAAGAGAATATAACTTTCACCACTAAATGGGGAATTTTTCCTATATGGTAATGCCTTTTGTGAAGAACAAGCCTACTACTATGTGTTTTCACGCATTGTTGTTTAGGCATTTTAGGACTTCATTCATAAGTTTCTTTAAGTCTACCTAGATTACTGGATGATTTATGGATTAGTAAAAGACCATTGTGAGAATCTATGATTGATGTTTGAGAGATGTAGATAATTGAGAATCTCCTAAATTAAGAAGTGTTTTTTTGCCACTCCTTTTGGCATGTTGTTGGGACACATTATTTGCAAAGAAGGATTACTCGTAGACCCCAGAAAAGTTTTTCGTATATTGGGATTAGACGAGGCTACAGGTAAAGCATGGTGCATGGAGTTCCTAGGGCATACACGATACTATAGAAAATTCATCAAGGGGTATGCCCAGATTTTCACCCCTGGAAGAGATATTGAAACATAAAAGTAAGTTCTATTGGGGAGAGGCGTAGTAGGTGGAATTTGACACGTTGAAGGAAAATCTTACCACCATGCCCATTTTGCATTTTCCTTCTTGGGATAAACCTTTTCATGTGCATTTTATGCATCCAAGATGGAATATGGAGAAATCTTAGCACATCCTAGAGAGGGGATTATTGATCATCCCTTGTTCTTTGCTAGTAGGAAGCTTACTCCAACAGAACATGATTATACCACCATAGAGTGCGAGGAATTATCAATGATCTATGTGTTATACAAGTTCGAGAAAAGTATTTTCTAATAAATCATTTTATTTTATAAATGGCATTAAATATAGTGAACAAGCCCGTCTCTCTCAAGGGTGCATATATGTCATTGGATACTATTGTTTGAGGAGTTTAATTTTATGGTTATAGTGAAAAAGGAAAAGTAATTTGGGACCTGATCATTTGTCAAGAATTACTTTGGGTGAGGATGCACATAGCATTGAGGATACGATGTCAGATGCACATTTATTCAAGTTGTAATGTGTACCCTCTGACATGGAAGATATTATGTTATTCCTATGAATGGGTGGGGCACTAGAAGGGATGAAGGCATTAGAAAGGAAGAAGTTAGCCATATGCATTCCACCTTATATATTAATTGGAGGAGACTTATACAAGCTAGGAAATGATGAGGTTTTACGATAGTTCGAAAGTACTTTAGATCATGAGTGCATTGTAATCATGGAAGAGGCTCATGGTGGAATTGTAGGAGGACACTATGTGGGGAATGTGACTACATGCAAGATCCTTTTAGCTGGCCTTTGGTGGGAAATGGTTTACAAGGATTGTATCGAGTATTATAAGGCATGTGACCATTATCAAGTGCCTTGGTAAACCAAGGAAAAGAGATGAAATTCCATTAAGGCCTATCGCCAGTGCAGAGCCATTTGAAAAGTGGGAAATTGACTTCGTAGGCCCTATTTCCCTAGCTGCGTGAAGGAAAAGGTCAAGCTATATCGTTAGATGCACAAAACTATCTTTCATGGTGGGCATAAGTGAAGCCTACAAAGGATTACACAATGATGACAACAACTAGATTCTTGTTGGATAATATAATCAATAAGTATGGATGCCCGTTGAGCTTAACAAGTGATAGGGGAAATCATTTCCTATATGAGATAGTTATAATCCTATTGGTAAAATTCATGGTGGCCCATCACAAGACTACCCCTTATCACCCACAAGCTAATGGGACAACAAAATATTTTAACAAAATTTTGAGTCACACGTTGACCAAGATTTGTGATGTTGGGAGACAGGACTAGGATGATAAATTTTCTGTCGTGTTATGGTCATATCAGACTACTTATAAAAGACTAAACAAGGCCACACCTTTTAATTGGTGTTTGGCATGGAGGCTATGTTACCTATTGAATTCATGTTACCATCATTTGTATATTACACACGGGAGGTTTATTTAATGAACAAGTGCTTGAGGAAAGGATTGACAAGTTAATGCAATTGGATGAAAGATGTACAATAACACAATGGAGCTAGAAAATGGAAAATTTCAAATAGAAGGCATGACATGATAGGAACATCAAGAACAAGAAGTTTGAGGTTGGGAAGATGGTCCTTGTATGATTCCAAGTTTTGTGCACCTAGGGAAGCTTAAAGTACATTGGTTGGGTCCATATGTGATATCTCATATACTTGATTCAGGCACTTGCAAGTTACAAGTGCTAGATGGAACAATGTTTCCTGGTCATTTTAATGGGAGTAGGTTGAAGACCTACTATAAATAAGTCTTTGTGTGTTTGTAAATAAGGCAGTATTTCCATGTAGCTTAGGATTTCTTTTAATACAATTTCCCTTTCTTTGTGTTTCCTTCATCGTTTCTTTTTTTTGTCTTTTGGTTTGTTTTTTTGTGGGGTGTTCTTTGTGCATTGGTAACCACTTATTATCTCAAATGGTTTTTATGTGAGAGGTACCACACATCTATTTAGTGTGGGGTAGAATGTAAAAGAGAACTTTAGAGAAGGATGCGGTAAGTGTTGGGAGAAATGTTTTTTTGGCATCCCGGGTTGTAAATTCAAAGGCACGTAGGATGAATGAAGGCACGTATAAGAAGTGTTCATGAGAGATGAATAATGTCTAAAGGCTTTAAGAAAACCACATACAAGGGTAAAAAGTGCAGGAGCAACATGAAGTAGGTGAAGGCAAGAGATTAATAAAGGACACATAGGTTGACATACTTCAGCATGGGGAGTGCGCACAAGTTATTCTATTTTCAAAAATCCTTGCACTGTGAGAAGGTTGTGAAATTTTGAGTGGGTTTGTGCATGGAGGAAAAGTGCTGGAAAAACACGGTGACGGATGTCATTGGAAAAATATGACTTTAATGCATTTGTACGTACGTTGGTAGGTTGTATGGAGTTTAATGTGGAGAAAAGTGGGAAACTATAAATAAAATGTTAGGGTGAGTTATTCTTTTACCTTGCATTTTTGTTAAAAATCTCTTGCGAACTATGAAATCCTTATGAAGAAACATTTTAGGAGATTTGCACGTAGTAGAAGAATTTTCAACATATTTATGAACCAGAGTGGAAAGGGAGTACATGAGCATGGGAGGAGAAATGTGTTTGGAGGATTACCACGGATGTTATGCCATCTTATGAAGGAACCATTTCCAAGTTAGGGTTTGTAGAGATAGGGCACAAGATTCATAATTTTTTGAAGAGGAGTAAACTGCAGTAAATGCATAGAGTTAGGGAAAGAAGGAAGGAAGAGCTTATAAGGACCAGATGAGAAGAAATCACACCAAGGAAGAGATCTAATGTTTCACCAAATAAGGGAAAGGGAAAATAAAAGGAAAAACCACCGCATTAACAATTTTTATCCAAGAATGGTACACGTAAATGCATTAGCTAGATGGCATTTTAATGAGAAAGGAGTGGGTTTCTCATGTGCATAAGATGGCCATAAGTGATTATAACCACAAAACAAATACCATAGAAAAGGAGATGGCATTGGAGTTAGTTCGTTTGACTGGAGAGAGGACACAAGATGATAAGCTTGTTTATAACGACTTGATAAAAACCACATTGGAGAAGTTTGTACTCATATAACTCTATGAGTTTCCCTATTTTGGTAAACCCGATAGGTTGTACCAGTGGTTGATGTCATGTGTACATGAGGATTATTTCTACTTTGCAGGAAGAAGAATGTGCCTAACTACCTAGTTAATTTCAAAGTACACTGGACTTATATGCACAGGAGAATCAATGGAGGATGATTTGGATGACAAGGACATCATCAAGGAGACAACCACAGAGTACGAGTATAAGAAGGGTTTGCACTACTTTGACATTAGCAAGATCACAAACCCAACTATGAAGATGGCCACACATCTACTTACCAAGATGAATGGATAGGAGTGTTGGACACAAGTGAACAAGAGATGGTTGAACATTTGCAAGAAGATTTCAGAAGGAAAAATCTACAACCTCTCGGCCTTCATTGCGGAGGAGATTATAGATGCGGTGTGTGATGGAGATAAGATTATGTATGGTAACATTCTCCTTACCATTTTTTTCTAAGATTGGAGTGCCCGATGGGCCAAACAACTATGTATGGGAATACCCTGATGAGAAACCCTCCCCGCAAAGAGGTTCAAATCCTACACTTGTGACTCGATGACTACACCATACAAAGCATGCTTAGAGAAGTGGTATAAGTGAATGCGTGATGCACTAGGGTAATAATGGAGAATCCCATAACAACTTCCATCCTTAGTGGATGGTGAAGCTAAATTCATTGTATATAATCACTTCTGCATAGGTAGATTTACTTTGATTGATGGAACAAAAAGCCCTTGGTGTAAACTACCCTTTGCCTTCACAACGCAAGTACTTTCAAATTTTGGTCACCGAGGTTCAAGGAAAAAGGAAGTTTAGATTTGATCTAAATAAGGTAGATCAGATTACCGCACACTACACCGAATTCTAGATTCTTGTAAGAAGTGCGCATATGTGGAGAAGTATGTCTCCCATGAAGTAAATATGATGAAGTCAGTGTCAATTCCTATTGCAGGTAAAACAACGGAAAGGGTGTATATCCACCTGAGGCCCAAGTTTGATAAGGGCATGTACTTGGAGGATGATGTGTCTATCTCAAGGGATCTTTCCTTGAATAAGGGAATGAAGAGAGAAATATTAGAGACCACATCAAGTAGGGTCTTTGAGCGCACGTACTCTTGAGGATATAGTAGTGCAAGAGTCAGGTGCAGGAACAAGTACCTACACAAGGAGGAAGAAGTGTCATGTTAAGGAAAAGTTACAAGAAAAATAAAAATCCCCTGTGTTAGAGGAGTCACCGGTGAAAAATAAGTAGAAGGTGGCACAAAGCTCGAACTTTGAGGAGGGAAAGAGTATCAAGGGTGGTGACTCGAGAAGGAGGATGAAAATCGCAATAAATGTAAGAGTCACCTTGTTTATGATGTACACAAGTCCAATGAAGAGGGAGATGAAGAGAAGAATGAGTATGAGGAGGACGTCCATAACAAAGGAGGTAGTCAGGAAGTAGACATATATGCTCGAGAAGACCACGACCTTGACTAGAGGATAGATAGATGAAGCGTAGAGAAGGAAGTGGAGGGTATTATACAACAGTTAGTAGAGCATGAGGTGGAGTGCAATAGCGATGAAGTGCTAAAGGAAATAGAGGAGAGCACGAGTATAGGGAAAGAGTATGGAAGCATGGGCAGAGATCTCGGCCTAGAAATAAGTTTCCACAAGGTAGCGCACAAAGTTGAAAAGGGTGTATTTGTGGCATAGAACACACCATGACTTACATTAATGATCCAAATAAGGTACTTCGTGAACGTTTTCAAATCACAAGGCGCCCATAGACCAACTTCTTGCTTGGTCTTATTTTTATGAAGAGAGTGTGTACCCGCACACAAGGAAAATGCTATCCTAGGATTTTGAGTCCCACGTTGATGAGCCTGAGTTCGAGGTTAATAGTGATGCATTGATGAAGACACCCAATACCAATTGAGTAAACCATCTTTTGAATGCCTAGCATTGCTATCGGATGAGAAATTTTTCAATGCACTCAACAAAGTATCGGTGGAGGTGGAAGTAATAATTTTTAGCAAAGAAATGATAGAATAAGAGTATTGGAGGATGAGCTTGAGAAAAATAATGAGGAGATCATTGAGAGGGACAAGGAGATAAAAAGAAGGAATTGATCAATGCGTAGTTAAGGCATGAGCTGAGGGATGAAAAGGAAAAGGTGTGCACAAAGTCTACAAGAAGGTAGAAGTTATTTCAAATGCCATTATCTTAAAGCACCCAGACTGGCCCCTCTATAGTAGAATTATGAGTTGATCATGCACTACTTAGAAGAATTAACACACATACTCACCATGGAGAGGAAACCACTTGCATTGGAGTTGAAAAAGAGGTGATGGTGCGCCAGAAGGAAGAAGAAAAGTTGAATATTGGGGAGACAATAACTCGGTACTGAGCTCCTTGCCTTAGTGAAGACCACAGATCAAATAGATGAAGTTGTGTATGATAATTGTGGTGACAGATATAGAGTAACAAACATATTGGTTTCTATCCATGTGGCAGATCTGAAGGATTTTCAAGAGAAAAAAGGGAAATAGGGTGAAGCGAGGTAAGATCTTGGCCGAAGTCGAGAAGAAATTGGAATCAATCGAAACCTTGAGGATTTCAATTAAAAATAAACTGAATGAATTGTACCCCCAAGTCACTAACAGGATGGACACGCTAGGAGACCTTAGCAAGTAGATGGAAAACATCGGAGACACGCTGAAGGCTAAGGGAGATGACATAATTTTCAACAAAGTTAGCATGTTGGTAGGTGATTTACTTCAACATGCATAGGTGAGGTAGATGCATGGGATAGAATTAAAGCATCTCTGTGAAAAGATACTTCCCACTCCTCATGCACAATATAAGAAGATCCTTCTATTCTTCCATTCCTTATTCAATTGTAGTTCATTTCATTTCTCCTATTCTTTATTATTTGGTGAAAGAGTAGAGTGTTTACAGGATGGATAACACACGTAGTGTGGAGTAATGTTGGGCCTTGAATTGACTAAGTCCCAAGGTAGAAGAAGTGTAGGCCCGTAGTGCAATAAAGTAAGAAGGTTCTCAAGGAAAGGTGCATAGGAGAAGAGGTTGGTGTGCACAATAAAAGAGGGTTTGGGGAATTAGCCACATTTTGAAGGTGGTGTCGCAGGAGAAACATGTGAGGGCTCGAGTAGGCGTGATGAATGGATAAGGTGCCATCCTAGAGCCTTGGAGGTCAAGAAAAGAATATTCCATGTAGGGAATATTCCTAGGAGGATCATTATAGTTAGTGGAGGCCTTTGTAAGTTGGCATATGCAATCAATCATGGAGGACCACATTTCCACCTGGCATGTGATCTAATCATGGGTAAGCTATGGTGGTGAAGGAAGGATCTAGATTCTATTTAAAGGAGTGCTTGGGTCCAAAATAAATAGAGTTGGAGAGGCAATGAAGTGTTGCAAGAATGTTATGGGTTGTGGTGTTGGGAGCTGCCATTGTTATAGTTAGTTGTTGTTACTATTAGTGCTAGAAAGAGGCTAGGAAAGGATGATGTTATACATAGATGTAGGTGCTTGGGTCTGAAACCAGAGTTGAGATGGAAGAACATAGCTAGGTTTTTCTATGTAAAGTATCTTGTAGGGTTTTGAGATGGTATTTCTTGATATATTCTGGTCTGTATGACCCTTGTGATGTAATGAGGCTACTGTAAATGTTTATAAATCAATATATGATGTGTTATTCTAGATATCTTTGTTTATGGGTATAAACCCTGTGTTATTCATGTTGTTATGGATCAGATCTAGCTTCTTTATGCTTATTACAATGTTTATTTCCATTTTTAGTAAATCAGTTCCTAGATCTCAGTATTCAGTACTTTTTATTTTTGAGTAAATGTATATATTTCTATTCTTGTCACCCATCCTCCATTAATGGAAGAACATTCTTGCAAAGCTCAAATAAATGAGGGGCTGGTGCCCCTACGTGCCTCGGGTGAATGTCCAATGCATACTAGGTGATAGTATGGTGTGCTTGGGGTAGAAATAATGTATTTAAAAGATGACTACAATCTCCTCCAAAGATTATATTAGATCAACATATACAACAAAAAAATTTGATGACCTTCTTCTTCCTTTATGTATAGGTTGTTGTTTTCCACTCCTTTCTTGAAGCCTTGATCAGTTAGGTACCTATCTAATCTATTGTACCAAGCTCTAGGAGCTTGCTTAAGGCCATAAATGTACCTATTTAACGTGTACACATAGTCCTTGTCCTTTCTAAGTTAGAATCCTTCATGTTTTTCAATTTAAACCTCTTGATTTATGTTCCCATTTAGAAATAATGACCAAACATCCATTTGGTATACCTTGAATCTTTTGTATGTTGCATATGCTAAGAAGAGTCTAATGGCCTCCATTCTAGCCATTGGTGTAAATGTTTCTTCAAATTCAACTCCTTCAACTTGTGCATACCCTTTGCAAACAAGTATTTCCTTATTTCTTGTGACCTCACCTCTTTCATTGAGCTTATTTCTAAATACCCACTTAGTTCCAATGACATTCTTGTTCTTGGGCCTAGGCACTAGTTCCCAAGTCTCATTTTTCTCTATCTAGTCCAATTCTTCATTCATAGCATCAATCCAATTTTATCTTTGTTGGCTTTTAAAACATTCTTTGGTTCAATCTTGGATAAGAGAGAAATGTTATCTTGGTTTTGAATACTCTTCAATCTTTTCCTTTTTGTATGCCTTCTGTTTGTTTCTTATTATCTGTTTACATAGGATGACCTCTCTTGACTTGTCTTAAGGGATATTTTGTTTTGGCAATTCTTCATTTTATTCTTATTCTCCTTCTTGATTTATTTCTATAGCTTCATCATCATATTGGATGTTTTTGCACTAACAAGTGTCCTTTGGCTGAGATTTAGTCTTCATTGGATAGGTTTCATCAATTATAACATTTGTGCTTTCTACTATCTTTTGTAAGCTTATGTTGAAGCACCTATATGTTGACCTCAAATAGGAGTATCCCATGAAGTTACCTTCATCAATATTTTATTCAAATTACCAAGATTTTCTTCATCCCTCTTGATGAAACACTTACTTCCAAACACTCTTAGATGTTTCACACTAATAGGCCTTCCTTTCCAAATCTCATAGGGGGTATTATTGTTGTTTATCCTTATTTGAGATCTATTTAAGATGTAAAATTTTATACTAAATACCTCCCTCCAATATCCATCTGAAAACTTGGACTCATTTAGCATAGTTATTTCCATCTCTTGAACAATCCTATTTTTTCTCTCCATAACTCCATTTTGTTGAGGTGTTCTACATGTTGAGAATTTCCTTCTTATTTCATGACTTTCACAAAACTCATCAAACTCATTTGACCAAAATTCACCTCCTCTATCAGATCTCAAAATTTTGATCTTTGCATTTTTCTCATTTTCAACTAGAGATTTGAATGTCTTGAATTTTTCTAGTGCTTTTGATTTTTCCTTTAGAAATGTAACCCAAGTCATTCTTGTGTAATCATCAATCAAGTAACATGAAGTAACTCTCACCTTGAATACTTTCAGTCCTTGTAGGTCCAACAAGATCAATATGGATTAGTTCTAGTGGTCTTGTTGTGGAGTAATCCTTGGAGTTGAATCTTCTCTTGGTTTGTTTTCCATGTAAGCATGCTTTACAAAGAGTATTAGTAAGTTTGGTGATTTTGGGCATGTTTCTCACACATCCCTTGGAGCTAATTTTAACAAGATTGTCAAATTTAGGTTCCCTAACCTCCTATGACAAAGCCAACTATCATCAACCTTTCTTATGAAGCATTTCTCCTTGTTGATCTCTTTCAAAACATATATGTTGTCCTTGGTACTTTTGGTCATGCCAACTAATTTTCCTGACTTTTTCTTCCTTATATCACAACCTTTGTCATGAAATACCAAGGTATACCCTTTCTTGCACATTTGACTCACACTTAGTAGGTTGTTCTTTAAGCCCTCTACATAAAACAAATTATGTGTTATTGTATTTTCATAATCTAGAATCAATGTGCACTTACCTACAATGTTTGTAGATGTGTTATCTCCAAACCTTACCATTCCTGAGGCATCCTCTTTCAATGAGATGAATTTTCTCTTATTCCCTGTCATATGACTTGAACATCCACTATCAATGTACCATGCCATGTCTTCATTTTGAGTATGAAATGATATTTGAGTTGTTAGAATTTTATATTTATTTCTTGTAGGATATATCCTTACTACACACACCTTTTTTACTTTGTGAATCTCTAATTTCAAAAATTTTATCTCGTGACTAGCGTAGTTGAGAATTATATTATACCATTTCATTATTTCTTGTCATTTGTTATGAGTGTAACTTCCTTCCATTATCCCTTGCATATATTATACACTTTGTTTTTCTATGTCCAAACATATTACAAATAACAAAGTAGCCATATAAATAGTGAGTGTGCCTTATTGCATGATACTTTCTACGATTGGAATTAGTAATTCTCTTGGCATTCTTGTTAGTATCCTCTCTTACTTGAGGTGGTTATTGAGTGGTCTTGATACTGAGGGCATCACTTGAAAGGCGTGTAAAGATCAATTTTAGTTTGTGTAGGTCCTTATATATTTCTATGGGTCATTCATGGTGTCCTTTAGGCTTTAGAGGTCCAAAATTTTTAATTTGGGAGTTTCCCTTCATTTTGGATTATTCAAAATTTGAATTCTCTAGAGCCAATTTTGGCTTTCTAGGTTAGTTTAGAGGGTCATAAGGTGCATTTCAAGCATGTATATAGTTTTTCATTGTATTTTATGATTTTTAAGCCTCGTCTTGGGTTTAGGGTGGTGTTGTTGATCAAGGTCTAATGAGGTATAATAAGCTCTTAAATTTTCATATTTAGTGCTTACTTACAATCTTAGACTCCACATGTGACCTTGTGGTTATGCTAGTAAAGGTATTTACATGAGAGATATTCAAATAGTAAGATATAAAACTATATTGTGTAAGCTGTATTATGCATTGATCTATCTATTGAAACTAATTTCTTTAAGGATTTGATGAGCTCCAAATAGGGAATTTTGTGTTCTTGATGTATCTCTACTATGAATGAGTGTGTTTATGCTTGAAATAGCAATTTACAATGCTTAAAAACTCCATAACAGTTTAATAAATGTAATATAAATTGTAAATGGTTCATTTTATGGTATTTATGTTTGTAATAAGTGAGATTTATGTTTGAAGGGGATGAACGAACAAAAGGATTCTATAATCGTTTATTGTAAGAGTTAATGGTATGAAAACTATACATGAATGTATATTGAATGATTAGGATATTCATAGTTTGAGATGAATAATTATGTCCTGGAAGGAAGTATAGGGTCTATTAGAACCACTTAGGAGTCTGGTGTGGATATGAAATCTATTACTTCATTAAAAATTAGATACAAATAGAATTTTTGTGTTGAGAAGGTAGAGTACGAAGAATGAAGGTGTAACACATATTATAAAGAAGGAATTAAACCTCACACTGTAAGATTAGAATTTGGGAGGCATTGAGATATGTCAAGGAATTATAGTTTGAAACTTTGAAATAATTTAAAAACAAATTATAAGAAGAAAAACTCCTCAAAGCTAACATGTAGATACGGTGAATAGATATTCAAAAAGGTGACCAAAGGTACTAATTTAGGGTTTGTCAATAACAACCTTGAAAAAGTTATTTTCCGTCAAAAAATTGACTTATTACGGAAGAATTTTTAGGTTTCATTGGAGGAAAATCACAATATTTGTGGCATTACACTAGACACAGTCTATCCCCATTTCTTAAGACCTACACAAACCACGAGTTGTGGGGGTTTTAGCCACATTTTTCAAAAAAAAGTCATATTGGCAGCTTGCACACTTGAAGTTCATATAAATGGGTATTTACAACGGGCCTTAGTTGAGAAAATTAATTCTCCAATAAAATTTTATGCAAAATTTTCAATTTTACTAAGGCTAGTACCAATAATAAGGTAAGGGGAGAGGCTATGAAGGAATGGGGTTTTGAAATCAAAGATGAACCAAACTATTTTGCACACTCCGTAACTCATTAAATGGTACTTAAATAATTTTAGAACATTTTCATAACCATAGTGTATTTCTCTAACTCCCAATCTTCCAACATCATTGTTCTCAAGTGACACCAAATGTAAATTGAACAAAAAGAAGACAATTTGATTAATTCTTTGTATTCCATTAAGTTTGGTGATTGTGTTGGCAAGATTTATTGATGGTTCACATGATTCTAGCCTAGAGTTCTTATTTTGAGTGTTGGCGAGGAAAATTGGTGGTTATCTTTCCAACGCTTTGGGAATCTAAGTCCCTCTACTTTACTGGTGAAATTTTTGTATATGCATACATGAGTGAAAGTGAGTTTTATCCAAATGGCCTTATGGTCAAGGATCCAATAAGGGCACTCCACTGACCCTATGTCAAAGCTAGCAATATCTTTCTAGGGAAGACTTTGTCTAAAGAGAAGGAAATGGGAGTGATAAAATAGGTAGAGGAACTAATGTGCGGTAGTAGAAAATTAGATTCGCACGCACTAGTTAGAAGTTTCATCACATGCACTAAATTAAGAGGAAAAAAATTGCAAGTAGAGCAATAACACCAAATAAAATTTGATGAGCACAAAGTATCGGAAATCCCTTAGTCAAAGAAATATAGAAACTCCTCGTATTGTTTTCTCTCAAAAAAATTGTACATATTGGGGAAATGGAGGAAATTTGAGAATGAGGGGAATGGAAGAATTTGGCTATCTCCTTTGTTCTCTCAATGTACTCTTGAGTTTACAAAATCAATCACCAACCCTTTGAAATGGGAATGAATTTATAATTTGTAGGAAGAGAAATGACTTTTCACATACTCCCTAATGACTCTTTGTATGTCTCGACATGACTTAAGACTCTTCACCTTCCTAGGAAAACATTAAGTCCTTTTTATAACATAAAGGTGACTTATTACATTAGAAACATTAAGACATACGAAAAAGTGTAACCCCAATGCAAGATTAGAATATTGAGGAGAGAGAATTTTGGGGGAAAGAGAGAGAGAGAGAGAGAGAAAAAGGAGAAGAAGGAAGAATGATGTCAATGATGATAGATTCCACCTCTGATAAATCCCACGGATCCTTCCAGATGAATCGATGAAGTGCTCTAATGTGATGAACTATGAATCTCTAAAATCGTGTGCACACTGAGAAAAATCCTTCGGATGAAATTTGAACAATATGAACTAAGTGTTTAAAAACATTGTTGAATTAATCATTCTGTAGCCATGAGTATCACTCGTGAAGATCCTCATCTTAAGGGATTATAGCCTTGGAAAGAATATTGTTCGACTCCCTATAACGTTGTCACAACTCGCACTAATTTAGACATGATCCTGATGAAGTATTTTATGAATGGTCTAATGGTTTCAACTGCAAATACCACCTCCCACATACCAATTAAAACCTAAAATTAGTGTCAAAAGACATTTTTGACATCCTCATTATCACCTACTTTGTATAGTATGATGATAGAGACTACACTTTTTTCTATCTCTTACTTGGAAGTAAAATATTGTGTTGACTTCTTCCCTGTCCATTTATGCTTCATGATTTCTTTAGAAAAAATAACTTACTATTTTTAGTAAGTATGAAAATTCATCTGCCTCGTACCTCAACTGGATGTTGCAACTCATATTTCCCTTTCTCCTTGCATTCCTCTCACCTTTTGGATCAATTTTCTATTTTTTGTATGTGCTCGTGGGACCACTTACTATTATTAGTGAGAGTCAAAATTGGACCAAAATTCCCATTTTTATGAATTCTCAGGTGCAGTGCATCTTAATGTGCAACATCCCCCTCACAGGTTCTTCTATTGATGATTTCCAAAAATAGCAATACACTATGCAAAAGACTTGCTATTTTTAGTATGTGGGCTTCTAGAGGTTAGATTGATGTGCAAAAAAAAAATTGATATGAATTTTTTCCCAATATCAGCCCTCTGAAATCTTAGACCTACCCGCTCAATAGTTTAGGAGATTTTAAACTTTTAAATTTCTTGACCTAGTGGCACTTCTAGACACAACAACCATTAATGGACCTCAAAAATTTCAGGTCTATTTTTCTCCTCTGTTTTTGATGTAAATAATTTTTTGATATGGTTTTTTACTTAATGTGATTTCAGTAAAATCTTGTTTCAATCCATTTGTCGGTTGACGGAAATCAAGCTTTTTATCTCGTTGGGTCGAGAAAGAGGATTTCTTCACTATGAAAGTTTTATGACATGAGAGGAGGGTTTAAAGTTATGTTTATGATGGTTTGGATAAATAAATAAACATAAAAAAAAAAATTGTTCGTCAATCCCTACATCTATTTGCAATATTTCTTCAAATTTTGATTTCACGGCAATGGGGATTTTCGTTATTCTTCTTCTCTATTCTTCGTTTCTTATCCTTAGCTTGATGAAATATTCTTATGATACCTTTGTATCACCATGGGAAAAGTATTTTATTTCTTTTTCGAGCTGGTTTGAGATTTGGCAATGGCGAGTTTTGGTAGGACATTGCAGAGGAGTTTGCAAATACGGTTATGCAGGGAATGCTAGATATTAGAAGTGTAAAGCTAGGTTATTTCAACCTTTTGAAATAAAGCACAGATGGGAGATAGAAAAATTTTCATGTCCCTAATGTCCCTCACCTCAACCTGGACTTGAGGGACATCAAATTCCACGATCAAGGTGATGACATGTGGCTAACATCTAACAGGGATTAAAGCCAAAAAAGTAGGTTAACAAAAGCGAGGGCTAGAAGCCGGTCACATGGGTGAAAAGTGGTCTCCTTAGGGGCTGGGTACATTTTTCCATGTTTAATTTCCCTATCCTTGAGGGACATAAGGGAAATAAATCCTGCTAGGATCCTAGAGCTAACACGTGTCCTTCTAAAATTTTAATAACTCCCAAAATCGCTCAAGAGGGCAACTTGAAACAGCGATAACTTGAGCTCCACATAGATTTTTTGATGAAATTGTATATGATCTAGAATGGAAATGGACTCTGAATAAATGGTGGGGGTATCAATTCTTAATTCCTCCATTTGATCTCTCGAAAAATAGGAGTTTTGATTTGGTACTCACCTATGTATGTATGAAAAAACTACTTGTAGATCCATTACACCAAAGTGTTTTGAAAAAATAATTTGACCATATTTTAGGGCTTGGAATTCCCTTTCGAATATGTTTTTGTTTTCAACTAACTCCATCTGGAGCTCCTAGAATCACCCTCCTGAAGCTCACTAGTTATTTTGGCATGTGCACTTTGCCTAGGCCTGTGAACACTAATTTTGAAAAAAGCGCCCCAACTTATCTGGATCCTTCCTAAATATTCTTGTTATCCAATTTTCCCCTTGGGAAAAATTTGACAAACAAGAGATTACATACAACGAAAATGGAGGAGTTGTTTTCATCATGGAGGCTTGCTTTTTGGATTTGGGCGGATATGGTTAAAACAAGTTCGAGCAAATTGCATAGGAAGCTCGGGAGCTCGAGCTATTTCAGAGAATCAAAAATTCTGAAGTATGAAATTTTGGACTTAGGAGGTGGATTTTTTCAAAGATCTCGGCAAAATGAAAATGTCTCGCAAGTCCAAAATTTTAGAATTTCAGGTTTCAAGGTTTCGGAGATCTTAGGGTGCAAAGGTGGAAAATTGGAGCAAAAATTTTGAAACCCGAAACTTCAAAAGTTTGAAATTTTAGAATTTTGAGTTTCGGGGATCTCAATGAAAGAAAATAACTAAATACAAAACTCCAAAATCTGAAATTTTGGACTTTCGGTTTCAAGTTTTAGAAACTCTCAAAGAAAAAAATGGTGAAAATGTATGAAATTTCGAATTACGAAAGTCGAGAAATTTAAGACTTTCAAACTTTCAGTTTCAATTTCAAAGTTTTGGAAGTCTCGAGCCCCAAAACATGAAAATCACATGAAATGTCTAAAATTTTGAATTCCAAATGTCTGAAATTTTGGACTTTCAGAACTCTCAAGTAAATTTTGCATATGAACAGTGTTTCGACTTCGAAAGTCTGAATTTTGGGTTTTTAGAGGTTGCATGCTTTTCGGACTCCAAAGTAGGAAGATCAATAATTACAAAATGACACCTCGACCTTCAGATGGCCATAACTTTTCACTAGGAGCTCGGATTTGAGAAAGAGAGGACGTTTTGGAAAACTCTCAACGAATGCTATTTCAAATTCTTTGAGACTAAGTTCTTAAAAATGAAAAATATATTTTGCCATTTTTTTAGGTGTCCTAAGTTTCTCACCTACCACCATTAATGAGGTATGGGCTTCCTTTCTTTCCCAACAAGGAACAACACATGGAGGCATGGGTTTTATAAAGAAACCATCATTGTTATAGGTGAATTCAAGGTAATTTTTGGGTGGTTGAAGCTAGTTTCAGAATTCTTCTATCTTCTTCTCTAATTCTTCCTATATATTGCAGGAGGGGCTTTTTCAAAATTTGGACATTTTTGCTTTGTACCCTCCCTTCTTCCCTTCTCTACAAATGAATTTTTGGAGTTTTCAAACCTCCCATTCAATTTGTAATGTAATTTTTCTCCTCTTGGGTATTGTAATGCACTGTATCAATTTTTGGAGCAATAAGATAAGTCTGTGGATGATTTCAACCCTCTCTTGTGTTCATTGCATCCTCCGATCTCTCATTGTATTTTGGTTAACTATGCATGGTGATTGTATTGCATTCCTATGGTTTGTGTTTAATGTCAAAGTAGGTGTTCAACATTCCTTTGGTGCGTCACCTTTGTTAGTTTAGGTTTATTTTCATGCATCTTCTCAACCCCTGTCTCCTTGAAAGTTATAGTAGATCTTAGATTATATCCTTTGCAAATTGTATATGTGCACTGAACAAAGGTATAGGAACCGGGCTTCATCAGATATCTCTCTCGATTCGTAAAGTCCCACACTTTGGGAGACGCTCCATGTTATGCAATCACACTGAGATTCTCAACCCATTGAATTGTAGATGTTCAAGGGTGTTGTGATTATCGTCAACTATTAGTAAATCAAATCCATGATGTTCCTAGGATTTTGATTCACCTTCTTTTCCGGTTCGAGTTTTCTATTCCATTCCATGGGTTTCTCTAGTCCTAGGAAGGCGAGTGATAACCCTTCACACAATGTAGGGGAGTTGATTTAAATTTCCTAAATCCCCTAAGGGATTTAATTAACACCAATTGGGAGGTTACTAGATCGACGAGGTAGACCAACGGTCTCTTGGATTGATAAAACATGAAAAATTTGGTAAAGGGGTATCGTTATCATGCTAAGAAATTGTCAATTTCCTGTTACACACTTGTACAAAGTGTAGACACCCCTAATTTCACATCTTTCCTAAATCAATTAATTCCCCTACCTCATTTCCCACAAAAATACACTTCGAATTAATCAAATATAATTTGATTAATTATCCATTTCAAATCTAAAAATAACCTAATCCTTACCACATGTCATTATTCTCCATGCTTTTCTACTATTAAATTCAAAATTCAAATTCAAATTCTCACCCACTCTTCATGGTCCCCACTCACCTAAAATCCTCCACTTATGAATTAAAAATCCAAAATAAAAAAATCACCCATTCTTCGTGGTCCCCACTCACCTAATCTTGCCCACATTTTCAAACCATGATTACTTAAATTATTACAAGTTAATCACTTCCTCAGGATATAAATATAGCCTTACCCATCCCCTCTAACACATGGAGAATAAATTTGAATTCCCTATCTAAGTTCTTGCATCATTTGAGCAAAGAACATCCTTCCACCTCATTCTAATGCCCAAATAGCCTCATCTTGAAGCACCCCAAATCCATAATCCTTTTACCCATTTGGTGCAAAGTAAGTGGATCATTGTTGTAGGAAGGCCTTGCTCCATCTTGAGAAAATAACCTACATATCATGCAATCAGGGCTCAATCCATGTTTCCTAGCCCATTTTGAGGTTTGTTATGAGAACATGAAGGAGGGTATTATTGTTAGTATTTTACTTCCTTGTTAGTAGTGCATTTTTCCTAGCTTACATTCTAGCACGCTCGGTTACTTTTGATCTGTTACCATTGATTTCCCAATTAGTGGTTTTATCCATTCTTTGTTTATTATTGTTCATTATTATCTCCTTTTCCATGCCTTATGGCCTTCTTTGGTTAACCTTCATGCTTGTGGGTAGTGTTTTTGTTGTGTGGTGTCTTGTGGTGCATCTACAGGTTATAGTACCAATGAACCTACAATGCTTGTTATGTCTTTGATCTCCTCAGCGCTTGGTGTTTAACAGAGGGACATCTATCACCTGATCCAGATACTTGTGGATCATGGTAGAAATATTCAATCCTATGGTCATTACAGAGGTTACATTTTTGAATAGTTCTTGGTTGGTTTTTCTATTCACTCATAATCTGCAGAAACAAATGAACTAGCCATTAGCTTATCATCCTCACACATGGGAAACCAATCCAAAAATGAATTTATTTATTTATTTTAGCTAAAATAATTATTTTGTAGGAAATCAATCTTATTTACTAATCACTTTTTAGTTTTCCATGCATATCTAGATCTTAGTTTATCTAATGTTTTATTGATTTCCTTCCAAAAATTAAAAAAACAACAAAAACAACCAATCGATCTTGCTTTACACACATTTTTAACCACTTAGTTTTTCAATACATTTAAATATTTTCTCTAAAAATAATACTATCTCACTTAGCAAGTTTTCTTTATTTAGATCTCAATTCTCACATCTCTATCATTTTTCATTTTAAATGCTATAAACATGTATATTTATTTATTAAATAAAAACAAATTGTAAATATCCTAACCTACCTACCCACAACTCCACACCCCATTATCTCCTACATCCCACTTTTATCAACCACCAACTCGTCACCCACCGATCACATCTCCCAGCTCTTCGTTCACTTCCCCGTCCCCATTCAAACCTCTCCCATCCATTCAAATCTTCCCTACAAGTCTTCCTACTCTTCTCCCCATTTCCTCAACTCCCAACTTCAAACTATCCCTTCCCCAATTTCCACGCAGCCCCCTAAACCCAACTACCCACGTCAACCCCTCCCTATTTCCCTCCACGTAGACTTGTTCTCTCCCACCAATCCCTTCATTTCCTTCCATACAACCTCACCACACACCACCTGAGCCCTCAGCTCACCCATCCCAACATCCCCAACACCGACCCCAATCCACACCATCTCCCCGACACCTATCACACCTCACCTTCCTCGTAGACCCCTCCACCTATTTCCCCATCCCGTATCCTCTCTGCCATGACTCCCTTCTCCCCTCATCGAGCTTCATCCCCCTTCCCTCCCC
This sequence comes from Taxus wallichiana var. yunnanensis, assembly GCA_018340775.1. NCBI lineage: Eukaryota > Viridiplantae > Streptophyta > Pinopsida > Cupressales > Taxaceae > Taxus > Taxus wallichiana. The sequence continues at coordinate 314,109,929 of CM031237.1, forward strand.
CTATTTCCCCATCCACCCACCTTATTTCCTACCCCCTAACCTGACTACCCATGTCCTCGGCCACTCATCCATCCCACACAGTTCCTCTCCCCGTTTATCCCTCCTCGGCTTCCCACATAGCCCTCCCCAACCTCCACGTGAAACTATCTCATATTCCTTCCTCTCGACCCATCCACCCCCATCTTCCTTCCACATGACCACCCAACTCTTCCCACATACCACACCCCTTTCCTCCCTCCCACGTCAACTCTCCCAACTCCCACTCCATTTACGAGCCTCCCACTTTCCCGGATCTCCTCTTCTCATGTAAACGCCTCCCAAACCATCCCCGTGGATAACCCAAAGTGCTCATACATCCTGCCACACCTCATTTTCCACACCATCCTAGGTGACTTCCACAACCATTCACCTACTTGGCCATGACTATGACCAACCAAATTTAACTCATGTATTTTGTCCTTCCATGATCCCCGAGCTCGTATCTTACGTAGCCACGTTCTAACCTTAAAGATCACTATTTATGTTTCCACATAACATTAAGCTCGATGTTCACAAAACATTACCCACCGCATGTCAAAATGAATAGTTACTTTGACTTCTAAAATAATCATTATCAAGATATATTTTCATTCATTTCAACCTATCACGTACCCTATTAATTAAAATGTTCACATACTATATTCTCTTAAAATTTTCCATTACGTCCCTTTCCCATTTCTAATTTTAATTCAAAACGCATTTGTTTTCCTCTAAAGTCCACCTTTTCATCATATCAATCCACATTCTTTCCATATAAGTCCATATTTTCATCTTCACAGTCGTATAAGAGCTTATTCAAACCCACCACGTTCACACTCCCATCAGTTGCCACTTGAGTTATTTTCTCTTTATCACGATTTTCATAACACTCTTATTTAATTAAGTCTTTTATCAATTAAACATTTTTCATCACTTTTGGTAGCTTTGTGCACCATTGTTAACAATTTTTCACCATTTAATTTTTAAGTTTGATGTAGTAATTTCTTGTGCAAAAACTTTACGATCATAAACAAACTTACTTTTTCGAGATCCATTTTCCCACTTATCGTGCGATATTTATCGCTTTTTCAAGTAATTATTTTTCAAGATCATTTGTAATCATGTTTTGTGATTTTTAAGTCCTCATTCACCATCTCCACATTTTATTTTATCAACATAGTTTTGTGATTTTTCACACTTTGTGCTTATAATTAATTATTTTCAGTAATCCTTCTACTAACCTTGTGTGTAGGTACAAACTACTCATCATTTTCTTGCAGGACCTTTTTCAAAAATACAGGACCTATTCACACCTCTCTTGCCACACTTATTAGGTCCACATTCCCCATCATCTTTTTCACCTGGAGGTTACCCGGCTCCCGCAAAATAAAAAAAATTGCCTTACATTCCAATTTTCCACAACGACACTTCTGGTAACATTTTTAATGCTCTTCTTTTGTTGTTTTTCTTTTCTTTGTGAAGATAATCGTTATTACTATTTCACAATAAAAATTATTAAAAAAATTACAAAATATATTCCAATTGTATCCGTGTATTCTCTTTTCCTGCACTTGAAGCAATTTGGAAAATCAGAAATGATCGCGATTGTTTAGTTTCTTGTTCTAACATTACAGGATCCATTTCCTTATTATTTTATGTTTCTAGCTATCATCTTAATCAATTTTATTTGTTTTCACTAGTTATATTTGTTCATTCGTTAGTTGTGTATGCTCTTTTCTGTGCCTTTGAGCGATCTGGAAAATTAAAAAAAAACCACGATTATTTTTCTTCCTAACATTTTGTCTGTAGGATAACTACTAATTTGTTTTCTGTAGGACCGTGTCGCTAGAATATTGTCAAAAATGAAAAACAAAAAAATCCCGCAAAACTACCACCATTCAAAATATACTTGTTGAAACCAACAAAAATTAGTACGCTCAGGTATGTAATTATTTTCCACCAGTGATTTATTTCAAGTTGGATAGAACCTTGCGTTTAATCACTCCATCATTTTTTTGCAAGTAGTTGAGGTGGATTTCATCACCACCAAAGCTACTTTTTCTCATAATGAGTGTTTAGTATTTACCTTGTCCCCTCTTCACTTACAGTAATGATTTCATGTGGCACATGCGAGTCACACCTAAATACTTGTAATAACGAAGCACAGGCATCTTCCTGTAAATCTTCAGGGAGTTATAAGGACACCATATAAATTCATCCCCACATCACCTACCACCTTTTCAAAACCTGTTTTGGACGTGGTGATTCACTCAAGGTAAGTAAGAATTAGTGAGTCTCCTCTAGTACTCTAAGGGTTCCTCGTACCAATTTTGTCCCCATATAGAATTAGGTATATTAGGACTAGGGTATATCAGAGGATGCATATTTTGGAGTGATAAGAGCCTACATCCATCATTATATAGCATAATTATATGATTTCATGGAACAATGATCATTCCTAAAGAATTAACCTCTGAGCCAAAATAATTTGATTCACATAATTGCTTTTTATTTGTAAGAAAAATAGTTTAGCATTGTTTTATCATAAAACTTGGCTGATATCAATGCGTTCATTGTAAAATTTCACACCCTAGTTTTGTTCCACAAAAATCATTTCTCGAACAATTCAATACCGAGTGAAAACCTACAAATAATCCAACAACACAGACCTAAACATCACACCGATTTCATTCACTTTCTTCACTAATAATACATCCACCATAGCTTTTCTTTGGCTATATCCAATCTGATATTGAGTGACTAGCATTCACTTCCCATATCGTCAATTTTCAAAACATCCTTCATAGTTTGTTTCAAGCTATATCAAACTGATATTAGGTGACTTGTTTGAGTTCACTCCTTATTTTTCAACCATCACGTTTATCCAAATCACATCCAACACAAATCCTTTCATAACTCATTTTGAGTTATATCACAACCATATTGAGATTAACCTGTTTGAGTTACTCTCCCTGTCAACAATCCAGAGCTTGTTCAAGCCAAATCTATACAATGTGAAACAAATTCCCTAATAACTCGTCTTGAGTTATATCACAATCATATTGAGATAACTTATTTGAGTTACTCTCCTTATTAGTCATCATGAGCTTATTCAAGCTAAATCCAAAGCAATCAAATTCTCATTTAATCACGTTTGCTCAAAATTCCTACCCACTTTTTACAGCTTAATCAAGCACACACCTATCTCATCATGGTATTCACATGTAGTCACAATCATGAAAATGATGATGAATAAGTCACACAACTAGAACTCACCAATGAAGAACAAGAACAAGTAAATAGGGTGATAGAACAAAACAAAAATGAATATCTATTACGCATCCTAGCCATGGGAATAACCACCCCCGACTTGGGACTGAAAATTTAAACACACTTATCAACAACGAGTGAATCAAGTTATCACAATAAAATACAAAACAATATAAATAGCTCTTCGTCCGACGAGTTATTCACTAAAATCCAAGACTTAACAAAGAAACTTGAGGAAGCAACTGCTAGAGCTAAAAGGTTAAAAGAACCAATCTAGACCCCAATACTCACGACATTCTTGATAACCCATCCCCTGCCTCTCCATTCACACAAGAATGGAAACATATGAAAGAAACCATTCAAGGACTACAAAAACAATCAAAACAATTCAACTTTGAAGAATTGTGTCCTTATCCATTTGATATAGAGATATCATGCTTACCATTTCCGTCATCCTTTGAAATACCAAAATTTGATAAATACAAAAGCAAAGGTGACCCCCGTGAACATGTCAAGGAATTTTACATGCAATGTCAGGAAGTTTCCTATCGTGACACATATCTTTTACGATTATTCCCCCAAATTTTAGGAGGATAGGCTTTAGACTGGTTTTTCCATCTTCCCAAAGGGTCAGTCATGACATTCACAGACTTATCGGAGAAATTCAGTCAAACATTTTTCCTACAACTTAGACTCAGAAATAACCATTCTTGATCTCGTAACACTAGACAAAGGCCCAACAAAAAATTTCCTCCTTTTACAATGAAGGCGAGGAAGTACAACTGTATTTCCCTACTCAATATCCGAGAGACAACTAATTAGCATTTGTGTTCCAAATATCAACGTTGAATTACATTCCACATGTAAATGCATTATCTAAATAGTTTCAAAGAAGTCATTGAAAAGGGAACACAAATCAAAAATCCCTCATTTCTAAGGGCTTACTTAAAGCACCCTTTAGGGACCAACCTTATCGAGACACCCCTCAAAACCAGGACAAATCCAAATTCTTTAACCGAAACCAAAATATAGTCAACGATGGCGTTACTGATTCCCACCATGTCTGAAACATTCAAAACAATCCCATCAACACATTAAAATCCAAACAACCAATCATAATCCCTAGAAAGGAAGTTCCTTCTCATGTGAAGAAGACAGTTCACTCCTCTCGGAGAAAGCCTATCTAGTGTCTTTCGTCACTTGGAAAATGCCAACATGATTACATATCCCATCATCAAACCCTTCGAAGAAGGAAAACCCAAACCAAATTGGTATAAGGACAATGAATATTGTGATTACCATCACATAAAAGGGAAACCTACAGATCATCATAGTCAAAATTTTCTTTATACGTCTTCCTTCGAACATGTCATAGGATCTCTATTAGCACAACATAACGATCAAGCAAAAGAATAGGTTGTATATTACCTTAGTCAAACACTTATTGAGCATGAAGTACGTTATTCCCAAATCGAAAAATTATGCTTAGTGGTCTCCTTTGCATTCCATAAGTTACGTCATTACTTGCTCAATCACACAACTAAGTTGATCGCCAAGATTGATCCTCTCAAGTATCTCTTGTCGACCCATTCTCACAAGAAGAATGTCTAGTTGGGTCGTACTACTTAGTGAATTTGATGTCGAGTTTATTCCACAAAGAGAAATTAAAGGACAGGTCCTTCAAGACCAACTTGTCGAGGAACCCTTTCTAGCACTGAGAGAACCACTTCATTTCGCTTGTCCCGATGAAGACCTTCTACACATAGAAATCACGTCAAGCTTGGACTCTATTTTTTTATGGATCTTGTAATCTCCATGGCTCAAGGGCTGGTATTTTTCTTATCACACCTAGCGGACATGTCATCCCTAAATCATTTTGGTTAGAATTTACATGTACCAAAAATATCTCAAAATATGAAGCTCTAATCCCAAGATCAAAACTAGCCATTGTTATCCAATTTTACCCCTTGGACAAACATGACCTTCTCATGAGAGAAGATGACCAGGTTGATTTATTCATGGATGATTTTTTTGGAGTTGGGTGAATATGGTTGAAGCACTGAGAAAATTGTAGATATTTTGGGAAAATAAGAAGTCCAAAAATTCGGGTTTCAGACTTCAGAGGTTGAGATTTTTCGAGATGGGCTAAGGTGGATTTCGAGGACTCAACAAGCAAAAAGAGTTCTCAAACACGAAACTCTGCAAGTTTGAAATTTTGGAATTTCGGGTTTTATGGTTTCTTAACTCTTAGAGTGCAAAGTTGGAAAAATGGAGGAAAATTTCTGAAACTTGAAACTCCTAAAGTCGAAATTTTAGACTTTTAGGTTTAGGAATCTTAAGTGAGTGCAAAATCCACAAATACGAAACTCGAAGGTACAAAATTTTGGACTTCATGTTTCAGAGTTTTGGACGTGCAGAATTGGGGTTTCAAAAGTCTCGGCGACAAAAATGGAAAAGGGACCAAAAGTATCTAAAATCTCAAAAGTCTGAATCCCGAAAGGGTTGGATTTCGAAGGAAGGAAGTCAATGCAGTTTCAAGGTCAACGTGGTGGCGGTTTCAAGTTTTGAGTTTTAGAACCTCAAGTTTTGGGGTTTTGGAACTCTTGAGGTGATTTGGGTGATGAACACTACAAAAGTGCTTTGAAAAGGTTAAATTTCAAAGCTTGAAAGTATGAAATTTCAGACTTTCGGGTTTTGGGGTTTCAGAGGTTCAAGTTTTGGACTTTTGGAACTCTCAAGAAAAGTTTGTGGATGAACAATGTTTCAATATCCGAAATGGAAATGTATGAAAGTACAAATTTCAAGATTTTGGAGGTTACATGCATTTTGGACTCGAAGAATGTGAGAGCCAACCACCCGCCATTTTTGTAGAATGACACCTCGACCTTCAGATGGCCATAAATTTTGACTGGGAGCTCGGATTTGCACAAGAAAGGAATTTATGGAGTGTGTTAGGATTCTCACCTACCCCAATAATGAAGGTATGGGCTTCCTTTTTTTCCCAACAAGGAATAGTACATGGAGGCATGGGTTTTTCAGTAGAACCCATCATTGTTGTAGGAGAATTCAATGCATTTTTGGGTGGTTGAAGCAAGGATTTAAATTCTTCTCTTCCCCCTTTTCTCATTTTCTTCCTATATATTGTAAGGAGGGGAATTTTTCTAAAGGTTGGATAGTTTGGCTTTGCACCCTCCCTTCTTCTACGGTATATAAGTGAAATTTTGGAGTTCAAACCTCCCATTCAAAACTGTAATGTAATTTTGTGCCTCTTGGCCATTGTAGTGTATTGTATCAAATTTTGGAGCAATAATACATGTTTGTGGATGATTTTCAACCCTCTCTTGTGTTCATTACACCTCTCGATATCTCATTGTAATCTTGGTTATCTGTGGTATGGTGTTTGTATTACATTTCAATGGTTTTTGTTTAATGACAAAGGAAATGTTTCAAACATTATTTTGGTGCACCACCTTTGTTAATTTAGGTTTATTTTATTGCATGTACTTAACCCTGTCTCCTTGGTAATTTAGAGTAGATTTTAGAGTATATTATCTACAAATTGTATGTGTGCACTTGAACAGAGGAATAGGAACTGACCTTCATCTGGAGAGCTTTCTCGGTCGCAAAGTCCCACACTTTGGGAAAAGCTCCATGTTATGCAATCACACTGATAGTTTCAACCTATCTAGTTGTAGACATTCATGGGTGTTGTGATTACGCCTCAACATCTATATCTTGGAATCTTATAGAGTTACTCGTATTTGTTGATTCTTTACTTATCATCAAACAAATTCTTTGATGAATACCAGTCAAGGATGAAAAAGTTATCCCATGTAAATGCATGGTTGATAGTCTTCAAAGTTATTTTTAGATTAATTAGCTTTGATCAAATCCCCTAGAATTTGTAATAAATCATCAACGCTATGGCAACCATTGGATCCTTGTTATAAATCGCATCTAAACCCCAGGAACATTTTTCGTAGAACATCTCTTAATGCATGTCTATGATCTTCGAAAACACTATGGTATGCGAAATTATGGTTCTAAATAACCCTTGGTACCCGTTATCCCAAATTTTTCCCCTCAAGGTAAATTTGGATAACCTGCATAATTTTTCAGGCTTGAGTGAGTAAAATTGGTCAAAGGCCAAAAATTAGGTCTTGGGGTCCCTTTGGCTCTTCTCTAACTTCCTTATCCAAAGAAAAAATCCAAGAAGTTAGAAAAGTTGAAAAAATCCCAAAAAATGGCCTCTTTTAGTGTAGTGCGAGAAAAAGTGGAGGTTTTGTCCCAAGCCGCATAGGTACGCTCGAGATATCCGAGACTCGAAAACTGAAATGGCCGCATTCCTTTATTATGTGGAAAAATCAGAAAAATATGTCCCAGATAGTCCATGGGACATCGGGACATCCGCATACATGCATCGCCAAAATGGTGTAGGTAGAGGAAATCGGTGAAATCAGATTTTTTTGTCCCGCGTGGTCTGCGGGACACTTGGGACACAAGTGCATGCGGGACCCGCATGGACAAAATCACTGTAGGAAAGAGAAAGTCAGATAATTCAAGTTTTTTGGGACCAAGACGCATAGGTACACATAGGAAATCCAGGACCTAAAAACATGAAATGGCCACATTCTTTTGTTGTGTGGAAAACCAAAGAAATATGTCCTAAGGCGGTCTTCAAGACAGGCGGGACAGGGTTAGGATGCACAAACCCAAAATCACGCATGATCAAAGGGAGATGTAGGAAATGTGGAGGTCAATGGCCCTCATAGCCTTGTCAACATTGGGACATTTAGGATACCAAGACACGAAATACCCGATATAGCCATATGTAAGGGAAAACAGGCGAGATCGGACCCGAACTTCAAATGGCCATAACATTTGAGCACGAGCTCCGATTTTCACAAAATTTGACTTTTGGAATGAGCACAACATCTTCTATGCCAAATGAAATGGATTTCTTAATTTTTATGATGGTATAGATATGAATTTAAAATAAACATATTCATCTCTAGCAAATTAAATGCTCGATCCCGTTAAATGATAGAAATGCTTGGGAGACCCAAAATAGCTACCCACACTTAGATGGCCATAACTTTTGCATTTCTCATAGAAAACACACAAAGGTGGTACCATTGAATCATGTTTATGAGCTCGATGCAAAAAAATCAAGAAATTCAAAATTTGATGAGAAATAAATGATGATTTTTTAGAAAACGTGGCTAGGTTCAGAACAATGTTTTATTTGGTAGTTGGATGCATTCAATGAAGCATGGGATGACATTTCTCACTGTTGTAAGTCATGGGACAAGTATAGGAAACCTTTTTAAGCAACAAAACATCATTTCACTTCATTTACTACATCTTGCAAGTGGTTGAAGGACAAATTTTGGGATTTTCATTTTTCCCTCTCTCTCTCTCCTCTTAGAAATCTATAAATTGGAGTGTTGGGATCACGGTAAAGGAGATAGCTTTTGAGTAGAAAAACTCAAAAATTATTTTGTGAAACTAATATGTTTTAGGCCCTTGTAGTGGAATCCTTGCATGGTGATCTAGGACCGTATTCGTAATAGATTGGATTATGTGTATCATGAATCAATCAATACAAGTTTATGGATGTATCTTCCCCTACTTGTATTATTTGCATACCTCTTTCCCCTTCAATATCATTGCGTATATATTGTGTCTATCTTATGCTCTTACAGGATCCATTATCATTGTGTGTGTATGAAATGTTGTTGTGAATGCATTTGTTGGGTGTGGAGAACTATTATCACCCTTCCTAGTATGCATTTTGCTTTCTACTTTTCACACATTGGAAGACTATTCTCACACTCTCCTTTTCTCGGTGTATCACCACTTTAGGGTAGGATTTGTTTTCATACACTCTCTTTCCGGTCTCTTGGAAATTTAGATTAGGATTAGATAGTTTTGCATGTATTAAAGTAGATTGTGGAAAGTAGTTTACGAGCAAGAACTAGCTTTCTTTGGAAGTTTATCTTAAGTAGTAAGTCCCACAACTCGGAGATGGTACCCATGTTATCGAATCACATTATATGAGCTCAAGCAAACACACTTGTGAAAACCATAGGGTGTTGTGATTTGGTGATAACAATACTATTATATTTATACCTTCATCTATGATAAAACATTTTCTATCGACATGAAACCAATGCATAAACATGTTTTATCACAATGTGCCTCTCGTTACACTATTTTAGAAACTCTTTATAAAAAAGTATATGATGGCATCCTACTCCGATGTCTTAATTAGGAAGAAGACTTGAGTGTCCTAATTGAAGTCCATTATCGTATCTGTGGAGCACACACGAACGGTATAGCCTTAGCCAAGAAAATCTTGCGAGTTAGATATTATTGGCCCACCATGGAAAGTGATGCATGTCATTTTGTCAAATGATGTCAAGCATGTCAAAAGCATGGAAATATTATCCACACACCTTCCCAAGCATTGCAATTGATAACCACACCATGGCCCTTCTCTCAATGGGGACTTGACCTCATTGGTAAAATCAGACCAACATCATCCAATGGACATAAGTTCATCATTACCACTACCGATTACTTCACTAAATGGGTGGAATTTATGCCTCTCACCTATGTTACCGGTAGACAAATATCGAAATTCATTTTTAATAATCTCATCTGTCGATTTGGTATTCCATCCGCTCTAGTCGTAGATAATGGCAATTCATTTAAAAACCAGGATGTAAAAGACCTAGCTAAACTTTTTGTATAAAAATTAAGTGGTCCACTCCATACTACCCTCAGGGTAACATTCAAGTAGAAACAACCAACAAGAATTTAAAATCCATCATGGAAAAAATCGTCAACACCCATGGACGTAATTAGCATACTCAAATTTACCCCACTTGCGCTTACCGTACATCTTACCACACACACCTACCGGAGCCACCCCATTTTCCCTCATTTATGGTTTTGAAGCCATTTTATATATTGAGATAGAACTCCCATCCTTGAGAATCTCCCTTAAATATGTAATTAATGAGGATGAATACCGACAATCACGGCTTCAAGAGCTTGAGCTTCTCGATGAAAAACAACTTAATGCTCTCAATCATCTTCAAGTCTATCAAAAATGACTACAACGTAGTTATGATTAAAAGGTAATACCTAGAGAATTCAAAATTGGTGACCTCGTTTTAAAATAAAATCAAAATAATACCACTAAAAGAGAGAGAGAGAGAGAGAGAGAAAGGAAAATTTGAGCCTAATTGGCTAGGACCCTATGTAATTATAGCTAAATTTGGCTCTAGAGCCTATAAGTTGGCCACTGAAGATGGTCAAGAACTTGATGAACCAATGAATATAGTTCATTTAAAGAAATTTTATCCTTGAGGCATTCACTATTCTGGGAAACAACGACATGTACATTGTTCCTTCTATCTTACTAATCTCTAAATAATTTAAAATCATTCATTTCATTGGCAGATATTCTCATTATCACAATCATATCTTCATACTCATCATCATGAGACAGGTGCTAACATAGATCCTATTAAGTCTTGTGAGTATCATACTTCTTATAATATCTCCCATTTTTAGTCGCTTTTACCTATGGTCATACCTAGAATCTTACTGATGGTAATATATTCCCTTCAAATAAATTATCTCTTTCATAACAAAGCTCTAAACTTCTTTACCGATTCGTTTGATTGTCCATCTCAGTATTTGGTGTTGAACCCTCACATCCTACTAGTCATGTGGGATGAGATTGGGGGCAAACGTTCCTTCCCAAATACAAAGCACTCTTGTACAAGTTAGTAAATCAAATAAATTATGAATAATTCATTGTCACATCTTTTGTCCTTCATAGTCTTTGGTGTTGAGCCCACACTTCTTACTGGTAGTGTGAGACCGGGAATGGAGGAAGGTGCCCTTACTCATCTACATCTTGTCTTCGGTGATAAACCCTTTCCTCTTACAGGTGGCATGGGGAAAAGCATAGAGGTCATTCTCATAAAAGTAAAAAAATCGAAAACACTCCAAAAATAATTTTACTCACATATGTTTTATCTTTGGTGATAAACCCTTGCCTCTTACAGTGGCATGGGCAAGGCATAGGGAGTCATTTCAAGAATACAAAATCTTACAATTCTTGCAATTATAGAATCCCCAAAGAAGTAATTTAGATGCCTAAGTGAAGAGAGAACTATCCCTTCACCTCATATCCTACCAATCAGTAGGCCACATAACTATCTAAGTCTAGCACATGATTCATAGAGTGAAAGCCATTCTTGAAATTGGTTCAGTAACATTAAGAATAATTGAGTCACAATTTCCCAAAGGGATTTTTATTAGCATTTGTCTCTATATTCATTATCTACCTCCTGTGTCCTTCTTGATTCTCGGTGATGAGCCCTCACATCTTACTAGTTGTGTGGAGTCAAGAATGAAGCTGGACTTATTTTCATCATATCATCACCAACATATTCTGCCAATGGAATGAATATTTTGTGTTATTCAAAGCATGAGTTACCATGAGGAACATGATACATACGGACAATATCCTGGTTTATCACCTCTTAAAATAAGTTTGCACTCTGGTCCATAAATTGCCAATAACAATGTAAAAATCCAAAAACATTTGAAAATCGTCAAAACCCAAAAACATTAGAAAAAATCCAAACATACAAAAACATTCTAAAATTTTCAAAATCTAAAAACATAAAAAAATCATCAAAAATCCAAAAACATTGGAAAATGTCCAAAACTTCAAGAAAAAAAACACAATTTTTTTTGTAAACTCACAAAATTGCAAAATCTCTAACCTAATCAACAAAATCTATCCTTTGAATTATTATCCCCAACGAATGATCCAATCACCTTATAACTATCAAATTCAAACCACTTCTCCTCGTGTGCATCCTCGCTTGGGGAAAATCTAGATCTCATTGTTTCCTTGTTTGAGGAAAATGACCCAACCCTTTTTATGTCCTTGTACCCCTACTTGGGGGTACATCCGATCAATCCTCACTATGGAACATGTTAGGGACATGTTTATTGGTTCTTGTGTTACATTATTAGTTACAAGTTATTAATTTCTTTCTTATATCTTGATATATTACAGGGGCATCTTGATTTTATGTATCTTGGTGTTCTCTCTAATATACTTATGTTATCTGATTGCATATCGTATTGGGGCATCATACTTTCTTGATGGCCTTTATCTATGCTCTCTTCCACTTGTATATTGTATTGGGGAATCAAACATTTTTATGGCCCCTATCTATACTTTCACACATATTACAATTTGATCATCCCGATCTTTTATATCACGATGCATCTTGTTATGTTCTATATTAAAATTAAGATGTTTTTCATCACGTGAGTATCTTCTCGCATGATCGACATATTACTTTACACCCCTCCATTCACCCATACTAATACATTCCCTAGTTTGGGAATCCTACTTAATCACTATTGCAAGTTTGTGAATCCTACTTGAAGATCTTTCTCAAGTAGCATTCACTATCCAACAACTCCTCCTCCCCACCATGATCACCATGTATTTGATCTATTCATCCTCACTCCTCATTTTTAATCCTCCTCCACTAAACCCCATATTACCCTTCTCACCATTCCTTTCCCCTCTCACCCATTTGTATTCTTTCCTTTCACTCTTCTGCTTCCCGCTTGACAATCTTACTTAATAACCCCTTCTATATGGGATCCTCGGTGGAGGTTTACCCTCTCCCTAAGATCTTACCGTTGTCAAGCTTCTCCGCCACCTCCCCTCTCATCAAACAATAATCACCACCACACACATCTTCCCATTCCTCCTCTTCCGTTTCTCATTCTCGCATCATTACTCTCACCATGCGGGCATCCATTAAGGATTCCCCCTCTCTCTCTCCACCCTCCAATACATATATCCCGTCATCCATTCATGTTGCACTCCTTTGTTTCCTTTGTTCGTTGTTATCACCTCCTCTTGTATCCTCCTCCACTTAGGCATACATCACTCACTCTTTTCTCATCCTTCCCCAAATCTGTCTTATGCCCTGGTCATCCTACTTACACACTCTCATAGTATGAAAAATTCACTTGAGGGTTCCCCTTCAGTCCATTTTTTCATACCCTATTCCCACCAAATCTATCATCATTCTTCTTCTTCTTCAGCTTGGCAATCTTACTTAACCATTCCGGCCGCATGGTAATCTTACTTAATAATTCCTCTTAACGTTGATCTCGCCTTTTGGGCTTCCCCATCCCATCTTATTTTTCCGCCTCTCATCACCAAAAATTTCAAACCATGATTACTTAAATTACTCTAAGTTAATCACTTCCCTAGGCTATAAATACAGCCTTACCCCTCCCCTCTAAGACATGGAGAATAAGCTTGAATGCCTTGTCTAAGTTCTTGCATCCTTTGAGCAAAGAAAATCCTTCCACCTCGTCCTAATGCCCAAATAGCCTCATCTTGAAGCACCCCAAATCCATAATCCTTTTACCCATTTGGTGCAAAGTAAGTGGATCATTGTTGCAAGAAGGCCTTGCTCTGTCTTGAGAAAAGCACCTACATATCACGCAATCGGGGCTCAATCCATGTTTCCTAGCCCATTTTGAGGTTTGCTACAGAACGCGAAGGAGGAGGTATTATTGTTAGTATTTTACTTCCTTGTTAGTAGTGTATTTTTCCTAGCTTACAAATGGCAACAACTGGCTCTATCTTGGGGACATGACATGGACTAAGTGCAGCAAAGACATGACATGAAGAATCCAGAATCTCAACTTTAGACAATATGACCAATGCCTTATCCATTGGGCCCTACGGAGTCATGTACAACTTGACAAGAGAGAGATAACAAGAAGAACACACACACACAAATGATGAAAGGAAACACACAAAACACAACAGGAAGGGAAACACACCTAAATAACCTATTGTATAAGGTAGGGGACAACCTTTGCTTTCACCGTAGAACTTTCTCTTCAAAGGTTACCCCGAGTGGGTAACCCCGAGTGATGTTGTTCCGTGAAGCCATTAACTAGTTCAAGAAAGTATCCTCCTCTCCTTAACTTTTAGTGAAAGCTAGGTGCTTTCATGATTATTCGTTTAATTAGTAGGAGTGAGTCTATATGAGCTTTTGGATGCTCATGCATTCATTAAGAAATTACATTGTGTTCATTCCCTTTTAAATCATTTTCATAGTTTTAGTTACATTTCATGTTTATCCACATAGTTGATCCTTCATTCAAGCATCTCATGCTTCCCGAAGCTGATTTTCATTTAAATTTTTGAATTTCTCGAGTTACTTTCTTTCCCGGATCTATGCTCATTGACATATTCTCCATGAGAAACCTTAGATTCATCCTTTATCTCTAATCTATTATGAGGTACTTGAAGATTAAATGGAGGATTAGAAGTAACCTCATACTTTTCTTGTATGTCCATGGCATGAGTTAAGAGATCAAGAATTAGCTCGAGGTCTTTTATTGCATCTAATAGTTCTTGTGTAGAGATCTCCTTTGTTACTTCCTATAGCTCATCTTTAGACGCCTTCGAAGAATATTTATTTTGCAGCTCAAGGAAACTATCCAGAGGGATTAGTTCATCATCTTAGGAATCTGCATAATTCTATCACTCCTTTTCTAAGAGGATCTTCTTCTTCAAAGGCCTCAAAACTCCGTTTCTTCAATTTCTTATCATAGAAAGAGTCTTCCTCTTTAAATGCAAAATAAAATACCTCGATTTCATCATTTCATTTGTCAATCATTGGCTTAGGGGCACATCATATTTTTTATCTTTATTTGTTTCAACATGGCCAACCTTCACATTGATTGAATCTTTCAAATCAGATTCGTGTTTGTCTTGTAGATATTCATGGCTTACATCAAGAGTTCAAGAATAACCTCGGGATCTTCTGCTTCTTCTACACCTCTTAGAAGTTCTTGTACAGATGATTCTTTCCCACAATTGAAGGGCTCATTATAAACTAAATTGATATCTTCTTGGGTGACATGATCAAGGGATTCCTCATCTTCAAATGGGAATGAGAATATCTCCTCATCATGGATAAGCACATAAGATATTTTTTTTGCTTTAAAATCATCAAGAACCATTTCTCTTTCTCATGGTTTGTATCGTTTGGAAATTTGGGGCTGCCCTCTTGTAACTTGAATCTCCTCAATGATTCTTCAAGATCCATACCTCTCCAAGAAGGAATTTACAGCCCTATCAAGCTGAAAATATCATCTTTCTCCTCGGTTTGTCACAAAGTAATTCATTCACCTAGTATCTTGGTACTAGATGTTGTTTTCAGGCTTCTAGAATTTCTGCTTTGTGTATCTCATCTTCTTCTCTGGAAGTAATTTCACCATGTCTCCCTTCACTAGTATGGTTCGATGTAGATGAACAATTCATCTAAATTTTCCTCCCAAGTCTCGACAGAAGCTTTGACCTAACAACATTCCAAAGGTTGTTGATAATTCTTCTACCAAAATAGTCATTTATATCTTTTTCTGGAAATTCGAAAGAGCCACATGTGTCTCTTTAATATTCCCCAAAATGGGAGTTCCTTTGATTCCATAGAATAACAAGAGCCACTAGGTGGAGTCATGGGGAGTTTAAGAGATTTGACAACCTTCATGGGCATGACATTATACGAGGTACTAAATTTATTATGCAATTTTTCAATACATATTCCCAACCAGAAGGGAAACATAAAAAGGATCAACCTTATTTGTCTTTGATGCACTCATGGATAGCATGTTTATCATCGGGAGGCACATGTGGGTTTTCTAGTACTCCTTTAGAACTACATATTACAACATTGGGTGTCAAACTTCTATTCTTGATATATCAGATGAATATGTCAAATTGTTCAGGGTGATTCCGCAAATATTCAGTTTCAGTAATCTACACTTTGGATTTTTTTGCATATTCTATGAAGTCAAAAGGAGAAGATGTGGGTGAGGGTGATGAAGGGAATAATTTTGGATTTGGGATAGGTTTGGAAGTGGGAGTATATTTTTGGGGAACATATGGGATCTTGAAAGGTACACTAGGACCTTTCAAAGTACTATATTTTACAAGAGAAAATTTAGATTTATAATTAGAAGAGGTTTGGAAGAATTACTTGGAATTCTAGAGACGTTTTATTTTCTACAGGATCGGGATTCAAAAATTTGGACTCCATGTAGGGTAGGAGTAGAGATCCTTGACTGATTATTTTGTTTTGTGGAGTCACCACAGGAGGATCTTTAGTCTTATTTTTCTTTGCAGTAGTGGAGGGAGATGCTCCTTTCTCATACTAAGAATGAGTGAATATTGCACATGAGAAACTGGGTGCATATTCTTCTTCATCCTCATCACCTCCAAAATACTCATAGAATATGATTTTTGTATCATTCTGAAGTTCATCAACTTCTAGAAAATCACCACCTTCACTTTCATGTTCAAGCTCTTCTTCATTTTCTTGACTCCTACAACTTGCATTAATAGGTGGGGCCTCCAAGGAAAGCCTTCGGGGTGCTCTGTAATTTGATTTGTGTTTCTTATTTGGGAAGATGCTTGTTCAAAAAATTCCCTCTTCAATAATGCCATCTCATTCACCAATTTTTGCAACAATAGATTTGTTCTTTCATCTCCCGATATTGAGCTTTACCCTTTGAGGGATTCTTTATCTTTCCAGATAGGATGAGATCATCATCCATATTAATGGATAATAATTTTTTCTTCTTCAATATCCCTCAGTTTAACTCTTCCTAGGAAAATTTCCACCTTGGTGATTAATAAATGATAAAGAATCTCTTGATGTTGTTTTAGATGGTAAATCTTCTTCCGGTATCCTACGAAGCAACTAGTTGAAATGAGCCATGAAGTCTCTCATAGTTTCACTTTCTCCTTTCTTCATTTGTGATAATATAACAAGGAGGTCTTGATAGTCCTTGTGAATATTAATATTTCCTCAAACTTCCTTTTGATGTCATTCCAACAAGTGATGGATGGGTAGGTAGGAGGTATAAAAATTCCACCACTTTTTCTTGGAGGCACTCCATGGACAGTATTACAATGACATCTTCATGTTGACACCAAGAATTCCATGATGTCATACAAGAAGTGATGTTTTCTTTAGGATGTTGTGTGTTTTCAAATTTGAAGTTTGTAAAGTTCTTACAGAACACATTGGTAGATCGTGAAGAGAGGGTAAAAGAGTAAGTGAACTATATTTCTTCTCCATGGAATAATGGGTTGAGGTTTTCGCTTCATCTTCCATTGTCATTTCTAATTCTTCTTCGGTTTCCTTCACTGGGAATTCAATGTTCAATGGAGGTAGAAAATGGAAGAATTTGAAGGGTGTATCAAGGTGTTTGGATAGGATTTATAGGTGAACTAATTGAAGACATGGATGGGGATGAGGTTTGAGAGAAGAAAAAAAGGTTGTCACTTTGGTTCATTCTTTCTAGTTTTGTAAAGCCTCAAAATCTGAACCGACAACTTGTCTTGATCTATCTAACCTTGTGTATCTCCTTGTAGTGATTTTGGAAACTAATGTAGTGGGAATATGAAAGGACATTGTGGAATATGAGGGTCATGTGTAGGATTGACAATTTTTCTTTTCAAAGGATTTTCATTAACTTTTTTTTTGTTTTTTCAATATTTGATTTTTTGTGTTTTTAGACATTTTGGTTGTATTTTGGGTGTAGATGCTACTAAATCTACCCCACGGTGGATGTCATAAATTTTTAACAAGAAAATTTATCGGGGAAAGATTGGTGGTTATCTTGCTAACAATGCTTTGGGAATCTAAGGCCCCCTTCTTCCTACTATATGCATGCACAAGTGAAAGTGAGTTTTCTCTGGATGGCCTTATGACCTGGGATCCAACAGGGGCACTCCACTAACCATGTGGAAAATCTAGCAATCTCTTGCTAGGGAATAATTTTTCTAAAGAGTGGGAAAGGGGAGTGAGAAAAGATGTAGGAGAACTAATGTTGCAGTAGAAAATCATATTCCTGCACACACTAGTTAGAAGTTTCATCACATGCACTAAATTAAGAGGAAAAACTCTATAAGTAACAATAAGACCAAATAAAATTTGATGAGCACAAAGTATAAATAAATACCTTAGTCAAATAAATCTAGAAACTCCTTCATCTTGTATTGATTTCTCAAACAAAAGTTTTAGATATTGGGGAAATGAAGGAAATTTGAGAATTATCGGAATGGAAGAATTTGGCTATCTCCTTTTTCTCTCAATGCACTCTTGAGTTTACAAAATCAATCACCAACCCTTTGAAATGGGAATGGCTTTACAATTTATAGGAAGAGAAATGAATTTTCACATACTCCCCAATGACTCTTTGTATATCTCGACATGACTTAAGACTCTTCACCTTCCTAGGAAAACAATAAGTCCCTTTTTATAACATAAATGTGACTTATTATATTAAAAACATTAAGAAATACAGAAAAGTGTAACCCTAATGCAAGATTATAATATTGAGGAGAGAGAAATTTGGGGGAGAAGAGAGAGAGAGAGAGAGAGAGAGAGAGAAGGAGAAGAAATAAGAATGATGTTAATGATGAAATATTTCACCTCTGATAAATCTTGTTGATCCTTCTAGATGACTCGATGAAGCACTCTAATGTGATGAACTATGAATCTTTGAACTCTTGCGCACACTGAGAAACTTCCTTTGGATGACATGTGAACACTATGAACTAAGTGTTTAAAAACTATCAAATGACTCATTTGGTGGCCATGAGTATCACTCGTGAAGATCCTCCTCTGAAGGGACTAGAGCCTTGGAATGAATCTTGTCCTGACTCCCTATAACGTTGTCACACTACTTGGTTGATTCAGACATGATCTGATGAATCATATTATGAATGATCTGATGGTGTCGACTACAGTGAATTCCACCTCCCACATACCAATTGAAGCATGAAATGAGTGTCAAAAGACACTGTTGATATCCTCACTGTCACCTATTCTGTATAGTATGATGATAAAGACTAAACTTTTTTCTATCTTTTACTTGGAAGTGAAAGACTAGATTGGCTTCTTCCCTATCCATTTATGCTTCACGATTTCTTCAAAAAAGTAACTTACTATTTTTAGTAAGTATAAAAATCGATACCTCGAACCTCAACTAGATGTTACAACTCAGATTTCCCTTTCTCCCTATGTTCTCTCACCTTCTGGATCAATTTTCTATTTTTGGCAAGTGCTCATGGGACCACTTACTATTTTTATTAAGAGTGAAAATTGGACCAAAATTTGTATCTTGATGAATTCTCATCTATTGATGATCTTTCTATGTTTAGTGTCCCCTTACAGGTTCTTCTATTGATGATTTTCCCAAAATAGAAATCCCCTATGTAGAAGACCTATTATTTATCAAAAATTGGCTTCTAGAGGTGGATTGACATGGAAGAAGTTTTCTAAAATCTTAGATCTACCCATTCAATAGTTTAGAAGATTTTAAACTTTTGAATTTCCGACCAAGAACACTTACGGACACGGGAAGCCATTAATGGACCTCGAAAATTAAGTATGTTTTTCTCTTTTTTTGAAATAGAAATCACGTTTTTGAAAAGGATTTTTACTTCTTCTTCTTTTAGTGAAATCTTGTTTCGATCCAACTACCGGTTTGATGAGAAATCAAACTTTTTTCTCTCATTGGGCCAGAAAGAGGATTTCTTCATTGTGAATGTTTTATGACATGCACAAGAGGAGGGTATAAAGGTATTTTTCTAATGGTTTTGATAGAGGAAAAACATCAAAAATATGTTCATCAATCCCTACATGTGTTTGCAACATTTATTCAAATTTCAGTTTCACGGCAATGGGGATTTCCACTATTCTTCTTCTCTCTTCTTCGTTTCTTCTCCTTATCTCGATGAAATCTTCTTCTAAGACATGCATATCACTATGGGAAAGGGATTTTATTTATTTTTGTATCTGGTTTGATCTATGGCAATGGAAAAGTGGTGGTAGGAATTTTCAGAGGGAGTCTGTAGATATGGCCGTGCAAGAGAATGTTACATGTTAGAAGTGGGAAACAAGTAGGTTTTTAAAATTTTGAAATAAAGCATAGATGGGAGATAAGTGAATTTTCATTTAAATGAATGCCCCTCACCTCAAATTTATGTGAGGGACATCAAATTCCATGAGAGAAAGTAAGTGACATGTGGTGGAGATCCGACTATAGGGAATAAAACCAAAAAAGTAGCTTTAAAGCATTGAGGGGTTGGAAGCTAGTCACATGGGTGACAAGAAGTATCCTTAGGGGATGGGATAATGTTTTCATGTTTGATTTACCTGAACTTAATTGAATTGAGGGACACAAAATCCCGAGATCCTAGAACTAACACGTTTCCTTCATAAATTTGACTAACTCTCGAACTCGCTTCAAGAGGGCAACTTGAAACAGTGATAACTTGAGCTCCCGATGGACTTTTTGATGAAATTTTATATGATATTGACTTAAATGTCCTTATGAATCAAATGGTGGTGGTATCTAGAATTAGTTAATCCATTTTATCCCTAAAAAAGTGGATTTTGTATTCATACTCGCTTGTGTATGAGAAAAATTACTTATAGACCCATTACACCAAAGTGTTGTGAAAAACTTAATTTCAACATATTGTATGGATTGGAATTACCTTTCTAAATATGTTTCATTTTTCTCCTAACTCCATATGGAGCTCCCAAAATCACCTTCTAAAGCTCAACAGTTGTTTTGGCTTGTGCACTACCTAGGCCTATGAACCCTAATTTTGGTGAAACTACCCCAATTTCTATGGATCCTTCCTGAATCTTTTGAAATAAAATACATGATGTTCTTAGGACTTTGATTCACCTCCATGTCTGGTTCGATTTTATTTCCCATGGTCCATGGGGTTGCTCCAGTCTTAGGAAGGCCAGTGATAGCCCTTCCAGAACCGCACAAAGTTTGCATTTTTAATGAACTCCTAAAATCACCTAGGGGGTTTGATTTGACTTTCCTAAATCACATCGGGGAGTGAATTAACACCAATTGGGAGGTTAATTGACTAAATGGGTAGACTCGGGGTGTCTTGGAATGATAAAACATGATTTTTTTTTGTAAAGGGGTATCATTATCATGCTTAGAAATTTTCAATTTCCTAGTGCACATTTGCATGAAAACAACTAGCTCTAGCTTGGGGATAAGACATGAAAGAGCGCAAAGCAAAGACATGACATTAAGAATCTAGAATCTCGACTTTAGACAATATGACCAAGTGCCTTATCCATTGGGACCTACGGAGTCATGTATAACTTGACAAGAGAGTGATAACAAGAAGAACACACACACACCAAAACGATGAAAGGAAATACATAAAACTCAACGGGAAGGGAATGGAAACACACCTAAATCACCTATAGTACAAGACATGGGACAACCCTATTTCACTATAGCACTCTTCTCTTCAAAGGTTACCCCTAAGTGCATAACCCCGAGTGATTTTGTTCATGAAGCCATTACCCTAATTGAGAAAGCATCCTCCTCTCCTTAACTATTTATGAAATCTAGGTGCTTTCATGATTTTATGTGTACTTGGTAGGAGTGAGTCTACATTAGCTTCTTGATGCTCGGGCCTTCACTTAGAAATTTTCCATTGCCTTCATTCCCTTTGAAATTAGTTTTATAGTGTCAGTTGCATTTCATGTTTATCCACATATTGATTCTTCATTGAGCATCTCATCGCTACCTGAAGCTGATTTTCATTCAAATTTATTGAATATTTTGAGTTACTTTCTTTCCCGGATCTATGCTCATTGACATCTTCTCCATGAGAAACCTTAGATTCATCCTTTATCTCTACTCTATTATGAGGTGCTTGAAGATTGAATGGAGGATTAGAAGTAACCTCATACTTGTCTTGTATGGCCATGGCATGAGTTAAGAGATCAAGAATCAGTCAAGGTCTTCTACAACTTCTACTGCATCCAATAGTTCTTACACAAAGATATCCTTTGTTACTTCCTGTAGCTCATCTTTGGATGCCTTCAAAGAATATTTATTTTGCAGCTCAAGGAAACTATCTAGAGGGATTACTTCATCATCTTTGGAATCGTTGCATTCTATCACTCCTTCATCAAGAGGAGCTTCAGCTTCAAAGGCCTCAAAACTCCTTGCTTCAATTTCTTCATCATAGAAAGAGTCTTCCTCTTCAAATGGGAAAGAAAATACCTTGATTTCATCATTGGATCTATCAACCATTGGCTGTGGGGGCATCATATTTATTATCTTGTTTTGTTTCAACATGACCAACCTTCACACTAATTGAATATTTCAAATAAAAATCATTTTTGTCTTGTAGATTCATGGATTGTGCATAAAGAGTTCGAGACTAAGCTCGGGATATTCTATTTCTTCCACGTTTCTTGGCATTTCTTGTATAGATGGTTCTTTCCCACTATTTGAGGGCTCATTGCTGGTGACTTGATATATTCCTGGGTGAAATGATCAATGGAGTCCTCATCTTTGAATGGGAATAAGAATATATCCTCATCACGAATAAGCACATAAGATTTCTTTCTACTTGAAAATCATCAAGAACCATTTCCTTTTCCTCATGGTTTGCATCATCCGGAAATTTGTTGATTGCCCTCTTGTAACTCGAATCTCTCAATGATTCTTCAAAGTCCATACCTCTCTAAGAAGGCATGTCTAGCCCTATCAAGGTGGGATATCATCTTCATCCTCGATTATCATAAAGTAATTCATCCTCCTACTATCTTGATACAAGATGTTTTTATGGGCTTCTAACTCTCTCGAGTGTATCTCATCTTATCCTATGGAAGCAATTTCTCCATGTCTCCCTTCACTTGTATGGTTGTGGATGAACAATTCATCTAAATTTTCCCTCCCAAGTCTTGGTAGAAGCTTTGACCTAACAACATTCCAAATGTTTTGGATGTATTTTATCAAAATAGTCATTGATATCCTTTTATTTGGAAATTCGGAAAGAGCCACATGTGCCTCTTTAATCTTCCCCACAAGTGGGACTTCCTTTGATTCCATAGAGTAACAAGAGCCACCAGGAAGAGTCATGGGGAGTTTAAGAGCTTTGGAAACCTTCACGAGAATGACATTATCTAAGGCACCCGAATCTATTATGTAATTGTTTAATACATATTCTCGACTAGAAGGGAGACATAAAAAGGATCAACCTTGTCTATCTTTGATGCACTCATGGCTAGCATGTTCTGTGAGGGAGGTACAGGTGGGTTTGGTAGTACTCTTTAGAATTGGGTGTTACAACATTGGGTGTCAAACTTCCATTCCTAATATATCAGAAGAATATGTCAAATTGTTCAATGAGTGTCTGCAAATATTCGGTTTTAGTAATCTCGCTTTGGATTTGTTCATGTATTATATGAAGTCAAAAGGAGAAGATGTGGGATATGGTTATAAAGAGACTACTTTTGGATTCAGGATAGGTTTGGAAGTAGGATTATATTTTTGGGGAACAAAGGGGATCTTGAAAGGTACACTAGGAGCTTTCAAAGTACTATATTTTACAGGAGAATATTTAGATTTAGAATTAGAAGAGGCATTAGAAGACTTACTTGGAATTACTGGAGAATTCTTATTTTCTATAATCGGATTCAATAATGCGAACTTCATGGAGGGTGAGAGCGGAGATCCTCGACCGATTTTTTTGTGAAGTCACCACGGGGAGATAATATTCAATCTTATTTTTCTTTGCAGTAATGGAGGGAGATGTTCCTTTTCAAAAGAGAATGAGTGATTATTGCACATGATAAATTGGGTGCATATTCTTCTTCATCCTCATCACCTCTAGAATACTCAAAGAATCTGATTTGTGTATCATTCTGAACTTCATCAACTTCTAGAAAATCACCGCCTTCACTTTCATGTTCAAGCTCTTCTTCATTTTCCTAACTCCAACAACTTTCATTAACAGGTGGGGACTCCAAGGCAAGCCTTTGGGGTACTCCTACAATTTTATTTGTATTGCTTCTTTGGGAAGATGCTCATTCAAAAAACGCCCTCTTCAATGACACCATCTCATTTGCCATTTTTTGTAGAAATGGATTTTTCTTTCATCTCCCGAACATTGAGCTTTACCCTTTGAGGGATTCTTGATCTTTCCAGATAGGATGATATCATCATCCAGTTCAATGGATAATATTTTTTCTTTTGCAATATCCCTTAGTTGAACTCTTCATAGGAAAAATCCCACCTCTGGTGATTGAGCATTGATGAAGAATATCTTGATGTTATTTTCAAATGGCGAATCTTCTTCCGGTATCCTACGAAGTAACTAGTTGAAATGAGCCATGACGTCTCTCATAGTTTCACTTTATCCTTTCATCATATGTTCTAATTAAATAAGGAGTTCTTGGTAGTCCTCGGTGAATCTAAATCTTTCCTTAAACTTACTTTTCATGTCGTTCCAACAAGTGATGGATCCGATAGGTAAGAGGTAGAACTATTCAACCGATTTTTGTTAGAGGACACCATTAAAAGTCTTAATGCAACATCTTCATGTTGGACACCAAGAATTTTGCATGATGTCATGAAAGCAAGTGATGTGTTATTTAGGATGTTGTGTGTTATCACCTTTGAAATTTGGAAAGTTCTTATGGGAACCCATTGGTAGATTATGAAGAGGGGGTTCAAGAGTAAGTGGGCCTATATTTCTTCCCCATGGAATAATGGGTTGAGGTCTTTCTGCTTCATCTTCCATTGTTGTTTCTATTTCGATTCTTCAAATTATTCCTTGGTTTCTTCTTCTCCTTCACTTGGGAATTCAATGTTCAATGGAGGTTGGAAAATGGAATAATTTAAAGCAATATTATCCATAGGATGTTGGATAGGATTTCAGTGAGCAGTTAAAGACCGGATGGGGTGATGCCTAAGATAAGAAAAAAGGGTTATCTCTAATTCGTTCTTGTTGGTTTTGCAAAGCCTCGAAAGTGGAACCGAAAACTCCTCTTGATCTATCCAACCTCATGTATCTCCTTGCAACCATCTTTTGGAAACTCTTGCAGTGGGAATATGAAAGGAAACTATGGAATATGAAGGGTCACGTGTAGGGATTGATAGTGTTTCTTTCAACAATGGATTTTCATGAACTTTTTTTTTTTTTTTCAATATTTGATTTTTTTGTATTTTTAGACCTTACGGTCATATTTTAGGTGTAGATGTTGCTAAATTTGCCCCATGGTGTCGCCAAAACTTTTGCGAGAAATGTTGTTAGGGAAAATTGGTTGTTATCTTGCTAATGCTTTAGGAATCTAAGTCCCTCTCTTAACCAATGTGTAGCTATGTATATGTATGCGAGTAAAAGTGAGTTTTCTGGATGGCCTTACAACTAGGGATCCAACAGGAGCACTCCACTGACCCTACAAAAAAGCTAGCAAACTCTTTCTACGGAATAATTTTTTTGAAGAGTGGGAAATGGAAGTGAGAAATGAGGTAGGAGAACTAATGTTGCATGTAGAAAATGACATTCCTACACACACTAGTTAGAAGTTTCATCACATGCACTAAATTAAGAGGAAACAACTCTACAAGTAGCAATAAGACCAAATAGAATTTTATGAGCACAAAGTATCAAGAAATCCCTTAGTCAAAGAAAGCTAGAAACTCCTTCTTCTTGTATTGATTTCTCAAACCAAAGTTGTACATAGTGGGAAATGGAGGAAATTTGAGAATGAGGGGAATGGAATAATTTGGCTATCTCATTTGTTCTCTCAATGCACTCTTGAGTTTACAAAATCAATCACCAAACCTTTGAAATGGGAATGGATTTACAATTTATAGGAAGAGAAATGACTTTTCACATACTCCCCAATGACTCTTTGTATGTCTCGACATGACTTAAGACTCTTTGCCTTCCTAGGAAAACATTAAGTCCCTTTTTATAACATAAAGGTGACTTATTACATTAGAAACATTAAGACATACAAAAAGTGCAACCCCAATACAAGATTAGAATATTGAGGAGAGAGAAATTTGGGGGAGAGAAAGAGAGAGAGAGAGAGAAGAAAGGAGAAGAAGGAAGAATGATGTTGATGATGACAGATTCCACCTCTGATAAAGCCCGCGTTGATCCTTCCAGATGACTCGATGAAGCACTCTAATGTGATGAACTATGAATCTTTGAAATCTTACACACTGAGAAACTTCCTTTAGATGACATGTGAACACCATGAACTAAGTGTTTAAAAACACTGTTGAATGACTCATTTAGTGGCCATGAGTATCACTCGTGAAGATCCTCCTCTAAAGGGACTGGAGCCTTGGAATGAATCTTTTCCTAACTCCCTATAACATTGTCACACTACTTGGCTGATTTGGACATGATCCTGATGAAGCATCTTATGAATGATCTAACGGTTTTGACTGTGAATTCCACCTCCCGCATACCAATTGAAGCATGAAATGAGTGGTCAAAAGATATTTTTATATCCTCACTATCACCTACTCTACATAGTATGATGATAGAGACTGTCACTTTTGCTATATCTTACTTGGAATTGAAAGACTACGTTGGCTTCTTCCTATCCATTTATTCTTCATGATTTCTTCACAAAAGAAACTTACTATTTTTAGTAAGTATGAAAAATCAGCTGCCTCGAACCTCAACTAGATGTTGTAACTCAGATTTCCTTTCTCCTTACATTCTCTCACACCTTTTGGATCAATTTTCTATTTTTGACGGGTTCTTTGGATGACTTAATATTTTAGTTAGAGTCAAAAATTTTGAAAAAAATTCCTGTTTAATGAATTCTTAGTTGCAATGCATCTTCCGTGTTCGAGAGTCCCCCTCGCCTTTTGTTGATGATTTTTCCAAAGTAGCAATCCCTTATCCAAAAGACCTCTTATATTTTTAGAAAATGGGATTTTGGATGTCGGATTGACATGGAACAAAGATCTTTTGATATGGTTTTTCCCCAATACCCCCTCTAAAATCTTAGACCTACCCGCTCAATAGTTTAGGAGATTTTAAACTTTTAAATTTCTTACCTGGTGGCACTTCTAGACATAAAAACCATTAATGGACCTCAAAATTGTAGGTCTTGTTTTATCCTCTATTTTTCATGGAAATCATGTTTTTGATATGGGTTTTTACTTCTTGTGCTTTGGTGAAATCTTGTTTCAATCCGATTACGGTTTGATGGGAAATCAAGATTTTTTCTCCGTTGGGCGGAAAGAGGATTTATTCATTGTGAATGTTTTATGGAGCAAGAGGAGGGTCTAAAGGTATGCTTCTGATTTTTTTGTAAATAGAAATGTACAGAAAAAAATGTTTTGTTAATCCATGCATCTCGTTTGCAAAATTTCTTCAAATTTAATTTCACGGCAATGGGGATTTCACTTTCTTCTTCGATGAAATATTCTTCGTTTCTTCTTCTTAGCTTGATGAAATATTCTTATAAGACTTTTTATAATACCATGGGAAAGGTATTGTATTGATTTGGTGGAGTGGTGGTAAGAATTTGTAGATATGGTCGTGCACAGAATGTTAGATGTTAGAAGCGGGAAGTAGGAGGGTTTTTTTAATTTTTAAATAAAACATAGATGTGAGATAGGAAAATTTTAAGGTCCTTGATGTCCCTCACCTCAAAGGGATGTTAGGTACATCAAATTATATGGTGATCAAGGTGGTGACATGTGGTGGAGATCCGACGATAGGGTATTAAAGCCAAAAAATAACTTTAAATCACTTTGGGGCTGAAACCTAGTCAAATGGGTGACCAAAGGTCTCCTTAGGGGTTGCGCACATTTTTCCATGTTTTATGTCCCTGGCTTAAGGAGGGATGTTTGTGACAAAACCCGCTAGGCTCCTAGAGTGGACACGTGTCCATCCAAAATTTGACTAACTCCCAAACTTGCTTCAAGAGTGCTATAACTTTAAATGGCGATAACTTGAGCTCCCAATGGAATGTTTTGATGAAATTTTAGATGATATTGACTATAAATTTATTTTTGAATCAAATGATGGGGTATAAGGTTTTTATTCCTCCATTGTATCCCTAAAAATAGGATTTTTATTTGGTACTCCACTTGTGCATGAGAAAACTACTTGCAGACCCATTGCACCAAAGTGTTGTGAAAAACCTAATTTCACCATCTCCTATGGCTTGTGAATCCCTTTATGAATATGCTTTTTTCTCCTACCTCCACTCGAATCTCTCAAAATCACCTTCTCAATCTAAAGTAGTCATTTTTTCCTATGTAGTGCCTAGGCCTGTGAACCCTAATTTTGGTGAAACTTCCCCAACTTCTTTGGATCCTTCTTGAATCTTCATAAATAAAATACATGATATTCCTAGGCCTTTTATTCACCTATGTTCTGGTTCATATTTTTGTTTCATTCCATGGGGTTTGTTCCATCCTAGGAAGGCCAGTGATAGCCCTTCCCATAGCTTCCTGAAGTTTGCATTTTTCAAAAACTCCTAAAATCACATGGTGGGGTTGATTTGACTTTCCTTAATCACCTATGGGAGTAAAATCACACAAATTGGGAGGTTATTGGACTGACTGGGTAGATCCGAGGTGTCTCAGAATGATATAACATGAAAATTTGGTACATGGGTATCGTTGTCATGCTTAGAAATTGTCAATTTCCATGTTGCACATTTGCATGACAACATTGAAAAATAGAGTAATTGTTTTTCCATTTTATGTTTTTCTAACATTGATAAAATCAATTTATTTTATAATTTTTGATTGAGTGGAAATAGATTATGAAAATTAACTTGTGTGGTTGATTATTGTGGATAATCACTACATCAAGTATTTTCATATTTCTTACAATTTTCAACCCTTGTAATCCTATAATACTATACAAGTTTTGTCATTTGAAGGTCTTTAACTACTTATAAGGTCATTTAGGTCATTTGATTTTTAAAAAAATTTGATATGTTTTCAACTTCATGACATCTGATCTAGTTCATATTTTAGGAGCTCCATCTCTATGTTGAGTTTAATACATTATTCCTCTTTGGATTTGAAGGATGTTGAAATCAAATATACTTGTGCTTTAAGATATTTTATTCCATCTTCACACTCTCTACCCTTCTTATTTTTTCTTTCCTCATGAACACTGATTTTCTCTTCATTATCTTTCAACATAGACTTCAATTTTGTATTCCTCTTCCTCCGGAGCTTTAATTGTTCAAGATCACTAGTCACTTCTTCTTCAAGGTTCTATTCAACATTCCTCCTCCTTTGATATTTCATCTTCACTAAGATTATTACCTTTTGAGATGCTTCCATAGGTTGTCTCAATGGCCATGAATATGGTCTCATCTTGAGTATATTCATCTTCACATTTAGACTTGTTGGTGTCACTTGAGTATGATGAACTTGTTTCCTCTTTGGTGTAGGCATGCATTTTTTCTTCAATTTTTTTTCTTTCCTTCCCTTTTCATGAAATTATTTTTGTGCTATTTGATCTCTCTCTTTCATAGATACAATGGAAACACCTCAGTGTCATGGGTATACCTATTTTGAGGTGAGTCTTCGTATCAAGGCCGGTTCCTTGTTGATGTATCCTAAACTTATTTCGGGGTTTAAGGGTAAAAGATAATTGTAAAGTAATTAAAACTAAGGTGATACACCAAATTTGTATGAGGGCTTTGACTAAGTATATGCACAATTGATATGTGAAAGGATTCTTGATGCACAAACCAACAATTCTTCTACAGAATGTTAAGGGAAAAACACTTGAGGTATTGAGGGAGATTATCACAACAATACTGCTAAGCTAAACATGCACATTAATATCATGCAGTAAACTACTGAATTTTGCAATAAGGTAAGATGATTAATTAGGGAATTTGCATTCACAAGACTAATAGAAACATACACAAGACTGCAAATAATTGGGAAGGTAGAAAATACTTCACACTCAGAAGGCAAAACTAACAAAAATTGCTTCAGTACTCCTATATCAAAAATTCCTCCTTGTGCTTTGTAAAGGCACACAATATATAGCAAAATAAAATTTACCCTCTTCCTAAAAATAGCCTAAGGCTTGTACTCACCCATGCATCTTATTTTTATCCTTTATTTAATAATAGATAAAGGAATAAAAATAGAGCATGCAATTACAAATAGGCATTATTAGCCTTAATTACAATATAGTCAAACTAAAGTTGACTATTCTATTTTTAAGAAAACAAGGGTAAATAATTTTCTAATAATAAGTTTGCTTGCTATGCAAGTCTTTCTCCTTTGAACATGCAACTTGTCTTCTTCTCTATTCTGTCCTCTTGTGAAGCATGCAACAAATCAATTCTCTTCCTGTGAGTAAATAATTCAAATATTTGTAATATTTGCAAAATAAACATCCAATGTGGGGACCATTGTCCATGTGCACATGCTCGACATTGACATCTCTCTCTAAGTGGTCACATGAGTGACACTCTGCAAATCAACTCCAGCTCTCTTGAAGTGGGGACCACCTTTGCACTTCACCATCTGATGAGTATGAGGTAACCTTGTAAGTTTTAAGGTAAATGTCCTTTGACTATTGGTTTGGATGGAATATTACATGGTTTAAACCTTATACAAGGTTAATACAAATAATACAATTTGGCCACCCTTTTGACAACACATGCCATATCATAGTCCACCACCTTTGGGTCTTGGTTATCATTGTGAGCATGTATAATTGTCAGCCCCATTTTTACAATCTGGATATACTTGATTTAAATTTCACCTTTTCGATTATTATGGTGGGTTTTCATCATTCGGGATTCACATTATTTAAGGTTAAACTATATGAAAATTCAAATTTGTAAATGATTTTTTTTAAATAGTAAAGGCCTATTTATTTTTGCATATGATGACTCACCCCTTGGTATTTTATCGATGGCATGGTTAACTCAGGTTGAGTTTGATTTGGTTTTTATTGGTGACTTCTCTCGGCATTTTGATTTGGTCCTTGATCTTCTCGATGTGGATCTCTTTAACTCTGATTTGGATAGCGGTTGGATTTTTTGACCGTTGGTTAGGGATTTTTCTAACTTGGAAATTTAATGTGGTATATGATCTAACCATAGTGTTTTCACATTGATTTTGGAGATTGATTGATCTTATTTTTCAACCATTGATCTTCATCCTGTCGATCTTGGATCATTGTGAGATTTTGATTATTGGCCCTTGGTTAAGTTAGGTTAACTCACCTCAGAGTTGGGTTAAAGATAGCTCTAATCGACTCATGAACCCTATTCAATTTCATTTCATTTTTATTATGTGTACTTGGCTGAATCCTGGAAAATTTTTTTTAATCGATGCCATTTTTTTTTTTTGAGCTTGAATTCTGACTATCTCATACATAGTGTTTTCTTTAGTTTTGTGAGCTTTTTTGAGTTGAATTCTTTCGATCTCTCTACCTTTTTTCATTCTGGTGAAGCTCACCTATTTTAATGTAAGGATTCTTCTTTTTTTTTTTCTTTTGGCCACCATTTTTGGAGTCTATGAGCTCGGTTCATTTTTTTGAGTAAGATTTGAGCTTGGATTTATAGTTTTCTGGCTTATTACGGAGCTATACGAGGTTTCTCTGTATATACACATGTTCTCCTTTCTCTCGAGCTCTGTAGATTTGGCTTTCAAAACCTTGGTTGGAATTCAAGGCAGAGTTGCATGTTTCGTTGTCTTCACTCTGTGAGATTTTCTGAGCAAGATGGTTGTGAGTGTTTTCCGCCATGAGTGGTTATAGGTGAGCTAATCTTCTCTTGTATGCATACACTTTTGTTTTCATTTTCTTCTTTAAATATATCACTGAAACTCTTGGAAATATTTGTGGGTTCTGTGATTTCTTTCTCCCGCTTGACTCCTGAGTTCAGAAACTTCTCATGGGCATATGGATTTCTTGCTTCATCATTCAGTTGCTCAAAAGTTTTGACTGCTCGATTATAAAACAATGAGTTCTTTCTATTACTATGATTTTGATATTTTTAATGAAAATTTTGATGAAAATTGAGAGATTTTCTTGTTTCTATCCCACTACTTGAAATGATTTTTTTTAAAAGGGAATATTGACTTCTGAAAGAAAACTCGAAGCTCTCTTTATCTGACTGGATATCAAATGTAATTTTGATTTCAATTTTTTCATTCGAAGCTTTGTAATTTGAATGCTATGTATTTTTTCAAAACTATTCATGTATCCATTCCTTATAAAATTATCCCTTGAATGTGGATTATTGTTTTTTTTATTCTAAAACTTTGCAAAAAATTTTTCCTTATTTTCGATATGGGTATTTGGGATAATTTTCATTATTTGTTTCTTGATTCTTCCATTTGTTTTGAAATTTTTCCTCCATTTTTTACTTTCCACTATAGGATTCCCTGATTTTGATTAGACTTAGTACTATTCTTTGCATTTCATCCTTATAAAGATTTCTTTACTTCAATGCTTAAGAGACTTCAAATTTTGTTCTTCTATAGTTGAGCCTTAAATGGTGTCTATTTCATAATTTGTCTTTCAAAGATTCAAACTTAGTCAACTCTGCTCATTAGATTCAGCTTTTTTGTGTTGAGCCATGATCAAGGAGATCCCTTTGATTCTTCATGTGTTTTTCTAGTTCTATTTAACCATGAATCTTGCATTTGAATTTAGCTCTGAAGTATTCAATTTGTATGATGAAACATCTTGCATTTGGGGCTCTAAGGTCTTTATGTAAATTTGAAGTTGTTTGGGCTTTTAGCTTATGCTCCAATGTCACAAATATCTACTCTATTATTGTCATTTTTAATCTTGATCCTTCCTTTCTTTCCGTAAATTTAGCTCTTTGAGATTCTGTATCTTTTGATAGATAGTAGGCTTGTTCATTTGATTCTAGAACTCAACTTAGCACTTTTTTGTTCTTGATTTCAAGAGATCTTTGTATCTTGTATCTTGTATGTTCTTTCTGGAAAATTACAAGTAGTTCATCTATTTTTGATACTATTTTAGGCATAAGCCTTGATTCAGATGCTTGTTAAGATCTCTTGTAACTTGTTTCTTTTACATAGATGCTTTATTTCCTTTATAGTAACATTTTGGCATGTTGGAAAATATGAAATGTTGATTTTTCATGGCAAAGCCCTAGAAAATTTTTTTCCAGAATTCTCTCTTCCATCCATTTCCAGCTATAGTAATTGTATTTTCTGATTCATAATATAGAACATAACACTTCATGTTTGAAATGGATTGGTAAAAAAAAATGAGACATCATAGTTGTTTATCTTGATCATGGCATGCTTTACTATTGCTTTCTGTATCACTTACTTGATTTAAATAATTCTTTTTAAAGCATGTAGTAGTTGAAAGCAACATGATGAAAAGTTGTAAATGTCCATTTTACATGGTGAAGCCCTATCAAAATTTTCCCAAAATCTTCTTTTTTATTCTATTTTGTTAGTAACCCTTTCTTTCTAATCAACTTCAACTTCTTGAAATCTGATTCTTCTTCTTTAGTTGCAATCTGAAACATGTGCTTCTATTGCTAGTCTCTTTTGTATTATAACCTGTTCCATTTGAAGAAAATATTGAGTTTGAGTTACATTAATTCTTCTTTCAGCCTGTACTTATGACTTGTCTATTTCTTCTTGGTTGCAACCTGTACCTACACACTTAAGAAAATATTAGAAAATACTTAGGATTTTTGGCCTCTCTTATGTCCATGTTTTTCTTCTTTTTTTCTCTTTCTTCTTTCTAAGTAAGTAGAGCATGTATGCAAGTTTGATATTCAAGTAAATTATATCTCCTGTTTTGAAGAGATTCATATGCACAAACTAGGATAGTAAGGAATATGAATTGATCCCTGAGCTCATAACTGATAGTGCATTTTATTCTTTTAGGTACAAGTGACTTCCACAAAGAAGATGAGAAAGGAACAAAAGTTGGAATGGAGCTACTCCGAACAACGAAGAAAACCCCAAGGAAATGATGGGTTCACTCATACTCTTTACTTTATTTTTCATGCATGTGTACCTCTTATTTCAGTAGTTGTACTTTACTTTCTAGTTACATCCCATGGCTTGTGTGGGAACATTTGAAATTTCCTTATGAATAAAACATTGAATTTTGTAAATGAGTTGTATATTTCTTTCTGCATTTCATCTTTTCTGTATGGATTGTATGATGAACTAAACAACTCAGTCATTTAATTGAATGTCTTAATCATGAAGGAAAGAACATTAATGAGAACTGTAACATTCAATAATGAACTCTGATTTCTGCAATCTGCACTTATGTTTTTGTCCCAAAACTCAACACTTCACCTATTCTATAATTCGGTGTCTTCATCAAGACAACACAACTGTCCTTCGGGGCCCTTGTGTTCTTTTGTTGAAGATATCATGAAATTGCAGACTATGTGATCTGTTATGTTTTGTAACAAAGCACACATAGTTTAGATTTCACTTAATCATTAATTAATTCAGCAAGTAACAATAATATCAAAACTTCCTTAGCTTAGGTATACTTCACCAATGCCTTTCATCGTAATGATGAAGTTTTGAGTTGCCCATTTTTGCACAAGTGCAAAAATTGTCAACATTTTTTGGCGATCCTGGGGAAAGTCTATCTGGCTAGCTTATAGATTAGTGCTTGCTCTTGTCCATTGGGCATGGAGTCCAAACATGTAACCAAATTTTCCTTTTCCGAAAGGTCCAACCCTTCCAAAATGGAACTAAAACTAGGAAAGGATCTGGTAAACTAGATCACATGCATGAATGCACTTATTGAATTGAAAAACAATGCAATGTGTAGGGACTACACTTATTGAAGGGAAATCCTACTCTAACAATCACTGTAAGATTTTCAATAACAATGTTTGAGAAACATACCATTCACAGGAATGGGAAGTTCCTCTCCATTCAGCTTCAAAAGATGAAAAGCATTGTGTTCTTTGCAAGCTGAAATCATGTAAGGGCCACTCCAGATTGTATCAAACTTTGTGTGTCTTCCTAGATTTGCATGATCAACATCCCACTTTAACACAATATCTCCTTCATTGAAGATTCTGAATTTGGATTTCTTGTCAAAAGTCTTCTTCATTTGTTTTGATTCTTTTCCATATTCAAATGGGCTTTATCTCTTAGCTCTTGTAATTCCATTAACTCTACATAATGAACCTGTAATGGTTCATTCTCAAGTAGCTCCATTTGATGTAGCAAATCCAATGTAGGTAACTCAACTGAAATAGGCATTCTTGCTTCTTTTCCATACACAAGTTTGTATGGTGAATTTCCAACTGATCTTTTAGGAGTCACCCTATCATCCCAAAGTGTTGAATTCAACATCAGATGCCAAGCTCTTTGATTATCTTTGAGTGTTCTTCTGATGATCCTTAAAAGGTTCTTGTTAGTACTTTTAGCTAAGCCATTACCCTCATGGATAATAATTAGATGAAGAACTTAATAAATTCCATGGTTGACAGCCCAATCTATTATCTTTGCACCAAGAAATGCTAAAGCATTATCTGATATGATAGTTTGAACACCAAATCTGTAGACTATACCTTCATAAAAGGATAGTATCAAAGCTTCATTAGCATCCTTCAAGGCTATTGCTTCAGTCCATCATGTAAAATAATCTGTAGCAGTTAAGATCCACTTATGTCCTTGTGACGAAGGTGGGTTTATCATGCCAATAAAATCAAGACCCCACTGCATAAAAGGTTGATCAACTGAGATAGGCTGTAAGGGCAGTGAAGCGAAGCTAAACATTCTTTTCCAACAAAGAAAGCACATTTTTACACTTTCTGATCCATTCAAAATAGTCTTTGAATATGCTAGGCCAATAGTAACCAGCTTTCATAATTTTTAAGGCCATAGTACATGCTGAAAAATGACCTCTGTGGGTCCTTCATGGAATTCTGACAATATTTTTGAATTTTATCATAGTCAACACACCGCAACAAGATTCCATTTATATCTCTTTTGAACAACACATTATCAATGAAGATATAAGGTACAACTTGTAATCTGAAATACCTTCATTTATTCTTGTCCATACCTTCCGGATAAGTGCCATGCATGTAGATAGTTAACCAAATCAGTCATCCATCTTGATTCCTGAATCTCATGAGTAAGCTCAGGCTGCTGATTTTCTGGTTGAACCATGATTTCTGATTGCTGATACACAATTTCAGCATGTTGTTTTGAATCATCTGGTTTTGTAGCTTGTTGTTTTTCCATATCAAGCAATGAGATGTTCACATAAGCCTTTCCCTCGAACCATCTTAGCAACCCGGATATCAACATCATACTCCATGACCTTCGTTATCTAGTTTTCTCTTTTCTCATTCAATTCTTTATTTAGTAAGAATGCTTTCACACTTGGATGAGAAACAAGAACATGGATTTTATTGTTGAAAGCATATACTTGAAATTCTTTAGTCCTCTGACTACTGAAAGTACTTGTTTTTCAAGGAATGTGTACCTTGTTTCATAATCATGCAAGCTCTATCCAAAGAAAGCAATAGGTTGCTCAATATTTTCATCATTGACTTGAGTTAATATAGTTGAGATTGTTTCAGCTCCTGCAAGTGCATACATTGTAAAATATTTATCAAAATTTGGATTTGCAAGAGTAGGAGCTTGAGAGATAGCTACTTTGATTGATTCAAATCCTTCTCTCCTTCACTGGTCAAGAGAAATTTTTTCTTTCTTTAGCATAGTTGTCAATGGTTTAACCAATGCTGCAAAATCTAGAACAAATCTTCTAACAAAGTTGATTTTTCCAAAAAACTTTGTAATGCCTTCTTATGATGAGGCAATGATAGTTGTGATATGGCTTCGATCCTAAAAGGATCAATTGCTAATCCTTTCTTGGAAACAATATGACCAAGTAATTTACCTTGATGTACTAAAAAGATAGACTTAAGTGGATTCAAAGATATCCCAAATTGTCTGCATAACTGAAAGGTCTGCCTTAGATGTATCAGGTGTTCTTCTAGATTTTTGAGAACATGGTAATGTCATCTAAATAAACTAGAATGCATTTATTTAACAAGCTCGAAAGCCATGTCCATTGCACGTTGAAACGTTACACCGACATTTGAAAGACCAAAAGGCATCCTTTTGTAAGCATAAGTACCCCACTTGGTGGTAAAAGTTGTTTTATATCTATCCTCTTCCCTAGACTAAAATTTGATTATATCCACTATAACCATCAAGAGAGATAATCTATCTGCACTAGAAACTGTTCTTAAAATTTGATCCATATTTGGGAGTGGGTAATGATCTTTTAATGAAGCCTTATTAAGATCTCTGAAATCTACACATAGTCTGATTTCACCATTCTTCTTCCTAATAGGAACAAGATTGGCTACCCAACTTGAATGCTTAACTGGAAAGATAATACTTGATTCAATCAACTTAGATAATTCTTTCCTCATTAGAGGCTCTATTTTGGGATTTACAGGCCTCTATTTCTATCTAACAGGTTTAGAATTTGGCTACAACTCGATTGTATGTTGTGCTAAACTGGGATCAAATCCTTTCAGGTCTTGGTATTTCCAAGCAAAAACATCTTTAAATTCCTTGCAAAGATTAATAAATGATTATTTTTTAGTTAAGGAACATACCTTTCCAAGGAACAACTTTTTCCCTTCATCAACTGAGATCTCTTCATAATTATCAGCATGGGTTGACATCTTAGTCTTGACCTTTCTTAACTGATCGTCAGTGTTGAAGATGTCTTCTTCCAATGTGACCAGACCTCAAGGTAGTTTATTTGTCTTCAACTGAACAATCTGGTCACCATATAAGTGTTGTAATTTATCTTGATTAACTGCAGAAAAAACTCAGCTTCTTACTACAAAAACCTACAAATTTGATCATCACTTTCAAAAACTTTCCAATTTGAATCATTATCAGGTATTGAGGGCTTGACAATTAGCTTTATATGAGGCTGGATTTTTCTATTTTCAATCTGTTTCAGCACTTCAAAACTAGCCCCAATCTGCAAGTCTATCTGCATGCTTGTTTTCAGCTCTAGGAATAGACTGAATGTTAATAACATCAAAATCTTCCATTAAGTCTGAAACTCTATGTCTGTAAGACTTCATTAATGGATTCTTACAAACATTGAAATTTCTTACTTGATTGATAACCAACTCAGAATCACCAAAAATTTGTAGCATGTTGATACCTCTCTTTCTAGCCCAAAGTAAGCCATGAATTAATGCTTCGTATTCAACTACATTACAAGTACATGAAAATTGGAGACTCAAAGCTGAGAAATACCTTTCGTTCATTGGGGAAGTGAGCATCAAACCTGCCCTATCCTTTCTTGTTCTTAGCTCCATCAAAATGAAGCTTCCAAATCCCTTCTCATTGAAATCTTCTATTTTGGACAACAAGGGAAGTGGTGTATTTTCTTCATGCATACAATACACACCAAACAAGTGTTCTTCAACTTCCTTAAAAGGATCATGAGCATGTTCTTCCACTATCTTTTCATCCATAAACATGTTAGAAACACCATCTAATGTTGAAACCTGAGCTACCTCATCAAAGTCAGACTGATCTAAGGCTGAATAATTAGCCACCACATTTGGAGAGTGAGGCTCAATGTGAAATATAGCCAATGGTTCTGAATTGATAGTAACTTTGGTGCCGTAATGAGTAGTGAAAAATAAGAAGGACCAATCTGAAGAGAGATAACCTCCTATTTTTGTTGTGAAGTCTCTAGATAAGCATAAAGCAAAGTATGGAGGTAAATCCACAACAGTAACATCTTGTAGAATAGAAACATTTGGGAAAGCATGTAACGTCACCTCTAAATTTCTGATTACACCAACTGTATTATTGGTTAGTTCCATCAAGTTGTAAGACACTCCTTTCTATAGGCTCATACTAGACCCAATTTTTTTGCAATTGCTTTTGGCATAACTGTGCTACTTGCGCCACTGTCCACCATGCAATTATGAACTAGATGTTCTCCAATAATCAAGTGATAAATAAAATGGTGGTGGTTTCTTGATGTCATGAGCATTCAGAAATTTTTGAACCATCCACTTAACTTCTTTAATGTGGTCTTGTTCAAATGTTCCAAGGACCATGTCTGCCTTCTGAACTTCCTTTTTCTATTGTATTTGAAGAAATCTGCAGCTTAGCTAGTTCATGAGAAAGTAAATCTTGTTGTCAGGAATACTTAGAGCATCCCACATTGAGATGTTAACGTTATGCTTTTTCATTACATCAACAATGTTAAAAGAAGCAATGTTTTAGAGATGAGATTCAACTGTCTTAGAGTAGGCCTTTAGCAAAATTGATTCTGCTTCAGCTACCTTGGATATCTGAGGTATAAATAGTCTTCTTGGGTCAGGCTGTAGCTATTTTTGATGGCCTTTATCAACTGGAACACTTGTTTTTTTTAGGAACAACAGGATTGTTGGTTGACTTTGGGACTGTAGATGTTGTCTTATCAGTGACAGTAGGTAGGATAGGCCTATTTTGTTGTTTTTGACTTTCAACAGCTTTTCCTTGAGCCCTAGTAGTGACTGCAATGAAATCCTCCTCATTGAAACTGACTAAATTTTGTTCAGGTGCTTTCTAAACATGAGTTTCTTGCTACCCACCCTCCATTTGAGGCATGAACAATGTTTTAGATTGAGGTTGTGCAACAAGATTCATATTTAGAAAAGCATTGGGAAATTTACATCTGAATGAATGAGGTTGATTGCAAGGTTGACACCACTCTTTTATAGCCATATTAACTAGGACTAAAGTGTTAGATGAACTAGGAGCCTTTGGGTCAAATTGCCTTTGCTGGTAAGGCTACCTATAATTTTGATTCTGTTGATAAGGCTGCCTGTTTTGTTGATTCTATTGATTTTGCTGATAAGGAGCCTGATAGGGTCTACTAGGTAATGCAATTCTATGTTTTCAATTGAAGTTAACTTATTTCCCATAGTCTGCAAAGCTTTAAATACATCATCTGATGGGGCTACAACAATAGGTTCTATGATTGTAATAGGTTGAGGAATAGGTGCTAAATCTACCAAAAAAGGCATTGAAGGCCTTGGTGCCAATTTTCTAGCTTGAATAAGGTTATTTTCAGATTTTATAGCAATATCATAAGCATCCGGAAGAGTATTACCTCCCATAGATTGAATCATAGCTGAAATATCACTATTCAAAGCTCTGAGGTAATAAAGGAAAAAAGTGGTCACTTGAGGCTTAACACTTGTTGGGATTCTTTCCCAAGTCCTAAAAATGGATATTGAAGTTGGACATGTACTCATGAGGGGCTCTTTTAATAGTAGATAGTTGTTCAATGAGAGACAAATGATCTGAATTATCCTAGAATTGTTTCAACAATTTTTCACCTAAGTCATCCCAAGTTCTTATGCTTCAATTTCTAGGTTTCTATACCATTGCAAGGCTTTCCCTTTAAAAGATGTAGCTAAAAGTCTTAAAGCTACATCTTCATGAGTAATATTATGGACTGCACATATGGTTGCAACATCTTTGATATGTTCAGTAGGTGTAACCTGATTTTCACCCGTGAATGATGGCAAATTTTTCATGGCAGCATTAGGGATGTCATGGTAAACTGGGATTACTAATGGGCTGCCATTAGTAAAGGTCACAAAATTCCTTGGTGGTTGAATAGCCATTTGAAAAACTAGGATGTTAATAGAGAAATTGATACGTGGTGAAGGAATATCAGGAGGAGGGTTGTCAAAACTAGGTCTATTATAAGGTAAAGTATTACCAACTCTTCTCCTTCTAGCAGAATTCAAAGGTAAAGAAACAAACTCAGGAGGAATTCCTCTTACCGATGATCTTGTAGTCACTTTAGGCATGGAACATGCTGCAATACTGGTCTGAAATCAGCTTTTGGAGTCACCAAAAGATCTTAAAATCTTTAGAATAAATTGTTGCAGCTTGCTCCCGAAAGTGACTTTTGTAATGTTGTAAAATATTATGGATCTGTCATAACTTGCACATAGATCTGATTCATTGTCCCACCGGGCATGCCAAAAAATTGTTATCTCTCAAAAGTGCACCTGTAGAGAGATGGCTGCAGTTTTCTAAGCTTGCAAAATTTGATCTCTCTCTTTCGTAGATACAATGGAAACACCTCAGGTCTGTGGGTATACCTATTTTGAGGTGAGTCTCGATATCAAGGTTCGGTTCCTTGTTGATGTATCCTAAACTTA
Organism: Taxus wallichiana var. yunnanensis; assembly: GCA_018340775.1. Classification (NCBI taxonomy): domain Eukaryota; kingdom Viridiplantae; phylum Streptophyta; class Pinopsida; order Cupressales; family Taxaceae; genus Taxus; species Taxus wallichiana. The sequence goes on from CM031237.1 coordinate 314,151,385, forward strand.
TTTTGGGGTTTAAGGGTAAAAGATGACTGTAAAGTAATTAAAACTAAGGTGATACACCAAATTTGTATGAGGGCTTTTGACTGAGTATATGCACAATTGATATGTGAAAGGATTTTGATGCACAAACCAACAATTCTTTTATAGAATATAAGGGCAAAACACTTTGAGGTATTGAGGGAGATTATCACAACAATACTACTAAGCTAAACATGCACATTAATATCATGTAGAAACTACTGAATTTTGCAATAGGGTAAGATGATTAATCAGGGAATTTGCATTCACAAGACTAATAGAAACATACACAAGACTGCAAGTAATTGGGAAGGTAGAAAATACTTCACACTCAGAAGGAAAAACTGGAAAAAATTGCTTCAGTACTCCTATATCCAAAAATTCCTCCTTGTGCTTTGCAAAGGCACACAATATATAATAAAAAATAAAATTTACCTCTTCCTAAAAATAGCCTAAGGCTTGTACTCACCCATGCATCTTATTTTTATCCTTTATTTAATAATAGATAAAGGAATAAAAATAGAGCATGCAATTACAAATAGGCATTATTAGCCTTAATTACAATATAGTCAAACTAAAGTTGATTGTTCTATTTTTAAGAAGCAAGGGTAAATAATTTGCTAATAATAAGCTTTCTTGCTATGCAAGTCTTTCTCCTTTGAACATGCAACTTGTCTTCTTCTCTATTCTATCTTCTTGTGAAGCATGCAAAAAATAATTCTCTACCTATGTGAGTAAATAATTCAAACATTTGTAATATTTGCAAAATAAACATCCAATGTGGGGACCATTGTCCATGTGTACATGCTCGACATTGACATCTCTTCCTAAGTGGTCACATGAGTGACACTCTGCAAATCAAAACTAGCTCCTTGAAGTGGGGACCACTTTGCACTTTACCATCTAATGAGTAAGAGGTAACCTTATAAGTTTTAAGGTAAATGTCTTTTGACTATTGGTTTGGATGGCATATCACATGGTTTAAACCTTATACAAGGTTAATACAAATAATGCAATTCGGTACCCTTTTGACAACACATGCCATATCATAGTCCGCCACCTTTGGATCTTGGTTATCATTGTGAGCATGTATAATTGTTTGGCCCCTTTTTGTAATCTGGATATACTTGATTTAATTTTCACCTTTTTGGTTATTATAGTCAGCATGCATGGTCGGGCTTCACATTATTTAAAGTCTGGACTATAGTGAAAAGTCAAATTTGCAAATGATTTTAAATAATAATGTGAGTTGGCCCCCACGATCACGATGACTCACCCTTGGTATTTTTTTGGTGGCATGGTTAACTCAGTTGAGTTTTGCTTTATTGTTGAACTTATCTCGCCATTTTGGGTACTTGTTTTTCTCCTTGATGGATCTCTTAACTCTGATTTGGAATGGGTTTTTTGACCTTGAGTTAGGGTTTCAAAACTAAAAAAATGTGGCATTTCATCATACCCATAGTGGTTTGCATTGATTTTGGAGATTGATCCTTCACCTTTGATCTTTGTCCTTTCGATCTGGAGCCATTGATTTCTGACCATGGTTGAGTTAGGTTGAAACTCACCTCTCGAGTTTGCATGATAAGGAATAGCTCGAACCCTCATGCACATTTCATTTGGTTTTCATTATGTGGGTGAAGCCCTGGAAAATTTTTTTTCGACGCCATTATTTTGAGCATTCGAGCTTGATTTTAGTTCTCTAGCTATATTGGAGCTATAGTTTTTCTGGAGCTTTGTGATTTGAATTTTTGATCTCTTTTCACATTTTTCTTTCAAAACCTTGAAGTTTGGAATTTTAATTAAGAAGGAAGTCTCTTCTTTTTCTTAGCCTCCATTTTTGATTTCTTGAGAAAGATGGTTTCAGTTTTTAGTCTTTTGAGCTTGGTGGTTATAGTTTTTGAGCTAATCTTCTCTTGTACAGATTAATTTCTCATTTTCATTTTCTTTCTTTAAATATATCAATGAAAATCTTGTAAGGATATTTATGTGATTCATGATTTGTTTTTTCAAAATTTGTTTGATTTTTCGAATTCAAAACTTCTCATGGGCAAGATGTTCTTTAATTTGAAGCAATTTTTGAGAAAGTTTATGATATTTTGAGTGGTTATAGGTGAGCTAATCTTCTCTTGTATGCATACACTTCTATTTTATTTTCCTTCCTTAAAATATCACTCTGAAACTCTTGGAAATATTTGTGGGTTTATATTTTTTTAATATTGCTTAGACTTGAATTAAAATGAATTCTCATTCATATTATTGTTCTAAAAATACTTCATCATTTGGATAGCTGACATTCTGAAAAAGTTTCATTCATGCTTGATTATAAATGGTTTTCTTTTATAATAACCTTTATTTTGATATATTAATGGGTCATGATGCTTTGAGATTTAGGAGGCTTATGTTTCGTAATAGGGTTTCCACTTTGATGAAATGATTTAAAAAAAGGGAATATTGACTTGAAAGAAAACTCGAAGCTCTTTCATTTGGATTTAAAATATTATTTTGATTTCAAGGTTTTTAAACGCATTTCATTTTCAATGCTATGTATTTTTTTTAACTTATTTACATTATCCATTCCTTATAAAATTATGTTTTGAATGTATACTTTTGTATTTTTAGTTTGTAATCAAAACGGATATACACTCCTTTTAAGATATGTATTGACTCCATTGACTATTTTCCATTCTTATAGGATTCAATTTAATTTTGAGAATAGAATGACTTTCTTCCCTTTGATTTGAAAAACTATAAAGATTTCATCCTCGATGTAGATTCTTGAGACTTCAAAATCTTAGTCACTTTTGAGTCATTTGATCTCTATGAGAATTTTCATGGTGGTCTTAGTCTTCTTAAACATTCAAACTTAGTCAACTCTGCTCATTAGATTCAACTTTGTTGTGTTGAGCCATGATAGAGGAGATATGTTTGATTCTTTCATGTAAAATTTTTTAGTTCTATTTAACCATGAATCTTGCATTTGAATTTCTCTCGAAGTATTCAAATTGGTAATGAAACACTTGCATCCTGATTAGGTAATCCAGGTTTTAAATTTGTATCCATTGATTTGTAGTTTTAGCTTGATCTTGCAATCTTATGTCAAAACAATGAGGCTCCATAGTTGTCATTTGTGTAATTTTGATCTACTTTTCGGTTCTAAAATTTATCCTCTTTGAGAAATTATGTATCTTTCATAAAGGTAGGCAACTCTTATTGATTCTTCTTGGTATTGCAAATTATGATTGATTCTTTTTCAAGATCTATCTTTTTGTATCTTGTATGTGCTTTCTAGAAATTACAAGTAGTTCATCTATTTTAATACTATTTTAGGCATAAGCCTTGATTCAGATGCTTGTTAAGATCTCTTTGTAACTTGTTTCTTTTACATAGATGTTTTATTTCCTTTATAGTAACATTTCTGGCATGTTGGAAAATCTGAAATGTTGATTTTTCATGGTGAAGCCCTGGCAATTTTTTTCCAGAATTCTCTCTTCCATCCATTTCCAGCTATAGTAGTTGTATTTTTTGATTCAAAATATGGAACATAACACTTCATGTTTGAAGTTGGATTGGTAAAAAAAAATGAGACATCATAGCTATTTATCTTGATCATGACATGCTTTACTACTTTTCTATATCACTTACTTGATTTAAATAATTCTTTTAAAGCATGTAGTAGTTGAAAACAACATGATGAAAAGTTGTAAATGTCCATTTTACATGGCGAAGCCCTATCAAAATTTTCCCAAAATCTTCTTTTCATTTTGTTTCAGTTGTAACCCTTTCTTTTAATCAACTTCAGCTTCTTGAAATCTGATTCTTCTTCTTCAGTTGCAATCTAAAACATGTGCTTCTATTGCTAGTCTCTTTTTCTTATACTGTAACCTGTTCCATTTGAAGAAAATATTGAGTTTGAGTTACATTAATTTTTTTTTTCACTGTACTTATGACTTGTCTATTTCTTCTTTGCAACTACAAATCTACCATACACTTAAGAAAACAATTAGAAAATACTTAGGCTTTTGGCCTCTCTTATGTCCATGTTTCTTCTTTTCTTTTCTCTTTCTTCTTTTGAGTAAGTAGAGCATGTATGTAGTTTGATATTCAAGTAAATTATATCTCCTATTTTGAAGAGATTCATATGCATGAACTAGGATAGTAAGGAATATGAATTGATCCTTGAGCTCAAAATGATGGTGCATTTTATTCTTTTCAGGTACAATGACTTCCACAAAGAAGATGAGAAAGGAAAAAGTTGGAATGGAGCTACCCCGAACAACGAAGAAAACCCCAAGGCAATGATGGGTTCACTCATACTCTTTACTTTCTTTTTCATGCATGTGTACCTCTTATTTTAGTAGTTGTACTTTACTTTCCAGTTACATCCCATGGCTTGTGTGGGAACATTTGAAATTTCCTTATGAATAAAACATTGAATTTTGTAAATGAGTTGTATATTTCTTTTTGCATTTCATCTTTTGTATGGATTGTATGATGAACTAAACAACTCAGTAATTTAATTGAATGTCTTAATCATGAAGGAAAGAAAATTAATGAGAACCTGTAACATTCAGTAATGAACTCTAATTTCTAATCTGCACTTATGTTTGTTGTCCCAAAACTCAACACTTCACCTATTCTGTAATTGGTGTCTTCATCAAGACAACATAGCTGTCCTTGGGGCCCTTGTGTTCTTTTGCTAAAGATATCATGAAATTGTAGACTATGTGATCTATTACGTTTTGTAACAACACACATAGCTGCAGATTTCACTTAATCATTAACTAATTCAACAGTAACCAATAATATCAAAACTTCCTTAGCTTAGGTATACAGTAAGTTGTAATGTTTTCACCTTCCTTTATTTTGAGGTTCTCAAACTACCTTGGTAGGTCTATAACTTAGCTAGCTTGACCTCATTCTATTCTTCATAGACAATCTTTACTTTATCCCAAATATATTGGGCTATATTACAACACATAACTTTTACAAAATTTTATTCGAAATTCCACACAAGACCGCATTCATTTCCTTTGAGTTATTTTAAATAGACTTCTTGCTGTTATATAAGGTAGATTTCAGGGTATATGATATCAAATGTGTAAAGTACCTAAAACTTATAATATTGAAGGGTTTAGTCATACGCACTTCCTGATAGTTACAATTTTGGGAAGATGAGATGTGAATAGTGTTAGTTTGAAAATCTTTGAGTGGATAGATCTATGGACGGACGAGCCAGCCACATGTGCGGGGCATAGCCCTCTTTGAAAACAAAGTGAAACTAGTTTATTGCTTTATTCTACCAGGCGGGAATCTTGTGCAAGTCTCACAATATTTTGCCTTCGGGGGTTGGGATCTCATCCCAAAGAGGTATTTCCAACTATAAAATAAGGGAAAGAAACGAGGTGGGGAGATAGGAAAGATCTGAAGGGAGAAAAGAAATGAATTCCAAAGTAGAAAGGTCAGAAGGTCTATGATTTGGGTTGGTAGTATACAGAGACGAACCTACTTGCATAGACGAATAAAGAAATACTGATGAATAAATGACAACAAAGTAGAAGTAGATTCAACAGAACAATCATACAGATCTAACATAAGAAAGGTCTGATGTAAAACACATGTATTCAACACAAAGTCTAAATATTGCATTAATATTTTTTTCTGTTACAAAAAGTTCAAAATATTTTCTTCTTACTTCTATTTCTCATCTGAAAAGTATCCACCACCGAATACAACAAATATTCAAGTATTTATAGAAGAAGAGAAGAAGAGAAGGCAAAAACGAACCAACCACTTAATTACAAAAATATCTTACAAAATATCCTAAAGTCATTTGTTGACTTTTGACAACTTGGTGGATGACATCATCCCATGGTGCAAGATGGATGATGTCATCATTTGTGTCAACATACTTTAGATGTTTACAAAGAAAAAGGTTGAGAAGAATGAAACTATTCATCGTCGTCCCGCGCCGAAAGGGGGTATCTGCTTTCTTGCTTTGCTTAGGAGATGAGATGTGGAGGCCCTGGACAGTATTCCATGAACTTACGATCATGGGCTGAAGTTGAACACAGGAAGGATCCTTGTGATGATCACCGATAGCCACGCAAGTCTCCCCGCTCGTCTGTGAGCTTTTCTAAGAGCTTAGAATACTCATTTTCGCCTCTATCGGGTACCCTATGAAGTCACGATAGGCCGAGCAAGTTGTTGATGGATTCGGCGTCAAAAGTGACTTCTGGTCCCAACCCTCACGAAACGATCTCCTTGAAGATCCGAATAGTTTCATCAACCTTTCTTAAGGTGAAAGAAGGAGTGAGTAAGCCGAAGACATTCTCAAGACAATTTGCTCCATTTGATGCATTGTATCTAGGGCTTCCTTCTTGATTTTTTCAATTTTTTCTAGGACGAACTCCAGTGATCGACACGGTAATCTAGAGTAGAAAGGATTTTGTTGAGGGCTGGGTGGCCGAAGATGTTGAACTTGACCGGATCTTCGATTTGAATAGTTGAGCATTTTCTGAAAGGTCTCATGTTGCATCCTGGCATGGTCCAGCTCTTCAGAGATGGGTCCTGCTATCGCCTGGAGCTCTTTGTTTGCCCAATTGATATTCTAATACAATATGGTGAACTTGGCGATTACTCCCTCACTTTCCTTGAGGATTTGGCTTCTCCAGCAGAAATTGCCATACCCTTCTCACCGATTTTGGCATATTCATTAATCTTATTAAGCTCGAGAGGCTCGGGAGTTTTGGCCAGGCAATTGTAGGAGGTGCTGCACTTGCCCATTTTACTGCAAGGCGTGAGAAGATGTTTATTTTCTCCTTTATGACCTCTTTTCTTCCTTTGCTTCTGGAGTTTCTTTCAAAGGGCGTCAACTGCAGATAGGGCCTCTCCCTAAAGACTTTCAAGATGTCACCATTGTGACTTGGGTCAACTGTATAATCTGTCGAAGAAAGATATTTTTATCCTTTAAAGGATTGGGATACGCTATCTCCATTACTCTCTCTCTTGATGCACTCGAGAGAAATGGGTTATAGGCTTTCTTCTTGGCCCCCTTTGATGGGATGACAGAGAAGTCCATCGGTGTGATGGGAACTTTCCTCTTTTGTTGGCTCGAGTCTTTGAGAGATCCATGCTTTGGACTTATGGGAGCAGCTGCAATAGTAGAGGGAAAGTGTGTTGAGACACTTGGAGGCGGCATTGAGAGGGAGGCCGAGAAAGTGCTCACGAGAGGAAGAGATACTGTAGGGGAGGTAGACATGGGAATGGAAGGGAGCTGAGAGATGAGGGAAGAAATGGTGGGGGACAGCTCCGCGAGAGAAGAGAAGATGGATGATGAGGAAGGGGGAATAGTAGAAGATGGGGGAGAGGATACGACCAAAGGAATGGTCGTTTGGGTCACACGAGGAGGGGAAGGAGGAGAGGGAGAAGGGATAGAAGGGACCTCAACAGTTGTAGTAGTGGCAACATCCTGAGTGGATGTTCCCATCGGAACATCTTCGGCCGCTTCTTTCTCTGGAGAAGCCAGAGTTACAACTTGTTCTCGTGTGGCGGAAGGGGGACTCTCAGGAGCCTCTTCTTGGGTAGAGCTTGACTCGCCCTCCTTGTCTTTACCTCTGCTCTTTGGCAGATGTTTTGGTCTGGAAGGTGCGTTGCCCAATGGAGATGTGGTGAAATCAACTCCGAGGTAGATGAGGCCATTCATCCTGCACCAGTGCTCTGTTCTCCACAGAGTTTCTTTAACCCTTTCTTCAATGGTTTGGGGCACTTTAGTTCTGTCAATTACAACAAACGGCCAGTTGTCCCCATCCGTGTCAAGATATACCTGATCAACTTCTTGATCAGTAGTTTGATAACCCTTTGGGACAATGGCCATGCCATACTAAATGATTTCAGCCAAAGCCAAGCAGAGTGATCTTTCCTTCTGAGCTTGACCTCATGATACAGGTCGATATAAATATCCTCGATCTGCGGAATGTGGATTGGATCGATTTTGGCCACTGGGGGAAGGCAATTCCTTGGGTGAAAGTGGACCTCGCCAGAAGTTGTGCTTTAGATTGAGCGGTTCCATTTCTCGCAAACATCTCCCGGGATTTGTGGTAGGAAAGACAAGTGTACTTGCCACCTTGTGAGGGTGAAAGGAGTTCCACCCTTCTTTCTCTTCAAGCACTTTTCGTGGTAGGTTATGAGCTATCTGGATAGCTCCAACGAGATCATCTTGGGGCCGGTATCTTGGCAATTTGGTGGGTTCCTCCAAGAAGTTGGCTGCCCTTAGATAGGTGAAGGTGGGAAATTACGTGAATAAGGCCCCCACTTCTTTGTTGCTGCAACAATGCTCTTGGTCATATGATCGTGAGTCATATTTGGCCTCAAAAGGCGAGACGATGTCGTAGAAGAAGGCATCGTTGATCTTTGTAAACTATGAAATCTTGTTTTCCAACTTTAGTTCTGGGTAGTATTCATATATTTTCACTTGGGGCCAAACCCGCATCGCATCAATCTTTGGATAATCCCTCTCGAGGCTGCGGCATAAACTACGTAGGAGTTCATGTAGAACCTCCCTGTTGTGGTGAGTTGTTGGAGCTGCTCGGATATAGTGCTGCTTATGATCTCTGCCCACTCGAAGTGTTGATTTGGCACATTCTTGTTCATTGTCTCCAGGTACCTAAGCATCCATTTATGAAAGTAGTGGGCATCAGAAAGCCCAAATACTCTACTTAGGAACGTGATGGTATCACTTAGTTCCTCGGAGAAATCGCTGTGATGAATGACCTGTGGCCATCTAGTTACCACCTTCTTGTTTTTCAGGTACACTTCATTCATCAATTACATACACTAGTCTTCGTTGTCTTCCCAAGCCTTGGTGCAGTCTTCTTGGCTTACGGCCACAAAGTGCGGTGGTGAGGAATGCCAAGCATAATTTCGAAGTGCCGGGTAGTGAGGTTGATCACGACCTCGCCCTTCTCATTCAGGACGCACCTCATGTCTTTGTTGTAGCAGCGGGCCACTACCATCATGAATTCATTGTTCATTGCACTGACTGGGATCCCGACCAAAATGCAAGCCACTACCTACCAATTTATCCATCCGAGGGGACTTCTGTGACCTTCCTGCAGTTACGGCCTAGAAATCTTCCATATCAATGTGACCGAGCTCTCGAGTCTCTTATGTCCAGTCACATTGCGCTAGAGATCGGGCATCTCGACCCTCCGATATTTATACTTCACCTCTTCTTCCGTAAGCTTGGCTTTACCTTTAGACTTGGTTGGTCTCTGCTTGATGTAGACATATGTAGTTCGAACTCGAGTTGCTGATCTGCAAGAAGGAGAAGTGAAACCCAACGCGAGAAGAGTCATGTTATTGTTTGATCTCCCATTAAAGCATTGTGAGAAGGAAGAGTTGGCAATTTCAAGGCATCGGGCGCGGGCGCATGAACACTTTGTAGGTTGCGGGTTAAATAATATGGCATATAAAAAGGGTGTTACGAGGACAAATAAGCGCGAATGGCGCAAGGCACATGGATACTGCACATGACATTTTTGTTGTTGTAAGTGGAAGTGCACCTTCACCATTCACATGTGTTTTATAACAGTGCAAATATTTTCATGTTACATGTGGAGTGCAGGATGCACCAAAGGGCACAAGTTTAGTGTGTGTAACATCATCTTTTCATGCGTAACAGGGGAACTTGGTGCGGCGCATGAAAGGTTTGCATGGCAATGTGTTACTGTAATAGGAGATTCTCCTGCGCCGTTTAACATAGTTTTATACTTGGCGCAAGTAAGGTTGGTGTTGCATGGGTGCAGGGTGCGCCAATGGCGCAAGTTTTTGCAATGTTACATAGGAGTTCGGTGCGTCAGAGGGCGCAGTATTTCGGGTGTTAAGTGAGTTAGGTGCGCCATTGGCGTGATCTGTGCTTTATGTTGCAAGGGTGGCGATTGCACCAAAGAGGAAAACTGCAGTCTACCAACTTTTAAGCCTTGGTTCTTTCTCTGGAGGGGTTTTCATGGGTGTTAAGCCTCTTCTGCAGGGTTTCTTGGATAGTGAAGAGGGCACAACAAAAAGATCCAAGTGTTTTTGAGGCAGAGCTCTCTTTACCAGCAGATCTGGAAAGAGGAGGGAGAGCATGGGAGAAAGACACCGGAGACGAGAAAAAGAGGGTTTTGACAAATCTATGCCACCGACTACACAAACAAACAACAACCAGCAAAAACACAGGAGGAAAAAGACCACCTACTCGGAATATATATAATCGTGAGAAACAAAGTGGGGTCCACGAATGCGATATAGAGGACGAGCAGACGCCGACAGTGCGTAAGAATAAAATCTATCACATGTTTTTTTATTGTGAAAGTGACAGGCGGATGCACCTATATATAGGCAAAGGTGCTGATAAATGTGCCAACCACTTTTTGAAGAGGCGCATGAAACACCTCGTTGACACTTCAAACCTTACGCCCTTTGGCGCACCAAAATGTGTGTTAACACGTTGTTATGTGTGCCTTTGGCGCAGCAAAAATAATGTCAACACGGAAACACGTGTGCCCTTGGTGCACCAAAGCGCGCAACAAAAATGTTTTTGACACGAAGGCGCATCACTGGGAGGTGCACAAAAATGTGTGTCGACACTTGAAGAAGTGCGCCAAAGGAAATGAAGGGCGCACAGATTACTCTATGTTGCATAGATAAAAGGTGCACCCAACCAAAAAAAGACCAAAATGGCTAAGTTCGGAAAACTAGATTTCCGAGAAAGGACTTTGCAACGTTTAACGCAGGGGTCACCGACGGGGACGAGAACAAAATTTTCATGGGGTTACCCGCAAAATTTCCCTTGTCAATTTTACAGGGATAACTTGGTGGATCTTTCGGGGACTATCTGCGGCGGAACTCGGGGGTAGAGAATCCCAGATCTACATGTGCCTATCCATTAGGTAATGGAGTCAAAAACAAGGGCGGAAAAGGGGAAACACACAACCAACAAAAGAAAACACACAACAAAAACAAACACAAAAGCTGAAGTAAAGCAGTATAAAGAGAGAGAGCAAGCTCTACTTCGAAGATTTTCGGGATGCTTCCGCTATAGGGAAGCGGGAGCTGATTCCGTCCGGATACGAGAGATAGAAGATACTCTCTCCATTGAGCTGCTTGATCTTGAAAGGCCCTCTCCATAGAGAATCAAATTTTCCGTGCATGCCCTTTGGTTCTCTTCGCTTGTCCCACAAAAGGACAAGATCTCCTACCAGTATTCTCTTTTCTTAGCTTTTTTATCGAACAATCTTTTGACTTGATTCTGATTGTCATTGATCCTATCGACCACTCTTACTCTCTTTTCTTGAGCTCTGTTAGATACATGATCCTCTTTTCAAGGAATTTTGGAAAGTCTCATCTTTGATTGCTCGTGTCAAGCGCAGAGGTGGAGTTCCTTGAGAAATGGGAAGTTCGGTGTCGGTTTCGTATAACACTTGAAAAGGTGACATGCCAAGAGACCTCTTGGGAGTAATGTGGTAGTGCCTTACAGAGCGTCGTATAATGACTTGTGCCACATTCGTTGATTCTCATCCACTAGTTTCCGTATGATGGTTACCAAATTTTTATTCTTTGGATTCGCCTGACCATTCCCGAGGGTAATAATCGAGGCGTGAGCCAAAGTTATTCCGTACTTCAGCAAAAACCAACAACTTCGTGAGGAGAAGTTGGAAGCGTTATCGATAACAATCTTGTTTGGAATGCCAAACTTGTGATGATATTTTCTTTGATGAAGCTGCAAACAACCTCGGAAGTGGCATGTTTGAGGTATAGCTTCCACCCATTTCGTGAAGTAATCTGATTCTTTGTCAAGACATAACTATGTCCAACACTTGATTTGGGATTGAGTGCACCTTGATAAAATTGATTCCCCACCTGTCTCGAATGGTTCGTTAATGATTACCATCCCGAGGGAAAAGTAGTCATTTTGGGCTTGCCGAAAAATGCCTTGGCAAGGCTCACACTTTGCTACCGGTGGCTATATCTTGGAAAAGTGTTGGTCAATAGTACCTGGCCCGAGATGATCTTATGCACTATCACGGAAGAGGAGAAATGGCCACCACAGGCCAAATCATGAAAAATTTCAAGTAACTTCACTGTTGTGGCTTGTCAACACATCGCAAGAAGATGCCATCTATTCGCGTTTGTATAGACCGTCATCCCGGATGATATATCTGGCTACTCGAGCTTTATAGCACGCTTCTCCTTTGTAGGTAGACAACCTGGGCATTCATCATAGGTGAGGAAGAAAGCAATATCGAGAATACCACTGGAAATCCTTTGGTTGTGACAAATAGGACCATAAGCAAGTGAATCGGTTTTCTCCAATTGGCTTTGTACTCCATTGGCGCAATCATCTTTTCCTCGGAAACTTCGAATCTTGGTTTTCAGCCATAAGTTGACATAGGCCCTTGCCTCTTACTAACTTGGTTGGTTTTATATCCAAATCATACTCTTGGACTTTTGCAATCACATTTCCTCGTAAACTCCCTAACTTTTGTTGAGTTAAGATGGACTTTATTACCATGTCAGGAACTAGAACCACCGTATGAGAGTTTAGAATGTAATACCTGAAGTTCTTAACTGCTTTGACAACGGCGAAGGCATGTTTTTCCAACTGGGTCATTTTTAATTCGTGAGGCTTGAGGGGAGAGCTCATAAACACAATCGGGGATTCAACATTTTGAGAATTCCTTTGCATTAGGATGGCTAACACAGTGTGCTCAGATGCATAGCTATACATAATAAAATCCTTGGAGAAATCGGGACATACCAGGACTGACGCGTGAGCGACAGAGGCTTTTATCTCCTCGAATGACTTCTTCCCTTCTTCGCTCCATCGGAACGTTGGTGACCCTTTCATCATGTCTAATATGTGGCGAGTCTTTTCAGCAAAGTCGGGAACAAAGCACTCCGAGAAAATTCACTTTTCGAAGAAGAAGGAGTGAACGTGTCTGTCTTGCTTGTAGGTAAAGTAAGGCTCTGAATGGCCTTAACTCTTTCGATATCTATCTTCGTCCCTTCTTTGCTAACAACATGTCCCAGCAATTTTCCCTCTGTGACTCTGAAAACAGACTTTTTTGGATTCAGGGAGATCTCGTGTTCTTGGCATCTAATCAATACTTGCTCTAAATGATCACAATGATCGTTTCACTATTTGGAGAACACAGTTAAGTCATCCAAGTAGACTACAATGACCTTCCCCATCATACCTTTGAACGCAAAGTCCATGGCCCCTTGAAAAGTGGCACCGGCATTGGTCAGGCCAAAAGGCATCCTGCTATAGGAAAATGTGCCCCAGGGGGTAGTGAATGTTGTTTTAAATTGGTCTTTAGGTGAGACTTCAATATGATTATAGCCGAAAAATCATCAAGCATGGACAACATTTCTGATCCAGTTACTACTTACGAACCTGATCCATTATGGGAAGCGGGTAGTTGTCCTTCAAGGATGCTTGATTCAAGTTACGAAAATCCACGCATATGCGTATCTCACCATTCTTCTTGCACACTGGCACAATGTTCGCGACCCAGGTACTGTGATGGATAGGAAAAATGATCCGTGCGTCCAACATTTTCTGAATTTCAGCCTGGATAGTACCTGAGATCTTAGGATTATAGTGTCTCTGCTTCTAGCAAAAGGGTTTGACGTCCTCTTTCAACGGGATGTCATGCTGGACATCCTTCGGCTTAAAATACTTTAGATCGGCATAGGACCATGCCAATACATCCATGTATTTCTTCAGCAGTTTGACAAACTTCGCTTCTCTTCAGGTGTGCAACATTTTCCAATGTTTACAAACTACGGATGTTCAACCGAACCTAAATTGACCGGTTCGGTTTCTGGGGAGGATCCAGGATCATCTTGCCTTTTCTTTTTTACAAAACGATCATGCCTGTTGAACAAACGCTCTAAAGAAACCAAACCTTTTGAAATTTTATTTCCTTTGGTGACATATGCCGTCGCTTCCTTTTGATTCTTTGTTTTGATCGACAGTAATCTGATTCACGGCATGTAGAAGTCGATCCTTCAAAATGAAGTTCACTAAAAAAATTCACCTTTTCGAGAAAGGCAATGAGTTGATTGTCATCATTGAATACTTGTCGATCTTGAGAATTGTCCGTCACGCTTGGGCGGAAAACCACCTCAATGGTATATTTGTCTATTTTCAAACTGGATGAGGGAGCATGAGGGATGTTGAAATAGCCAATGAATCGACCATGTCATTCGAGCTCTTGGGATGGCTTTTATTGAAAAAGCATCAAACTCTTTGATGTTGTCCCACACCACGTTGTGGTAATGTCCGATCTGTCTCGAGACTTTCATTCTTCACTTGGTATATCCTTTTAACTTGATTTATGACCAGCTCTGCATCACCTTGTACTCTCGGATTCTTGATTCCTCTTTCCTTTGTGGCTTTCATGCCAAGTAGTAAAGATTCATACTCAGCAAGTGATTATTTGTGTTAAAAAATTGTAACTTGAAAGAGAGAGGAATAATCTCCTCTTGGGAGATATTAGCACGAAGCTCCACACCGCACCTACTAGTATGTGTTGCCATCAAACTGCAAAGTCCAGATCTTGTTAAGATCCTCTTCTTGGATGAGGACATCCATTTTTTCAGACTCGGTAGACAAGAAATAGTTTCCCATCCCTGATTATTCGAAGATAATTTGGGCTTTGGGGTCATCGAGTTAGTAACGAGGTACTTCTTTTGCGGTTAGGAGCTCTAGTGTTTGCATTACACTTGTTATCACCGAATCACAGCACCCTTGTGTTTATACAAGTGCATAGACTTGAGCTCACAGTGTGATTGGATAACATGGGTACTATCTCCAAGTTGTGGGACTTGCTACTTGAGATAGACCTCCAGAGAAATTTGGTTCTTGCTCCTAAACTACCTGCCACAATCTACTCTAATGCAGGATAAGCTAACTGTTCTAATCTAAATTTCCAAGGGACCAGGGAGAGAGAATGCATAGAATGAAAGCCTACACTAAAGCGGTGATACACCAGAAAAGGAGGGTGGGAGAGTAGTCTCCAAATGTGTGAAATACAGAGGCAAAGTGCACACTAGAAGAGGTGATGACAGTTCACCATAATCTAGCAAAATGCATTCAAAACAATATTCCAAGCATACACAATGATAATGAATCCCTGCAAGAACATAATAAATAGACACAATATTCTTATAGAAAGATTAAAGGGGCAAGAAGAATGTAAGAAAACACAAGCAGGGGAAGATACATCCACAAGTTTGGTATTTTATTGCTTCATGATATGCATGAGTTCAATCTATTACAAGATAAGGGCTCGGATCACCATGCAAGGAGTCCACTACAAGGGCCTGCTGCAACACAGCAGCTTCACAAAGTAATTTTGGCAAAGCTTTGCTACCCAAAACTCTCTCCTTTACAATGAGCCCAACACTCCAATTTATATAAAAAAAAATGAGAAGGGAAAGAGAAGGGAAAATGGAAATCCTGAAATCTGTCCTTCAACCACTGTAAGAGGCATTAAATTGAGTGAAATGGTTATACATTACTTGCAAAAGGCTCCCCATCTTTTGTCCCATGTGCTTTGCAGAGAAAGAATGATGACCATGCCTCTTAATTGCACTCCAGCTACCAATTAAAACATTGTTACGAACCCGGCCACGTTTTCTTAAAAATCTCAATCAATTTCTGATCAAATCCAGAATTTCTTGATTTTTGTGCATCGGGCTCGGAACCATGATTCCAACAGATTACCAATTTTGTGCGATTTCGTTGAGAAATGCAAAAGTTATGGCCTTCTATACGAGTGTGGGCGGGCGTTTTTGTCATTTGACGGGAATGAGCATTGGTAGTCGGAGCCGAATATGTTTCTTTTATTTAAATATAACTACCCTCATTAAAATTAAGAAATCCTATTTTTGTGGCATAGAGGACGTCGTGCTCGTTCCAGAAAGTCCAATTTTGTGAAAATCGGAGCTCGGAGTCAAAAGTTATGGCCGTTTGAAGTTTCACGGGCCAAACGTTGACTTTTCTTCTCTGCCTTCGGCCGCTTCGGATTTTCGCGTCCCACGCGTCCCTCTGTCCCACTTGGCACAGTGCTGAAATTTCCCATTTTGGCCTTTCGGCGGTTCGCGTCCTTTTGTCCCAACTGTCCCATTATCTGCCATGGGGACTAGGACTTAGCTATTTTTCATGATTTTTCTGGCGGGCTTTTTTTTGCAATTTTCCTTACCTTTCCTCAGAACTTTCTCTCTTCTACTTGGATAGGGAGTTAGAAAATATGAGGGGACCCTAGAAACATGACTTCGCCCGACTCAATATAATTGCTTGGGACTAAAGAATTTGATGCATGTTATCAAAATTACCTTGGGGTGAATTTTGGATAACAACACCTTTGACGAGGATTCTAGCCTTAGACCAATCCATATGAATCTCCCCACCAACTTCACTTGCAAAAACTCCTTCCCAAAGAGAATTCCATAGGCTGCCGGAATATCGCAACAAGGATGGTCATTTTACCCTTTTTCCGGGAATGCTGCAAACGCAAATTGTGCGTCTTTGATTTAACCGATCAGCAGAACTTGCTTGGTTTCCAAGGAATAACATCGGCCAAAAGGCTTGGTAAGGGTGAGGCCCAGAGCATGGGCGAATTTTTCCGGCATGACATTATCAGAAGCTCCAGAATCAATTATGCAGTTGCTTAGTTTGTGGCCATTGATTAGGAGGGAGAGGTAGAAAGGTTCTATCTTGCCTGATGCGGAAGTTGAGGCAATGTTTATGCGGGATGAAGGAGGGGTGGAAAGGATTCCTTTTAGGGAAACCTGATTAGTTACTGAAAAGCTGACTTTGGATGTATTTAGTCAACCTTACAAGCTGTTCGGGGTTTGACTGAAGATACTCGGCTTCAGACATTTGGATCTTGGTCTTTTTAGCGTGGTCAATTATGTCAAATGCGGCCAAGGGTTGCGTCGATGAAGGAATGAGTCCCTCATTTTGCGATGGTAGGGTAGGATTGCTGGTCTTGATAGGAACATGAGAGGACTGATTTGGAGGGGAGACAGAGGAAAAATATTTTTTTGAAAAAGATTTAATAACAGGTTGAGCCGGAAGGGGACTACCTCGTTTAGCGATGGTTGGAGGCATGCTTGACACGGCCTTTTCTTTCTGTATCTTGGTAGCAACCTCTGCTTCCTTTCCTTGCGAGCGGGTGAACACAGCATATGACTATCTACTTGCATACCCTTAGGTACCCTCCTCTTCATCATATTATCCCTCTTCAAATTCCATATACCGATAGTAGAGTTGAGGTCGGTTTCACCGACATCTTGATCATCTTTGCCTTGAGGCGAAGGTTATTCATAATTTTTTGTTCTTCTTCGATTTCGGCTTAAGCGTTGCTGAGGAGAAGCCTCAAGCGCCAACCATGGAGCGAGTTGTAGAAAAACGCAGCCTATGTGGGATCTTTGTTGGAAGTGAAAGTTCTTCGTGGAATATCCCGGTATGGGAACAGGGGAAGCTTCAGGCTAGCTTCTTTAATGCAAGCAAGTCATTCACCATCTTTTGAAATGTCGGAGTCGGATGAAGTGGCGAGAGAAGAGCTCAAAGCTTTAAGCTTGGATGATTCTCTTTTTAATTCACCAGATATTAGCAAGTTATCTTCGATTCGGATGGCAGCATCCTGGGTGAGAATCAAAGTAGCTACTTGTTCTTGCAGGAGTAAGAAACTTACTTTTGAGCTCATAGCATTTACTGAAGAAACACTACGATTTTACGGTGTTGAAAGCATGGTAGGGGAACACGGTTGATCGGTGAATTGAAGCGGGTGATGAAGTCACGCATAGTTTCATTGACCTCCTTCTTTAGGTGAGTGATCTTTGAAATCAATGCGAACAGCGTCTTGAAGGCTTATACTGTCTTCAAATGCAGCACAGTAAGGTGGCCCAACTAGTAATAGATCCAGTAGGTAAATGCACGAAACCATTCTCTGCGGGCCCTTGCAAAGTTTTCAGAAAAATGTGAAGGCGACACATCTTCATGGATCACATCCAGGATACTGCATGACATGATGAAAGCGGATATGTGTGAATCCGTGCTTTGGTTCCCGCTACCATCAAATTTAGGAAAATTCTTTCGGTTTCCATGTGGGAGCACGTGAACAGGATGCGGCAAAGCTAGGGGGCCCATAGCATTTCCCCATGGTACTGCCATTTGGATGGCCGGAAAAAGAACGTGAGCTGGAAGCACAATTCCACCGAGTAGCGAGGCCTTTGTAAAGTGATGTAGATGTTCCTAGTGAGAGATGCTTCCTTCGTGGAGGTGAGACACTCCTGGACAATCGGTGGTGAGCTCAATGTGACAAGAAGCGCGCCGGTGTTATATTGAAGTTGTGCCTTTGAATCAGATCAAAGGTAAGATCAACTTCTCCATGAGCTCTTCTGCCTCGAGTAAATGGTTCACCCGCCAGAGTGTACCTTCCGGTCGTGATATTTTGAAGTAGATTTAAGAACTCTTTTTTATTGTACTTGCTGATTTTCTGATTTTTAAACAAAACTAGGAGCATGTACTTTTACAGAATATTTAAATTTTATCCTTCTCTTGGAAAGAGATTACGGTTTATTGTTTGATTAACAAGGATAAAATGATGGTAAAACTTAGTAAGCTGATTTTGAGATCTAGAGTTGACTTTTCAAAGAGTTTGAAAATTTTGGTAAACCGTTAGAAACTCAGATCTACGGAAAAATAAGAACTTTTGTAAAAAATCGAGAAAACTAAAGATATCTATCTAGCCCGAGATCTATGGACCTCGAAGAAAATTTTCAGTTTGGAGCATTTTTGCAAAAATTTTGGATTTCAGGATAAAAATAAAATTTGCAAAGCAGTAGTGATTTTTACTTTTTCTTGATTTTCAAACACACCACTACCATAGATACTTAGTGCATTCGATCCCCTGATAGAGTCACCAAAAATTGTTGGTTCAAAAATTTGTTGGGTGGACAAATCCATGGACGGAAGAGCCAACGGTGTGCGGAGGCATAGCCCCTCTTTGAGTCAAGAAAGCGAAACTAGTTTATTGCTTTATTCTACCGGCGGGAATCTTGTGCAAGTCTCACAATATTATGCCTTCGAGGATGGGATCTCATCCCAAAATAGGTATTTCAAGCTGTAAAAGAAGGGGAAAGAAACAAGGTGGGGAGATAGGAAAGATACGAAGGGAGAAAAGAAATGAATTCCAAAGCGAGAGAAAGGTCAAGGTCTATGATTTGGGTTGGTAGTATATAGAGCCGAACCTACTTGCATAGACGAGATAAAGCAATACTTGATGAATAAATGACAACAAAGTAGAAGTAGATTCAATAGAACAATCATACGAGATCTAACATAAGAAAGGTCGATGTAAAACACATGTATTCAATACAAAGTCTAAATATTGCATTAATATTTGTTTTACATTACAAAAAGTTCAAAATCTTTTCTTCTTACTTCTATTTCTCATCTAAAAGTATCCACCACGAAATACAACAAATATTCAAGTATTTATAGAAGAAGAGAAGAAGAGAAGGCAAAATGAACCAACCACTTAATTACAACAATATCTTACAAAATATCCTAAAGTCATTTGTTGACTTTTGACAACAGTGGATGACATCATCCCATGATGCAAGATGGATGATGTCATCATTTGTGTCAACATACTTTAGATGTTTACAAAGAAAAGGTTGAGAAGAATGAAACTATTCATCGTCGTCCCGCCACCGAAAGGGGGTATCCACGCTTTTCTGCTGCTTAGGAGATGAGATGTGGCCCTGGGAATAGTATTCCATGAACTTACGATCATGGGCTGAAGTTGAACACAGGAAGGATCCTTGTGACGATCAGCGATAGCGCAGCGCAAGTCTCCCGCTCGTCGCTGTGAGCTTTTCTAAGAGCTTAGAATACTCATTTTTGCCTCTATCGGGTACCCTATGAAGTCACGATAGGCCGCCAAGTTGTTGATGGATTCGGCATCGAAAGTGACTTGGTCCCAACCCTTGCGAAAGCGATCTCCTTGAAGATCTGAATAGTTTCATCAACCTTTCTTAAGGTGAAAGAAGGAGTGAGCAAGCTTGGAGACATTCTCAGGACAATTTGCTCCATTTGATGCATTGCATCCAGGGCTTCCTCCTTGATTTTGTCAATTTTTTCTAGGACGAACTCCAACTGATCGACCCGGTAATCTAGAGTAGAAAGGATTTTGTTGAGGGCTCTGGGGTGGCCGAAGACACCGAACTTGACCAGATCTTTGACTGAATAGTCGAACATTTTTTGAAAGGTCTCATGTTGCATCCTGGCATGGTCCAGCTCTTCGGAGATGGGTCCTACTATCGCCTGGAGCTCTTTGTTTGCCCAATTGATATTCTGATACAATCTGGTGAACTTGGCGATTACTCCCTCACTTTCCTTGAGGATTTGGCTTCTCAGGGAGAAACTGCCATACCCTGCTCACCGATTTTGGCGTATTCATTAATCTTATCTGGCTCGGAGGCTTAGGAGTTTCGGTGGCGATTGTAGGAGTGCACTACCCATTTTTACGCAAGGTGTGGAGAAGATGTTTATTTTTCTCCTTAATGACCTCTTTTCTTCCTTTGCTTCTGGAGTTTCTTGAAGGGCGTCAACTACTGAGATAGGGCCTCTCCACGAAGACTTTACGAAGATGTTCCCATTGTGACTTGGGTCACCTGTATAATCTGTCGAAGATAGATCTTTTTATCCTTTAAAGGATTGGGATATGCTATCTCCATTACTCTCTCTCTGACGCACTCTAAGAGAAGTGGGTTATAGGATTTTGCTTCTTGGCCCCCTTTGATGGGATGACGGAGAAGTCCATCAGCGATGGGAACTTTCCTCTTTTGTTGGCTTAGGTCTTGAGAGATCCATCTTTGGACTTATGGGAGAGGGGCCGTAGGAAATAGAAAAGGGAGCAGGCTGCGGTAGTAGAGAGGAAAGTGTGTTGAGACACTTGGAGGCGGCATTGAGAGGAGGCCGAAAGTGCTCACGGGAGGAAGAGATCTTTGTATGGGAGGTAGACATGGGAATGGAAGGAGCTGAGAGATGAGGGAAGAAATGGTGGGGGACGGCTCCACGAGAGAAGAGAAGATGAGGAAGGGCCGGAGCAAGTAGAAGATGGGGAGAGGATATGACCAAAGGAATGGTCGCTTGGGTCACGCGAGGAGGGAAGAAGGAGAGGGAGAAGGGATAGAAGGGACCTCAATAATTGTAGTAATGGCAACATCCTAAGTGAATTTACCCATCGGAGCATCTTCGCCGCTTCTTCTTTCTGGAGAAGCTTGGAGTTAAAACTTGTTCTCGTGCGGCGGAAGGGGACTCTCGGGAGCCTCTTCTTGGGTAGAGTTTGACTCACCCTCCTTGTCTTTACCTCTTCTCTTTGGCAGATTTTTGCTCTAGAAGGTTCTTTTCCCAATGGATATGTGGTGAAATAAACTCCGAGGTAGATGAGGCCATTCATCCAAGACCTGATGCTTTCTTCTCCATAGAGTTTCTTTAACCCTTTCTTCAATGGTTTCGGGGGCGCCTTAGTTCTATCAATTACTGAAAAATGTCCAATTGTCCCCATCTGTGTCAAGATATACCTGATCAAATTCTTGATCGGTTGTTTGATAACCCTTTGGGACAATGGCCACGCAAAACTAAATGATTTCAGCCAAAGCCAAGCGAGAGTGATCTTTCCTTACGAGCTCGACCTCATGATACTGAGTCAATATAAATATCCTCAATCGGCAGGAATGTGGATTGGATCGAGTTGTACACAGGAGAGGCAATTCCTTGGGTCGAAAGTGGGCCTTGCGAGGAAGTTGTGCTTTAGATTGAGCAGAGTTTCGGCTCTACAAAGATCTCCTGGGCTTTGTGGTGGGAAAGACAAGTGTACACGCCTTTGTGAGGGGGAAAGGAGTTCCACACTTCTTTCTCTTCAAGTACTTTCGTGGTAGGTTATGAGCTATCTGGATAGCTCCAACATGATCAGCTTGGGGCCGGTATATCTTGGCAATTTGGTGGGTTCCCAAAAGAAGTTGGCTGCCCTTAGATAGGTGAAGGTGGGAAATTGCGTGAATAAGGCCCCCACTTCTCCGTTCTTTGCAAAAAAATTCTCTTGGTCGCATGCGACCGTGAGTCATGTTTGGCCTCAAAAGGAGACAATGCCGTAGAAGAATGCATAGTTGATCTTTGTAAAGCTGTGAAATCTTGTTTTCCAACTTTAGTTCTAGGTAGTATTCATATATTTTCACTTGGGGCCAAACCCCGCATCGCATCAATGCTAGATAATCCCTCTCTAAGGCTGCAGCATAAACTACATAGGAGTTCATGTAGAACCTCCCCGTTGTGGTGAGTTGTTGGAGCTACTAGGATATAGTGCTGGTTATGATCTCCGCCCACTCGAAGCGTTGATCTGGCACATTCTTGTTCATTGTCTCCAGGTACCTAAGCATCCATTTATGAAAGTAGTGGGCGTCAGAAAGCCCAAATACTCTGCTTAGGAACATGATGGTATCACTTAGTTCCTTAGAGAAATCGCTACGATGAATGACCTATGGCCATCTGGTCACCACCTTCTTGTTTTTCAGGTACACTTCATTCATTAATTACATACACTGGTCTTCGTTGTCTTCCCAAGCCTTGGTGCAGTCTTCTTGGCTTACGGCCACAAAGTGTCGGTGGTGAGGAATGCCAAGCATAATTTCAAAGTGCTGGGCAGTGAGGTTGATCACGACCTCGCCCTTCTCATTCGGATGCACCTCGTGTCTTTTTTTATAGCAGCGGGCCACTACCATCATGAATTCCTTGTTAACTACACCGACCAGGATCCCCGACAAAATGCAAGCCACTACGCCTACCAGTTTATCCATCCAGGGACTTCCTGTGACCCTCCTGGTTCTGGCCCAGAAATCTTCCATATCAATGTGACCGAGCTCGGAGTCTCTTATGTCTAGGTCACATTCTGCCTGGGATTCGGGCATCCTGACCCTCTGATATTTATACTTCATCTCTTCTTCCGTAAGCTTGGCTTTACCTTTAGACTTGGTTGGTCTCTTGCTTGATGTAGACATATGTAGTTCTGAACTCAGTTGCTGATCTGCAAGAAGGAGAAGTGAAACCCAACGCAGAAGAGTCATGTTAGCTGTTTGATCTCCCATTAAAGCATTGTGAAGGAAGAGTCGGCAATTTCAAGGCATCGGGCGCGCAGGCGCATGAACACTAAGTGTAGGGTTAAATAATATGGCGCATAGAAAAAGGGTGTTACAAGGGACAAATCAGTGCCAAAGGGCGCAAGGCGCATGGATACTACACATGACATTTTTGTTGTTGCTGATTGGAAGTGCGCTGCGCCATTCACATGCGGTTTATTGAGTGCGAGATATTTTTCATGTTACATGGAGGATGCGCCAAAGGGCGCAGGTTTAGTGTGTGTAACATCATCTTTTCATGCGCAACAGGGGAACTTGGCACGGCACATGAAAGGTTTGCATGGCAATGTGTTACTATAACAGAGATGTTCTGCACCATTTAACATATTGTTATACTTGGCACAAGTAAGGTTGGTGTTGCATGGGTACAGGGTGCACCAATTTCGTAGGTCTTTGCAATGTTACATAAGAGTTCGGTGCGCCTAGAGGGTGCGAGAGCTTTGGAGTGTTACAAGTGAGTTAGGTGCACCATTGGCACGATTGTGCTTTATGTTGCAAGGGTGGCGATTGCGCCAAAGAGGAAAAGTGTATTCTACCAACTTTTAAGCCTTGGTTCTTTCTCTGGAGGGGTTTGCATGGGTGTTAAGCCTCTTTTGCAGGGTTTCTTGGATAGTGAAGAGGGCACAACAAAAAGATCCAAGTGTTTTGAGGCAGAGCTCTCTTTACCGATAGATCGGAAAGAGGAGGGAGAGAGCATGGGAGAAAGACATCCAGACGAGAAAAAGAGGGTTTTGACAAATCTATGCCACCTACTACACAAACAAACAACAACCAGCAAAAACACAAGATGAAAAAGACCACCTACCCAGAATATATATAATGTGAGAAACGAAGCGGGGTCCACGACGCGTACAAGGACGATAGCGCGGCCGACATGTGCGAAGAATAAAATCTATCATGTGTTTTTTAATTGTGAAAGTGACAGGGCGGATGCACCTATATATAGGAAAAGGTGCAATAAATGTGCCAACCACTTTTTGAAGAGGCGCATCGAAACACCTGTCGACACTTCAAACCTTGCGCCCTTTGGCGCACCAAAACACATGTTAACACATTGTTATGTGCGCCTTTGGCGCAACAAAAATACTGTCAACACGGAAATACGTGTGCCTTGGCGCACCAAAATACGTCGCAACAAAAATGTTGTTGACACGAAGGCGCATCACGGGAGGCACACCAAAATGTGTGTCGACACTTCAAGGGTGCGCGCAAAGGAAATGAAGGGGCGCACAGTTACTCGTATTGCATAGACAAAAGGTGCGCCCAACCAAAAAAAAGACCAAAAATGGCTAAGTTCGGAAAACTAGATTTCTGAGGAAAGGACTTTTGCAACGTCCAAACATGTGAGGGTCACGACGGGGACCGAACAAAATTTTCATGGGTTTACCCACAAAATTTCCCTTGTCAATTTTACAGGATAACAAATAGTATACAAGATCTCCTCCTTTCACTAAGTGAAGAAAATTATAAGCAAAGACAACTAAACAACATATATTAGATAAAAATGACAATCTTCCCGAAAAGGCCAATTCGAGGAGAATCAAAACTTAATTCCTCGAGAGGATGTCATCTCTTTTTGATCTGATTAAGTGATTTGGAAATAGTAATAAGATAAATATTGATAATGAAAATGATAGAAGATAGAAATCAAGGTGAAGATGAAGACCATGTTCCGCTTTGTAGGTTTCAGGATAAAGTTCAGCAATCTGAATGGATTCAAATTAGTCAATACAAATAATCCAAAATTACTTGTTGGATTTCATGGATGAATTTAATTTTTCATCAATGTCTTTGATGTCAAGTGTGAAGGCAATGGAAAAAAGTAAGCTCATGTAGGATATCAAACTTCTCCACATGAAGGTTTGTTAGACGATTGGGATATTGTAGATGCTTTTGATCGAGTTAGACTAACATGGGGACAGTCATCTACAATAGAGACATACCGCAAAGCAGACAATTTCAATCCAAGGATATAGATAATGACAGATAAAATGTAATTATTTGATAAAGGAAAATAATTGATAGAAATTGTAGGTGATTCAAAGGAATCATTGGTGATTTAAGGGAATCATGGGTGATTCCTATAAAACAATAAATTGACAAAAATATATACTTCAATTGGTTACTTATGCTTATTTTAATGTATAACTGGACATAAATGATAATAGAAAAACACAATTTGACTTTATGATGTGGAGAAAGCTATAAAAGTGTCCATAGGGGCTGGTTGGGTTGATGATTTGCATGTGTTGATTGTATGGAGAGATTGCTTTAAAGGATTAGATGTAAAAGATGATGTGATGTGGCTACTTGGGTGATATAATAATGTTGTTGGGCTTGGTGATAGCTTGAAGATACGGATTCACTATTAGCCAAAGAAATATTGAGAGAAAAGATGCAAAATCGTCCCAAAATTTCCTCGAAGATCCTTAAAATAGGATTTCAAACTCCTATTTATAATCGTAGGTGATTTATTAGAATAGCCAGTGATCCAGAAATTCAGAAGAGAGTGTTTGAAATTTGTTTCAACAACTTCCAAAATGGGATATTTGGGTGTGGGACGAGGGAAAATGGTTAGGGAAGAGGTTAGGTGAGGTTGGGTAGTTAGCATGTTAGGATAAATGGGTTAGGATGGGTTAAATATGATTTACCGAGGGTAAAAAATTGATTTTACTGGGATGAGTAGAATACTTTATATAGGTTTAATGTGATAGTATTTAATAAATTAATGTGTGTATGTAGGGAGTAGGTGGGTAATGAAAACTTGGTGTCTACGTTTTCCACTTTTTGTCAAGTTTTTTTTACTAACAAACTATTAGACAAAAATAGTTTCAGATAGCTTGATTTGTTCTTAGATGAGTGATTCCCCCTCAACCGGAGTTGATTGAAACATAGTACAAATAATAACCAATTTGATGAGTTGATTGGTTGGTTTGACATGTGAAATTCATTTTGAATTTCTCCATGATGAGGTATAAAAACAAAACTGGTGTTGTCATACAATCAAATGATAGGAAACTAAGGGTTTGTGTCATATAGATGCATGATTTGTAAGGAGTGAATGTGGCTGAAAAGGATGGATTTTGAGACAAAGGATCCAAGTGATAGGGAGCCAATGGGTTCACATATTATAAACATATGGCTTACCGGTGCTAAGATTTTCAAAATAAATAAGAGATGGATTTTTGATAGAGACAAATTTGGGTTTTGGGTTGACTTTGTTGCATAATCAAGGCATAATTTGATTTGATTGGTTAGTGTATTGATGTTGAAAAGGGTTCATGGCCCTCAAAAGGAATCACGTGCTAGAAAAATTCTATTTGGATGAGTGAAAATGAAAATGATGGTTTGACATTGCCACAAAGGTGGGATTATGAGGCCATTAAGTCAAGTGATAGGGGAGTCAATGTGTTATCGAACTATAGACGTATGACTTGTAGGAGCTGAGGGAAGATGAAAATGATGGTTTGATGAGGTTAAAGGACCAAAAATTGATGTTTCTATAAAGGTGGGCTTACATGGCTAGGAAGTGAAGTGATAGGGGAACTAATGGGTTCATGTCCTATAGACATATGACTTAATGGTGGGAAGGAAAAACATTTTCTTGATAGTTGTGAAATCTGAAATGCATTTATTAAAGGAAAGCAATCTATAGGTTGATTATTCCATAAAGGTTTGTTTACGTGGTAGGAAGTCAAGTGATAGGGGAACCAATGGGTTCATTTCCTATAGACATATGACTTAAGCGGTGGCAAGAGAAGATGAAAAGGATTATTTGATGAGGTTAAGCGACCAAAATATGAAGTTTCCACTAAGGTGGGCTTCTTGAGATGGGAATTCAAATGATAGGGGAACAATGGGCTCTCATATCCTATCGACTATGACTTGTAGGAGGTGATGGAAAATGTTTTGAGAGATCTAGATAGAGAACTAGATAGTGGTCGTGGTGGTGGTCAAGGAGTAGTGCTTGAGGAGGCGGTGGTTGATAGATTTCTAGTTTTCCAAAGTAAGTGTGATATGTTTTTATGTATACGGCTCTTTGTGAAGCCTATATTTGATGTATATTTTTATATACAAAACCTTGAGACTCTAGATGATATATAGTGACATAATGATATGATATGTGTGTGTGTGTGTGTGTGTTGATTTACTTTAATGTGAATTTTGGATGTGATAATGTAATAATTATATGTGATCATGTTGGTTTAGATGTATAAATGTTCTAACATGATGTTGAGTAAATTAAATGGCGTTGATTTTGATGTGACATTTTTGTAATATATACATCAAAATGTGTTCTAATCATCCATAACAATAAAATGTGAATTGTTTTCCTTTAGAGTGGATTTGATACATATGCTATGGTATAATATAAAGTGAAGGTACTTGTAATTTTTGGCCTTATAAAAATATTAACACATTACTAACAATGGGTAGTTACATGTAGGACCTTAAATAGAGATGAAAGTGAAATTTATGCCTTCCTAAAAATGGGAATGGTTGACATATGTATGATATGAAGGAGAGTAGGTTCTCCTTCTTATGGTTTTGTAAGAGGATGCCCATAACTATAGTTTTTTATGTTGACACAAACTGATCAATGCGGGAAGTTTGCTATGATGTTAAATTTGATCAATGCGGGAATATTTCCTAGGATACTCTTGATATTTTTACCTTTTTGAAGGTTGATTAATGTGGGAAGCCTTTTTACACTAACATGGGTAGTCTTTCGTAAAGGGAGTGGTCTATGATTTATGAATTTTTGATTTTTCTTTTGGATAACTTTCCTTGAGGGATTGCTCTATAAATTTGAAAGTAAGTTGTCCTTTGAGGATTAGTCTCCTTTATTTTTTGACAATATGATTTTGATAGTTGTACTTCAAGGATAAGTCTATTTGTTTTAATAGGATGCAACCATAGGTATTTTTACTTTATTTTTACACTAAGGGTAGGCATAGTATAAATGTTTTAGGAGGGGAAGAGATGTGTGCATAGGCATGCATGTGTCCCCGTAACATGTTTTCATTTGTAGACAAGGTGGATGGATGTAATTATTGTGGAGTTCCTACTAAGGAGGAACTTGTCCATGTGAAATATGTGATGAATAGAGTCATGGTGCTCATCTTTAAGGTTTTGAGAATAGTGTGATAAACCACATGCTTTCAAATCATTACAATGATGAAATGAAGGGTTGGTGGTGGAGTAAGATCTTTGATGTTACTATAGTCATGTCGGTCGATGTGTTAGCAAGTAGAAAGGACGCAATTAGAAGGAATTCAAATTTTCATTTTCAGATGTAACATTAAGGAGGCTAGATGATAAGATCCCGAAACATAATAGTGATTTATGACATATGGACCGATCCATTTAGGGTAAAACTTTCCACGTTTACTCCTTTCTAAAGTAGTGACATTTTGAATTTCTTTGAGAACAAGATCACCTATATTAAAGTAACATTCTTTGACATGTTTTTATATGTGTGCTTGATGCACTCTTGGTATACATGATGATGTTTGAGGTTTTATGTCTTATTCATCTAACTTATCTAATTGGGCTAGGCACTCTTGACGATAATCCTCATCGAGGATAAACTATCTTAAGGATACGCAAAGTGATGGGATTTGAAATTCAAAGGTAAAACCTCACGAGAGCCATAAACTAGAGAAAAGGGCTTAGCACTTGTAGGAGTATGAATGCTAGTATGATAATCCTAGAGAGAAAACGAGATCTAGAGATGTTAATTACTACCTACTGATTGACGGTTTTAATTATTATTTTGTTAATTATTTTGTTATTAGCCTCATGCTTTTCCATTTTCTTGTCTATAATAAGTGATGAGAATCTTAGTTTGATGTTGAGTGTGTCACATAATTTCTTAACCTCTTTATTCTTGAAATATTTTCCATTATCACTAACTAGCATCTAAGAGATGTCAAAGCGACATATGATATCTTTGATAGATGAAGTCGACAATATTGTTTTCTTTAGTAAAGACTAAGGGATGGCCTCTACCCATTTAGTGAAGTATTTAGTAGATGTGATGATAGAGTGATGTCATTGTGATGAACAAGGGTTAATGAGGTCAATGAGTTCTAAGCCCCATTGTGAGAAGGGCCATATATCTTGAGTGTGCTATAATTTCTAGCTAGGAATGTGAGTGATATTAGATTGTTGTTGGCATCTAAAACATTTCTTGACATACGACCAATATTTATTGAGATTAGGCCAGTAGTATCCCATTCGCATGACATTCGTAGCAATAATTGTCTTGTTTAAGTGTTCACCACATATGCCAAGTCGTGGACTTCTTGTATGGCTCTAGTAGATTCATGAGATTTGAGACATCTTAACAAGAGGCCGTCGAATCCATGCTTATATAAAACACCGCCTACGATGACATATTGAGTAACATGTTGAAGTAAATATTTCTTAGAATTTTTAGATAAGTCGAACGGAATTTTGATTCGAAAGATAATCAATTTTTTAGAATACCCGAGGTCTATCGGATTGCTTTTGATGAGTTTGATAGAAGGGAGCTAATTATTGTGGGATAGTTGATAAAGTTTATGCAAAACAATGAATAATTTATAATCATTGGTTGATAGAGGAATGAGAGACACAATATAAGCCATGGTATCTGTGAATTTGTTAGAATATCTTTGAACTATTTGGATGGTGTAACAATCAAAATCTTCTAAGAGGACTTCGACAATGGATTTATATTTTTGTAGAATATTTTTTTACATTGATAAATTCCTTTGATTTGGTTGATGACAAGTTGTAAGTCTCTCTATATGTCCAAGATTTGAACACCGAGCATGATGGTAGTTTGAACACCCATGATTAGAGCTTTGTATTCATCCACATTCAAAGTCTAGCTTGAAAGATAGAGGAATAGGGTCCCACATGTAAGTATAATAATGATACTGTTGAAACTTAGATCCATCAAAGAAAAGTTTCATTTTGATATGAGTGTATTCATGATTGATAATGTTGATAGATTCATTAAGGAATTGTTTGTGAGGTGGTTGATATTTAGGAATAGGTGCTTTGATGAGCTAATTGGCGATGACTTGACCCTTGATATATTTTTGCAAGATGAACTCAAGGTCAAACTCGGTCATGAGCATAAGCCACCAAGTGATGTGGTCTTTGTGATATTGCTTGTAGTGCATAATTTTAAAAGGATTAAAGTTGGTAATGATGTAAGTATTAGGATTACATAAGGACGAGATATTTTACATTGCAAAATGCAAGGCACAACATAAATTTTTGGCTTGATATAATGAGTCTCTTGAGTCATGGAGAGTACGGCTAGTATATAGTAAACAACCTACTCATGACCACGATCGTCTCGATGAGTGATCATAGAACCCGGGGCATGATTAGTATTGGATATGTAAAAGTAGAATGGATCCCCCTCATGGAGGTGTAAGAACCGGTGGCGATAGGAGGTATCATTTTAGGTCGTCAAAGTCCTTTTGCGGTTGTGATCCCATTGAAAATTTATGTCCTTTCGGAGGAGATGGTGAAAAGGATGAAAAAGATATGAAATATGTGAGGACGAAGCGGTGAATCGATTGAAGTTTACCATTAAGGATGAAAATTTGTTTAAGGTTTGATGGAGGGGGAATTTAGATGATGGCTTTAATCTTGGAGAGGTTACTTCAATGTCCCAAATATAAATAATGAACCCTAGGATTTTTTCGAGTATGAACATCGAACACGCACTTAGCAGGGTTAAGGAAAAGAAATTATTAGATAATGTTGGTGAAGATCATGTCTTGGAGAAAGAGATGATCCTTACATTACTTAGATTTACCTAATATTTCATCAGCGTTGTATTATATAGTCTTATGGATAAGATCATGGAAAATTTATTTCATTACACGTTGATAAGTTTCCCGGCATTTTAAAGTCCAAAAGGCATTACTTGATAAAACAAATTACCCTAAGGAGTGATTGTTATCCAAAATTAACCCTCAAGGTAATTTTGATAACATGCATCAAATTATTCAATGAGCTAGTAGATCAATTCAAGGCTTGAAACCGTGTTTTAGGGGCCCCTCGGCTTTTCTCTAACTCTCCCATCCAAGAAAAAAATCCCAACGAGTTATAAAAAATGAAAAAAATAAAAAATAAGGTTGCAGGATTGTTTTAAAGTATTTGAAGTCGAAGGGTTGATTCATTCAGTTCGGGTAAACTGAGGTTCATCGTACCAAGCTTGGGGCGAAAATCAAAGAAAATTGGCTAAGTCGGACATTTTTGTCCCGGCCAGGTCCGCGGGGCGGTTGGGGCGTCGGGACGCGAGGGCGTGAAAAGCAGAAAGGCCGAGAAGCAGGAAAATCGTCAAGTTTTTATTTCGCATGGTTTTGGGACAGCGGGTGAAGTACCCGTGAGTACGTGATAATTGGCGATTGCATAAGCGGTCCATTGACGGTGCAATTCGGAGATTTTGTTCGGGGACGGGTAGGGACAAAAGGAGCGCCTTGAAAGGATGCGAGGACGCGCGGGACGCCTTGGCGAAAGGGACATGAGGACAAGGAAGCCCGAATCGGCGATGCGAGGAGATTTTCATCTAAGGCGGTTGGGACAAGCGTACACGAGGGGCGCGAGGGACGCGAAAATCCAGCGGCAAGGCAAGGGAAAAGTCAACATTTGACCCGTGAACTTCAAACGGCGATAACTTTTGACTCGAGCTCGATTTTCACAAAATTGGACTTTACGGAACAAGCATGACCCAAAATAAAAGAAACATATTGGCTCTAGTCAATTAATGCTCATTCGTCAAATGATAGAAAATGCACGCCATACCCAAAATAGTTGCCCGCACTCGAGAAGGCCATAACTTTTGCATTTCTCAGCGAAATCGCAAAAAAATTAGTACCGATTGGAATCATGGCTCTGAGCCCAACGCCATACACAATCAAGAAACTCTGGATTTTATGAGAGATTGATCAATACTTTTTAGAAAACGTGGCTGGGTTCATAAAAGTGTTTTATTTGGTGGTTGGGAGTGCAATTAAGAGGCATGGTCATCATTCTTTCTCTGCTACAGCACCTGGGACAGTATGGGGAGCCTTTTGCAAGTAATATACAATCATTTTACTCCATTTAATGCCTCTTACAAGTGGTTGAAGGATAGATTTCGGGATTTCCATTTTCCCTTCTCTTTCTCTTCTCATTTTTTCTATAAATTGGAGTGTTGGGCTCATTGTAAAGGAGGTAGTTTTTGTAGCAAAGCTCTGTCAAAATTGCTTTGTGAAGATATGTGTGTTGCAGCCCTTGTTGTGGACTCCTTGCATGGTGATCCAGGCCCTTTTCTTGTAATAGATTGAACTGTGCATATCATGAAGCAATAAAATATAAGTTTGTGGATGTATCTTCCCCTGCTGTGTTTTCTTGCATTCTTCTTGCCCCTTGATCTTGATTACAAAAATATTGTGTCTACTTTATTCTCTTCAGAGGATCCATTATCGTTGTGTATGTTTGAAAGATGTTTGCGAATGCATTTTGCTAGATTGTGGAGAAGCTGTCATCACCCCTTCTAGTGTGCACTTTAGCTTCTACATCTCATGCATTTGAAAACTACTCTCACACCCTCCTTTTCTAGTGTATCACCGCTTTCTTTGTAGGATTTCATTTTATGCATCCTCTCTCCTTGGTCCTTGGAAATTTAGATTAGAATAGTTATTTTCCTTGCATTAGAGTAGATTGTGGCCGGTAGTTTAGGAGTAAGAACCAGCTTTCTCGGAGGTCTATCTCAAGTAGCAAGTCCACAACTTGGAGATAGTACCCATGTTATCCAATCACAAGTGAGTTCAAGTATATGCACTTGTATAAACATAGGGGTGATGTGATTCGGTGAGGAGTGATGAAGGATGTTTTGTGTTGATCATCGATGGTGATAAGTATTTGATTTTAGTTGCAAAATCCATCCATGAGTGAGAGCATCTCATGGCCATTAGTTAAATCAATGAGTTGGTCAATGTTTAGAAGGAGAAAGTTGTTTTTAGGGAAGAGAGATTGAGGTCTCATAAATTGATAGAAATACATAATTTTTCTGATTTTGTGGTCACGAGAATGATATTAGAGACCCATTCTGAGATATTCAATGGATATGATGAATTTAGAAAAGAGCACACATTATAAATCTTGTTTGATTAGAAGAGTTATACGAGGTTCATTTAACGTAGATTTTTCTTAACGGGCTTAATGTTAGGATAAGTGATGATATTGTGAACAATGTTGTTGGGGTCAATACTTAATATTTTGTTATACGATCACATGAAAGATTGAGTATGTTTAGATAAGAATGTGGTGAAGTCCTTTAATTCTTGCGAATTTAGATCTTGGCCAATTTTCAATATGTGAGGATCATGTAGAGCTCCTAGATTAATGTCAATAGTGGATTCATTAAGAAGTGTCAATGTGTTTGGTGGTAGATTTTTTTGAAGGTAATGGTCCTCTACCCCCATATGAGAGGGGATGGATTGGTTTTCAGGTCATTGAAGGATGTAAACAATGGGTGAATCCTCTTCTATTATTTTAGGCAAAATGATAGGAAGGGTCTCAATCCCATTGTTATTTTGATAAGTCAGTGGTCCTAAAGTGATAGTGTTGACTAAAAAAAGTTAGGTGGGATTGAAATGGTGTCATCTATATCCATAGGGTCATTATGTGTAGATGGGGAAGGTGGTTCTAGTTATGTTATGAATCTAGACACGACACTTGTGGAGGGTTCGAAGGTAGTTTTTTTGAAACCTAACCCATATTTTTCATGATGTTTGTAGGAATGGTAAAGGATTAAGAATTAATTCATGGATTCCTTATTCATAACTTCAAGTCTAAATCCCTTCTTGGCACAACAATGGAGGTTCAATTTTTCAAATAACTAGTTATTTTATATGAATGGTTTTACATGGCATTGATTGGTAGGACATGGATAACGGTAATTAATTCCTCCATAGATGAGGTTGGTTTTGAGATGTGGTGGTCTAAAGGAGATAACATACCTAACATTAGGTTCATACATGGGTTGTTTGTTGGGTATTCCATATGTATTTGGCGTAGGAAGTGAATTAAGTGTACAGGAGGGCATATTCCCTAGCTAAAGGAATTACATAACATCGATGAAGGAAGTGTTATCACGGAAACTTTGATGAGGCAATGGATGAGATACTGAAGGCATAGTTAGAGGAGCACAAGTTTTTATGGGAACAAGTACATCGTTCAGTCGATATATCATGTGACATGCTTTGAAAGGGTTCAGATATGTGGGGATCCTGAAATTTTTATCGTCATGCTCATATTTTAGACAACGATGGAGTGCAGAGGGAATACAACGCATAGTGTGTATCCATGGTTGGCCTAATAGCATGTTATATTGAAAATATTCTTCAACTTGAGAGATAGAAGAAATCATGGAGATTTTTAACACTGACCTTTATTAGTAAGGTGATTGTTCTAATGTTGGGGTGATGGTGTTTTTAACATCTTGTAGTATGAAAGGTGATTAGACAACAATGTTGTTGGGTAGTTGAAGTTTATCAAAAGAGTGTGATAATATGATGTTAGTGTTGGCATTGTTGATGAACATGACCCTCTTTATGATAGTATCATCAATTTGTGTGGTGATAAAGAGTGGGATATCATTGTCCTCTAGTTGTAATGTTTGGATTTTTTTGAGTTGTCAAAAGAGATGACATCACACATTCTAAGCTAATCAACTAGGTTTACAAATAGATGTGGATCATCTAAGGGTACCGGTATAGATTGGAGTGCTTTGATCATAGCTTGTCAATACTAAGGTGAAGTTTTCATAACTTCATAAGGGACATGTTTGCTAGATCTTGTTGAAGTTGTTTGATAATGGTAGTTTGTACATAAGTAGTAGATTGCATTTATGGAGGCAAGGATGGATACCTTGTGCTTAAAAGGGGTGTTGGATTAGATGACTCAAGATTAAGAAAGATGGAGATTTTGGACATTTTTATCGAGAATTTTGAGATTCGTGGGTATGTTCTCTAATATCAATATGTGTTATGTCAATTTGATGAATAGGTGATTTCTTGGAAGATTCCCCACTTTTACTAGATTTGAATGTAGGTGATGGTTTAGATGTAGTAGTTTTCAATTTCTAGTGGGATGTTTTTGATGGTTCAAGATATGTAGGAGAAGGAATTTGTTAGCAAGGATTTTGATAGTAGCGTGAAGGGCTTGAAACTCCTCTATAGAATGTCCTAGTGTGTTATGCTAATGACAAAATGTTTCAAAATTATACTAGGAGGGTTTCCTCCCTCAAGAACCCGACAACTTAAGAGGAGCTAAATTTATGATATATTTTGGATAATCCTTTCAAGGATCAATGCATAATGTCCTTTCAAGGCATAGGTTGAGGGAAGTGATGATTATTTTGATGGTACATGTATTCGAGGGATGAACTTCTATGTGATACATTTAGATGTATACTTGAGGAATGATTTGACTCTATAACAATGATTGATAATCTTGATGAGGTGCGGTCCCGAAATAGATGGCATGTATTCTAGATTCTATGTTATTGAATTGGATGATCGTGTGATATTTTGATCAATTTTTTGGATTAAGGGAGGTGTGTTCGTGTTATATAATTTTTAATATTACGCATATAATGTTAAGTGACATGGTCTTCATGAGATATTTTCACACATTTTAAGATAGGTTTTTTTCAAAAACTTGTAAAGAGCTTGTATATGGGTTTTAAGAGGATGAAATAGATGTTGATGAGTTTTTAATGATATCAATGACAAGCCTAGGATACGTTCCTAATTCAATATGTGCTTCTAACGTGCAAAACAGAGGATGTATTTTTAGATAAGGTAAATTGGATTTGGTTTTGAAAGGACAAAACACCCTGTAAACGAAATGAAGCAAGGCCAATGGACAACCAAAATGAAACAAGAATGATTTCAAAGGAATGATAACCCTATACATATGAAAGATAGGTAATAAACCAAAACAAGGTAAAAATTCAAGCTTGTTCCTAGACAAAAAAAAACCTGGATGCTCCATCAAAATCCTAGCAAGGAGAGAATAAAGAAAAACAAAGATCCACCCAAGAAACAAGTCATAAATACTTGACCATCCTTGAGGAGCACTCTAAATCCATAAAGAATAGACCTAACTAAAGACAAGGAGAGGATTACCCAAGAGGCACCCATCCAGGATCTCAAGTTCATCTTAAGAGGAGCGGTGAGAGTCTTTCCTTTTTTACTGTTCACAACATTCCAACCCTCACTCTTATTAGGATTTATGTTTTAATCTGAATGTATTGGGAGCAAGACCTCAAAGCTCTCATTATTCGACCATTTGAGTTCTTCTTCAAGATTCCTTTTTTAATGAAATTAGAGGTAGTTCCCAAAGGAATCATCTTATCCATAGTAGGATACAAAATAGTCATCCTGCTAACACCCTCGGCATGAGAGGGAGTGGGAGTCCCAAATGGAAGCTAAGTATCACATTATTTCATCTCTCAATCCTACGAGGAATAATTAGTATCATTTCTCATAACCAACATATTCGGATGAGTAGCCTTCCACCTTGTAATGCACACCCTTAAAGTCTAAAGCTATGTGACCTAGGCCAAAGTATTTCCTACACTTGAAGGGTAACCCTTTATAGTCCAAATGTTGGAACCAAATTTGATCAAAAGCGTGAGTTCCATCAAGGCTAGTAGACCAATGAGGCATCTAGTAAGCCCTCGATTTTGATCAAATTTCTTGCATTTTAGGTTTTTGTGATTTTCATGGTTTTTTCAATTTTTGTTTATATATACGATTTATTTGTTTTTTCAGTTTTCGAAGCTCGTAATCCTCCAAACCATCCAAATATTCTTCAAACCCCTCCAAACATTCCTCAAAACCATCCTACAAATGTAGATCGCCTCTTATGGCTCCTTTTGTCCCCACAAACCAACGGGAACACAAGTGATGTCATTGGAAGAATCCGAAAAAATAAAATTTATATTGAGAAACTTATTTAGACAATAAGAAAAAATCATGCCACAAATTTATCCCACATGACTTTGCCAACACATTACAAACATTGATTGGAAAAATCAACTCTGTAACCAACCAAATAGACGGATGGAATACCTTTAGAGCTAATTGTAGGTGGTGGTATGTAGATAAAATATCCCATCTTTGACATAAAAGACAAAAAAATTGTAAAAGACCGCATTTGTGCATTATTTAATGACCAGATAACCAATGCCCCTCTATGACTACTTGTAAATGGTTCTCAATCCATTCATGCCATGACAAGTTTGAATCAAGAAAATTTTTGGGACTGATGGTGGATGGTTTTTATCATCCACCATACAACAAAAATGAGGTTTCTCTCTATTTTTGAAGAAATTATCTATGCGCATTTGTGATTAATAAGGTCCCAAATTATTTTAACTTTTCCGAGTTTTACATATGAGGAGGTGGCTCTACACAAAGTATATCAAGTGCACGTGTTAGTTAACCTACTATCCCTCATGCACCAAAACCCCCACTACCTTTACTTATCCCTCATACAATGAAGAAGGTTGTAGAGATTAACACACTACATTCATTGAGGAGCTCACTAACACTACGACTCAACATAGTGGCAGATTGCATCTGTTGATGTTGGTGGAGACGTCGATTCTAGTGCACCACACCACTACAAATCATGTGGTGTCATATGCCTTTATGGGTGAGACATCATTTGCTAGATCACATGATTTATTTTCTCTAGACTATATGATGGCAGATGTTTTCAAAGCTAAAGTGCAAATGATCTTGTTCTTTCATAGGTAAATGTAATATATATATATTTAATAGTTTATTTCATTTAATATTTTAATATATATGTATTTGATTATGTCATACATACACGTAAAAACTAATATTTTTTATTTTAAATAGCAAGAGCTGGTGAAGGACACATCCGGCGTCGACATGCTAGCTACTGCAGTTGGGCGTGTTATAGACATAAGTTTCAAGTTACTTACATTTCAAATTTCATTTGATTGCATATTTATTATTAAATACACATTAATGTTCGTGTATAATGTTTCACGTGTACATGCAAATATTAATATGTCTACCTTTTATACACCGAAACTTGGCGGTTCATCATCACTTCTGCAGGCATGAGCTACTCTTGACATGCCTCACATGAATTTTACGCAAGTTAGTTTCTCTTTACACATTGTTTCTAGTTGTGGAATTTTCTAATTGTGGAATTCTCTAGTATTTTGCAATCCCGTAACTCTAACTTGAGTATAATTTGATCATAACATTAAGATTTTATGATGGAAGGGTTAATTAAATACTCTCCTAGATATACGAACTCTCCTTTTATCATGATCATGGAAATTTACCTCTATGCTAGACATGTTTCTATATAACTCAATCTCTAATGCTTTCTCCATCATCTCTTGCCTCTGGTGATCTCTTTTAGATTCTTAGGATGTATGCATAAGCTGACCTTGCCAACATTGTTAGTTCTATGCATCCTTTATTATCCATCTTCTCTATAAACATCAAAGAGATGAAAATATGGGATAAGTTACCTACACTTCTAAATATATCACGGGTCCCTTAGTTAATGTTTATCACTAATACTCCTATGCAATTCTATAAAGCCAATCTCATATTATATTTGTTATTCATCAAGTTTCTATATATTTTCATTCTCATGTACAATGGATATAGCTTGGTGAGGCCTAGAACCAAGTTCTACATACCAAATACATTCCACATCTTTAATGAATTACTTCTTGAATATTAATGCGGGGGTTATGCTTAAACTTGGGATTTAATTGTTTTGCTTTAAAGGTTTACTATTCACAATGGTTGTTTCACAATATCAAAGAGCTTAAACTTTCTCAAATGACCAACCTATACCTACCCCTTCCTAGAGGATATCCTTTTGAGGTTTAATAGCACCATTTGTATGCTCCAAACACCTTGAGGTCCACTAAGACCTAATACATGCTCATAACAACTAGAAGGGATTTCTTAATATCAACTGATCAGGGGTGATCACTTTGTGATCACTGAGCCAATGTCTAATAGATGTACAAGTCTCCTACATTCACATGAAGGATTGTTTCCAGCTATAAATTCCACTTATGAGGTTCTTAGAAAACATACCTCTCTTCACAATGGATTCCTTCTTCATATGCAGTCACAAGACCTCCTCCACCTAGTTAAGGTGTTCAAGACATAAAATTTAAACCTTTAGACTCCCTGATGAATACTCAAGCAATGAACTTCAATTATGTATTCTTGTAATTCTACCCCTAGGTATCTCAAGGTTCTTAAATTCCTAATTCAAGGTCTTGATGGAATTATTAAATTTTAGGGCATACCAAATTTTCAAAGACCTTTCTCATCATGATTCAATTTTCCATGATCCTTGGTGTTGTTCTATAGCTAAATTTTCCAACTCAACTTTATAATAACCATTTTTGTGACTTAATATTGTCTTGTATAGTTAGATTTCATTCAACTGATGGAATTTTATTTATTCCTACACCCATAATATCATTCAAACATCTCATTCATACTTGATATCACCTTCATAACTAGTCTAAGATCATGATTTATCAAATTATAGTTAGAATCTTGACTTTTTCCTTCATTTTTGTACACTTTGTACTTTTACCGGAGTTGCTTTAAATAACTTTTGGAGATAACTTTCACTACACTATCTCAATCACCAGGAAATCTTGGGGTATTCTAATTCATGAAAAATAGAGACAATTGAAATTTATAGAAAGATTCACTTGTACAATCAAAAGTTACACAAATCCTAAATAGAGCCGAGAGCCTACAATTTGCTCTAAAAACCAAATTATGCAATTTCAAGACACATAAAAATTATGATTGTGATCTATATCACTGTAGGACATTTCCATATCAACAATAAAGAGATATTATGCAAATAAATGGGACTAATTATCCTTCTCTACTTTATCATAAGGTGTTTAGACTCTTGGTTTGGTCATGCACTTACAATCTTACATAACTCTTATGTTTTAGGCCGTATTATTACTAGTCCTCTTCTCATGCTAATACTCATTGCTATAGTTTTCAATTCATGTTGATCTACATGTTTTTTGTATAGCTTATGGTATCAGAGATACTCTTCCCTATATCACGGACTACGGAGTCTGTCGTAGATGTTGTCATAGCATCCATAGATCCACTAACTTAGGTACAATTTTTCAAAATTGTTAAATTTTGGACAAATGTTTTTCTCTACAATATCAAATTGTACATGAAATATTTAATTTGAACTATTTATTTGTATGTATCCTACCCCTTATGAGTCTATTGTTGACCCTAGAATGCATCGATGAAAAATTGATAGGGATTATGAGATTGGGGTAAGATTTCGCCTTTGCATTAAAAATTCTATGTTTCTAAATTTTGAATGTATTTTAAAAATTTAGGTGTTAAAAACTTGATGTTTATGAATGTGCAAGATAAGTTACAGGCCAAATTAGAGATGCCTAGGACCACCGAGATGAAATCCGTCTTTGGCATCTCCCCACTACATCCACGGGTCATGGACATGCTTCTTATAACGAGGTGAAGAGAGGGAAGATGTTTCATGATTAGATTCATATGACCCATGCATAGATATATATGCCATCTGGTCCTAGTTCATGATTATTCATAGTCCATATATACAACCTTATGTGACTGCATGTGGTCCTATATGTATGACACACTTAGTTTGATACATTATTCTTATATTTTTAGAGACACGTGGCACACTTAGTTGATACATATTATCCATGTTGGTTTTCATAACCATATTACTTCTATGTTTGATTTGATTTCATTGCACATGATATACTTCTATGTTTTTTTTCATAACCATATTACTTCTATGTTTGATTTGATTTGATGGCCTCGATTATGTGACCATTATCCATATGATGTATGATGTATGATGCATGATGCATGATGTATGATGCATGATGCATGATGTATGATGTA
The DNA here is from genome assembly GCA_018340775.1 of Taxus wallichiana var. yunnanensis. Taxonomy (NCBI): domain Eukaryota; kingdom Viridiplantae; phylum Streptophyta; class Pinopsida; order Cupressales; family Taxaceae; genus Taxus; species Taxus wallichiana. The sequence continues at coordinate 314,192,679 of CM031237.1, forward strand.
TGATGTATGATGTATGATGTATGATGTATGATGTATGATGTATGATGTATGATGTATGATGTATGATGTATGATGTATGATGTATGATGTATGATGTATGATGTATGATGTATGATGTATGATGTATGATGTGTGATGTGTGATGTGTGATGTGTGATGTATGATGTATGATGTATGATGTATGATGTTATGTTATTCTTATGATATATGATATATGATATATGATGTTATGTTATATAATGGTTTTGAAGGTTCTTGGGTGCAAGATTTTTTTGTTTAAGAGATTCAAGTGTGGAGTTATATCAATTTTCTTATTTTAAGCACATGGTTGTAGTATGATGTTAGTAATGGAACTATATATGTTAAACTCTTCATCATAATAACATCCTGCAACAACAACCCTAAAGAGGGATTTGGTACCTTGCGCACTTTGGATGAGTGCTCAGTCTAGGTTGAGTGATGTGCCAGCGCACATAGGGTTTTCATTGGGTTTGTGTCACTAAATTCTAGGATGCATCATTGGTTATGTTGTCGGGATTTATTTTTAGTTGTTTTCGGGATGGTTAGCAATGAAGACATAGGTTGACCATAGCAAGTATTGAAGAAGGGGTATGTGATCCGGAAGAAGAATATGCATGGTGGTTCGGCATTGGATGCGAGTTTAACGCACGCACTTGGGTGGAATAGAATCTATATGATAGTTTATATGAGATTTTTTTGCTATCTTTCTAGTAGAATTATACGAGTGGCTGATTGCTTATGCATATAAACGAGAATTTGAGGTATCGAGCACTTGTCTAGACACATGAAGTATTCAAGCTCTTTATGATGCTGATCGATCGGAATCAAACCATGGATATGTGGTTTCATCACATCTTGAATAGTTATATCTTGGAATACTCAATTTCCACTTATTTGTGTCCAGAGGTAGCTGAATTCCAGTTCTTACAACATCCACGGGGAGCTTACTTACAAGGAATTTTGTTGTTAATCAAGATCCTAATAGTAACTTTGAACTTGGATAGTAAACCGATGGCTAACTAAACCCCACCACGTGTGGGGGTGGGGACAGGATTGGTGAAAGATGGAAAACTTAGCAGTGGAAAGGAAAAGAGAAGAAAGGAGGCTTAAGTATAGTGAGGCACGCGAGAGGGAGATAGAGAAGCAACGTGATGTTGTAGCGTGGATGGAGTTAAGGAGAGAGATGGCTCATGAAGGATTTGGAACTCACATAGAATAAATTGAGCTAGGGCATTAGGAACTCCCCCATCTAGGAAAGCATGATAGGGAACCCTCCTCGGCCTCATAAGGAAGTGTGCCAAAGACATAGATGACCTAGGTTATAAGCATGCATCTAAATCCACCTAGTAACCTAGCCCTTGTGCTTGGTTTTCCAGTATCTAGTATGACAAGTAATCAACAAGAAAGTTTGGGAAGTAAGAGAGCAAGTACATTAATGGCAGGATAGACGACTTCATTTCTATTTGGAGGTGTGTTTTTAGGTGCATAAATGCGCACTGAGAATATGAGTGCCTTTGAATGTTGGATTCACTTCTAGAACTGGAAATACTTCACGGACCGTAGCGGTTCAATATAGTACTACTTGTCGAGAGAACATGGGAGTATGTCTACATGACCTATTCAGCTACGAGTTTGGGACGGGAGGCATGGGAATTTTTGGTTTAAGTGGATCGGAGGTTACGGGCGTAAGGGAAACACTAGAGGTTACGGATCAGCTAGGAAAGGTCCACCCCAACCCCAAAATATTTATATGGAAATGTCTCTACATCTTCCAGAGTATATGGGAATAGAAGATGTTGTTGAACATGCGCATATGTGTGAGATATTGTGGTGCACAAAAGGAATCATATCTTCTGAGCGTAGGGAAATCCAATTTGTTACTAAGTTACAAGGGCATGCACACAGTTGGTATAGGAAGTTTGACCCTGATCAAACTTGTGTAGATTATACAGCTTTAAATGATGCATTCCTTAAAGAGTTCCATATCCCCGAGTTTGAGCGAGAAGACTATAAGTGCACTCAAGGATATTAAGAAAGGCACTACTTGAAAGTGTTAGAGAGTATGATGCATAGTTTAAAACATTTTTATCAAAGCTTCTTTTATGACATACATGCAAGCCAACATGCACAATGGTTTTTTGGGGATTAATTACACCATTTCGGAGGGCACTATCACATAAGACATATCTTGATCGTGCGAGGCATTGGAAACATCCTTATATACCGAGGAAGTTAGGAGTATTGACATGGGTTAGCCCATTCTTAGAGGCACATATTACAGCTATGGAAAAACAACTAGAGAAACTTTTAGGGAATTCAGCCCATGAAACGCACTCAAGAATTTGGTGTAGAGATTGTGAAGTAGAGGGTCACACAAAGGATAGTTTTCCTCACGAGAATAGTACATTCATTTACGATGGATTATGAGATATCCCATTTAAACCATAATGTTATCTATTGCCCATTATTGCGACACGTGATAAGGAAGAGCGTCTCGAAGCTAATGTAAAATCTGTAGGTCCACAACACATGACACGGAGGAGGCTGCCAGGTGATTGGACAAATGCATGATGTTATTGATATTTGTGTACAATGATAGGCAGGATTTTGAGGATAACTCTAAGGAAAGAATGAGCATCGGGACCGAGAGAACAATCGGGTGCACTATAATCAGAATGAGGAGTGTTTTGAAGGAAGTTGTGGTAGAGGTTGAGGATATCACGGTGGATTGAGAGAATGAGGCCATGGTGGTGGAAGAAGTGCGTTTCCTCGTGGAACATGTTATACATGCGGATATCGACCACTATAGTTGCGAGCGTCTTGAGAATATTACATGTTCTTTTTGTGGGAAGAACCATAGCTATAAATAATGCTGGACTTATATGAACACTTGAGTAAGCAACATAAACAAGAAAACAAAGGCATGGGGATGTTTAGGATACAATGCGTTGTGGAAAATCAATATATGCCCAAGATGGGAGTAGAATCTAAGGCACTACAAGTGAAGATCACAACTCACCTTTGAGGCAACATGTGTCGGGTAGGTATTACAGTAGAAACCTACCATCACTAAGGATGACCTTCTTCATGCACGGTACCTAGATCATGCCTATCAGAAGGAGGTTTATCGAGGATACCATGGAAGTGCTAAGGAAACTTTAGGGTAAGATACTATATTTAAAGGAGGAAGAAATCATCGATACGAGTCCAAAATAATATCGATGACTTGATATAAATATGCAAAATGTTGCACTGAGGAGAACATCATTCCACTATTAGGGAGTTGGTTAAAAGTGAACACTCCCGCGTAAGTATTGAGACTAGATGGAAAATCTAGCATGTAAATATCCCTCCTCATAGCCTTGATTATGATAAGGAAATTACTCTAAATACTATTGCGGATGGGTGGTTGTTGAGTAACACATTGATTGATACAAGCACGAAAGTCAATTTTCTTACTTTGGATGCATGGGTACAAGCAGGGGAGACCCCCATTATATCGATCCTCTAATGTATTATTCATGGCTAATCAGACTAAGGCCACTCCCATAGGAGTTTTAAAAGATGCATCCATTACCATACAAGGAGAAAAGTTCTTTGGAGAATTTGAAGTTTTTCTTGTTGGAAGAATTAGATAGCTTCCCAGCTTTATTAGGGTGTCCTTGGTGTTATGCAAATAATGATGATCTCTGGTTCAACAAGGGCTATATCAGTTTCAAAAACAAGGAGGAAAGGGTCATTATCCCTTTATGCAGATGGAAATTCCATACCCTATGTTGATTCCTTAAGTGAAGAAGATCTGAATAGGATTTATGTAATCGCCATCCAAGATCCGAGAGATGATTGAACCAACCAAAGAAGGACTAATTCGGTAGGAGGATGCACTGACCTATTAGTGATACTACAAGTGTTTCTTGTGATAATTAGGCTCACAAAAATTATGAGTTGGTAGGGCATGAAGTAAAGAGCATACTCCTCGAGGCAATAAAATGTGTTATGTAAGGAGTATAGGTAACAACTCGATACCTTATTGCTAAAGGCGAAGGGGATCCCATGGTATTCTTGCACGCCATGGAAGAAAAATGGATAGACCCACATAAGAGAGGAGAAATATGCTAGCATATACACTACATGGGACAACAACTTGCTGGTGGGTGGTCCACAGGATAATCTGGTCAAATGGAATGAGATTGGGGTTGTTCTTGCTACTAGGTTCTTTAGGAGCAATGCACCTACACAAATTTGCAACTATCACGGTGATCAACTTGTTCAAAGCACTATGTTTAGAAGTGTGAGAGACTCTAGATAGAAGGACGGAAGCTTTACCACTTTCACTATGGGTGCCTTTGGTTTTATTACACTTTACAAGGTTGCATGTGTTCTTGGTATATATATGCAAAACTCTATAGAGAAACTAGAAATTAGCATAATTTAGCTCACGGGAATGGCACAAACATTTGACTTCTTCTCTACAAAACCCCAAAGAGAAGAAGCATTGAAAGTTATCAAGTGCTTAAATATGGGGGATAGTTCAAGGTTGAAGAACTCCTCCGGGAATTATTAGATAAAGAGGACTCAGGAGTGCGTCTTGATAAATAAATAGATGCCGATGCAATATTACTTTAACACGCTTGCCTTGAGAAAGAGAAAGGAAAAATGGTCTACTTGGTAGATGATGAAGAAGTAGATAATCTAGATGTAAACCATTCAATAGGAAGGCATGAGGTATTGTATAGTATGGATAAGGGCACGCGTGCCTATCATGAACCTATGAAGATAATGCGAGTGAAAATTGGAGCAGAATCTTGAGCCTAAGGAAGCCATAATTGGGGATTATTGAGTCGACTCGAAGTGGTAAAAATAATTTAGTTATTAAGGGACTACTCGGACCTATTTCTATAGGGTGCCATGAACTTAAAGGCGTGCATGAGTCGTTAGGGGAGATGAAGATAAATCTTAAAGAGGGGGTGTGCCCAGTTAGAAAGAGGCCTTACAGAATGAACCCCAATCTGCAAAACGACAAAGAAGAGATTGATAACATGCTGAAATTAGGGATTATCAAGCCCCTTGATGAGTCAAAATGGGTTAGTCAATGGTGATCGGTATCAATAAGGATGGATGAATTAGAATATGTGTGGATTACGGGAGCTGAATATTACATGTGTAATAGATCCATTCCTACGCCATTTACTAAGGAAATACTAGAAAGAGCTATAGTACACAAAATATATTCTTTTCTGAGATGGGTTATATGGGTATCATCATGTTAGAATTGCACTGGAGGATCGGGAAAATACTACATTTACTATTAAATGGGGTAGCTTTGCCTCTATTGTCATGCCTTTTTGAGTGCGAAAAATGTGCTTCTTTGTATTTTCGTGCATAGTCATCCAAGCATTCAAAGAATTTATTCACAAATTCTTACAAGTATATTTAGATGATTGGATGGTGTATGGATTAGTTAAGGACCACTGTGATAATCTACGCTTAATGTTTGAATGGTGCGAGATAGTTGAGTATCTCTTTGAACATCAAGAAGCGCATATTTGCTACACCATTTGGGATACTTTTAGGGCACATAATCTGCTAGGATGGTTTGTTGGTTGACCCAGTGAAGGTTGCGGTCATTATAGGCCTAGGGAGCCTACCGGTCTATTGGGTTTCATATTTTCACTTGGAAAGAAACCATATTAGGGGACAAGCAAGTCCCTCCTCTTTAATAGGAGAGGTTTCCTTATTGAAAGCAGGGGCAAAACCTATGTACAAATGCACAATCTTTCATTCAATGGTGGTTTCCGATATCTTGAAATGTGTTTTATTCTGGAAAGTTATCAATACGTGAGGATAGAAGACATTGAAGAGAGGAGGAGGAAAAGAAGACAATACTTTCAAGGAAAAGAGATAACAGAGAAAACCCTATATGTATTGAGAAAATGAGATATAGCATAGAACCATTCACATTTATAACATGCACAATCCAAGTAGACTCAAAGTTATTGAAATTGTGTAAACTAAAGCACAAATTTTGTAAGAATACAAGGATTAAATGGTGAACAAGTCGAGTAAGAAGGAAAAAACAAAGAAGAGGAAAAGGGAAAACCTTTGTATTGATTTCTTCCGATAAGAAATTACAGTTCTTGAAAATTAAAATTCCAACCTAGACAATGGATTTGAAATCCCATGAAATAGCTCACAAGAGACGGTTACAAATTCCTTGAGCAAACAAGAAACAATTACAACTTCCTCGAGCAAGCAAGAAATGGTTACAAATTATTCCAACCATTCGCACCCTTTCAAATTCTTGATTCACAAAGAAACGTTAATGGCGGAAAAACCAGGTTCAAATGTGTGGTTGGTACATTATTTTTCTAGTTAAAATATGGGCCATTTGATTTGATTTTACAACTTTAAATTTGGGCTTCCACATGGAAGGAATTGATTGGAGTGGGCTTGCGGGTGCCTTTTGCATTTTTTTCCTTTGAAGTTGCACTAGGCTAACATGTGGAGAGCTCCGTTGGTTCCTTTATACTTAGTCGATTCGGGTCTATTTCTTGCTTGACCTATGTTGACCCCTAGACACATTGAGGAATAGTGCTAATTTGAGTTTCCATTCTGAAAACACCTCTTAAAGCGTGCCAAGATGACGCGTGTCTCCTTCCGCGATCTTGGAATTTTGAGCTGACCAACTTTGTCTCTCCATTGACTTTGACCATGTGGCGAGCTAGTGCTCATTTGAGTTTCCACTTTGGAAATGCCTCCTGAAATTACCTGACCGAGCATATGTGTGTCTCCTTCCTCCGGTCCTCACATGGTGAGTTGGGATTCATTTAGAGATTGGCCCTTTGGTTTCACTTTTGAAATTGCATCGTTGAGGCACATGGAGGATCCCACTAACCCGGTCATACTTAGTCAATTTTAACGATTGACTCTTTCTCTTTTTGGACTTGGGAAACGTGGAGGACTGGCGCAAGTTTGATAACTATCCCCATCTCTGAATCTTGAAGTTACATCGATTAGGCACGTGGAGCTATCCGCTAAACCTTCCATACTTAGAAAATTTTAGCTTTTTCCGACTTCATTTTTGCAGAGACACGCAGAGAAATTCTGCACTTATTTGAGGGTGTCCCTTGGACCTACCTCATTTAGATGCGTGGAGGCTTCCATTGAGGCTTGAAACATGACCAAACCGCATCCAATCAGAGATGCCCACGTACTACCCGTGGATGTTGGGGAAAAATTTAATGGGAAGATACATACTTGTCATTCCCATTTGAAGAAAATAAAAATAAGGAAGGAACTTCACCATTACACCCAACTATTAAATTTTCTCCATGAGTGGGAAAAGCTGAAAACAATGCCGGGATTAGCGTGATCCAATACTCCAAAATCTGAGACTCAAAATTTCTAAAACTTGACTTTAAAAGAGGGGAATTTTGAGGGCGACAATATATGGCTCTTTCTGGGGATGACTTGGCTTGGAACAAAGACACAAGGCAAGATCAAGAACTACGAGATAAATCTAGGAAGAGGACCGAGTGCCTTATCCATTGGGCAATAGAGTCAAAATCAAAACCGTTACAAGGAAACAACACAAACCAAAAGGAAAGAACATGAACGAAACCTAAAGGAACAACCCAAAACCAAAACACTATACAAAATATACAGAAGGACCACCTAGTCACCTAGGACTTGAACAAATTTAGATACTTCCCACTATAAGGAAGTGGGAGAGGATATCCATCCATGTAATCTAGATAAAAATATTTCTCTCTAACAAAATGTTTGATTCTAAAAGGACCAAGCCAAAGAGAATCAAACTTACCATGACTTCCTCGTGGCTCATGTCTTTTGTCCCAAATCAGCACAATGTCTCCCACTTGAAAAACTTTGGGTTTGGCTTTCTTGTGAATAAAATCCTTCACTTTCACTTGATGAGTTGTTATCCTGTCAACCACTTACAACTGTCGTCATCAAGCTTTTGAAGGTACAAAATTCCTTTATCCAAAGAGCTAGTGAAACTTGAATCTTCAGTGTTTTTCATCAAATGCAAAATTTGGTAATTCCACTATGATCGCGCTGGTTGAGCTTCCACACCATACACCACTTAGAAAGGAGACAGTCCAATTGCTCTCTTGGGTGTAATTCTATCAGCCCAAATTGCATCATATAGCTTCTTATGCCAATTCCTTTGAGAATCATTTACAAGATTTCTAACTATGTTCACCAAGTTCTTATTTGTTGATTTTGCCTACCCATTCCCTTAGGGGTAGTAATATGAAGAATGAGCAAGGAGATCCCATACCCATATCATAAGTCCATCATCTCAGCAAAAGAAAAGTTGGAAGCATTTTCAGTCACAATCTTGTTTGGGGTCCCAAACCTGATCAATATGTTCTCCTTAATGAAGTTGCAAACTACTTGAAGTAGTGCTCTTAACTGGGATGGCTTCCACCCACTTGGTGAAGTAATCTATGGTAGTCAACACATGGGTATGTCCAGCACTAGAAGGTGGGTTAAGAGTTCCAATGAAGTCTAAACCCCATTGTTGAAATGGCTCTTCAATCACTACAGGATTTAGAGGCAAAGCAACCAACTTAGGTCTTCCAACAAATGTTTGGCATGCTTCACATTTACCAACCCATTTTAATGCATCTATGAATAGAGTGGGCCAATAGTAACCAGCATGAAGTATTTTATGAGCTGGTACAGCATAGAGAAATGACCTCCACAAGCCTAGTCATGGAAAGAAGATAACAACTTCTTTTGTTTTACGCTTGTCTACACACTTCAAAAACCTTCCATCTATGCCTTGTTTGAAAAAATTATTCTCCCATAACACATATTATGCAAACTTTGAGTTCGATGGCTCTCTTCTCTTTAGCACTCAAGTGATATGGACACTCTCCATAGGTCAAAAAGTGAGCAATTTCAGCATACCATATGTCTATAGAGCTAAGGAACAGAACAACGGGGACATCAACTCCATCCTTGGAAAACTCCTTGGTAACTCCCTCAGCAATGAGTTCACATAGGCCCTTACCCCGAACCAACTTTGTTGGCCTGATGTCAATATCATACTCTTTCACCTTTTCTACCAAATTACCTCTCCTGGTTCTAAATTTTTGTTGAGTAAGAATGGATTTGATTGTTTTATTAATCACCAACACTACAAAATGAGAGTTAAGGATGCAAAATCTAAACTACTTGATGCTTTAACAAATTCAAAATCATGTTTCTCCATCATGTTGTACTTCAGCTCATGAGTTTTCAAGACATAACTCATTAATTCAATCAGGAGCTCATGATCTTCAACATTCTTCTAGGCTAACACAAGCGGCTAGCATATTTTTAGTAGCATAACAATATATAATGAAATATTTGCTAAAGTTAGGGCATGCCCAGATGGAGTCTTTACAATAACACGTTTAATTTTCTCAAATGAGATCTTCCCTTGAGAGGACCAACCAAAAGTTTTCTTTCATTGAATCATGTGAGAAATTCTCATAGTAAGTTCTACAAAATCAGGGATGAATCTTCTTAGGAAATTGATCTTACCAAAGAAAGAATGGACACCTTTCTTACTTGATGGAAGAGGAATTTGCTGGATGGCATGAACTCTCTCCAGATCAATCTTGATCCCTTCCTTTGAAACAATGTGTCCCAACATATTTCCTTCTATGACACAAAACACAAACTTCTTAGGGTTTAAAGAAATCCCATGCTCTCTACACTTCTGCAATATTGTTTCAAGGTGTTGGAAGTGATCTGTTCTTTCTTTAGAAAACATTGTCAAGTCATCCAAATACACAACAATGCATTTCCCTTTCAAACTACCAAAAGCCAAGTCCATGGCCCTCTAGAAAGTAGCACCAACATTGATGAGACCAAATGGAATCCTCTTGTATGCAAAGGTGCCCCAAGGAGTAGTAAAGGTAGTCTTATGTTGATCTGCAGTATTCACCTCTACTTGCACCTTGAGAATCCATATAACATATATAGCATCTCTAAGCCTTTGACGGCTTGCAATACTTGGTTCGTCATGGGGAGAGGGTAGTTGTCCTTCAAAGAACCTTGATTTAGATTTTGAATTCCACACAGATCCTAGATCTCACCATTCTTCTTCCTGACATGCACTATATTAGCAATCCATGTTGAATGGTGGATGGGGAAGATGATCTTAGCCTTCAAAAGCTTTTGTATTTCTTGGAAAATTGTATCAGCTATCTTTGGATTATATTTCCTTTATTTCTGTTTGAAGGGTTTGATCCCAGGCTTAAGAGGAATGAAATGTTACATTTACTTCGCCATAACATCAACAAACCTCTTGACCCAATTCACCACCTTCTTTTTCTCTTTCCGAGTGCAACATTTTCCAATGTTGACCATTTTGGGATCATCAAGACTCCCAAAATTCACTTTCTCGATCTCAAAGCAAATTGTCGAGATCCTTAGGAAACTTTATAATTCATAAATCTAATATGTTTATCAAAAAAATCCTCCAAACTCACCATTCCTTTAGGGATTTTTTTCCTTTGAGTTTGATGCATCCATCTTGATCCATCTCTTCTTTGACACCCTCTTCATTTGAGGACACACACTCTCTAGGAAGATTGTCACTTCCTTCAAATTACAGCTGATCAAATTTTTCTCTGAGCTCCAAGAAAGAAATCAAATGTTGGTCATCATTGAAAACTTGCCAATTATTTGCATTGTCAGGCACACTGGGTCTATGGATCATCTCAATGGTGAATTTATCTTGAGGGAAATCAGGATGAGGAATCAACAAGGACCCTAAAACAACTAGAGATTCATACCTAGTGTTCCTTTCCCTTGGCACAACTTAAATGGAAAAATCATCAAGGAATTCAATGGAATCCCAGACCAGATTCCTATAGTGCTTCAACCTTTTGTTCTTTACCACGATAAAGATCTCTAATTTGTTTTACAATTAGCTCTAAATTTCCACAAGCAAGAAGGTTCTTCACTCCCATTTCTTTTGTCATGTTCAACCCAAGAATAAGGGCCTCATCCTCGACAATATTGTTGGTATTTTCAAACTAAAATTTGAAAGAGAAAGGATGAACCTTATCCCCAGGAGAAATGAGCACTACACCAGCTCCAAAACCAGCTGAAGAGAAGCTTCCATCAAACTCCAAAGTCCACACATCATTAGGATCAAACAACACTCCCTTTGGCAGAATTTTCTCCTCTTGTGACATGATCATGTAGTTCCCATGCCCAATGTCTGCATACAAGTATTTGTGCTTTAGGATCATCTATCTTTTACACAATATACTCTACTTGTTTCTCAGGCAGCAGCTTCTTCATCTTCCCATTGACAAGGATCAAGGCATGTGACCAATCCATTTGGATTTCCCCTCCTACCTCCTTATAGAAATTTCTACTCAGCAACATCCCATATGAAGGAGGAATATCAGCTACCAAAATGGTGGCTAAGACCCTTTTCTCTGGGAAAGTAGCAAAAGCTACTTGTGCATCTTTAATTCTACCAACCAAAGGTACTTTCTTACTCTCCATGGAATAACAGGAACCAAAGGTACATGTTAGGGTCAGACCCAAAGCATGGGCTACCTTTGCAGGCATTACATTATCTGATGCTCCTGAATCTATGACATAGTTACTAAGTTTATGGCCAGCTATGAGAAGGGTCACATAGAATGGTTCAATTTTCTCATTAGGGGAAGTGACTGCAGCCACAAGGATTGATTGAGGTGAGGAAGAGGGAGTGGGAAAAAGGAATTTAGAAGAATGGGCTAGGGTTTTAGATTTAGAATTTACAAAGTTAACCATTTTGGCAAAGGCTTTAGGATGGGTTTGATAGAACTCTACTTCAGAAATCTGAATCTTGGTCTTTTTAAGATGGTCTATAATGTCAAAAGATCCAGATGTGGATGGGGAATCACTACTAGGAGTAGGAGGAGATTTTAATCTATCAGCTTTATCATTTTTGGACAAGAATTCCCAAAACCATAAGTAGGGGAGAAGGACTAGCAGATCTTACCTATTGGGTGGAAGTAGCAGGAATAGGAGCTCCTCTTCTTGCAATCATTGGGATGGTGGTGGGGTACTCCTTGTATCTTTTTATAGGTTGCACCACTTTTTCCTTTTTTTTGGTCTACTCACGGGTCATAACAACATATGACTCATTTTTCATCTCAGCCACTACATCATCATAGTCATCTTCTTCATCCATACCTTAATAGTGAGGAAATGAACTCAAGAACCACCAGGCTCCTCCAGTTCTTCATCATATTCCTCTTCTTGTTCATCATAAAGACCATTTTCTTCCTCATCATCAGGCTCAAGAACCTCACAAGTAGCATTGATAGGCACCTTGAGGGGTGGACCTTCAATGGTCAACCTAGTTTGAGAAGAGGGCAAGCGGTTCCTGAGCTGAAAGTTCTTCCTTGGAACATCTTTATATGGAGTATCTTGAGCTAACTATTTCTTAATGGTAATGAGGTCATTGGCTAGTTTCCGTACCAGCCGATCTGCATTACCTCCGGGGTGAGAGGAAGAAGAAGACACTTTGGATTTGAAAAACTCCCTTTTCAGCTTACCAGACATGATCAAGTCATCTTCCGCACTAACAACCGATCTCTGATCAGCATCCAAAGTTGCAATATTTTCTCTCTTAGGGCATAGCTTACTTCCAGAAATTGATCATTCAAGAAGAAACACTTTTGAATTTGATCAACATGTCTAGTATTTACTAGAATCTTATTAATCAACTTATTAAACTTGGCCACAAATTCTCTCATAGGCTTATGTGGCTATTTCATGATTTGAGAAATCGACCCAAAGAAAGCATGCACATCTTTAGCATGTTTGAAATCTTTGCTCAAATTCAGTCCTCATTGTAGTCCAATCGGTGATGGTCCCAAGCGGGGAAGATGTAAAACCAATCCACGACATTATCTTTCAAGGTCTCCACAAACATCCTAACAGAGACATCATCATGTTCAACTCCAAGGACCCCACATGCAACAATGAAGGCTGAAATGTGTTCATCAGGGTGCACTTTTCCATCACCTCTAAACTTGGGAAAATTCTTCCTGTTACCCCTAGGTAACTCATGCAATGTTTGAGGAAGATCCAGAGGCCCAAATATTTTCCCCAAGGCTGGGGTACTTCCATCCTTCGAAATATTTCTTGAAGTGGAACTGAGACACCAGCAAGAATTAAGGCATGAAGATTAGGGCTAAGTTTTACTTGAGGAATGCTACTACTAGAAGCTCTGTCTTGAACAGGAGGTGTGCTTATGGAATGAGCTCTTCTATTTCTTCCTATTGGAAGAATTTGAAAACCTTGTTGATCTAGGAGTTGAAATTGGGGATCTTCAATTGCAAGAGCCCTTCTATCATGATTGTATCTTAGAGTCGAGATAAAATAAATGATCAAATTAGTTGTTCTTTTTAGAAAGGAAATTTGTTAAAAAAATTCCCGATGAGAGTTGCCAAAAGCGTTGGGTTTCATATTTGCACTTGGAATGAAACCACAATCAAGGGACAAGAAAGTCCCTTCTCTTTACTAGGAGAGGTTTCCTTATTAAAATAAGGGGAAAAACCTATGTACAAATACACAATATTTCATTGATGGTGGTTTCCCAATATCTTGAAATGTGTTTTATGCATGGAAAGTTATCAATACATGAGGATAGAAGAAATTGAAGAGAGGAGGGAGGAAAAAGAAGAAAATACTTTGGGAAAAGAGATGACGAGAGAAAACCCCTATATGTATTGAGCAAATTAGATATAGAATAAAACCATTCACGTTTATAATTAAAAGATGAAAAGAATAAGCTACTACGGGTGTTCTTTAAATCAAAGGATGTTTCTAAAAATTGACCAAAGATGAAGATAAATGAAGAAAAGATAACGTGAGGTAAGCAGAGGCCATAACAACTACAAGTAAAGGTGCGGTGACGAGGTACTGTGTGCATGGAATCACGTTAAAGACAAGTTTGTGACTAGAGGGCGGGAAGGTGCGCTATAAGGTTATAAAGAGAGGTGCGAGGTTGTAACGCATGGAAAGGATGGAATCGACCAATTAATGAGAGGATATTTGGTAGGTGAAGGAGCAATGAACGCATCAAAAATTTGAAAATCTATATAAGGATCGGATGCGAGTTCATTTTTACCATTGTGATTAAGAGTATTTGAAAAGAAGCTAAGTGCGAAGAGCAAGTGATCGTATTAAGGTGTTGAGAGGTGTGTAACCAGTCGTGACAAAGAGATCTATGCACGAAAGATCTTGTGTCATCGATGGTGAAGGGTTTTAGTGAATTGAAATGAAAGAGAGGAGATAGGGCATGTGATTTCACCTAGGGCATGCTTTGAGTCGAGCTAGGTTTTGCTTGCGCATTTTATAATTAAAGAAGGAAAGGATCTACAAAGGATTTCAAGGTAGAAATGGCACCTAAGAAAGTAGTTTCAGCAGGAGTGAAGGGAAAGAAGAAGGTGGTAGAAGAAGAAGAAGAGATGGCTCTGAAAGAAACTTTTCTGAGATGTATTCTCTAGAAGGGGTTATCGTCGGCCGAGATTGCGATTCTCACATAAGGAAAAGTAAGGTGAGTGAGTACAATCACTGTACACTGAGAGAATAAGAAGGAGCTCGATGCATTGTTGAACATAAAAACAAATAAACACATGACAGAAGACATGTCGGTGTATGACAATGCTGGTGATAAGCTCTTGCGAAGATAGGAGTTTACCAACTATATGAGCTCCTTACTACGGGAAATATCAATCTTTATACCAATGGCTCATGAGCAGAGTGCATAAGGATTTTTGTAATTTGTAGGTCACAGAGTCAAAATTTCATCCACGCTCATCTCCACATAGAACGGGTTGAAAGGCACAGGAGATGATTTGCGAGATGATTTTCATACAATACCATAATATTGGAGACCGAGAAAGGATTTTGGGTACACAAGGGGTCCACACTGGTAGGGACATCGACAAACTGAAGAAGTATCCAATTGTGCAAATGGCCGTGCAACTTGTTACAAAGCTAAATGACCATGAAAGGTGGTCACAAGTGAACACCATGTGGCTACACATTGCCAAAAATACATACGAAGGAGTAGTCTACAACATTTCACATTATATTGTAGAGACAATTGTTGAGGAAGCACGTGTAGGAGGAAAGATCACTTTGGAGCTATTATGTTATCACCGGTGTTCATGGAGATCGGAGTACTGATGGACCAAAGGAGAAGGTATGAAAGTATTCAATGGAACACAAGTCACATGTAGAATGCTTTAAGAAGTACTTGTCGAGGGATCAATGACAAAGCAAGTTAAGCAAAGGGCTGAGAAGTGGTATGAAAGGATCTTCTTGGCTTTTGAGGAAGAATGGCACATCCCAAAGACTTTCCTTTGGTAGTTGGTAAGGTGGTCCCATTGCACTTTGTATACTAGCATTTCAGTATAGCGTGGTTCTCCATGAAGGATGGAGCATGGATTCCTTGGTGTAAATTAACATATTCCTTCATAGCAAGGTACTTCTAGGTGTCGTACATAGGTTTATAGAGCGCAAAGTGACTGAAATTCAACGTAGATAAGGTAGATTGCGACTACCACACACTAAGGAATAAATATGTGTATCCAGTGCCGGGGTGGATATGTTGAAAGAATCATTTTAGATGTATTGAGCATCAAACCAATAATTTTGGTGGTGGGAGATATTGGAGCAGCGTTGGTGTATCTCCAACTAAAGCCAAAGATGGAGTTGGTGTATCTCCAACTAAAGCCAAAGATGGAGAATAACAAGTATGTGGAAGATGAGTTATCACTTCAAAGCACCACAAAAAGGAAAGCATATAATGGAGAACATCCCAGCGCTTAAGCCCACGAGATCTAATTAAAGTGGAGGATGAGGAGGATAAGCACGAAGATAGTGGTGGTTTGGAGCATAGAGGTAGAATACATCCTATGAATAAGGATGAAGCGAGCACGCCACTACAACACCTCAGCCACAAGAGAGGGATGATGAGGACTTCAATGCGGTCAAGGAAAGCACAAATTTAAGAGGGTGTTCGGGAGAAAAGAACCCAAGGTGTTACTCCACAAATAGTGTGCAGATCACTAGACTCTCTCCACGAGAAGGAGAGAACCACACAAATAAGGAGGAAACTTAAGTTGAATGAGGAGGTGGAAGAGTCAGAGGAAAGCGCACCTAATTCTCCTACACTTCCAAAGAACATAGAAGAACAAAAGGACGAGGAATTGAAGGAAAGAGAAGAGCAAGAAAAGGGAACAGAGGAGATAGCTACGAGAGATTTCTCGGGACATGGAAACACATGTCCCAAATTTGGAAGCTAAAGTTCCTAAACAAGAACGGTCTAGAAGAATGAGTGAGAGCGCATTCCACCGGCCTATGGGTTATGTAGAGGACACATGTAAGACTTATATGGTGGGAGCTCATGGATGAAAATATGGCCACATTGCGCAGGAAGCGAGTTTTCATGGTCCATGCACACACAAATGGAAGAGCCAGGGTTTTGATGTATGTGAGGAGTCATGTGTATCACAGAGGTTGAAGAAGATTCCTCGGGCCAATCACATGATAGTAAAGCCCATTGTCATGTCGGATGAACAGGTGAGTAATGCATTGGTCAAATTCTCAACAAAGGTGGCAATGCGGAATATGGACAAGGCTTCCACAATTAGGGTGCTGGGATGAGATTAAAAATAAGCATGGAGAAATAGCATGCCTAATGCGGGAGAGGGACTTAGAATAGAATAAGAATGTTGTATTTATCATCATCGTAGAGGAAATTGGAGACAATTTCATAAGGGCTAGGCCACACTTGGAGCCAAAAGTACCACAGACATTTCCCTCAGTAATACATTATGTAGGAAAGTTGGTGGACTGGTATGAAGATGAACCTTTGTACATGGTGCAAAGGATCCAACAAAAGAGGAGAACAAGAAAAGGCTTCAGTGATGCAAAATATTACATCCTATGAAGGACTGTTGCAAGTGCTACAAGAAGAATTGAAGAAAGTAGACCGGCCTTTAAACATCTGCACTCTAGAGGTGCTTATCAACATAAAGACCCTAGAAGAACATAATGAGGTCCAGAGGGCAATGAAGGATGAAACATTGGGCTGCACAGAAATATTGTCAATGGTTAAGCAGAAGTGCGAGGCCCTAGAAGTAGCACAAGAACCACACAAGACTTGGTTGGAAGAGCTTGGGAAGCTCATTGTGCAGAAGATGGATTTACTAGAGGGAATAATGACCTCAATGTCCAGCATTGTGTTAGTATTGCAAAATGAAAAAGGGGAGATTGCGAGGGATGAGTTGGAGTCCATTGCTATGGAAATTCTAGAAAAAGTAGAACAAGCACTCATTGAATGGAAAACCTTGGAGGCTGAAATAAAATAGGAATATCCTGAATTGGTTGTTCAGTCTGAAGAAGAGCTTGCAGAGTAAACTTATTCTTTCATACATTTTTTCATTCTTTCCATTCATCTATTCTTTACTTCAGTTGTTGGAAATGACCATTGTCGGGGTGACAATGAAATTAGTGTGGGGTAATGTTGATCAAAGAACACTTGACAGAGAAAGCACACAAGAAGTCCACATGGGAAAACAAGTCATACGCAGAGGCACAAATGGATAGGAAGAACACACACGTGGAACGGAAGTTCAGTTTTCGGGACTTAGCCATTTTCACTCATAAGGTCTATTTTAGAAATGACGTGCAAAGTACACAAATGAGGTAGAGATGTGCACACCACACATTTGATATTTTGGAAGGATTGATACGAAGCACTTTGCATGGACACATGCCAAAATAGATCTGCTACTATCAGTTAGCTAGTAGTAATCTATTGTTAGTGCACTTGCATGTGTGGCTAGTTTTGTAAAGGTGCATGGTTAAGAATAGCATGTGACCTATTATTGGAAAGGATAAGTAGTGAAGGGAAAGTCCCCACCCTTATATATATGTAGTAGATTGTGTAATAGAGAGAGAATAGAGGATATTGTGATAGAGAGGTGATGAGATTGAGACATACGGTGTTGTGTCGCTTTTCTTTTACGCGAATACTTGTGATATTGTAATGAAGCTTCAGTAATAATATGCAAATGAATATAACGGAGGATATTTCCTAAATCTAAGTATTAGTTCTATGAGTATTTGAATCTAGTATTCTTTTGATCTCATCATGGTTAGTACTTAATTCTATTTTCCTTGGATATAGATATGGTATGTTTTGTATAATGATGTGTTAGTAATGGAACTATATATCTTAAAGTCTTCATCATACTAACATTCTACAACAACAACCCTAAAGAGGGATTGGGTACCTTGCACGCTTCGGGTGAGTGCTTAGTCTAGGTTGAGTGATGTGCCATCACACATAGGGTTTTCATTGGGTTTGTGTCATCGAATTCTAGGTTGTATCATAAGTATTAGTCCAAATTAAATGTTATTGATGTGTGTAACAATAAGGTCCTAATTTGAATTCACTTGTTTAGAAAAAAAGTAAACATTGTAGTTTAGTTTGCACAAGATATGAAAAAATATTCTTAAAATTGTATTGTGTATTTACATGCTTTAAAAGAGATCAAAAATCATTAGATTATTTACATGGTAATGTGTTTACCTTGTTGCAATCTCATTGATGTGAGCCAAGTAGTGAGAAGTCATGCCCCCGAGACATCATGGGAGAAAACAGCCACCACCAATGCATCTAGTTAGGGTCATTATATACCTTTAGGTGCTATGGTGGGCTCAAGGGAGGCCCAATTCAGAGTTGAACCACCCGATCTGGAGCCAAGAACCCCTTCCCTATTCATCCCAATTCACGTTTTTCAATGGAAACTTCTGATGATCAACACTTTGTGCTCGGTCATCCAAACCAAGAACCTTCTAAGCCAAAACTTAAGTGAAGAAGGCCTCTAATCACACCCAAGAATTCATGGTTGTGGTATTCCTTGAGCCTTCGTGGCATAATTGTTTGCAAATTGCCTTTTCTAGAAAATCCTACGAAATGAATGAAGGTGAGTAGTGAGAATTCATGCCTCAAAATGTTGTGGCACCAAATTGAAGGTACCCACACATCCGAGTGGTAAGGTAAAGGCTATAGGAGGTTTCATTTTGATGTGGGACAATGTCGTTGCTTTCTAGGATACTTTGTTGGGCGTAGTCTCTTAAGATCCTTGAGACTAAAAACTCGTATAACTTTGACGGGTGATTACTCGCTCTCGTGGCACCTAAATACATCTCATTAGATCCTACACCTCTATGTAGGGACCCTATACAATATCATATCTCAGTTTTTATGTCTCCAATCGGTGCTCTCACTACCCTATTGTTTGCAAACATGCTAAATAGTGTAGTTTGAGTCAGTGTAAGGTTTTCAAAGGCTATATTTTGCAAACGGAAGCTCATAGGACCAAACCAACGTGCCAACACACCTAATTATTTAGGTAAATTCTAGAAGAGGTGTTTTTTTGGTACGGTATAATGTCATTGCTTCTAGGCTACTTTGTTTGAGTGTAATCCCTTAAGAGCCCTAAGACCAAAAGCCATACAACTTCAACGGTGATTACACAGTCTTCATGGCACCTAGTGACATCTCGAAGGATCCTACACCTTAGTGAAGGGACCCTCTACAATTTCTGTCTTGGTTTTCCGTCTCTAATCGGTGCTCTCGCTTCCCTATTGTTTTGCAAAAGTGCGAAATAATGTAGTTTAAGCCAGTGTAAAGTTGTCAAATGCTATATTTTGAAAACAGTGGGTTGTGGCACCAACAATACCATGCCAAAATGTCAGGTGAATAGGTAAACACTAAGAGAGGTTTTTTTAGTGTGAGACAATGTCTTTACTTCTGGCTACTTGGTTCCAGCGTAGTCCCTTTAGAGCCCTAAGACCAAAAACCGTACAACTTCAACGGGTGATTAGTCGATCTCTGTGGCACCTAAATATGTATTTTTAGATCCTAAACCTCTATGTAGGGACCCTCTACAATATCCAATCTCAGTTTTTTCCATCTCTAATCGGTGGTCACGGAACCCTATTGTTTTGCAAACGTGTCAAATATTTCCGTTTGAGCCGAGTATAAGGTTTGTCAAAGGCTATATTTTTAAAAAGGTAGGTCATGGCACCAAATGTATGGAGCCAACACATCTACGAGGCTATTTAAATACTAGGAGAGGCATCATTTTAGTGCGGGACAATATTTTTCTTTCGGGCTACTTCGTTTGAGCGTAGACCCTTAAGATCCCGAGACCAAAAATCGTATTACTTGACGGCGGTTGATTACTTGGTCTCCATGACACCTAGCTATGTCTCGTTAGATCCTACACCTCCATGTAGGGACCCTCTAAAATATCCTATCTCTATTTTTTCTATCTCCAATCATTGATCTCGCTGCCCTATTGTTTTCAAGCACATTAAATAGTGCAGTTTGAGTCAATGTAAGGCTTTCAAATGCTATATTTTGCAAACAAAACCTCATTAGGACCAAACTCGACTACGCTAACATCGGCGTCTGCAGGTTTTTACATAAATGCTATAGGAGGATTCATTTTTGTGTGGGACAAATTCATTGCTTCCGGCTACTTTGTTTAGGCGTAGTCCCTTAAAATCCTTGAGAACAAAAAACCGTATATATTCGATGGGTGATTACTCGGTCTCGTGGCACCTAGATATGTCTTGTCGAGATCCTACACCTCCATGTAAGAACCATCTGAAATATCTTATCTTTTTTTTATCTAATCGATGTTCTTGTTGCCCTATTGTTTGCAAATGTGCCAAATATTGCTTACGAGTTTGAGTCGGTGTAAGGCTATCAAACACTATATTTTGCAAACGGATGCTCTTGGTATTAAATCGACTATGCACACGCATAGGGATGGCCTAGTAAACACTTAGGATGCGTTGTTTTAGTTCCCTATGCTCCTGGTGCTTCGGGATACCTCCTTAGGAGCCAAGAACCCTCTCCACAGTGTACATAAACCGTTGTTATAGTTGCTTCTCTTTGCATGTATAACAATGAAAGCTTATCTTAGCTTAGAGAATATAAAATTCTCTATTAACAAATTGCAACCACGTGAAGTTGGAATATATTTTGGTGCCACTAACTTGAATAAAAGTGTTATTTAAAGAAATTTAAGTTGAATCAAAACCATACTAGATATATACAAAATACACAAATTTAATAAAATATATGAACTTGAATGATCTAGTTGACAAATTTAAACACTTCAAAGAAATTATATATACCAGATGAGCATGTAAATTCATTCCAATGAACCATTAGGACGTGAAGGTGGAATCTTTTCTAGCACCACTAACCTACATAAAAGTGTTAGTCAAAGAAATTTAAGTTGAATCAAAACCATACTAGATATATACAAAATACACAAATTTAATAAAATATATGAACTTGAATGATCTAGTTGAAAAATTTAAACACTTCAAAGAAATATATATATCAAACAAGCATGTAAATTCATTCCATCAAACCATCGGGACATGAAGGTGGAAGCTTTTATGGCACCACTAACTTGCGTAAAGTGTTAGTCAAAGAAATTTTAGTTGAATCAAAACCATATTAAATATATTAAAAAAAACACAAATTTAATAAAATATATGAACTTGACTCTAGTTGACATATTTAAACACTTCAAAGAAATTATATATACCAGATTAGCATGTAAATTCATTCCAATGAACCATCAAGATCGGATCTACTCTAAATAGCGGACATGATTGATTCATGATCTGACTCTCGAACCTTCCAAAGAATATTGTTATTAGGCCTTCCTCTATATTTATACAACCGAATATATTTCGCTATACCTAGATGCGAATAAAATATTATTTTTCGGTGTGTCTCAAAGTCTTCAAACACCTAAACAGAGGAATTTTTTAATGGATACCATCGAAGCCAAGTTCAAGAACTACCACCGACCTGTATGGTACTCAATATCTTTGCCATCTATAAAATGAGAATTCAACTTATTTATTTCCTCGATGCAATGAAATAAGAAATATTTTCTTCCTTCTTC
This sequence comes from Taxus wallichiana var. yunnanensis, assembly GCA_018340775.1. Classification (NCBI taxonomy): domain Eukaryota; kingdom Viridiplantae; phylum Streptophyta; class Pinopsida; order Cupressales; family Taxaceae; genus Taxus; species Taxus wallichiana. Next base: position 314,214,752 of record CM031237.1, read on the forward strand.
ATTGTATTCTATTGCAATAACTCTGAAACACATGTCCTACAAAAAAAAATAAAGGTTTCAACTCAAATTTAAATTACATATTAATTTCAATGGACATAACTCAATACAAAAATTATAAATAACCATTTACCTTCTCACACCAAAATAAAAATATCATCAAATTCCTTAGATGTTGTAACTTCATTTGGAGAAATAAGTTGTAATGCATGTAGAGGTTAATAAATAAGAAGTGGAGTTAGAGGCCTACAAATCCATCCATCCACCCATTCTTGTGAATCATACTCAGTAGTGAAAAATTTGATACAAGATGCACAAAAACACGCTAACTTTGTTTTCCATTTGGCCCATGAAGTAGCGTCGAGCTACAAAATGAGTGGAGATCATTGGACCCTGTGATTGTTTTACAATCCTTGTAGTTAGCATTTTTTGTTCCTCTATCAACCAAAAATATCTACAAACCGTAATTTTCTTGAGATTCTCGGGCCATGTTTTCAATACACCATTCCACTATGTTATTTGCATCTTTCAATTTAGAACCATCTTTGTACTTCAACTCTTCTCTTGCAAGATCTCTTTTCACACATGCCTTTGCACCATCATGCTCTCCTTTTCCATGTCACCTCAAGTGAAACTCCAAATATGTTGCACACCCATCTTGACATGCATCCCTCTCATCCAATAAAACATTCATGTATTCTTAAACCGAGACGTTCACTTATCGACCATATATAATGTTGATTGAAGTCATTGTCCCTATCGGACAAGTTTCCATAAAATAACCTGGAAACACCCTTGCACAAATTGAGTAGAATGAATACGATCATCACCGATATAAAGTGGTGCTATCTTAAAAAAATGATCATTATTTGTACTATCAAGAGAATCTATAAATGTTATATACACAACAATGGCAACATGTACTAAGTTGTAATATTGCAATTGAACCTCCATTTGTGGTTGCAACGTGTTATTCTATTCAAAATCGACCATTGAAACAATAGTATCAATAGGAAATGTGTCCTTATAAATCTTGAACTGTTCATCCAACCATCAAGCTTTGTGTGTATGCCTCACATACTCATAAACAATTTCATCCTTCAATTTTCTCATAAATTTAAAAATAGGCATATGTTTTGTAACTAGCTCACACCATTTAGACTCCTTTCTGTCTTTCAATTGTTATGATACTGATTTATATTTATCAAACTCAACTAAATTATGTCTTATTACACCTCCAATTTTCACATGGATACAACTTTCCAATTTAGGTAATATGTTGCACGTACCACAACTTCCATCTAAACAAACCTAACTATAAAAAAATTGTCCAACTTCTCTTTCACAAAATATCATATGAATGAAATCCTTTAAAGATATTGGTGGAACTTGAACACCACATTAAGTAACATAGTTTAGAATGAAAATTAGAACAAATACGTAAAAATTTAGCATAATGCACCGCAAATTCAACATGTTACCTAGAACAACAAGTGGTGCGAGCGTGGTCTATTTTCACATAGAATGGTTTCAACATTTTAAAAAAATGTTGACTAAGATTAATTTATGGATGTTCTTGATCAAACTTATGAAAAATGAGTTTGAGTCATATCTAAGAAATGCTTTGGATGTGGTTCGTGATTAGTAGAACCAACTTTCCATTTTACATCTCTTGTATTAGGTGAAACTCTAGAGTTATTGAATGCCAAAATTAAATAAAAATTCACTTATAACATCAGATATATCTTTTTTTCTTTACACAATGCTCTAGTAGAAAATACCCAAAAATCAATGTTATTGAGTGATTGAAGGATATTACGCCTTTCAATTGCTTTCATTAGATTTTTTTGATTAACTTTCAACATTTGACTTATTTTCCTAATCAAATGTTATTTTTGTTGATTCACTTACAACACTAGTAGAAAGTACACGATGTACAACATTAGTATCCCTTGTGTGTCTCTTGACACCAACAGTGTGATATGCATCATGAAGGTTTTCAACAATTTTAGAGGTTTGACCATGTATATTAAATTTTTCATTCCTAAGGTGTTTAATGTAGGTCTCATTTTATTCAATTTCATCAAACTAACCAACAAATGACATCTTTGGGAATCAATTAAATTTTCAAAATGATTATCCCAAATTTGAGTGGCTTTTCTTTTGTTTTTCCATTCAGAAATTTTGTCATACATTTATTTCAAAATTTTCTCATCAATTTCAATAAAATAATTAGGTCTCTTACGTAAAATCCTATGAGGTTTTTTTGTCAAATTTTACTTGTCTACGGTTTTAACCTAAATTTCTTGGTTCACATTTTCTTTGTCTCCTTCCATTTCAACATCAAGCCTACATCATGAGTATTTAATTTATCTTGAAAATTGAAAGTAAAAACATCTTCATCATGAGTATTTAATTCATTTTCAACATTGAAAGTAGAAGCAATATCTAGTTCCTCATTGCCTACAATAGTAGGGGTTGAAGATGAACCTCTTATTGATTCACGAAATTTCCACATTCACTCGGCTTCTTGAAATCTTTGTGCATCTAATTCGTCTGGTGTTTTTTTACTTATTGATTTCCTTTTGACTTCGTTTCTTATCTCCCATGATGTTTTTCTTTCGATGATAAGAAAATATGTAGAAAAGTGACAAATATTTATAGTAATTGCAATAAGGTCGAGATAGTAAAAATCACATGGTAAATGGAATGTTGGGATTTGTGTAAATATGATTTAATAACCGTGATTGTGTTTTATAAACCACGATCGCAATTTTTAAAGTATGATCATGGTGTTGTTATTAAAACCGAGATCACGGTTCATTCTCAGTATCATCAAATCGACCCTCAACACTCGAAAATCTTTGTTTTCTGAACTAGAGCTTTGGGAGGTCATTATGGTGTGTGAAAGGCCAAAAAATTCAAATTTTCTCTTCCACGGACTTGAACCATGCTGAAAAATAAAAAACATGTCACAAAAATGGTACCATCGCATAGGGGAGAATGTTAGCTTCGTAGAAATATTGATTTTAAAGTGAATAGAATAAGATAAATATCATTTTATAATTTTTTACTAACAGTAGGTCTTTAAGACACTTTTTCCCATGAATGTTCATGTCTACATTTAAGACTACAACTTTTGTTTCACTTGTCAAAATGTGATAAAACCTATATCATCCCAAGCATAGCGAAATTCTATAAATGTTAAAAAAATTATTTGATTTTGATATATTTTGATGTAGTTATGGCAAGAAAACGGAAAGTGCTCTCTGTTTTCTAAAACATTTTAGACCACTTTCACGGAAAAAATCATTAAAAAAAAAACTTGAAAAAATACAAAATAAAATCCATCCCAAAATGGACAATGACATCTAATTTTTCACTAAAGGAAAAAAAAAAAAATAACAAGTTTTGGTCATCAAAAGGAAAACGGACTACAATCTTATAGGTCTTTTCAAACAATAAAACCAAGTCATAGAGTTTTGATTGTTTAATATAGCTAAACTTTTCTATTTTAAAAAAAAAATAGTAGTTTAAAAACAACATTTTGGATGCCACGATTCATATTTATATAACTTTTTCTAATTTTGAGTGTGTGTATTGCTAATAATCCCTACAAGTTGAGATTTTGTTGTTTTTGCAATATGACATCCACTTATGATCTCTTTTGGTCCCCCAACTTGGTGCTCTTACCCATATGGGGCATGTCATTCGGAAAAATATCCATAATATACAATTCTATAGGGGCATGTAGGATTCATATGCATTTGTTATAATTTAACATGTCCATCAAGCCATGTCCACTTAGAATGATACTACACACCACCCAACATCTCAATATCCATGTTTTACATTATTGATGATGCCAAAAGGAAGATGGTGTCTTTGAGTTTCAAGTACCGACATTCTTGTCATTTTCACTAGCGATGATGTGTTAGTAAGTATTTTGAGTTACTTACTATTAACTATGATATGTCCTAACAATGCGATGATTGTGTAGTTTTGAGATCTGCATGATAATCCATTCAATATGTTATAACATTATAAATGCAATTGGAATTGATTTCGTGGTTAAAGCGTTATATTACACCGATCTACCTAATCATTGTCTATCATAGTAAGCTTAATAATTGAGCATACCTAGTTAGCGTTGTGTTACAAACATTAGTGAAAAGGTTTGCAAGATTTACACTATATCTAAAATTATGGATATGATTCTTTTTGTTATTTGAACTTGTGTTTTAGAATGTTGTTTTCAATGAAAAATAATTATCAATATTTTTAAGTGTATAGAATTTTGTTTTCTTTATTTATTTTTCATCCAATAATTTTATTTCTGTCAACCTTTTACACATGGATATTTGTTACTAGTTTAATGTTTTGGGGTACAATTGTAGTAATCAAAGCATAATTATTATCCTTTTGATCTAGATGTAATTTAATATTTCAACATCAATGAGATTATCTTTGTGTTATAATTAATTGGTGCCAATCCCATATTATATTCACCACTTTTACTATATACCGAACCCAAAACCACAGTTAAAAAAAAAAACAGATAAAAGCCAAAATCAATATGTATAGCGTAAATGGCGGTTGTACTTGAATTATCAATATCCACGAGTAAGAAAACCACAATAGATTAGGTACATTTTATAGTGTATTTAATTATATAGATGAGGATATGAAAGTAGGTTACAATAGCATTTTTTTTTCTTTATCTTTCCACAACAAACTAGTTAATATCCTTATTGAGTTTATCCACTTGGCATCATATGCGTCATTTGTGATGTTCAGCAAACCTCATCAATTCTACATTTTCAAAGTGTGAAAGCTTTTCGGTTTAATGTTACATTTCATAAGTCAATTTAAACTTATCATTAATATGTATGTCATCGTCATAGTTAACAAAATGTACTCTCTTTCTCTACTATCCAGTGGATTTATTGTCAGCCATCTTTGTCGTAAAAGAAAAATGTTCGTCGTGACACATGTATAATCATAAAGAACAGATCTAGGTGCTTGAATCGATTCATATGTGTTCCAAGATATCTAAGACGAACAAGACAAAGTAATGTGAAAGGATCCAAAGAAAAAAATTCGAGGTGATAACACACCCTTGCAATTGTAATGTTATATTCGTGTCATGTGGTCCCTTTATATGTGATTTGGTCCTTTAGTTTTATCCTTTGCTCGTTTATTTCAATCCTGACTTGAAAGAGATATAACTGCATTGGAGGTGGAAAATGGGGAAAGGGCTGGTGGATCAGTGTGGTTATAGAGTAGTAGTTTTATTCGCCAATTCCTGGAGACGAGTCATGACACATGCCATGGTTGAGGAAGGTTGTTTAGATGATGACAAGATGGATAATAGATTTTCTTTAAGAAAGAGGATGGTAGGTGTTAGTGAGCTCGCCCTTATGTTGTTCAGTGTCATTCATCATCTTTCATATAGATGAAAAAGTTTAAGGAATCGTCTCATTGTGGAAATTGTAGAAAATTGTTTAGGCCTGGTTTTCAATTTTGAGTTAGAAGAGTTTATATTACAATGTATGTTGTATTTTATTGACAAAATTATCATGTTTACCCTCTCCGTACAATTTTGTAAGGATTGGTGTCTCTATTTGTACTCGGGGATAGTGGAAACTATTGAGAATGTATTAGGAATGGTATTTAATTTATGGTTAGAAATGATTATATTGTAATGTATGTGGGGTTAGTAATAAAAGGAGTCTATTAAGAGAGTTATATTCGAGTAATATAAATATATTTCACTATTATAATACATAAATAAAATTTATGGGCTATAAAAAGAAAAGAAAATAAATTTTTGAAGTTAGGTATATTTGACAAATTGAGAGTGATATTTAAGAAGCATGAGAGGCGAAAATAAAAATTGATTAAGATTCAATCAAGGGAGTAGTATTATCCATTTCATATTGAACAAAATATATGTAAAACAAGATGGTCAAAGACAATGATGCTCTCTCTACAATACATTATATATGTAGAAGAACATATAGATTAATTAAAAAGATAGATACATAATGTGAGTATGTGATGGTTGTAAATGGATCTAGTAGAGAATAATCCACACTCAATATAGGGCATGTGGTTATAAATCTTATACCTAGAATATAGGATGTGGGGTCTAACTAGAGGCTTAAAGGATGTAATAAAGGGCTATAATAATATGAAGGATCTAGTTCCAAACTACGGGTTGTAATGTCATTTGGCATAAAAACATGTTATAAAGAAAACAATAATGCAAGAGACAAATATACGCACACTATCTTATTCTAGTTAAAGATATATTAGAATAATTAATGAAACCAACATAGAGGAAAATATTTAGACATATAGTAATGCTTACCTTAATGTGGTCAATTATTGTGTGTTAATCTATCTCCTTTATTTGTAGCAGCAGGTTGTGAGATATTACTATGGGTGGGTCAAAATAGGGATATGTAAAATACATAAGAAATCTAAATTCAAAGGCTTTGAATAATAATGTGTACATCAATTATTTGTTTGTTACTCATCATGTTCATATAAGTAACTCAATGCTTTTTCGTTACCTAAAAGAATAAAATCCACTAAATCATTAGACCTCCTTACATGTAATGTCATACTTGTAATGGCATGCACAAAAGATTATTTGATGATGTCTTTGTGAAATCAAAATAATGATACATATAAATAAGGGAAGATAGCCTATAGTCATGAATTAACGTAGATAATGCAATCTTCCATGATCAATGACCCTACCTAGATAGGGATGTCTATTAGATGTCATCATCCATGGTTGATGATGTCACTTGCAACTAGTCCAATGAAAGGTGAGATGATGCTAGAGCATAACTTCTAAAGACCATAAATTTTGTTCCCACCGTCGGATCGCCTTGAAAATTTCCGATGTGTTAGATCTTAACTAGCAATATTCCATGACCAACCTTTTTAAAAAGGTTGAATTTCATTTTTATATAGTTTTGGGGCTAGTTTCCTTCGTCTAGTAGTCTAAAATCTCCTACAAACGTTTTTTGATTTTTTTCTATAACTTAGAGTTTTAATATATTTTTTCTTCTTTTTAGAATAATTCAAGATTTAATGCAAGCCTTCATTTATGAATTCGTATTTTGAATGTAAAATTTGGGAGGTCCATCAGAGTTATTTTTCTAGTAGGTATTTTTTTATAGGGTTTCTTGGCAATTTAGGGTTGTTTAGAGCTAGTTAGAAATAAAAGGAAGATTGTAATATTGTAAGCGATTAGTGTGGATTCGAGGAACGAGAAAAAACAATTTTAAATATTTTGTAGTTTTTGCAAAATTGTGTGTGTTTTGGAGGCATTTTGACCTCTTACTGACTAGATCCACATCAATTGGTATCGAGAAGAGGATTTGGCTCTTTTGGGAATGGTTAAGATAATATATATTATATTTTTGGTTTGATTTGTTACCTCTATTTTATATAAGTATGCATATACATGGGAGAGGATGTTATGTGTAGATGAATAGACATGTGTAGGAGCTACGAGAGAGAAGTTGATGAGTTCGGAGGAGAAGTTACCCACCTTAGAAAAAAATGCAAATGGGGATGCAAACCTAGATACTATGTTGAATATTTACCTCCATTAAGGAATGAAGGAGGAAATGAAGAATGAAATTATAGAAATGAATAAAAATCAAATGAGAGATCATTTGAGGAGATATTGATTCAAGATTTGTAGGGGAAGAATCACAACATCGAGATAAATAATCATGATTATGGCGGAGGGTTAGGACTAGAGGAGTTAATTGACTGGTTAAATAAAATAGAAAAATTATTTGAGTGAAAAATCCTTTTAGAGTAGAATAAGGTTAACTTTACATGCACTAAGATGGCGGACATACATTAATCTAGTTGGATCACTGCAAAATGAAATAAAAAGGAAAGGAAAGGATAATATCCGAAAAGGAATAAAATGGTGATCAAGTTAAAGGAAAATTTTTTCTTTGTAGATTATTTTTAGAATAAAATATCTTAACAACAATGAATATTACAAGCTATCAATTCATGTGGAATATAGAGAGTCATAAGAACAAGAGGATACAAGGTATGTAAATGGATTGTGTTATACTATAGAAGATGAATTAAGTATGCTACGGATCAATAACTTGGATGATGATTATCAATTTTCGTTGAAAGAAGAAGAAGACACAAGAGTAATTTTAGAAAATCAATGAAGAGAGGACCATCATCATCTCTAATGAGAGGGAGAGGTATATTTGATTCCCTAAAAGGTGAATCCTCTAATGCAGAAGGGAAGGAAGAATCTAGTCAAGGTCGTGGTAACTACTAAAGAGGTATGGGGTTTAAGAGAGGAAGAGGATATGGTGGAGGATGGGGTTGGAATAGTATCCAAAGTAAATATACATGTCACCGATGTTGAGAAGAAGGGTATGGATATTTTTAGTTTTGCACTATCCTCATAGGATAGATGGTAAGTTGAACAATTGCAAGTAAACCTAGTTGAAGTTGAAGAAGAAGAGGAAACAGAGGGTTACGAGACTTGGGTAAAACCCTCATTATAAGGAGGAAAATAATAATCCCGAGGAAGGAGAAAGAACAAGATGGTTACTGCTAGTGATTCTTGTCAGTTTGCGTAAAAATATATTTCAAAAAGATGCACCTCTAGAGGGTAGCTATGTAAAACTATTATTGATCTTAGTAGTTGTGAAAATATGGTTGTCTAGAATGGTTTTACCTTTGGTTTTCTTGATTGTTTCAAGGGGTAACAACCGATCTTGACCTCGATATGGTGGGGTTTATAGGGTACCCACAATGTTGATTGTGTTTTATTTGCCCACTTTGTAAAGCAATGGATCAAATCTTCTTTCCCTGTAAAAAAGCTTACAAAGATTACACTTACACAAGATAATGTTATTGCTCAAAAAATGACTTAAGATTTTATTGATGTTTATGATTGTGCTACAAGATGATAAGATGGAAATGTGACTATCACTTATTTAGATTAGATACATATATAGCTATTATTAGTCATGGCTTCAGATCCATAAATCAAATTCCTGGTCTATGTACAAATTTTTAGATATGTTAGAAGCTACATAATCAATTATTTCTTCCTCTCTTGTAGTGGTGTCAGAATTTGGAATGGAAATATAATCCTCCGCAAAGAAATTAGAGGATTATTTTGGGGTATCAAAAAGGTGAGCAAGTGTAGTGTTGGTGCTAGATATGTTGATGTGGTTATGGTCTTTAACTTCAGGTGTTATGTTGAGGTCTTCTGATAAGTCTAAGCTAGTCTTATAAACATACTCATACTATGCTAGATCTACATGAAGTCTTATAGCTTCATTGTACACGTCCCAAAATGCTTTGGTAGCCTCTCGGATGCATTGATTTGTTGCAAAGATATCATCAATATGGTTGAAGGTTGTGTTTTGAATCGTGCAAATCTCAACATCGTGGAGGAGATCACATTATTCCTAGTAGATTGGATGTCAAATGATAGGAAAAGAACCAATGTCAGTTATAGGGTAATTCTTACCACCTAATGCCATCTAAAAGAAACATTCTAGACAAGAGATTAGTAGATAACAAGAAAAAACAAGACATTTTTATCACATTATGCAGAAAATATGAAAACGTAAAAGTAACACAGGAATCACTGGTGATTCAGGTAAATCACTGGCGATCAAGGCAATCGCTAGTGATTACTATTAGTTTTAATAGTTTATTAAAACAGGCTAAAAACTTGATAAAGCTATCGTTTAAGGTAAATTTAGAACTTTGATGACATATTATGAATAGATAAACAACCATTACCTATAAACAGTGTCTAAGGTAAGAAAAATGAGTAGATTACCTTACACAATGGGTGAATTTAGTGGACAGATGGAAGAAGACGATTGAACAGTGATAACAAATGTTTTGACAAAGGGTTCAACAAATCAGGAGGAACATGACGTTGGTGTCAGCTGATGAAGGATGTCTTGATCTCTACTACGTTGATAATGAAGCAAAATGTACATGTAAAAACATCAAAATGCCCCCAAAAAGGTATGAATGCACATATTTATAAATTACCAACGATCGGGAAAATCGTCGTTGGTAATTTCAAGAAATCCTAACTAAATTAGTTAGGTGGGTGATTTTCCCAATCCCGAACTAGATATGGCATATTTCAAAGTAGTTAAGGTGGGAGGAGGGTAAAAAACATAGAAAATTTGGTTAGGATAAGAGGAGTTAGCCTTTTTGGAAATATTTAGTTAGTTAGTGTTTTAGAAGGTTAGTTGGTTAGGAATAAGTTAGTGATTTTTAGGAAGGTGGTTTTAGAGGTGGTTAGGTGGTTAATGAGGTGTCATAGTGAGGTGTCTTAGTTAATGTAGTGAGGTGTAAAGGGGAATTATTTTAATTAATTAAATTAATTAAATAATTTAGATGTGAGGGGTGTGTGATTAATTAATTAACTAAAGATTATTTAAGAGGGCGTAATGTTGTGCTTTTAACTCGAGTGCGTCTCGAGTCGAGGGATGCAAATTTTGGTGTCTACATTTTCCCCTTTTTGTCTAGAAATTTTTGACAATTCGCTAGACAAAAATGATGAAAAATAATTGTGTCGACATGGGTGAGTCTATTGTAGTGCAATACATAGTGATCACCAAGTGTGTTGCATTTTGGAAAAGGATTACTCCAAAAGTGGAGGTGCAAAGAAAATGTTGGAGAATCAATTGATAGGGTGGCTAAAGGGATCGATACTTGTAGACATATGACCCTAACTAGTCAAAGTTGTTGAGTGAAAAACCAAGTGATGGGGGAAAAAGGGCTCATCTCCCATAGACATGTGGAAAATCCCGATGTTGTGACTATTTTGTTGTAACAAAAGATCATGAGGGCTAAGATATTTTTAGAGGCATGACACACTTGTGTAAAGGGTAGAATGACATGTTCTTGAGTAAGTAACGTATGTGTGGAAGCCTAAAACAAGGGAATCATCGGCGCTTAAATAAATCATCGGCGATTGCCGCAATAACTAGCGATTGGGTCGCATGAAAAATTTAGTATAAATACCCAAATGTATTGTTTATTTATCAATTTTACACTGTATATGACACCAACTTTGTCAGATCCGAAGAAAAATGTGTTTTAAGAGTGAAAAATTGTCAAATGCTCTCCTCAAGTCACAAACGGAATCCCGTCCTAGTAGAGGTAGGCCTTAATCTTGTTTTTGTTTCATTTTCTTGTATTTTTAGGGATTTAGGGCCATATTCGTGACAGGTGTAGATGCCCCCGGGAATATTTACATGAATTTATGGTGATTCCTTCAATCACTAGTGATTGAGGTGAATCGCCAATGATTCACCTACAACCAAAATAGTTTGTGTTTTAAGTGAGAAGATATGATTTTTGACCAATATTTTTGACTTTGTGGAATGTTTAGAGTTATATTATACACGTTTGAATGTTATGCTCATGTGATGAGGGTACTTTTTGATTTCAAGTATTTACTTTTCAAAAATTTTTACTGCATTACTAATGCTTACTTTCGTGTTTGTATTAGGTGGATGCTCAGTTGACCATCTAAGATCGTATCCCCTTGATGTTAGATGAGGTCAGAGAGGATTTGTCTGATGATGATTGGGACCATTTGGAGGCTATGGGATTTGGTGGGATGATATTTTATAGGTGGATTCACAGGTGTTGCAGCTTGATACTTACATTGCTAGAGAGGTGGAATCCTTCCACCAATACTTTTTGGCTACCTACAAGGGAGATGACCATCACCTTGGAGGATGTTCATCGTATTACTAGACATCCTAGTTGGGGAGCATGTCTATTGTATTTCAAATGTAGAGAGAGGAGATACCATGCAATGATTGTATGGAGATGAGGCCCAAGGTGTGAGATACTCCTCAAGAGCTTTGATTATCAAGCCCTATATGAGTATGAGAGAGCAGGGTGCCCATGGATGACTATTATGATGTTTGGCATTTCATGTTTTGCACTTCTAGATTTAGGAGGAGGGAGATTCCCATGGATGATGATGGAGGTAGTTACGGAGATGATGGAGCACCATGCACAGTCTTTGAGTGGGATCCTACCTTGTTAGCACAGACATACAGAGAGTTGTGGGCTTAGATGGCCCACAAGTGCTATGGGATTGGCGTTGGATTTTTACTATAGTGTTAGGCTCATGATAACATAGTTTCATTGCTATCCCATTTGGATTTCCTAGTCCTATTGACGCAAGGTACCAAGGCTTCATGAGATGGAGTGTGAGTCTTGGTAGAGAGAGGAAGGCTAAGGGGCCTACCTATTATATAGACTTGATATATAGATTATAGGTTGGTGACATGATTTGGTGATTGTATGTGGATTTTCATGATTGGCTGGAGTTTTCTGGGGGATCTATTGTATTTAAAGAAGGACATTTGGATCCAAGGCCATAGAGCTAGAGAGGATGAGTTGATACACTTTAGTTGGGTTATGAGATAGTTTGGCCTGGTTCACGATATACTCGAGGATCTAGTTCAGATAGGCGGGAGGATGGGGATACCGACACCCATTGTTGAGTAGCTAGGTGTGATGGGTCTAGATGAGGATGGTCATGTGGTGTCAATTGATGATGCAGTGGCTTACACCATATTTTTCTTCTTAGTGTTCATAGGCATTAAGGAGTTTTGATAGGATGAGGGGAGTAGAGAGGGAAGCTTGATCACTTAGACAAGTGTGTGCTCGAGAAGAGGATTCAGCATAGGAGGGAGGTGAGGAAGATGAGGAGAGGATTTATCCTTGGTGTTGTTATAGCTCCAGATGTTACTATAGTGATGATCGAGAAAGCCATAGTGGAGGCAGAGAGATATGTCTCTCAGAGAGAGTGAGATGACTTAGTGGGAGTATGAGATACTCTTATTGGAGAGAGAGATGGTTTCATTGTAGAGTGTGATGGGCTCTATGCACATCTTGTACATGTCTCCTTTGATGGAGATAGGTATAAGAGTTAGAGAGATACTTTCAGAAGGCCCTGGGGATTACGAGGTCTTCTATTTCCGGCACAGAGCTACAAGTGATGGTCCAACAGAGAGGGTCATCGACAAGACCTCCTTCCGGTATGGTTTCGTAACACATTATGATCTTGTGTGGAAGGAGAGGGATTACTATGTTGATATGGTGATAAAGAACTACCCTGATGTTACTTACTATGTAGATTATGTAGGTGCTCTATTAAGGGGGGTGCCACAAAGAACAACTAGGCCTAGTGATAGTGCAATGAGTGTGGGGAAGCCACCTCAGAGACTCGAGAGGGGGAGATGGTGAGGGAGGAGCTGGTGGTGGTGATAGTGTAGTAGGAGATACTCTTGATCCTAGTTTGATGGATTTTACTACATGATTGTTTATAGGCTCATGGAAGCCCTTTTTCTATATATGACATTACTCCGAGTATACGACATTTATATGTCAGACTTTGATATATGATGATGTTCCCTTATACTTCATGTCATGTGTATTTTAGATGTATGTGTTGATACTTTCAATGGTGTTGTGTTTTGATTTTTAATTTTGGCATGTCAAAAGTATGATCAATGTGTTAAAAATAACAAATGTGACCAAACTAAGCATCATAAAATCCCCACTTATGATATTTTTGCATAATGGGTTTGAGCTAATATTTTCACTTGTAGCCTTTCAAAATGTTAAATAAAAACCATCAATAGACAATTTTTAGGTAAATCGCAATGGATTTGGGCAATGTATTTTTGCTAGAATAATGGAAAAGAGAAGGGGATCATGTGGATGCATGTCACTATAAGGGAAAAGGGTTATCCTCTTCAACGGATTCATAGAGAATTGATTCCCCATATTTTTAATAACTTCTTTTTAAAAACAAACTCAATGATGCAGAAGCTTGCCTATATGCTTGTATTGTGAAGGCTAATTGATGCGGGAATCCTTATATATATATGTGTGTGTGTGTGTGTGTGTGTGTGTGTGTGTGTGTGTGTGTGTGTGTGTGTGTGTGTGTATGTATGAGTAGACATCCTTTGAGGGTATGGTCTACATTTTTATTATTTTAACTTGAATGGTTGTCCTTTATGGGATTGGTCCATGATTTAATAGGTAGTTATCCTTCGAGGGATCAATCTACTTTTTTATAATTTACATTTATTTTAAATAGTTGTCCTTTGAGGGATTAGTCTATTATAGCGAGATATTTTTAGCATCCAATGGATTTATCTCATTTTGTTAAGCTGAGGGAAGAAGACCCTGATAATCCATTTTAAAGGGGGATAAATGCACATGTACCCTACATCCACATGCCCCATGTTTGTGATGTTGGTGGATAGGTGTAGTGATTCTTGCACAATGGTAATTGTTGTTTATAATGGCATAATGAATAAGTTTTGATCGAAAACTAGCATCATGATGGCTAACTACTTAATAATAGAAAGGCCGCAAAGTGTACCGTATTTAAGTGTTCGGTTTATATTCCCTATCAAGGGAAGTGAGGCGATATGCTCCCACCCATATTTGTGAGTGATGACATAAGGGCCAATCCAATTGGCGCGAAAAATTGCACGTTTACTCCGCTCTAATGTAGTCACCTTAATTTATAAAAGATACCACCTATGATGATAAAGTGGGTGACACATCAAGGAGAAATGATCATTTAGCAGATTGTGAGATATTTGATGGGATTTTACACTCATAAAGGTAATCATATATCTATATGTACCAAAGATCAGGTGAGTTGTTGTCAATGATGTCAATGGATGGTAGCTCATTTTTATGTGAAGGATGATCCAAGAATTGAATCACTACAGACATTTTAGTTTTTTTGTTTCAAAAGGGATGAGAGACCCAAGAGATTCCATGGTGTCTACAAATATATTAGAAGATCATGGAATGGATTGAATGGTGTAATGGTCGAATGCGCAAGGATAAAGTCAACAACGGCCTTATAATTTTGAAGGATCTCATTTTTACACTGATACTCTCCTTTGACTTGACTGATGACAAGTTGTGAATCCCCATAGATTTCCATATCGTGAACACCTAGGAGAATAGCAGTAGTTAAACCCATGATTAAGGCCTCATATTTTTCCATATTATTAGTGCATTCGAAGTTGAGTTTGAACAAAAGGGAATGGGAATATTCCACTATGGTATGATGATGACACCGACCCTCCACCTTCTTGACATTCGGACCATCAAAGAAGAGGGTCATTTTAATGAGGATGAAGTCTGATTCATAATTGTCAAATTCGTTAATGTTATTAATAGATTCATCAAGAAATTATTCATAGGGTGGTTGATTATCTAGAAAATTTGACTCTAAATGAGTTGATTGAAATGGCCTAACCTTTAATAGAATTTTGCAGTATGATTTCAAGATCAAATTCAGTCATAAGCATCAACCATCGAGTTATGCGGTCATTGTGGTAGGGTTTAGCATGCATGGCCTTAAGTGGATTAAAACTGGTGATAACGTATGTTTTGTGGTTGAGGAGATAATGTCGGAGTTTGGAAGTAGTGAAGTACAATGCACAACATAATTTTTCAGCTTCAGAGTAGTGTGTTTCATATTCATGGAGGGTGTGACTAATGTAGTACATGGCTTGTTCATGACCTTGATTATCGCACGGTGAGTGAGCATGGCTCCTAGGGCATGCTTTGAGGTAGAGATGTAGAGATAAAATGGTTCTCCTTCATGAGGTGACGTGAGTACAGGTGAAGATAAAAGATATTGTTTAATTTCTTCAAGGCTTTCGACATCCGTAATCCCCATAAAACACTATGTCTTTGCAAAGTAGATGGTGAAATGGTTAACAGCAGTTGGAAAGTTGTGATATGAAATGTTGTATGGACTGTATTTTTCCTTGTAGGATGCATAGTTTTTTAAGATTAGAGGGTGGAGGAATTTTGATGATTTCTCTAGATTTTGTGGGATCGGCTTCAATTCCACGAAGAGATATGATAAATCCTAAAAAATCGGTGAGGACACCAAAAACACATTTTATAGGATTCAAGCGTAGACAGAATTGGATGAGATGGGTGAAGATTGATTCAAGAACATTGAGATGATCCTTCCGTGATTTAGACTTCCCAAGGAGATCATCAATGTAATCTTCAATAATTTTATGAATGAGATCATGGAAAATGTACATCATAGCGCATTGGTACATTGCCCTAGCATTTTTGAGACCGAATGGCATGACACAATAGCAAAAGGTTCCCCAAGGGGTTATAAAGGTGGTTCTATGTTGATATTCGGGGCTTATAAGAATTTTATTATAACCAAAAAATTCATCCATAAGGGAAAGCATTTCATGGCTGGCTGTTAGGTCTACAAGTTGATCTATGTTTGGCAGAGGGAAATCATCTTTTGGACAAGCAAGATTGAGATCCCTGAAGTTTGTGCATATAATATTTTTTCCGAAGCTTTAGTTACCTGGGATGATGTTGAAGACCCATTGTGGATATTCAATGGGTATAATGAAATTTTCGGATAAAAGGTGTTGCTATTCTTCCTTGACAAGGAGAGCTATACATGGATGCATCTTATGGAGCTTATGTTTAATCGTTTTAGCATTAGGATATGTGACAATGTTGTGTACAAAAATGTTGGGATTGATCCCATGCATATCACTATATGACCAGCGAAGGCTTGACAATATTTTTTTAGGAATGTGGTAAAATCATTCAATTCTTGTGGATTGAGGGATTGGATAACCTTGACTATGTGGGGGTCCTGAGGTGTTCCTAAGTTAATATCGAGTGTGGATTCATTAATAATAGTGGCTATTTTGAGTTGTAGGGATTTTGAAGGTAACGATCCTTAGTTCCCATATGAGATAGGATATCTTGGTCGTCCTGACATTAAAGGATGTCTACTGAGCTTTTTGAGTTTCTCCAACCATTTCTAGATGAACAAGTTGTAGATATTTAGCATAGTGGTGTGATTTATATGTGAGTGGTTCCAATGATATAGCATTGATTAAAAAAATTAAGGTGGAATAAGTATGACACCGTCTGTGTTTATGGAATCTTGAAGGTTTACTGGGTGGTGATTCTTGTTCGTAAATAACCGCAAAGGCGGTTGGTTCACCAGTATTGGCTTCACATGCTACAGAAGGGGGTTCTTATAACCTAGACCAATTTTCTCATGAGGTTTAAGGGAATGTAGAACTGGCTGATCATGGATCCCTTGTTCATAACACCCAAGACCAAATCCTTTCCATATACATCGATGGAGATACATATGAGAGAATTTTAGATTATAAAGGGATTTGAAATCCAATGTGAAATGCATGGTGTGATGTTGATTGATAATTTGAAATATTGGATGGTCATGTCCTCCATAGACAAGATTGGTTTTAATATAATATGTAGAATAAGAGATAATATCTCTTATTTTAGGTCATACGTGGGTTATTTTTCGGGATGACCATATGTTTTGGCAAAGGGATAGAGTTTAGCATGAGGAAGCGATATTCCCCAAGCGTGAGGTGCTTCACTACTTTGCTAAGAGAAGAATCTTCCAAAGTAATATAGAAGAGGGGATGAAGGTGTTATTATATGCTTAATTAGATGATTCGAGGGCATGGACATAGGTACAAGAATGTCATTTAGGTGATACATCATATAGTAGTGGCCGAATGGATTTGGATCAGTAGTGACAGTGAGCATCTAGCCTTCATGTTCATACTTGATACAAAAATGAAGGGTGAAAGGAATGCAACACATTGTCCATATCCAGGGCATCCTTGTAACACATTTTACTAAAACTCTCTTTCTATAATGTAGAAGAATTCGGTTAGAGTTTTAACACTAACCTTGAGTAGAAGTATAAATATGCCTATAATAGGTGTGATAGTGTCATTGAAAGAGCGTAACATAACTAGATTCTGAGTGATAACAATGTTGGGTAGTTTGAGTTGATCAAAGGCAAGGGATGATATGATGTTGATGGCAGAACAACTATCAATCATGACCCTCTTGATGGATATGTCATTTATTTGAGCAGTGATGAAAAGTGGTAGGTCATGATCCTCTGGTCTAAGAGAGGGATTTTCATATGGTTCAAATCAGGATGGCAATAGATGCTTTTAGAGAACCTATAAAAAATTTTAAATGGTTTGGATCATTGGCTATGACCATGATTGATTAGAGGGCCTCTAACATGGCCTATTAGTGAGTTGGTGAGGTCTATACAAGTTCATAAAAAGGCATCCTAAAGGGGGAATTGTGTAGTTGTTTAATAGCTACTTTTTTCAATGTGGTGAGCAGAGACGTCACCGCTTGTATTAAGACTCTGCCTTTGGATGACGTTGTTTGATTAGGATCTTTACGAGCCATTGAAATGGAGACCTTAGTTTTATCAGATGGTGCCAATAATTCTAGAGGTGAAGGTATGGCAACAAAGTATCTATCTTCCTTAGACCCAGATGGCTCTTTATTATAATTTTGTGAGCATGTGGTGACATGGACAACATTGATTTAGTGGTTAGATGCTTTAGGGGTAGACTCTTCTAAAGGTATTGAGGTTGATGTTGATGTTGCGTGAGAAGGAAGGAAGAGTGAACTACCAATATTTTGAAATTTTTGATGAAAGGACCAACCCCTACACCTATGTTGATATTACACACAACAAAGGACTCAAGTGAATATTACATGCATCACAAGAGATTTTTTTCTGTAGGCACCCACCTACAAGGAAGCTACAACTCCCTAAATGTGCTAAGCTACAACTTAGACTTCTTTACATATACATTTTGATCATGTAGTTACAACAATTGCTAATACAATGATTATGATCACTTTCTGGCTTGATCTATGTTCTTCCTCTATCACTCTCTTTTGCTCATTCAAAACTACCATTTTATGCTCTGCTTATCTGATCATGTTCTTCATTATTTTCTCGATCTCACCCTTTCTCTCTTCTTCACCATTGTAGCTCTTCTTAGCTTGATTGCATCATATTTTCTTCTTTTCACCTCTGTCACTCTCTTGGCTCTAATGCCTTAGTTTTCTCTCATGAGAAAAAACTATTGAATCACTTAGAGTTTTTATTTTATTTCACCTTTTACTCAAAAATCTTGCTTCGAAGATTTGCATCGTGTACTCTTCCCAATATGTTTCCTGTGAATCGGATCATTAAATTTTCCCAGCTGAGTCCAAATTTTATTCTTTCCTTGTTGGGCTTCATTCCTCCTTCCATGCATCTAAACAAACCAATTTATTAGCCGACTTCCAAAATAGAAAACTTGCATTGTTTAGAATTTGCATCGTGAAATTAAAATGGCAATGACCCATCATTTTTTGCATTATTTTAATTCACCTTGAAATCGGGAATCTCCATCGATCTTATAACCAAATTGCCTCATGGTCAACATGCATTAAATGTTGGTAGCTGGAACAGAGAATTTCATTGGTTTGTGTGAAGTTCCAGTTGTACTTGTAGTTGTAATTCTCTTTCAATCAAATCTCCTTCAAAATCTAAATGAAAACATTCACTCTTTCAATTTGAACTCTAACTAATTGTCCTTGATCCACTCTAGTTCACTTTGATCATTTTCATGGCTTCCTTTGGCATCTTTGATATTTTCCTTCATATCGTGGCTTCTCCTTTTTTCCTTTGGATTTTCCCTTCTTTATGTGGATTTTTAGTTATCTGTGGCATCTGTATGCATTGTGTGGATTTTTCAACTTCTCATGGCTTCCTCCTTGTTTGCTACCTTCCACATGGATTTTCTCCTTTTCTAGTTCTTGTGGATTTCCTTCTGTCTATGGAAAAATTCTATATACTTAGTGTTTTTTTCTTATCCATGGTTTTGCATCTTTTCCCTTTATATATGTGGCATTCTCCAAATCTTCATATCATGTGGCTTTACCTTCTAACCTTCTTCACTCTGTGGCACTCACCTACCTTCAATGACTTCTTCTGGAGCTTTCCTTTAGTTCTTTGGTTCCTTCCTTGAGCTTCTTTACTCCATGGCTCTCTTATGTACTTTGGCTTGGCAAGCACCTTATATCCATGGCTTGCTCAAATGTTGTCTAAGTCCTTTAGGACTTATCTTTGATCATCTCAAAGCCTTTGTGAGCTGACACTACCAATCAACCTTCATTTGCTTCACATGCTCACTTTACCAATTGACTCCTTTTTCCATCAATGCAACTTGATATCAACTCATCAATCTTGACATCAATGACAACACATATAACAATGAAAATATTCAACAATCTCCCCCTTTTTCATTGATGGAAACACTCCAACCTGTAGAAACCTGTATAACCTTATAACCTTTTGATGGAAAAATGATTGCATACCTGAATCCACCTTTCTCATTGTTCTTCTATATCCATGAGATTGGTTTCTGGTTTCTTTATTTCTCCCCTTTGACAACAATGAAAAGGGCCATCTATGCCACATATAACTGAATATACTTGTAAGTTGGTTTCTTCATGTGCTTACCTCAAGAAGCTCCCCTAGGCTTATGCTTCTTATCCATCTGATTTGGTGTTTTCGATGGCAATGCTCCCCTGAGAGCTGATGCATACTTTGATAAATTTGAGCTAATAGATTATCTCCCCTCACTTTGGCACTTTTTTAGGAGCTGATATTTCTGAGAATGCTCCCTCCTTCTCTACACACCCTCTAGTTGTTTTGTGGGTTCGGGAATGACCCCTAATTCATTCCTTAAGTGCTCAAATGTTGCCTTTGGTAATGACTTAGTCATTATATCTACAATTTCTTCTTTAGTGCTCACATATTCTAGACTGATCTTCTTGTCATTCACTTGTTCCCTCAAGAAATGATACCTTATGGTATATGCTTGGTTTTTGAGTGGAACATTGGGTTCTTGGAGACACTTATTGCACTTGTACTATCACACAATAAAGGAATTGGATTTTCATATTTTACCTTGTAATCTTCCAATGTCTACTTCATCCATAGAACTTGTGTGCAACACATCATGAAAGCTATATATACTCTTGCTTCACATGTTGAGAGATCCACTGATGATTGTTTTTTCTTACTTAGCCAAGATACTAAGCAATTTCCAAAAAGAATGCTCCTCCACTTGTACTCTTTCTATCATCAACACTTCCTCCCAATCTACATCTATATATGCTTTATGCTGAAATCATTGCTTTTGGGGTACCATAATCCATATTCAATTGTGCCCATGAGATATCTCAAATTCTCTTGACCACCTTGAGGTGTGTTTCCTTGGATCTTCTTGAAATATTCCAACAAGTCCTACCAGCCTGCATGATATCAGGTCTTGATGTTGTGGAGTAAAGTAGACTTCCTATCATGGATCTGTATAATGTTTTGTCTACCTTTGGTGAATCATCATCTCTCTCTCTTAGCTTGCATCCAACTTCCATTGGTGTCCCAATAGGTTTGTATTCTTCCATCCTAAATATTTTCAACATCTCTTTTATATACTTGCTTTGGGAGATGAATATACCTTGATCTGATTGATTGATCTGTAGTCCCAAAAAGAAAGACAGATCTCCCAACATTGACATCTCAAATTCTTCTTTCATCATGTCTACAAACTCATATGTCATCTTGTCATGATCTCCACCAAAAATGATGTCATCCACATATACTATTACAATGAGAAGATGTTCTCCTTCTTCTTTTTATGTATAGATTTTTATGTGACTCCTTTTCTAAAACCTTTCTCAATGAGGTATGAGTCTAATTTGTTGTACCAAGCTCTAGGAGCTTGCTTTAATCCATACAAATCTTTCTTCAACCTGCACACATAATATTTATATCTTCAGTGAGAATCCATCAAGGTTGTTCAATGTATACCTCTTCATTCAAGAAACCATTTAGGAAGGCTGATTTCACATCCATCTGGAACACTCTGATCTTCTTGTATGCCACGTAAGCCAAGAAACAACCTTATTGCCTCCATTCTTGCAACTGGTGCAAATGTCTCATCAAATTCAATCCCTTCCATTTGTGTGTATCCTTTGCATACTAGTCTATGGCCTTGTTTGTGCATAACTTCTCCTTTCTCATTTAACTTATTCCTGAAGACCCACTTGGTTCTAATCACATTCTTGTCTCATGGCTGGGTACTAGTTCCCATGTCTCATCATTTTTTGATCTGATCCAATTCTTCATTCATGGCATCTACCCAATGTTGATCTTTTCTTGCTTCAACAATATTCTTGGGTTCTATCATGGACAAGAGTGTTATATCTTCATGACTTTATTGCTCTCTGAGTCTCCTTCTTGTTAGGATGTCACCATCCTTGTTTCCAATGATCTGATTTGTAGGATGATCCTTCTTGACTTTCCTGGAGGGTGCCTTAGTGTCTGGTCTTTCTTCTTTCTTCTTCTTTCTTCTTCTTCTTCTTCAGACAAACTTGTCCAATTCTTCATCATCTTCTTGTTCTTCATTTTCCAGTATGTTGAGTGTTGGTTTTTCCATATTGTGCCTCATCCACCTTCACATTAGTGCTTTCCACTATCTTTTGTAACCACTTGTTGTAGCATTTGTAGGCCATGCTAACCCTATTGAGTATCCAAGGAATATACCTTCATCATCGCTCCTTGAGTCAAATTTTCCTAAGTTTTCTTCATCCCTTTTGATGTAGCATTTTCTTCCAAACACTCTGATGTGCTTCACATTTACAGGCCTCTTCTTCCATAGTTCATAGGGGTCTTATCACTATTTACTCTCAAGTTGAGCTCTATTAAAAGATAGACCGTGGTATATATTACTTCACTCCAATACCTATCTGGGAGTTTGGATTCATTTAGCATGGTCCTTGCCATCTCTTGCACTATTTTATTCTTCCTTTCAACAACTCCATTTTTGTTGAGGAGTCATGCATGGCTGAGAATTGTCTCCTGATTCCATGTTCTTCACAGAACTCATCAAACTCATTTGACTAGAATTCACCACCTCTATCTGATCTTAGGCATTTGATTTTCTTGTTCTTCTCATTTTCAACTAATTCCTTGAAATTCTTAAATCTATCTAGGGCTTCAGACTTCTACTTTAAACATGCTACCCAGGTCATTCTTGTATAATCATCTATAAGCAACATAAAATATACTTCACCTGATATTCCTTTAGTTCTAGTAGGGCCACACAGGTCTGTATGAATCAATTCCACATGGTCTTGTTGTAGAGTACTCCTTTGACTTGAATGACCTCCTTGTCTATTTACCATGTAGACATGCCTTGCATAGTGTATCCATGGGTTTGATAATCTTAGGCATGTGTCTCACACACCCTTTAGCACTTAGTTTAACCAAATTCTCAAAGCTCATATGTCCAAGTCTTTTGTGCCACAACCAACTATAATCAACTTTACTAGTGAAGCATTTCTCATTATTTATCTCATTCAACACATACATGTTGTTTTTTCCGCTTGGCCTTTGCAACTCTTTTTCCTATTTTTCCATTGATAATATCACATCCTGGTCATGGAATATGACATTGTATCCTCTTTTACACATTTGACTCACACTCAATAGGTTATGTTTCAATCCTTCAACATATAGAACATTTTCTGTAATAGTCTTTCCATTATCTAAACTTAATGTCCCTTTTCCAACTATGTTGGTAGAGTTGTTGTCACCAAATCTCACAACACTGATGCATTATTGACAAAGAAATAAATTTACTTTTATCACCTATCATGTGACTGGAGCATCCACTATCTAAATACCAAATTTTATCTTCATTTTGTACATGGAATGTGGTTTGTACTACTGAGCAACATTCTTTTCTCTTATTCTCATCTTTCTTTACATATATCCACTTTTGTTGTTTAGGTGGCTCTTGTTTCCTTACTTGGTGGATTATTTATTTTCTTGTGATAGGTGTATTGAGAAACATTAAAGTTTGAACTGGTGTAAGATGGGCCAAAATTTCTTCTATAGCCTCTAGAGTTCTTTCTACACTTTGTGGCTTTATGTCCAAACTGATTACAAGAGAAACAATACCCATAAAAGGAATGTGTGTACCTCATTGCATAGGTGATCCTAGGAACAATGTTTCTTCTTCTCATGGATTTGTGGAAATATTTATTTTGCATAGAGGAAGTACTTGGTGTAGCCATGGACTTATTTTCTTTATTTTTGTTGACTCTTTCTCCTTGCTTTCTCCCTTGAAGCCAATTCTAGACTTGTCAGTTGTATCACATTGGTTATTGAGTATATCATTAGCACAATAGAGCTCTTTTCTATCTTTTCATACATAATTAGTTTGTTGAACATTTGGTCCATCTCAGATTTCAACTCCTCCAATTTTGTGTTCAACTTTGAGCACTCCTCCTCTTTTGATTTGTAGGACTTAGAGATCTTCTCCAGCTGAGTTTCAAGTTCCTTTAGCTCATTAGCCTCCTCTTCTTCTTTTTTGCTTGTCTTTTCTCAAAGATGTGGATTTGTTCCTCATAATCCTTTAATGTGCATCTTAGTTTCTGATTTTTCTTTTTGCATAGTTCATAGTTCTTCAAGTGCACTTACCAACTCTGCTTCAAGATTTACCTCAGCTTCCTCTTCATCAGAATCTTCATATTCAACTGAGTTCTTCCTCTGAGAGCTACTTTCTTCATCCGCATCCATAGCCATAAACAAACATTCTGATTGATCTTCATTATCTTCATTTTCTGAGTTTTTCTGTGTTGCTCAACTCCGATTCACTAGATTCTTCTTTAGAGTAGAAGTTTCTTTTGTTCTTGAAGAATTTCTTCTTGTTATCTTTATTTTTATACTTAGTTTCTCTTCTATTATGTTTATGACTGTGCTCCTCATGTTCGATTGATTGTCCTTATTCTTGTTTGGACATCTACTTGGAAAAATGTCCTACTTTTCACAAGAAAAGCATTTGAATGGGATTTTTCCTTTGTACTTACTAGAGCCTCTTTTCAATTTCCTCATGAACAAATGCCTCAATATTTTCTTCATCCATCATCATCATGGAACCTGATTCTTCTTCATCTTCTTGACTAGACTTTATTTCTTTCTTGACCTTGAAAGCCACTTCTTTCTTAGTGGTCTTGGTTCCAATAGTTCTCATCTCGTATGCAACAAGGGTGCTCTGTAGTTCATCCATTGTAAGAGTCTTCATGTCCTTTTCTTCCTCTATGGTGGAAACCTTTGCATCATACTTGTTGGTCAGGGATCTCAAAACCTTTTGAACAATGACATATTCTTCTAGATTTTCTCCCAAGCCTCTGATCATGTTTATGACCTCATATTCTCTACATATATGCCATGATGCTCTCATCATCCTTCATTTTCAAATTCTCAAACTGAGCTCTGTAAGTTTGTAACTTTTTAGTTTAACTTTCTCATCTCCTTCATAGATGCTCTGCAATTTGGTCCATATCTCCTTTTTTTGTGTAGTGCATTACTTTTATGAATTTGTCTCATCAAACCACATAAAATAACATTCATAGCTCTTGAGTTGCACTCATATTCTGCCTTATCCGTTGAAGAGGTGATCGGTGTGGGTGGAGTTGTATATATCCTTTCTCAATGCATTCCCTAGATGTCAAACCCAAGTGACATCAAATATGTTTTCATCCTTATTCTCTAGAATGCATAATTTGTTCATGTGAATAGAGGTGATCTGGATAGTGACAAACCACCTTGTGCCTGATTTGATGCCATGCTTGTGATAGGAGGATCTCCTTGAAGATGTTAAGATTTATGTAATGAGGACTCACTCTGATACCAATTGTTGTAGATCACAAGCACTGAGAGGGGGGGTGAATCAAAGTGCATTAAAAATTTTACACTCTTGATTCAATTTTATATTCTTTACCAATCTATATGTATGAGAAACATACAATCAATCAAGTATTCATCAAACACATAAACATTGAACACAAATATTTACCATGGGAAACCCTTTCGGGAGAAAAACCCACCAAAACCATTGCTTATATTACACAAAGAAAGGACTCATAAGAATATAACACATCTTACAAGATTTGTTTAGTGAGACACCAATCCCACAAGGAGCACCAACCCCTACACCTATGTTGATATTACACACAAAAAGGACTCAAGTGAATATTATGCATCACAGAGATTTTTTTTCTATATGCACCCACCTACAAGGAAGCTACAAACTCCTGAATGTGCTAAGCTACAACTTAGACTTCTTTACATATACATTTTGATCATGTAGTTACAAAATTGCTAATACAATGAATTATGATCACTTTCTGGCTCGATCTATGTTCTTCCTCTGTCACTCTCTTCTGCTCATTCAAATTGCCCTTTTATGCTCTGCTTATCTGATCATGTTCTTCATTATTTTCTCAATCTCACCCTTTCTCTCTTCTTCACCATTGTAGCTCTTCTTAGCTTGATTGCATCATATTTTCTTCTTTTCTACCTCTGTCACTCTCTTGGCTCTAGTGCCTTAGTTTTTCTCTCATGAGAAAAAACTATCAAATCACTTAGAGTTTTTCTTTTATTTCACCAAAATGACTCAAAAATGCTTGCTTTGAATTTGCATCATGTACTCTTCCTGATCTGTCACCTGTGAATCCGGATCATTAAATTTTCCCACTGAGTCCAGATTTTATTCTTTCCTTATTTGGACTTCATTCCTCCTTCTTCCATGCATTTGACAAACCAATTTATTAGCCGACTTCCAAAATAGAAAACTTGCATTGTTTAGAATTTGCATCATGAAATTAAAATGGTGACCCATCTTCTTTGCATTATTTTAATTCACCTTGAAATTGGGAATCTCCATCGAGCTTATAACCAAATTACCTCATGGTCAACATGCATTAAATGTTGGTAGTTGGAATAAAGAATTTCATTGGTCTATGTAAAGTTCTAGTTATACTTGTAGTTGTAATTCTCTTTCAATCAAATCTCCTTCAAAATATGAATGCAAATGTTCACTCTTTCAATTTGAACTCTAACTAATTGTCCTTGATCCACTCCTAGTTCACTTTGATCATTTCCATGACTTCCTTTGATCTTTTATCTTTTCCTTCATATCACGGCTTCTCCTTTTGTCCTTTGATTTTCCCTTCTTTATGTGGATTTTTAGTTATCATCATGCATTTTATGCATTGTGGATTTTTCAACTTCTCGGACTTCCTCCTTGTTTGCTACCTTCCGTGATTTTCTCCTTTTCTAGTTCTTTGGCTTTCCTTCTATATGGAAATCTTCTATACTTAGTGGATTTTTTTACTTATCCATGGTTTTGCATCTTTTCCTTTATACGTGGCATTCACCAAATCTTCATACTCCATGGCTTTACCTTTTGACCTTCTTCACTCTGCGACACTCACCTACCTTCATGTGACTTCTTCTGGAGCTTTCCTTTAGTTCATGGTTCCTTCCTTGAGCTTCTTTACTCCACGACTCTCTTATGTACTTGGCGGAAAGCACCTTATATCCACATGGCTTGCACAAATGTTTTCTAAGTCCTTTAGGACTTATCTTTGATCATCTCAAATCCTTTGTGAGCTGACACTACCAATCAACCTTCATCTACTTCACATGCTCACTTTACCAATTGACTCATTTTTCCATCAATGCAACTTGATATCAACTCATCAATCTTGACATCAATGACAACACATATAACAATGCTTGGAGGAGATAAGCATGGTTTTAAGATCCTAAGTGATGTTTAATCCAGGAAGTCTCATAAGGCTTAGGTCTGATGTGACAAGATGATTTCCAAAAGTGGGTATGCCTCTTAGATGAAATGAAGGATGGAAAGGAGGAGGACCACATAAATGATAAGTTTCATCATAATAAGGACTCTTAAATACTTGAATAACACCCTATTTATTAGGTCCTCTTGATACTTTAGATGAACTAGGTGTATTTGTCGAAGTCGATGCTAGCGAAGGAGAAGAATTTTGGATGGTGTGGTCTAAATGATTTATAGATTTCAGATTGTTTACTTTCATAGATTGGGGACGGACATGTCCTATGGTTGGCTTGGGTGGGGGTGATTGTGCTAAGAATGTTTCAAGTGGTATCATAGTTATATCTCAGTAAATCTAGGTGTATGCACTGGTGTAGTCATGTCGGAGGGTAAGGGTATGGACTTGGTAACAACATTTGACAAGGATGCGGGTATGTCTTCAGTAGAAAGCGGTGGTTTGGCAATTTCAAGCTTGTCAGATTTGGCTTAGACTCTACGGGTGTAGGTGATGGAGACATAGGGAGACTTTGAGCAATGCGTTCAATATGGGAGGTTTCTATGTTCATGGTTTCAAACTCATTGAGTGCTGGTGTTGATTCTATATATTTTGTTTCATTGGGTGATAAAGTAGTCGAGGGATAGGCTTGATTTTAGTTATCATATTAATGGTATGAATAACATTCATTTGTGGTTACTCAAAGGAGGAGGGGTGATTACGAAAAATATTCTTAAATATGTCGAGGCCTTGATTTTGGGGTGCATTTGGATTATCTAAGTGAAGGTCACCCTTTTCAATCAAGTCTTGAAGCACATTATGGAATGTACGACACCTTTCGATGTCATGACCATTGACCTTATGGTACTTGTAGAAGTCATTATCTCGATACCAAATGGGTTTCAAAACTAATATATCGATGGGTCAAATGGGTGGAAGTGATATTAGATTGGAGGTGAGTAATTTATCAAAAACTGCACCATAATTTTCGCTATGGGTGTATAGTTGCGTTGTTGATGAAAGTGTTTGGTGGTTGGCTTTTCCTTAGAGTGGAATCGACCACAATGGCGTTGGAAACTAATTTAGACTTATCTGAGTTGGATGGTGGCTTGGATGGGAACTCCATTTTTGGTTTCTTAGGACAAATTTTTACCCATCCATCTTCTAGGGCTCACAATTCTAACTTATGGGCCATGGTAAAAGCCTCATCAAAAGTTTGGAATGACTAAATTTGTAGAGTAGATGAAATGTGTTTGGCACACATGTGCGACAGAAAATTTTGATTAACTCTAGTTGTGGTAGTGTAAAGGATAGTTGATTGGTAGTGGCCCTCCAATGGGCTACAAAATCAGCGATGGATTCATCTTCAAATTTTCTAATGGCATACAGATCATTAATAGTGATTTTACGGGATATGTTTATGGAGAAGTGGTCTAAGAATAGTTGTGCAAGTTGTGCGAAAGAGAATAGTGAGTGTTGTGGAATGTTGTTGTACCATTCTAAGGAAAGACTAGCAAGGGACATGGGAAAGGTCCTTAGCATGAGGTCTTGATCATGAGCTATTAGATAGCACACGTGACGAAAGGCGTGGATGTGTTGTTGGGGATCTTCTTTGCTATAAAACTTAGTAAGTTTTGGAAGCTCCCAGTGAGGTGGATATGGTTTGTATGGTATAGAAGGGTGAATGGGATCATTACAAATCTGATCATAAGAGAGCACATTCTTGGATGTTGATGAAGTGGCTTCTAGGCTAGATATGTGGCTTAGAAGGGCTTGAAGAGGATTGGTTTGTGTTGATTGTTGTAGGGATGAGCTAGGCTGATACAAATATTGATTGGGTTGTGAGTACACTTGATATTACTGTAGAATGTTCTATTGGTAGGAGTGTTCTATTGGGAGATGTTATGTTGGTATGGGAGATTATGCTAATAGGGGTTTTTCTATTACAGGACATGGTATGATGGAATATTTTGTTGATATTCGTACTATTGAGGCATGTGTTGTTGATTTTTTTGGGGAATGTTTTGATGATGAAGGATGTTGTGTTGTGGAATGTTCTGATGGGATGAGGATCCTTTCTGCAAGTGATAGGTTGTGAGGCTTGAACATATTGGTATTGCAATGGCATCGATACATGCGTAAGAGGTTGTGAATATGTAGGTGTTTGTTGAGAAGACATAGTCGAAGCGGTGAAAGATGGTGCTTGTTGTGGAACACTTTGTTGTGGGATACCGTAAAATGGGATGTTCGTTGAGATAAAGACTTAGAAGCGTAGATCAATAGTTGCGGTTGTAGTATGTATTTTGAAATAGGATGTTTACTAACAATGGAACTAGTGTTAGCCAACGATGTTTTTCTTGGGATGGACATAGTGATATTCTGGATGGGAGTAGTAACTTGTTGGGAAGACATAACTATGGAAGGGGAGACAGAACTCAAGGGAGGTGTTGGCACATACGAGGTGACTGGAGGAGTGGATGACGAAGTAGTGACATTTTTATAAAGGCGTGGATCCTCTGAAGGACCTTTTGAAGATATGGGTTCTTTGATAAGAGTTGTTTTTGCGACAAGATCATGTGAAGGTTCTAGATGGGAGTTGATGAAACCTCGGCTTCCTCTAGTTGGTCGACGAGATTGTTCATTCAAAGTTTCAAATGGATTTGTAGAGGTGAGAGATACTTGAGGTTGGATATTGTTTGATGTTTCAAATTGACTCGAAGTGTATGGATATAACTGTTAGACAACAAGGTCTTTATTTTGATCAATAAGGCCCATAATGGAAGAGGATGAATTGTAGGTGTGTTGGATGGATGGAGGCATGAATGGTTACATCTGAATGTTTCTTGCTGCTAGATAAGCATTAAGGGAAATGGGATTTGAATCTAACATTTCCTCAAAAATGGGGTCTCCCCTATTGTAGAAAGGGAGTTCAGATGCTTGAGGACTAGAAGAAAGGAATTATTCCTCTTCTTGAGATCTAGGTGGAGGGATAATTTTACTATTATACCGATGTGGGAATGCGAGAGTTTTTGTCATGTTGTATTGCTATAATTGGCCCCTACTTCATGCCAAGTTTGTTGAGGGTCTGAAAAGGGGTTAGATGTGTCTGTTTGATAGTATGGAAGTTGTTGTTGCATTGGGGTAGAAGGTGCTGAAGTGAAAATGGGAGATTTATGTAGGTGGGGTGGACATGTTTTCAAGGATTTGATTATGGGATTGTTGTCTAGTAAGCACCATAATAAGAAAACACATAGAAAATACCCAAAAGAAAGGAAAACAAGTGGATGTGTTGTTTTACAAACAGAAAGCAAGAATAATCAGAGAGTGATTTTATAGTTATCTTGATTAGTTACAAAAAAATGAAATGTGTAAGATGGCTAACAAGGGTCCTAGGAAGTGGTCTTCTAGGGATGGTTTTAGGTGTGTTTAAGGGTGGATTCCTTGATATACCCAAAGGTATGTGAGGCCCAACTCTGTACTATTATCGGTATGGGTGTGGTATTGGGGCCTACCCCCTCACTTCACGGTCCCACTACGATAAGGGAGTCGAGTGTTGAGCCAATATATACCAACAAACATGAGAATATACTTAGCCAAAAACCAAGTTGGCTTCCCGTTGGGTGATGAAATCCCAATCAGTTTCACCTAGGTGGGAAATGTTTAAATGTGTTTTAGATTTTGATAGTGATTTGGTTGTGTGAGGGAAGAATAAGTGGATGCAACCAATTTCACCTCCCTAATTAAACTATGTGAAGCAAGAAGAATGAGAATGTTTTGTTTTAAGATCCAAATGAAATGTTGATTTTGATGAGAACATCCAATCAAGAATGCAAGATAGAAAGTTAAACAAATGGCTTTAAAACTTACCATGAGAGCACTCCTTAATTTTAATTTTAATTTTAATTTTAATTTAGAAATTTCCAAAGCATTCACTTAGCAAATCTAGAAAATAAAGTTTCCAGCAAGAAGCAACCTGCAATCTAATTAGGAGAAACAAGGAATAGAAAAAAAAACACTACAGATGGATTATAAAATGTCAAGAAAACAACACAAGGGAATCCCAAGTGATTGAGGTAATTGATGGAAATTAGTAGTCAATATAAATAGTGCTCAAAATGATAATAAAATGAAGAAATTAACAGGTTCAAGGTCCCATAAGGTGCAAAAATGTTCAAAGCATGGTTTTACCTTTGGTTTTCTTGATTGTTTCAAGGGGTAACAATCGATCTTGACCTTGATATGGTAGGGTTTCTAGGGTACCCACAATGTTGATTATGTTTTATTGCACACCATGTAAAGTAATGGATCAAAGCTTCTTTCCCGTAAACAAGCTTACAAAGATCAAACTTAGACAAGATAATGTTACTACTCAGAAAATGACTTAAGATTTTATTAATGTTTATGATTGTGCTACAAGATGATAAGATGGAAATGTGACTATCACTTATTTAGATTAGATACATATATAGCTAATATTAGTCATGGCTTCAGATCCATAAATCAGATTCCTGGTCTGTGTACTAATTTTTAGATATGTTAGAAGCTACAGAATCAATTATTTCTTCCTCTCCTACAAAGTGGTGTCAGAATCTGGAATGGAAATATAATCCTCCAAAAAAATCAAAGGATTCTTCTGGGGTATCAAAAAGGTGAGAAAGTGTAGTGTTGATGCTAGATATGTTGATTTGGCTGTGGTCTTCAAATTTAGGTGTTATGGTGAGGTCTTCTCATAACTCTAAGCCAGTCTCGTAAGTGTACTCGTATAGTGCTAGATTTGCATGAAGTCTTATAAAGCATCCCAAAATGCTTCGGTACCCTCCCGATGCACTAATTTGTTGCAAAGATATTGTCAAGATGGTTGAATGGCACGTTTTGAATCGGTGCGGAGCTCAAGATTGTGGAGGAGCTCATATTGTTCATAGTAGAGGGGATGTTGAATGATAGGTAAAACACCAATGTCAGTTGCAAGGTAATTCCTACCACATAATGCCATCTAAAAAAACATTATGGACAATAGATTAGCAAATAACAAGAAAAAAAGACATTTTGATCAGATTATGCAGAAAATATGAAAAATCAAAACTAACACAAGAATCACTGGCGATTCGGGTAAATCGCTGACGATGAAGGCAATCGCTAACGATTATTGTTAGCTTTGACAGATTTATTAAAATAGGGCTAAGAAACTTGATAAAGCTATCGTTTAAGGTAAATTCAGAATGTTGATGACATATTATGAATAGATAAACAAACATTACCTGCAAACAATGTCTAAGGTAAGAAAAATGAGTAGATTACCTTACACAATGGGTGAATTTAGTGGATGGATGGAAGAAGATGATTGAACGGTGATAGAAAACATTTTGATGAAGGGTTCGACGAATCAGAGGAACGTGACATTGGTGTCACTGATGAAGGATGTCTTGATCTTTGCTACGTTGATAATGAAGCAAAACATACCTGCAAAAACATCAGAATTCCCCCAAAAGAGGTATGAATGCACATATTTATAGATCACCGGTGATCAAGCAAATCGTCGGTGATTTCAAGAAATTTCAACTAATTTAGTTAAAGTGGTGATTTTACCCAATCCAAAAATAGATATGGCATATTTCGAAGTAGTTAAGGTGGGAGGAGGGTAAAAAAGCATACACAAACTTGGTTAGGATAAGAGGAGTTAGCATTTTTTTGGAAAGATTTAGTTAGTGTTTTTAGAAGGTTAGTTGGTTGGGTATAAGTTAGTTATTTATAGGAAGGTGGTTTTAAATGCAAAGTTAGTGGTTGATGAGGTGTTATAGTGACGTGTCTTAATTAACGAAAGCGAGGTGTAGAGGAGGAATTATTTTAATCAATCAAATTAATTAAATAATTTAGATTTTATGGGTATCTAATTGAATAATTAAATAAAGATGATTTAAGAGGGTGTAATGTCGTAAAGGTGGCACTTTTCGATCGTGAGTGCATATGAGTTGAGGGATGCAAATTTTGGTGTCTAGAATGGTCTCAAATGTGATGGTTGATAAAATCAATTTGAAATGTGAGAATCATGATGCTTATATAAGTAACCCAATGCTTTTCTGGTTACCTTAAAGAATAAGATCCAATGAATCATTAGACCTCCTTACCTATAATGTTGTACTTTTAATGATGTGCATATAATAGACTATTTGATGATATATGTGAGAAAAAAATAATGATGTGTATAAATAGGGGAAGATAACTTAGAGTCATGAATTATCTTAGCTAATGTAATCTTCCATGACCAATGACCCTACCTAGATAGGGTTATGTACTATATGTCATCATCCATTATCAATGATGTCACTTGAAACTAGTCCAATGAAAGGTGAGATTATGTCGAACATTACTTCCAAAGACCATAACTTTTGTTCCGAATCTTGTATCGTCTTGAAACTTTCCAAGGTTTTATATCTTGATTAGTAACATGAAAGGACCAACCTTATAAAAAATTTTGGATTTCATTTGGGTATTGTTTTGGGCCAAAACCCTTCATCTAAGTAGTCTAAAATTGGCTTCTAACCTTTGTTTTCTTTTCTCTAGAAGTTATAGTTTTAATATATTTTCCTCTACTTTATAGAGTAATTCAATATTTGGCTCAATCCTTCTTTTGAGAAGTTTTATATTATATGAAAAAAATTGGGCCCATCCGAGGTATTTTAATAGTAGGTATTGTTTTGAATCATAGGGTTTCGAGCATTTTAGGGGTTTCTACTAGCTAGAAATAAAAAAGAAGATTGTAATGTTGTAAAATATAGTGTGGATTTAGGAATAAGATTAAAATATTTTGAAGCTTTTGTATTTGTTACAAAATTTTGTGTGTGATTTGGATGCATTTTGACCTCTTGCAATCGGATCCACATCAATTGGTATAAGAGTGATTTTAACTCTGTAGGAATTGTTAAGATAATATATATTGCATTTTCTTACCTCCATTTTTATAGTCATGGCTAGATATTGGAGAGGAGGTTATTCCCATATTAATAGGCATATGCAAGAGATACTAAGACAAGATACTCGAGCTCAAATGTAAAATTACCGCCTCAAACGGAGACATGAAAATGAGGATGCAGAACCAATAATGATACTAAAAATTACTACGATTAAGGAATGAAGGAGGAAATCAAGAAAAAATTAAAGAAATGAAGAAAAATTGAATGAGAGCCCAATTAAAGAGAGACTGATTAAATATTTGAAGTGAAAGAATGAAAACATCAAGATTAATGTTCTTGATTATTATGAAAGATTACAACTAAAAGATTTGATTGACTCATTCAATCACTGGAAAAATTCTTTGATTGTGTAGTGCCCAATTAATTAAGAGATGGGTTTTCAAGGCGTTTAAGAATCGGGTGGGTGAATGGAGTTAATAACTCAATGTGATGGCATGTGAGTTGGTGTGCATGGAGGGTGAATTGGTGGTAGGTGGTGGTGTGTAGCAAGATCATGTGCAAAGCATGGAGGCCCCTCTAAGCCCTTTCATTTTCCATGTATAACAATCCAAGCACTTTATTTGAGATGCACGGGCATTTAAGATGTTGGAACCTAAGTTGACGTTGCAAATTTTAGCAAGTAATTAGATAGTTTTGGCAAGGGCATCCATTAACATTAGTGTTGTTTGGTGTTTTACCAAATGAAATAATGAGATAACATCTCATGGAATGTGGTTACAAAGAAGTGTATAGGAGACATGAGTTCCTCATGAGACAGTCACACTATTTCACCTATGCAACAAATAGGTCTCCAACATGATCAATTTACATTTTCCTACACACTCTCAACCCTGTTCCAAAATGCAAGCTCTAGAGAAGGGTATAGAATTCCATCAAAGCATAAAGATAGAGGAATCTTGTCGATTTTGTAGTCAGAAATTCTCTCGTAGACATGTATGCAAAAATGTGGAATCATAAACATGCACATGAATTATTTGATAGAATTTCTTTAAAAAAACATTTTTTGGACAACATTGATCATGAGATATGTGCAAAATGGATCGATGAAATGGCCTTTGGGTCACTTTTATCGGGAAATTTATTTCGCATGTTGAGTAGGTATGTGTGGTCAACTAATTTTGTATACACCAATGTATTAAGGAATTTTCAGATGCTCATTCTATTCTAGAAAAGGAAATCACCCATCTTACCAATGTTACATATTCAAGTGAAGAGGAGACTCAAAAATTTCTTTCAAAATTAAACCAAGCATTCTTTGGCATGTATAAAGAAAAAAATTACTTCGAGAGAAGATGGTCTATTTTACAAGACACATTGGACAACTAACCCTGTGCAAGATGCTTGCATGAACTCTCATAAACTAAGAGTTATGAAAGCATGTGTGACAACCATGAGTCAAAAAAGAATTACTATTATATCTTCAGAGAAATGAAACCGATATCCCGAAATGAGAAAAAAATGGATTTCAACTTGTTAGCAATTTAATTTTTTCAGTATTATGTTTTTTTCTATTTTAAGAAGATGACTAGTTCCAAGTTTCTAGGACTCCTCATCTAACATTCATATGATATCTTTTGATAGCATTTTTCATCCTTTCATTGTTTCTTATTAACCGGCATTTAGAAAGGAAACACATATTTTGATGGATTTTGGACAACGTTTATCACTTATGTCGCTCTTATTAAAGGCTTCACAATTTAAGGCCCAATAAAATTTGGCAAGAAACTAGGAACAAAGTATTCTTTGAGACAACGTTGATCATAGGCTATGCAAAAAAAAAATTCCTTTGAAAGGTGTTAGAAGCCTTCGAGTAAAAGAAATCTCATATGTTAAACTAGATTCCACAATATTTCAGTAAGCATCCTAACCACTTTTACCAAAATGGGAACTTTGGAGCAAGGTATGGAATTTCAAACAAAGAAATTGGATAGTTATCTATTGTCATGAGTAATGTGGAAGAACTTTTAATTCATGTCATATTGTATACATATGGTCATGTGGTGGACTTGTTACTTGTGTGCGTTAATAATAGCTTGGGGTTGCATGTAAATTGTTTGGCAAGATGCAACAATGAATGGTGGTCTCAATGGACCGCGAGTACAAACCCACTTGTAATAACACTTGCTCTACGGACACCGGTGTTTCAGGCATGGTCTCCTTACCTTTATATTTTATAATTTTCATATAATTTGGTTATTCATTTACAATAAAATAAAAATATTAAACTATTAGATACTCAAACAATTGGATATTTTAACCAGACGACTAGTGTAATCAATAAAACAACACCTTGTAATTTATGCTACCGACTTACAATTTGACCCTCAACCATGTCGCGACCATAACCTTATGCATTGCTAAACCCAGGGTGTCAAAACTTGGTGCTCATGTCCATTGGTATGGCGAGAGCTATATGAGTTAACTAAAACAACCATTTCTGTCTACCTTACAAATTTAGAAAAAATGTAATTTCCAAAGACGTACAAAACAACATAGTGTGCCCCATAAGATATATGTCAAGTTTCGTATGTGTTCCTTGTTATGAGGATAAGCACATCAAGGTGTAGATTGACCCCAATCGATCATTTGTACTCTCTTCACCTCTCATCTAGGAGTTTTTTTACTTCAGTTTGCACTTTTAGGAAGTTGATAAAACTAAAAATGGGTTTCATTTCAGCTTTCATTTGGACCACGAGAAACAAAATACTCCTTCACCTTTACAAACCCCTAGTATTTTTACTAGAAAATTTCCTAGAACCTTCGGTTTGGGAAAAGAACATTCCCTGGTTGATTGGGAAAATGCTTTTAGTATGCCTCCGGTCATTATTTGACTAGGTCAAACTTGGCCAATTATGACCAGTGGCTCCGGAAAACCATTCGCCAATTGTACACTGCTACATGTTCGCCGTTATTAATCTCATCGATCCTTGTGGATTCTTGGTATATAGGTGGACACGGAATTCTCCCATCATGAATTTTCTTATCGGAAGATAGTTTTTTAATGCACTTTCTTATCCTCCAAGCCAAAATTGGGCGTCTTTGCAACTAGTAAGAAAATGTAAAAGAAAGTTGTAGGACCCTAGTCAAGTTAGCAAAACATCGTAGAAACTTATTAACACTTGTAAATAACTATTTGAAACTCTATCTTGTGACTTGTGTGAAATTTGAATTTTGGAAAAATAGTGTTTCTCTCTCTTCTCTCTCTTCCCTATCTCTTTCTCTCTCCTCCCTTAGTTAAGGAATGAAATGAATATATGCCCCTAACCCTCTCTTGTTGCGTGTGTATTTTTATCATCATGTAAATGGAAACCAATAATGTTAATTATGCTAGATTTAGGTGGATGTCATGTCATTGATTTATCATTGATTTCATGCTCACATGGTTTTTGCAGGATGCATGTAAGATGGCACAATGGTGTGGTTGTAATTCGTTGTGTATTATTGTAATTTATATTTGAAACAATGTAATTGAGAGGATAATTCAACATTTTGTGAAGTATTGAAATGTTTTATTATTGAAATTTAATGATATTTATGAGATGCTAGTGTTTAACTAATGTGCATCTAAACATGGGTGTTATTTTGATTTCAAATTATATATTGTATGAGTTGTGTGTGTGTGTGTGTGTTAAATGAAATTAAATTTTACATCTTTTAGTGCATTCTCATTTGTGAAATTTATTTAACTAGAAAATATAGAAAAGAAACCTAAATATAACAATCAACCTTAGTTTAAAACTTGTGCATATCTACCCTTCTCACATGATCTTTCTTAGCACAAAAGAAACTAAAAAATTAGAATGAACTTAAATCTTTACACTTGATAACACCTTCTAGATTAAGTAAATAAGATCCCAAGTTTTATCTTATCGTCAAAGCCTATATACTTAGGGACATTCAAAGGTGAACCCAGAATTAGGAATGACATGGTTAAAATTTGTTCGGTGTATGTCGTCCCCTCATAGGATTGATAGTTGGGTGTGTAGCAATGAGAATGTATTCTCTAGGGTAGGGCACTAGAGTAAACCAACATTAAACATAGTGTACAACCCTCTTTGTCAAGCACACATGTAAAGTGAAGAGTGTTAGGTGGTGAAGATCTCCAACTAACCTTAGAAGTCACTTGTAAGAGTTGGGATCATAAATGAACTCGATACCCAATTTCTATTATCGTTTGGCTTCTATGGTGCAATACTAAGAGTTAATTATGAAACTTAACCACATTTTAGTGTATGATTAGTTTGTGAAAATGTAACCATAAGATGATGTGCTTGGAGAAAGGTGAAAATTAGGTCATTCTTATAACATGTTTAAACCATCTTGTGGTGAGAAAAAGGGGATCCACGTTGTGTAAAATCTAATGCAAACCTTAACTCTTTAAACGATGGACTACTCCATCTTGCTCTCCCACTTGTCCTAATATGTAATGGTTATATGATTTGAAACTATGTGATCATGTTCTTGGATAAAACTCCCTTGAGACAGTACTAATAGTCTCATGAGGATGTAAATGTCCCTATTAACAAATAGGCTACACAATTCTTACAAGAAGCATAGGAATCTAGTTAGGAAACCCTCTTGTGTTGGACGTAAAACAATGCTCGTGAAACCTAATCTAGAAACAAAAAAATAGGAATTATGTTTCCATGTTACGCGCTTTCAAATCCTTAACTAATTGTTGGAGCATAACTATAGTAAAATTATAATTGACACTTGGCTTTGGAAAGTGTAATCGTGAGATGTTATTCCATAGGAAAAGTGAAACATGATCTTCTTGGTAATGTGATTAAACCCTCTTGCTATGGATAAAGAACCTATTTCATATATAATACTTTTTTTTAAACCAATATATAAACCATTGAAGGAAACAAGACCCTAAATCCTTAAATAAAAAAATGTGAACTTCACATCCTTTGGACTTACACTTGTTTCATTGTGTAACAGAGGTATGAAATAAGATCAAGATGCATTCCCTTAGGAGTGAATCCTAGGGATAAGACCTAGTAGCCTTGTGTGTATGTAAATATCCTTGTGTGTAACTAAATACCATAATAAAAATGAGCAAATTAAACAAATAATTACAATAATGTAGATGATCCTTATTCAATGAGATACTCAAAGTTAAATGTTAAACAATATAGAGGAAATCTAGCAAAAAGGAAAAGGGAATGTATGATTCACATATTATGAACCTTTCTAGGACTTAAGTTAAAGATTAAAACATGATTGTAATAAATGTGTAATCCTAAAATATTGTGTTGTGGGAAGACCCTATCTATAAGTGTGTCATGTAGTTGAATCGTTATGTTGTGCCTTGTTATTAAAAATAGTGACCTTGTTGTGCATCATGTGGTTCATGTTACCTATGTGGGTTATTGTCTATGCAAATATATCTCTTGTTGTGCATCATCCTAAGTGAACTCCTGCAGTTTCATCTATACTACAATGTAAGTCAAAAAAAAAATTATTGCGGTATTTTTAATGTTGTATTTGTGTGTGTAATATGTGGGTGTTATACTTGGTATCGAGTGGAGGTTCATGCTCTCAAACCTTTGGGATGGATTGGAGTTGTGATTATTTTTCATGGTGGTGGTGGAGATGGGAAGATTAATGTGATATATGTTGTTATGTGACCAACATTGTAATTGTGATATTATGAATGCACATGTATGCATGTCACTTAGTGTGTATTTATTATCATGTTGATGTGTTTGTAATGAGATTATTCACTCTCCTTTTCATGGATTCAATGAGGAGTTCATGTGTGATGTATCACCTTGTTGTGTGTGGAAATAATGTTATTTTGGAGTGTTGTAGTGTTTTTTTATTATGTGATATGAAGGTGTGTTGATGTGTTGCATGACAAAATTGGTGTAGAGTGAATCAGATTGTATCATCATGTCGTCATCATGTTGTGATGAATCATGTGCATCGCCATGTTGTATTGTAATTGACTATATGTCGTAATATTATTCATTATGATCATCATATGTGTAATTTGTGTAATATGTGATAATTCATGTCATGAATTAGGGGCATGTGGCAATCAGATGACCCTATTGTATATTACTTGCACTTTGGGTGCATTATGTGGAAATGTGATGTATTGTAACACATGAAAGTAATGATTGTGTTATACCCTGTATATATACTATGCATAATACGCTATGGTTAATGTGTGTGAATCACCATTTTCTTAGTGATGTAGTTATGTGTTATGTTGTGAACCTTACACTAGCCGACCCTAAGGGGAGAAATCGTTAAGAGTGTATGTGTGGAGAGAGGAGGCGTGGACCAGGTTTTCATAATCTTGAGCCGAGTACGAGTGAGGAAGTGGAGTCTTATATAGACTGAAAACCCACTTCTATCTGTTTAGTATACTTTGATCTTGCTCAAGTATATTGTGGATGCACACCACCTTAGGCTCAACTTATGCAAACTAGTGTCCCCTGATCTCTCCTATTGGGTTGTCCATCAAATAATCTTATGTGGTTTTGACTATGTTGAGCCTTCTGGGAGTATGGAGGGATGATTCAGGAAGAGATTATGACAGTTTTATTATTTAATATGTTATTTTACGAGATGAGGCTCGATAGTTGAGTGCCAACAACTTGATGAGTACCCCTTTAGTGGTTGATAAGGCCACATAGTGATTGTAATGTGTTATTTCTCTATATGTATTTTATTCGTAAATTGATCATTATCTCCTTTTTTTTGAACTAGAAATTTTCTTGATTGATGTGTTCTTATATTTTGGACATTTTATTTGGTTGTTGCACTAACATGCAGATTTTTGCACTAACTATGACTATTTTTCCATTTTTTTTTCTTAGTTTTAAATTTGAGTTTCAAGTTTAATTTTTTTAAACCTAGCCCAAGGCTTGGGATTTTTTCCACTTGGCATTTGAAATGGATTGTTATGTTGGTTGTAATGTCATAATGTGTTGGAATATGGTCATGGGATTCACCATGGAGTTGTTGAGCCTATGTACCCGCTCCATTGTATGGGGGTACGCCCCAAGGAGTTACAGAGATAACTAGCGGTTTGTTGAACCTAGAGTTATTATGTCACCGGGTTAGGGGTGTCTGGACTCTATGTGCCTAGGGCCATAGGTGACCGACCTCTCGAGGGAGAGATAAGAGACTTCAAGGAGGGATAAGACACTTGAAGGAGGGATAAGAGACTTGAGGGAGGGATAAGAGACTTGTGTGTGTCTTATTAGTGCACTTGGAGGTTTTTTTTGTGATTCTTTGGGAGGTATTTGGAGTTATTTTTGATTCTTTAGGAGGTATATGGAGTTCTTTTGTGATATTTTGGGAGGTATATGGATTTTTTCATGACACTTTGGGAGGTATGTGGAGTTATTTTGTGATGTTTGGGAGGTATAGGGAGTTGTTTTGTGATGCTTTTGGAGGTATATGGAGTTATTTTGTGATGTTTTGGGAGGTGTATGTTATTATATTATGATTTATGCATACTCATGTGGGTTCGGTTGTGTTTTGTAATGTTGAGGTTGATGCTCCTCATTGAGGGTACATTTTGATTCCCCTTTTGACACTATATAGCTACAATTATTATTTGGAGTTGCGTGAAACCTTTATATGTGTACAGATTGGGAATTCCATGTTGTTACAGTCTTCTTATGTTACAAGTAATTTTGTGTGAGGGGCATGTGTGTGATAAGTACTATGTTGTGAGGGATATGTATGTTCTTT
Organism: Taxus wallichiana var. yunnanensis; assembly: GCA_018340775.1. NCBI lineage: Eukaryota > Viridiplantae > Streptophyta > Pinopsida > Cupressales > Taxaceae > Taxus > Taxus wallichiana. The sequence goes on from CM031237.1 coordinate 314,257,102, forward strand.
CCATGGTTCGGTTGAGTTCTTGTGATGTGATATAGTCGTGAAAGTATGTAGCAATATGTCTTGTGGACCATTAGTGTTGTGTTCATGGATCGTGTGGTATCATGATGTCAATATTAGAAGGGAACTCATAAAAAGGGATAAAGTAAAATATTAAAAATTGAAACATTAAGAGCTTAAGCTTAATAAATATTTTTAAGGGAAAAGAGTAATTAGGTAATAATGTAAATTGAAAACTGCAAATCTTCACAGAACATTAAGAACTTGTTAAACTTCCCTTCTTCCTTGTGGTCTCACTTTTACAAAAAGTATAATTTTTTGGTGACATGGGTCATGATTAATTCCTCCTTGATCATAAGTACCTCTTTTCACCATGACTTGTGTCACATCGAGGATGATGCTCTTATAAGGGGAGGGAAATATAGTGCCCACATCAAAAAAATAAATAAATAAAGACATGATTTTGGAAGGTGTTTAAGGATTAAGTGGGTGAAAGGATTTAATAATTCCATGTGAAGGCACATGGGCTAGTGTGCATAGAGGGAGAATGGGTGGCAGGTGGTCATGTGTAGCAGAACATGTGCAAAGCATGGCTGCCCCTTTCTAACATGTCATTTTCCTTACATAACAATCCAAAACTTTATTTGAGATGCAAAGGCATTTATCATGTTGGAACCCAAGTTGATGTTGCAAATTTTAGTAGTAATTAGATAGTTGTAGAAAGGCCATCTCACGTAACATTGGCATTGTTTCATTGTTTCACCAAATGAAAGAACGAGGAAGATTCTCATGGATTGTGGTTTACGATAGTGTACAATGACATGTGTTCCTCACGAGACAGTCACACTATTTCATGTATGCAACAAATAGGTATTTAACCCGATCAATTCACATTTTCCTACGCACTCCCATCCTGCGTAAAATGCAAGCTCTAGAGTAGGGTATGGACATCCATCAAATCATAAAAGATATATGAATCTTGTCAAATTTTGTAGTTAACAATTATCCGGTAGACGTGTATGCAAAAATTTGGAAGCATGACAGAACATGAATTATTTGATAGAATGTCTTAAAATAAACGTGGTTCATGGACAGTATTGACTATAAGATATGCACAAAATGGATTTGATGAAATGGCCTTGGGGCCACTTTTGTTGGGAAATGCATTTGGTACATCGGCGGTGTATGTTGGGTGAAAATATTTTTGTATACACTAGTGTATTAAGGCATTTGCAGATGCTCATTCTATTCTAGAAAAGTAACTTGCCCATCTTTCCAATGTTACTGATTCAAGTGAAGAGGATACTAGAAAATTTTATTTCAAAAATTATAATAATCATTGATAGCATGTATAAAGACAAAATTCTATTTCTAAGAGAAGATGATCTACTTTACAAGAGCAGATTAGACCAAATGGGTCATTTGGCAAGATGCCCGCATGAACATTCATAAACTAAGAGTTATGACAACATGTGTGACAACCATGTGTCAACAAAAATAATGATGGTTATATCTTCATAGAGATGAAACAGATGTCCTGAAATGTGAAATGTTTTGGATTTGAACTTGTTGGCGCTTAATTTTTAAAAGTATTATGATTTTTTGTATTTGAAGAAGATGACTCGGTTCCAAGTTTCTAGGAATCCTCATCTAACATTCATAAGATATATGTTGATAGCATTGTTCATCCTTTCATTGTTTCTTATTCACTATCATTCGTAAAGGAAACACAAATTTTGATGGATTATGGAAAACTTCTATCACTTATGTCACTCCTATTATAGTTTCGATTAACTTTGGGAGGAACACGCTTCATAATTTAAGGCTCAATAAATTTTGGCATGCGATCAGAACAAAGTATTCTCTAAGAAAACATTGATTGTAGGTTATGAACAAAATTATTTTCCTTTGAAAGTCGTTAAAATCCTTCTAGAAAAGAAGTGACATATGTTAAACCAAATTCTAAAACCTTTGTAAGCATCCTAACTACTTTTACCAAAATGGTAACTTTGGAGCAAGGTATGGACTTTCAAACAAAGAAAGTGGATTGTTATCTATTGTCCATTATGTGGAAGCACTTAAAATGCACATGATATTCAGATATATGGTTGAGTGGTGGACTTGTTACTTGTGTGTTATAATAATAGCTTGGGGTTGTATGTAAATTTTTGGCAAGATGCAACAACGAATGGTGGTCCCAACAGATTTGTGAGTACAAACCCACCTAGAACATCACTTGCTCTACATATGCTAGTATTGCTAAGCATGGTCTCATTACCTTTATCTTTTATAATTTGGTTATTCATTTCCAATAAAATACAAATATTAAACTATTATATAGTCAAACAATTGGATATTTTAACCAAACGGCTAGAGAAATCAATAAAGCAACACCTCGTAATTTATGCTACTCGACTTACGGTTTGACCTTCAACCATATCACATGCCCACAACCTTATGCAATGTTAAACCCATAGTGTTAAAACTTGGTGCTCGTGTCCATTGGTATTGGCGAGAGCTAGATGAGTTAACTAAGACAACCATTTCTCTCTAGCTTGCAAAGTTAGAAAAAGTAATTTCAAGAGGTATGCAAAATAACATAAAGATGCCCCACAAGACAAATGTCAAGCATCGTATGTGTTCCTTGTTATGGGGAGAGTCACATCAAGTTGTATATTGACCCCCAATCAACCATTTTTCTCTCTTTGCCACTCCTTTAGGATCCTTGTTACTCCGTTTTGCATTTCTAAGAAGTTTTTAAAACTAAAAAGTTGGGTTTCATTTTAGCTTAGAGACATGGACATTATTATTACATTTGACATTAGCATTATTTTGATAGATAGTATGGATATTTTGATTATCGATATGTTGTGACTCATATTATAGATGGTATGGATTTTGATTATCGAGGCATGGATAGATATTTTAGTACTTTGCGATGATCTAGTGTTTTTATTTATTATATACTATGTGTTTTGGATTCTTGATGATGATGATTATATTTAGATGTTTGGATTGACCATAATTGATAGAAATTTCTAATTTTGATGATGATGATATAGCTACGTGTATGATGTTGTTGGATGATATGTATGTGTGTTTTATTTATTGATGTATTGATGTGGCCTTGAGGAGAAGGGGTATTGTTTTGATTTTTGCAGGAAATTATATCACAATAAACAAGAAGGGGCTAGAGACTAACCATGGAAGAATATGGATGTTTGCAACAAAGGTCACCTTGGCAACTTTGTGTTTGTGTATATTGTTATGTTATTGTTGAGTTTTAGGAGGTCCCCATGGGGGTGACCTCAAATGTGACCATGGGTTTATGTGTTTCTTTTCCCTCTTTTTTTATTTATTTTTTTATGTATGTGATTTCTTTTATTGTAATATATCTCACTTTATTATTGCTTAATTAATGTGCTTTGTTTAGTTAATTAATCATGTGATTAGTTAAGTTTGAGATGTGACTATGTGGGAATTAATTGTGGTAGATAGTCCTTGTTATCTTATTAATTTTGATGGATTTTATTGATTTTGAGTTGTGTACTCAACCCATCTTTTCAAATCTCGAATTTGGGCTTTAGAGCCACTTTTGGAGGCTTGTGGGACAAGTTAAGCTTGTCCCATACCTCTTAAACTCACCCACCAACTATACCTATGATGTGAGGGGTTAATTTTAGGCCTCATTATGTGTTTTGAAAGAAAAGAGGAAATTAATTGCACTTTCTTACAAACTCTTTTAATTATGTCCTTAGAAGTATGGAGTAGTGGTTTGTGTGTTGAAGGAAAATTTGTCATATCCTCACCCACCCATTTATGAGTCTTGGTATTTGTGTTTGACTTGGTGAAGTGGATTGGAGGAGAAGTGATGTGGCATCCTACATGGAGCCACCTCACCCTCCTCTCCTCATTTTCTATTTATGTGAGTTATTTTGGAGTTTTGGGGGTTACTTGGTTTAGTTGCACACTTGCATATTTTTGGAGATTTTGGCTTGAGTTACTTGTTTTTGGAGCTTGGGAGCTTTTTTTTGATTTGGCTTGGACTTGGAAGAAGCTTGAGCTTGTTTCTTATGGATTGAAGGTTCTTGCAATGGAAAGGTAGGGTCTATACCTTGCATTTTATTTTATTTGTTGTGTGTTGTTTGTAAAATGAATGAATGTATGTGTTTTTTTGGATTTGGGTAGTATGACCTTAAGGATGGTGTGGGGAGAAGGAAAATGGGGATATTTTAAGGGAGGGATAAGATTTTTTTATATGTATTTGGAGGGATTTTGGGTTGGGTGTCCCACCTTGTGATGATAAAAATATTTCTTGCTTATCTTTTTGTATGTTTTTTGAGGGAGTGATAAGAGATTGAGGGAGTGATAAGATTTGAGGGAGGGATAAGAGTTTTTGTTTTTTATGTGTGGATGAAGTTTTTGGAGGTTTTAAGGTGGAAACTTAACCCATTGGGAGGTATAAGGATTCCCCATATTTCTCTTCTCCCTTTGGCTTAGATTTTAAGCCTTTGTTTGGAAAAAATTGTATTATTGATATTATTTTTTATTGTGCTTGTATGTGTTATAAGTTTTGTTGGCATGTGTGTATGTATTGTTGAAGCCTTTGTGAAAAATTTTCCATGGTTCTTAATATCCCTTATTTCTTCATTTTGGGGCTGGGGGCCAATGAGAAGGGTGGCTTCACCTTCTCATTGGAATAAAGGTTGGGAGGTGAGTGTTGCCTATGCTCCCTTCCTTGTTGTTGTGATTTGGAGTTGAAGAAAAGAGGAGTTCAAATTTGTAGCTGCAAGTAGGTCTTGGGATGAAGACATTGTGTAGAAGACAAAGAAAGAGAAAGTTTATTTTTGTAAATTTCATCATGTTGTTTCCACCTTTGAGTGGAAGGATTTTGTATGTACTTGTATTTTAAAGAGAGTTCTTATAAAATTTATTTATCAAACCATGTATTGTAATGGTTGAAAGAAGGAATTTTGTAAGTTGTATTTAGTGGAAATGTAGTCCCTTTCAAATCTGGAAATGAATCAAAAATTTTCTTTGTGCCTTCATTTTGAAAATAGTTGTCTTACATTGAAAATAAATGGAAGTATATATTTGTTTCCCTTGAAATGTTTATCATTCTTGTTTGTAAAAAGAAAAGAAACTTATACTTAGTAGATGGTTAAATTTATTCCTTTCTTTCAAAAAATAGATGCATTATGGTTGAAATGAACCCTTGTAGTCAAATTTTAAACAATGTTACAAAAAAAATTTATACATTTAGTAATTTTAATCAAGAAGAAGAAGTTTTATTTTCATTAGAGTATTTTGTTAAAAACTAGTAAGTTAGAACTCTTGTTTGATATATATATATATATATATATATATATATATATATATATATATATATATATTTATATTTATTTTAAAAAAATTTTTTTCCAAAACAAAACACTCGAATGTCAAACATTTACCAAATCGGTTGTCAATAAAAAAAATCGACATGACATTCTATAAACATGTATACATTTATATAAATTCAATTTTTACTTTAGTTGCATGATTATTAAAAAAACTATAAAAAAAATTATACATATTTAAAATATTTAAACTATTATAAAATATATATATGTATATATTTATAATATAAGATATATACATTATATATATTATAAATAAAATAAAATGTAATTAATGTATAATAATAATGTAAAGTTGCCATTTTATAACCGATATAGTAGCAAAGCATAGATGAACCATTTAGCACGGTTAAGTGACCTTCGAGGCAACTCCAGTCACATGTACTCTAAAAAATTTTTTAAAAAACATGATTTTCAATCCAAATTTATATAAATAAATAAATATTTGTAAACATAACATAGATCTATCTTTATATATATATATATACATGTATATACATATATACATGCATGTATATATGTATATAAGTGTATATATACCCTAGATCATCAACAAAAATGGTTTCACCCAAATGTTTAACTCAAGAAAATGTGAGAAAAAAAATACCCACAACCATATTATGGTTGGATCCTTGCAACAAAAAAAAAGGAAAATAATTACAATATAATCCTAATGAAAAAAACTAAATAAAATGGAGAGAAAAATGGAGGAAGGGTTTCCTCCCATTTGCAAAATCTTGAACAAAAGAAAACCTCCATGGTTTCCCTCAAGTTTCCATGGCCTCCACCTCCTTCAACCTGCAAAAACACAAATGAACAAATGAAGAGATTAGGGAAAAAAAAGAAAAAAAAAGGAAACATAAGGATATTTAGGGATTTTAGGAGAAAACCTAAATCTAAGGGTCCATATTGATCTAATCTAAGGGTAGAGATTTATCCCTACACATTTTAAGTTATTGACATTTTTGGTGGGAATGGTTTTAAATAAAAGGTATGGGTATTAGTGAATGGGGCCACCTAGTGCATTGGTGGGTTAGAATAAGTTGTGACTTTTTATTATGGATAAATAAATAAATAAATGACATTTGATTATAGGGATTAAATAAATAATATTGTGCATGGTATTTTAGATAATGATCTAAATGGGATTAAATTAATTAAAAGTAAAATGTATAGTTAAATAATTAAATGATGGGTATGGATGTTAAGTTAATATTATAGGAAGTAAATTTAAATCAACTTAGGAAATAGCCTTTAATAAACTTAAGAGGATTTTAAATGAGGTAAAATAATGAAGATTAATTTAGTCAATATTTTAAATAAAATTATTGGAAACCTTAAAAGGATTAAATTTAGAAATGATTTTTGAAATTAATTAATAATATTTAATTATTAATTTTTCTTTAATTAACCTTATGGTTATGTAGAAATTATTATTAACGAAGAATTTAATTAAATGTATTAGTATGTTTACATTTTATAACAACCTTTAAAAAAAAATTTATTCCGTAATTTTCCTAAGTAATTAATGGAGTTTGAACTTGTTTGGTGTGCATCAAATATTTTGGGCATTACACTTGGTATCAAGAGCCATGGGTTCAACACTTGGACCCTTGGGCACATGAAATGAAAAATAAAGTAAACCTAACACAACTTTACATCTAGGACACATAACATTGTTGATAATTAAAAATGTAGGAACTTAGAAAACTAAAACAAACCTAGATGATGATGAACTAACTCTTTCCTTGGTTTGTAGGAGCAGGAGGCATGTAGAAGATGATGGGTTATTTCTTTACGTTGAGTTAGATATACCACCCCCAGAGTAGTAGTTTGTTATATATTACCATATATTTTAAGACCTTACAGGAGGTCAATGCCACTATATGGAGGTTTCGGTTGGGGGACTGACCTAGCCAAACGGGATGAGAGAGAGCCATCGGTGGAGGCTCATGCCTCACATGACATAGTGAGGAGTATAGGGAAGAGAACTCCCATGTGGAGTTAGTTAGACTAGATTCACCACCGAGAGAGCACAAAGATAGGGTTGTGAGATCGAGAGAGAGATCTAGGAGCCCTAGATAGAGAGACGACTATGAGGAGAGACCTAGAGGAGAAATGACAATGATGGATCATATCATCAGAGAGATAATAAAGCTTCATCCATCTCACTTTGCTAGAGATATAGGAGGATTTTCAAGGTAGAGGCTTGGTTAGTAAGCTTGAGTGGATGCTTCAAATTTATGTGTTTGTTCTAGCAACATGAAGGCTCATGTGTCATGATTCATCTTCTGAGGGACGGGGCAAGAGTTTGGTGGAGGATAGAGGAGAAAAAGCTCCATGTAGATTTAGAGACTATGACATGGGAGATCTCTTTGAGGAGTGATTCAGAGCCGATATTTATCTAGATGGTTCATTCAATAGAGGATTGATGAGTTCCATGACCTGTGACATAAATCTATGATAGTGGATGAGTATGAGAGTTGGTTTTTGGACTTGTTTAAGTATGTCAACTACATGTAGGATGAGAAGGTCAAGATTAACACGTTCATCAGGGGCTTGAATTTAGATTGGGGGGGGTTAGTGCATATGCATTGTCCATAGACATTTAGTTGAGGTCATTGAGAAGGCCTATATTAGAAATAGAGGAGAAATATGGGGGAAGACAACAAGATGAAGCTAGAGATAGAGTGAGGAGACACATTCAATAGATGCAAGATAGTCGGTCGAGGGGAAAACCCCTCCTCCTCATGGGACATGGATTCACAGTCTTCCTTCAAGCCACCACAACACACACAACATTAACATTAAAAGAAAACCTTTCCACCATTTAGACCTCCACAAAGATATGATTCATAGAGAGGGTGGAGTATGGGGCCTCCTCCTAGAGGACCCCATGAAGGACACATGCAGGCACCACCAGAGAGCTCAAATTTGGAGCTCATCCAGTGGCAGCCACAACAGTCATATACATAACGAGGATCATGGGGTCTAGACACATACCACTAGCACACTAGGGGGACCTTTCTCATTGGAGGAGGAGCCTAGTAGTTGTTATGGATGTGGTGTACATGGACACCATTGGAGAGAGTGTCACAAACCCTAATAACAAGGGTAAGGGACCTATTTTTGAGCCTATAGTTGGTGACATGGCACAAAGTCACAAGATTTATGTAGTGGTCAAGAACCGCCAGGTAGAGCACACAAGGGAGCACATAGGGCATGTGATAGAGACTTCAGAGTAGCATTGGTGGTATTTTTACCTCTATTTTATTTGATTAGGCTCTTTTGATTCTTTATTTCTCCATCATTAGTAGAGTGATGCAAGGCTGGTGGTAGTTAGGAAGGGTCATAGTTGGGATGTTGAGATGGCTTAGAGCCAAGCTCATAGTGGAATCCTTAGTTCAAGGAGTGTGTAGTTGACCTAGGACCCTTCACCATGACCTTGGATCTTCACATCCTTCCTTTGGGTTCTTATGGGTTATTTTGGGTATGGATTGGCTATCTACACACATAGAGCTAGAGTAGATTGTTACAGTAAGGTGATATCTTGTGCTGATGATTTGGGAGTTGAGTCAGTGATAGTTGGGGTTAGGAGGCCCATTTCCATTCACACTATATACTATGCAACTTAAGTGGTGTGTGCATGAAGGATGTCGGTTTTATGTATGTATATTACAATAGTGATGTAGAGGATGAGTCTAGTGGGCCTTCACTTGATGATCATCACATTTTGAGGAGTTTGCAGATGTATTTTCCTAGTGAGTTACCTAGCCTACCTCCCCACGTGAGATAGATTTTCATATAGATTTGTTTCTAGAGAAGATCCTATCTCACGTGCCATATAGGATGACTACCCCTAAGATTTGTGAGCTCAAGTTACAACTAGAGGGCCTTCTTGAGAAGGGCCTAATCCATCCTAGTGTATCTCCTTGGGGTGCACCTAGTGATTTTTGTGAAGAAGAAGGATGGATCCTTAGTGATTGTGTATTGATTATAGATAGTTGAACAAAGTAACGATCAAGAATCGTTACCCCCTTCCACACATTGATGATTTTTTGATCGAGATGAAGGGGATATAGTTTTTTCCAAGATATACCTTAAGTTGGGGTATCATCAACTGAGGATTTGGAGGTGGATATTCATAAGAAAACCTTTCGCATGAGATATGGCCACTATGAGTTCACAGTTGTGCCATTCGGTCTGATGAATGCCCCCCACAGTGTTCATGAGTTTGATGAATGGGGTATTTAGGACATTCTTGGACCACTTCATGCTCATATTCTTGATGACATATTGATTTACTCATGCACATGTGAGGAGCATGAGGAGCACCTTTGATAGGGTTCTGTAGTGTCTTTGAGAGAAAAACTTTATGGGAACCTGGAGAAGTGTGCATTTTCAGAAAGAGGTTCAGTATCTAGGCCACATTATTTTGGGGAAGGTATCATAGTCGATCCTTCCAAGATTAGAGCTATCATTATTGATTAGATACTTGACCGTGTGTGACCAAGGTACACAACTTCATGGGATTAATAGGTTATTATAGAGATTTTTTTCAGACTTTTCACGCATTTCTCATCCCATCACTTCCCTACAATGGAAAGGGAAGAATTTTTTTTGGTGAAAATAGTTGTGAGTAGGCCTTCAAGGACTCTGAAGGAATGCCTTACTATAACACCTATCCTAGTAGTGTTAGATCCATGCAAAGGGATTTCTTTATATGTATAGATGCTTCATTGGTAGGGGATAGAGGAGTATTGATGTAGGATGGATTGAGTTTTCTTTTGAGTCTCACAAACTCAAGGATTATGAGCTCAATTATCTAACTCATGACCTTGAGCTTTGCAAGCAAAGGTTCATGCTTTGGTTTGATGGAAATTTTTTTTTATTAGGCAAGGAGGTTCATTCTTAGGATAGATCATTTGAGCCTATACACCTCTTCACACAACCCAATCTCAATGCCCATCAATGACATTGGATGGAGTTTTTATGTGAGTATGATATGGAGATAGAGCATGTGAAGGGAAGGAGAATGTGGTTATAGATGCTTTGAGTCATCAAAGGCATTTGTTATGGCTACATTAGTGGATATAGACTTGAGGAGTAGGATCTTTAAAACTTCCACATGACAACTTCTACCTTTCAGCTAGAGCAGAGATTGAGTCTCAGAGACCCCTTGAGGGAAGTTTGAGGGATTGACACTAGATCTAGATGGACTTTCTTAGACACAGAGGTCAGATTTATGTACCTAGAGATGGAGGGTTTGGTAGGATATCTTAGCAGAGGCTCATCATGTGCACCTTATTCATCCCATCAAGGGGTGAAGAAGATGCATGCCACATGAGACAATTGTATCATTGGAGAGGAATTTTTGGAGGGATATAGCCCTAGTTTGTGTCTCGATGTTTGGAGTGTCAGAGGGTGAAGGTCAAGCATCAACATCCAGTTGGCCTTCTTTACCCCATGTTATACAGGAGTGGAAATGGGACACCATTTCCATGGATTTCATAGTAGATACCTACCTACGTGAGATACCACCATGACGCCATCATGGTCATGGTGGATAGATTGAAAAAGTGGCTCATTTTTCCTCAGTGAAGACCACCTATATAGCTAGTGTGGTGGCATGAGTGTACTTGGATGAGATAGTCAGACTTCATGGGATTGTGGAAGATTATTTTATGATGTGATCCTTTGTACACCTCACATTTTTGGACTACCATGCAGCATGCTCTTGGGAAAGAGATATTAATTTTAGTACAACTTATCACCCAGAGACAGATGGTCAGATTGAGTGGGTGAACCAGATATTAGAGGATATGCTTCACATGTACGTTATGGATCATTAGTCATGATGGGAGGAGTACCTATATCTTGGTAGAGTTTTCATATAACAACATTTTTAGAGTTCCATCGGCATGGCACCATTTCAAGAATTATATGGCAAGAGAGTGTAAGACTCCATTGAGTTGGGATAGGTTAGAGGATAGGGTCACTCTTGGACCAGATATGTTATAGGACATGGAGTAGTAGGTCATCTTGATTAAACAGAGGTTGTAAGAGGCACATGATAGAAAAAGAAGTATGTAGATTAGAGGAGAGTTGACCACATTTATTATGAGGTGGGCTCAAAGGTGTTTCTAGAGTCAGACCTCATAAGAGCCCCATCCATTATGGAAAATTCTCTAAGCTAGCTCAGATTTGTGGGTCCATTTGAGATCTTGGAGTGGATCGGTCCCTTAGCCTCGCTTAGCTTAGCCACCACCTAGCTTATCTCACATCCACATGATATTTTTTCCATGTTTTATTATTTGGAGATACATTCCAGATCCTTCTCATGTATTGGATTGGACTACATTGTAGGTACAAGAGAAGGGACATGTGATGGTGGAGCCCATGTGCATTATAAAGCGTAGGACCCTTGGGCCTTTGAGGGTGATGAGATTGATTAGGTGCATGTCCAAGTGGGATGTTATGATGAGACATCAGCTACTTGGGAGGATGCCACTTTTCTATGAGCCTAGTTCCCACACTTGTTCCAGTGACTTCCAGGAGGAAGTTGAGTCTAAGGGAGGGGATGTAATCCCACTCCTCTTTGACACTTATTATACTATGATTTTGATTATTGTTGATTAGAGACATGGACATTATTATTATATTTTGATTAGCATGTTGATAGACAATATATGGATATTTTGATTATTGATATGTTGTGACTCATATATTATAGATGGTATGGACTCTAGACATGGATAGATATTTGATGATGATGATGATCTAGTGTTGTTTCATTATATACTGACACTTTGGATTCTTGATGATGATGATTATATTTAGATGTTTGGCTAGTCTTATGATCTTATTGATGTTATGACTTATAAAATGGTAAATTTGAAATATTTATGCAAATAATTGATAGAAATTTCTTAACTTTGATGATGATGATGATATAGCTATGTGTATGATGTTGTTGGATGATATATATGTTTTTTTTTTTTGATGTATTTGATGTGGCCTTGAGGCCGAAAGGGGTATTGTTTTGATTGGTTGTAAGAAATTATATCACAATAAACAAGAAGGGGCTAGGAGACTAACCATGGAAGAATATGGATGATATTTGCAATGAAGGTCACCTTGGCAACTTTGTGTTCATGTATATTGTTATGTTATTTTTGAGTTTGTTAGGAGGTTCCCCATGGGGGTGACCTCAAATGTGACCATGGGTTTTTGTGTGTTATTTTTTTCCTCTTTTTTTTATTTATTTTTTTTTTGTGTATGTGATTTATTTATTGTAATGTATTCTCACTTTATTATTGCTTAATTAATGCTTTTTGTTTAGTTAATTAATCATGTGATTAAGTTAAATTGAGATGTGACTATGTGGGCATTTAATGTGGTAGATAGTCCTTGTTATCTTATTGATTTGAGATGGATTTTTATTTTTTGAGTTGTGTACTCAACCCCACTTTTCAAATCTCGAATTTGGGCTTTGGAGCCACTTTTTGAGAGGCTTGTGGGACAAGTTAAGCTTGTCCCATACCTCTTAAACTCACCCACCAACTATACCTATGATGTGAGGGGTTAATTTTAGGCCTCATTATGTGTTTTGAAGGAGAAAAAGGAAATTAATTGCACTTTCTTACAAACTCTTTTAATTATGTCCTTAGAAGTATGGAGTAGTGTTTGTGTGTGGAAGGAAAATTGTCATATCCTCACCCACCCATTTATGAGTCTTGGTATTTTTTGTGTTTGACTTGGTGAAGTGGATTGGAGGAGAAGTGATGTGGCATCCTACATGGAGCCACCTCACCCTCCTCTCCTCATTTTCTATTTATGTGAGTTATTTTGGAGTTTTGGGGTTACTTGGTTTTAGTTGCACACTTGCATATTTTGGGATTTTGGCTTGAGTTCTTTTTTTGGAGCTTGGGAGCTTGATTTTGGATTTGTCTTGGACTTGGAAGAAGCTTGAGATTTTTTTCTTGTGGATTGAAGGTTCTTACAATGAAAGGTAGGGTCTATACCCTTGCATTTTATTTTTTTGTTGTGTGTTGTTTGTAAAATGAATGAATGTATGTGTTTGTTTTGGATTTGGGTAGTATGACCTTAAGGATGGTGTGGGAGAAGGAAAATGGGGATATTTTGAGGGAGGGATAAGATTTTTGTATATGTATTTGGAGGGAGTTTGGGTTGGGTGTCCCACCTTGTGATGATAAGAAAGATTTCTTTCTTATCTTTGTATGTTTTATTTGAGGGAGTGATAAGAGATTGGAGTGATAAGAGAGATTGAGGGGAGGATAAGATATTGAGGGAGGGATTAGTTTTTTTTTTGTGTGGATGAATTTTTTGGAGGTTTTAAGGTGGACACTTAACCCATTGGGAGGCATAAGGGATTCCCCATATTTCTCTTCTCCCTTGGCTTAGATTTTAAGCCTTTGTGTTTGGAAAATTGTATATTGATTTTATTATTGTTATTTTTCTTGTATGTGTTGCAAGTTTTGTTGGCATGAGTGTATGTATTGTTGAAGCCTTTGTAAAAGTTTCCATGGTTGCTTAATATCCCTTATTGCTTCATTTTTGGGGCTCGGGGGCCAATGAGAAGGATGGCTTCTCCTTCTCATTGGAATAAGGTTGGGAGGTGAGTGTTTCCTATGCACCCTTCCTTGTGTTGTGATTTGGAGATGAAGAAAATGAATTCAAGTTGATGCCTTGGATAGAGTTATTTGTGTAGAAGACAAAGAAAGAGAAAGTTTATTTTTGTAAATTTCATCATGTTGTTCCACCTTTGAGTGGAAGGCTTGTATGTACTTGTATTTTAAAGAGAGTTCTTGTAAATTTATTTATCAAACCATGTATTGTAATGGTTGAAAGAAGGAATTTGTAAGTTGTATTTAGTGGAAATATAGTTCCTTTCAAATCTGGAAATGAATCAAAATTTTGATTTGTGCCTTCATTTTGAAAATGGTTGTCTTGCATTGAAAATACATGGAAGTATATATTTTTTCCTTTTTGAAATGTTTGTCATTCTTGTTTGTAAAAGAAAAGAAACTTATACTTAGTAAATGGTTAAATTTATTCCTCTTCTTTAAAATTAGATGCATTGTGGTTGAAATGAATCTTTGTAGTCAAATTTTAAACAATGTTACAAAGGAAAATTTACATTTAGTAATTTTAAACAAGGAAGAAGTAGTTTATTTTCATTAGAATATTCAGTTAAAAACTAGTAAGTTAGAACTTTGGTTTGATATATATAAATATATATATATATCGCTTGATATATATAGATTTTCTATATATATATATATATATCCATTTTTAAAACAAATATTTTTCACATTTTGACATCGGTGTGGCCAACCTAAAGTTCGTAATAAAAACGCATCGGTCTCGAAACATGGATATAATTTTTATATAAATCAAATTTTCACTTAGTTGCATGATTTTTTGCTCAAAAAAATAAACATAAATTATAGATATATAAACTTTTATAAAAATGTATAAAATGTATATATTTGAAAATATATACATTTGTATATATTTTTAATAAAAATGTAGATTCAGATAACCGCAGTGTTGGAAATGTAAAGCATTATAGCACAGAGAGAACCTATGACCGGTTAAGTGAGTGACATCAGTCGCCTGTGCGTGAAACTTCTTTTAAAAAAATGTATCTTTTCAATCTAAATTTATACTCTTAAATGAATAATTATAAACAGAATGTAAATCTATCTTAGAAATAGATATATATACATATATACATGCATGTATATATGTATATAAGTGTATATACACCCTAGAAACCAAAATGGATTTACCCAAATGTTGAACTCAAGGAAATGTGAGCAAACAAATACCCACAACCAGATTATGATTGGATCCTTGCAACAAAAAAAAGTAGAGAAAACTACTTATTACAACCTAAGAACAACTAAACTAAAATGGAGAGTAAAATGGAGGAAGTCTCCTCCCATTTGCAAATCTATAACTAAAAGAAAACCTCCATGGTTTCCCTCAAGTTCCATGGCCTCCACCTCCTTCAACCTGCAAAACACAAATGAACAAATGAAGAGATTAGGGAAAGAAAAGAATAAAAAGGCAACATAAGGAAATTTAGGGATTTTAGGGAAAACCTAAATCTAAGGGTTCATATTAATCTAATCTAAGGTGGAGGATTGTCCCTACACATTTTAAGTTATTGACATTTTGGTGGGAATGGGTTTTAAATAAAAGGTATGGGTATTTAGTGAATGGGGCCACCTAGTGCATTAGTGAGTTAGAATAAGTTGTGACCTTCTTTTTTTATGGATAAATAAATAAATAAATGACATTTGATTATAGGGATTAAATAAATAATTTATTGCATGGGTATTTTAGAAAATGATCAAAAGGGATGAATTAATTAAAAGTAAAATGTATGGCTATCAAGTTATCATGGGAATAAATTTTAAATCAACTTAGGAAATAACCTTTAATAAACTTAAGAGGATTTTAAATGAGGTAAAATAACGAGATTAAGTTAGTTAATATTTTAAATAAAATTTATTGAAACCTTAGAAGAGGATTAAATTCAAATGATTTGGGAATTAATTAATAATATTTAATTATTAAATTTATTTGACTACCTTATGAATGTGTAGAAGTTATTAAATGGAAAATAATTAAACGTAGCTAATGTTTTTATCAACTTTAAACAAAAAAAATTATTTTGTAAGTTGTTTCCCCTAGTAATTAATGGAGTTTCAAGTTAGAAAAACATCGTAGAAACTTCTTAACACTTGTAAATAATTTTTTGAAACTCTATCTTGTGACTTGTTGTGTGAAATTTGACTTTTGGTAAAATAGTGTTTCTCTTTCTTCTTTCTCTTCCTATCTCTTTCTCTCTCCTCCCTTAGTTAAGGAATGAAATGAAATGAAATGAATATATGCCCCTAACCCTATCTTGTTGTGTGTGTATTTTTATCATCATGTAAATGGAAAACCAATAACGTTAATTATGCTAGATTTAGGTGGATGTCATGCCAGTGATTTATCATTGATTTCATGCTCACATGGTTTGCAGGATGCAAGTAAGATGGCGAAATGTAGTTGTTTTAATTCGCAGTGTAATATTGTAATTTATATTTGAAAGAATGTAATTGTAGAGGATAATTCAACATTTTTGAAGTATTTAAAGGTTTATCATTGAAATTTTGTAATATTTATGATATGCTAGTGTTTAGCATAAATGTGCATCTAAACAAGGGTACATAATTAATTTCAAATTTTGTACTTTATGAGTTGGATATATATGTTAAATGAAATTGAATTTGACATCTTATAGTGCATTCTCATTGTGAAATTTATGATGAAATATCTAGAGTGTTGTGTTATTTAACTAGAAAATATAGAAAAGAAACCTAAACATAATAATCAAACTTAGTTTAAAACTTGTGCATATCTACCCTTCTCACATGATCTTTCTTAGCACAGAAGAAACTAAAACCTTAGAATGAACTTAAATATTTACACTTGATAACACCTTCTAGCTTAAGTAAATAAGATCCCAAATTTGATCTTGTCTTCAAAACCTATATGCTTATGGACATTATCGTAAACCCGAATTAGGAACTACATGGTTAAAATTTGTTTTGGTATATGTCTTCCCCTCATAGGATTGATAGTTGGGTTTGTAGTAAGGAGAATGTGTTCTCCTAGGGTAGGGCGCCATAGGAAACCAACATTAAACATAGTGTAAAACCCTCTTGGTCGGGCACACATGTAAAGTGAAGAGTGTTAGGTGGAAAAGATTTCCAACTAACCTTGAAAATCACCTATGAGAGTAAAGATCATAAATGAAATAGATAACCAATTTCTATTTTCATAAGCTTATATGTGTGCAATACTAAGAGTTAATTGTGAAACTTAACCACATTTTAGTTTATTCTTATTTTATGAAAACATAACCATAAGATGATGTTCTTGTATAGAGGTGAAAATTAGGTCGTTCCTATAACATGTTTAAACCTTCATGTGATGAGAAAAAGGGGATCCACATTGTGTAAACTCTAATACAAACCTTAGTACTTTAAATGATGGAATACTCCATCTTTCTCTCCCACTTGTCCTCATAAGTAATGGTTGTTTGATGTGACACTTGTGATCATTTTCTTAGAGACAAATCCCTCAAGATAGGGACTAGTAGTCTTAGGAGGATTTAAATGGCCTTATTAATAAATAGGCTACACAATTCATTACAAGAAGCATAGGAACCTAGTTAGGAAAAACCTCTTTTGTTGGACATAAAACGATACTCACAGAAACCTAATCTAGAAACAAAAATAAGAAATTATTTTTCCATATTAAGTGCCTTCAAATCCTTAACCAATTGTTGGAGCATAACTATATTAAAATTATAATTGATGCTTGGCTTTGGAAAGTGTAATCGTGAGATGCTATTCCATAGGAAAAGTGAAACATGATCTTCTTGGTAATGTGATTAAACCCTCTTGTTGTGGATAAAGAACCTATTTCATATATAATACTTCTTATGTACTAAATCAATCTATAAATGAGTGAAGGAAACAAGACCCTAAATACATTTTTTTAAAATGTGAACTTCACATCCTTTGCACCTACACTTGTTTCGTTGTGTAATAGAGGTATGAAATAAGATCAGGATGCATGCCCTTAGGAGTGAATCCTAGGGATAAGACCTAGTAGCCTCATGTGTATGTAAATAGCCTTGTGTATAACTAAATACCATAATAACAAATGAGTGAATTAAACAAGTAATTGCAATAATGTAGATGATCTTTATTCAATGAGATACTCTGAAAGTTAAATGTTAAACAATATAGAGGAAATATAGCAAAAAGGAAAAGGGAATGTATGATTCACATATTATGAACCTTTCTAGGACTTAAGTTAAAGATTGAAACATGATTGTAATAAATGTGTAATCCTAAAATATCATGCCATGGGAAGACCCTATCTATAAGTGTGTCCTATAGTTGAATCGTTATGTTATGCCTTGTTATTAAAAAAATGACCTTGTTGTGCATCACGTGATTCACGCTACCTATGCGGGTTATTTTCTATACAAACATATCTCATGTTTTGCATCGTCCTAAGTGAACTCTGTGGTGTCATGTATAATACAATGCAAGTCAAAAAAAAAATTAGTTCAATATTTTTACTATTGTATTTTTGTGTGTAATATGTGGTCGTTATAGATTAGAAACCCCTTTCAAGGTAGATGAAGGTTAATTTTACATGCATTGAGTTGGTCGGACATGCATTGATATTATAAGATTATCCGAAAAATGAAAGACATAGAAAAGGAAAGGATAAGATACGAAAATTGAATAAAATGGTGAAGAACCATAAAAAGGAAAAGGACCAGGCGAGCTTTATGGTGAGCTCATGGTGATTTGTTGGGAGGTGTTTTGTGAGTTTAGTCCACCGAGTCAACATGGAGTGACACCAATGGAGGGTCCCCGGGGTCGTAGTGATTCGGGACGTGGACCCGCCGAGGTGAATACCACGTGGAAGGATGACGGCGCACTGTGGAAGCCGGTTGACAGTGAACATCACATGGATGGGTAGGAATCCACGTGTCCAGTGAGGGATATGAGCTATTATGGAACTCGAAAGATTTGTGTTGGCTAAGATGGTGAGGTGTAATGACCAACATGAAGGTGTAACTCCCAATGTAGAGCACACAAGGTAATGGCAAGAGCGAACCAGAGGTAGGTAGCCAAACGCGGGGTTGAACGCAACACCAAATTAACAATGATTCCACAAAAGGATAAATGCATCCGCCCTGGTAGCTTTTTCACGTTGTCGCACGGTAGATTTTTTTGCATTTTCACACGACACCATTTTTGCCTTGACACATAGTAGCATTTTTGTGCTACCATAAGTCAATGCAAAAATGCTACCATGCAAAAACGTAAAAATGTTGTTGCACAAGTAGCATTTTTACGTTGTCATGTGTCAACGCAAAAATCAAGTACGCATGCGCGGAAAGCAAAATTTTATGCACGATATAATTGTTATTGCGTTGATGCATGGCAAAAATTTACATTGATGTGTGTCAAAGCAAAACTAATACCATGTGGAAACACAAAGAATATTGTCACATGGTAGCATTTTTTTGCATTGACACATAGTAGCATTTTTACACTGAGCATGCATCAATGCAAATATACTACCATGTCATAACGCAAAAAATATGCCACATGATAATGTAAAAATGTTGTTGCATGGTAGCATTTTTGTGTTTCCACTTAATAGAATATTTGCATTGCCACATGGTAGTAGTTTTATGTTGACATGTAGCTTGTAATTTTGGCTTTTTAAGAGGATTCTCACTTTTACCTTCTTATTCGAATCTAGATCTCAAACTTGATGAGTTTTCAAATTATATTCTATTGCTACATTAAGCAAAATTAATCATATATATAATAGTAATTATAACATAATAGCGAATATACCAACAGTGGTTGGAATTTAGTGAAACAAACATGTGAAACTAGGGTCAAATTTATTTATGACCCATAAATTTTGGAAAACTTACAACCATACGATAATGAAAAATCACTAATTTCAAATTTTAAAAATCCTATTATTTTCAATTGTACGAATATTCACCCCTAAAATGAACCCTAATCATGCCTCAATAAACATCTCCCATTCCTATTGCATGGTTTGGCATTTCATAAAACACACTAATACTTTTAGAAGTCCCTTTTCATTTAAATATTTTAATATACAATTTCTCTCTTTACACCCTTCAACACACTTTAGGAGAAGGTGCCTATGCCTTTGGCAATATTTGCCATATCATGGTCTTGTTTTAAATTTCTACTATATAAAATATTTTGGGATTAATATGAGACATCCTAACTAACTTTAGGAGAAGGTGCCTATAGTGAACAAGTTACGGTCTACTTCTAATGAATTGAATTCACTTACAATATTAACTACTCTTATTCTCACATTTAAGATCTCGATAAATTTGAAATTGTTCATGGCGAGGGATGGGAAGTGGAGTAACGCTTTCCATTGAAATAATATATTTTATGTTATGGATTCCCATTATCTTTAAGTAGTCATGCACTCATCATTTTGATTTACAATTTTCTTCTAATATTACACTATTACCACCATTTTAATAAACCATAAACAAAGTATAAAAAGTGGAAGAAAGTATCATTACAAGTGTTGATTTGACTAATTCAAGAGGTATATTAAATAGATAATCTCAAGCCCAAAAGAATTTTTGTTTGAATGGCGTTGTAATATATTTATGTCGTCAATCAACATAAACAAGATAGGTATAGTAAAATACCAATTTTGATATAAAGTATGAGAATATTATCTATATTATCATTCCACATGGTATAAGTATTAATATGAAGTGTGTTAAATATTTAGGATTAAATACCTACATATAACTCAATACAATGTTATATAACTTTCTAGAATGGGCTAATACATGTGTGGAAATGGATAAATGAGTATAATTAAGTATAATTTTCTACCTTTCTAGAAAGGTAGAAAGGAAGGATTAGTACATAATTTTATATACCTTTGTATAAAGGTAGAAAGGAAGAATTAGTAAACAATTTTATATACCTTTCTAGAAATGTAGAAAGGAAGAATGAGTAAACAATGTTATATACCTTTTTAGATTGTTATAATATTTAGGAAGAAGAATAATTGAATATACCTTTCTAGAATGGTTTAATACATGTGTGGAAATGGATAAATGTAGAAGAAGAATTTCCTATAAGACCTTAGTTAAAGGAGAGTAATAATTTTTATTTAGGAATGGATGAAGAATTTGTAGAATGCAAATAATAGGTGATCGTAAAAGCTTAATAAATTAATGAGATTGAGACAAAAATGATTTTACAATGACAATTTGAGATAAAATACATGTTATGATGTTTCAAAGTGATATTAAAGCCATGAAAGATAAAGAAAAATCCATAAATAAATACTCAAGAGAGGTATTGTACGGTTGTGCTAAAAGAAGAGAAAATGAAGAAAATTTGATTCTCATAATTGATGAGAATAGGCCTCTGAATTATACAAAATTAGATGATTTATTTGATATGATTTCTCGTGTAGGTATGATAGGACAAGACAAGAGGACACCGAAGAACCGGTGACATATGAGGGTATATGCTTTAAGATTCATCATGATGAAAAAAGCATAAGAAAAATGCACAAGAGTTAAGAATGCCTCAAAGGCATAGTGAAATGATCCATTTCTTTAATGAAATTGTTTAATGTGTCAAGTATGGTTAAGAATTTCAATGGAAAATGGAGATCACAAGTATAAAGATGAAGAAAGAGGAAATTGATATAAATGAAATAAACACCCAATGGAAAAATTGTATACTAAAAATTAATACATGTTTGTATGAGTCATTATCTATTACAAACAAATCTAGGGATCCAAGAGGAAGAGAAATGTAAAAGAAATGCATATATATTTAGAGTATCATCAATAACCAAAGCAATGATAACTAGTTCATGAACAAGAGTACATGATGAACTATTTTTACCTTGATGGTTTGATGCAAGAGCATCATATTTTTCTATATAAGAAGATTTCAATTCATATTCAAGAGTCCTCTATGAGGTCAATCGTGTCTAAAATAATTCATGTTGGGCATTAAATGTGTTCCTAAGTTAATTTGTGACATTGGCAAGATTTTCTCTCCAAAAATTAATTTCAATTTGAATTCTTGTTAAATAAACCCTTGAGTATAAGTCTTATATAATTGTGAGTTATGGTGAAGTTTCATAAGCTTCTAGATGGCATATTCCATATATCATGTGGTTTCTAGTCTATAGGTATTTTAGGAAGTCAAATATATTGTTGTAACCTATATCTAAGATAGGTGAAATGGTCTCATACATCCTAGATAGATGGTTGAGAGAAAATCTCAACAATGAACTTTAAATATCAAGCATGGAGAATCTCTAGCAGGATGTTATTATTATTTCTAAACATGGAACATGGAGGATAGCAAGGAGAAGTAAGACAACCAAGAAGTATTAATGTATTCGTTATTTTTCACGTGGTAATATTGTTCGATGTAATTTCTGTCAGTCAGATTGCAAGGAGGAATAACAAGGATTATTTTTTGTTTTCATACTCTCCTGAGTTTTATTGATATGATTTATAATTTTTCAAGACATTAATCGGATTGTGTTGGTAATAGAAATTGGTATTACTTTGAAATTCATTAGAGATCTGTCAGGTTTGATTACATTTCAAGCATTTCCATCGAAGGATTGTTATATAGAACTAATGGAGAGCTCCCGTGACTAAATTATCAAAGGAAAATCTTTCACAGGAGAAATTTTCCCCTATCGGGTTTTCTAAAAGTAGAAAGTTCTTATCTTGTTTTTACACGGATTCGAGGCCAAAATCTTCAATATATCATCTACGTAGGGTGATTTTGATTTTCTTAAGCTTTAGAGAATTCGGGCCTCATGAGTGAAATATCTAATTGGCAGTCCCTTTGAACTATACTTTGAGCTTCCCATATATTTGGTCTGGAGCTTCCCATATACTTGTTCTTGAGATTCCCATATGTTTGGTCTGGATCTAATTTAAATAAGAATCTAGATCTTCTCATATCTTTGGTTTGGAGATAGTCTAAAGAATATTTCAGATCTTCCATATGTTTGTTCTGGAGCTTGTCTAAAGAAGAGTCCAAAACATCCCATATATTTGGTTTGTAGCTTTAAAGGTTTTTATCCCAGAACAGAGTGTGTATGTTGACATCAATTTCTCATCACTTATTTTGACCTACACTTGAACATGTGAAAAAAAAAAAAAAAACTCACTTCACAAAATATAACATAAATTATCACACCATATGATGTAATAATAGTTAGAGAATACATAATGTTTTCGTACCCTGCAATCCATGTTCTTATGCACACAGTTAATGAACAAGTATTATAATGTATTTAAAATAAATAATCAATTATAATCAAATGTATAATTATCATATTATCAAAAACTTTAGAAACTAATTTAATATATAACTAGCAATTGCACATGAAATATGAGATGTGAATGTCAAAGGTTCGAGTCTAAGAATAGGTTTATTTTGAGTGAGAAAAGCATAAAAGGAGGAAAATGGGGTTACAAGGTGGAGAATAAATTGGAATAGGATAATATTGGGTGGAACCATTTAGGTAAAGTTATCTTATTGTGGTTTCTCCATATCAATCAAGAATGAGATAAAGTTTTTCCCTCATAAATATTTGTATTGGGTCGTGGAATACGTGCAGGACATGATGAAAGAATTGTAGAGTATCATCAGTCAATAAAATAAAAAAGGGTATTGACCTTATGAATAGTGGTGTATTGCATTAATATTAAGCCACATGGAGGGGTCATTCGAGTCAGTGTCATTATTTTTTCAATAAGTTGAATGACACAAAGAATTGGTCATATGCAACTAAACTCAATGGAATATTTCGAAATAAAAAATGGAAAGGGGTTTTGCTATTGTTTATTTTTTATTTTTCAAAGTGATCTTTTTGTGATTAGGCAACATTTAATTTTTAAGATAAGTTGAAAAACATGAATATAATCTTTTAATTTAGGTGCTTGTATTGTCAAAGTCCAACAGAGCATCATAGCTCAACATGAGCCTCCACAAATTGTTCAATGCAAACACCCATTCATTCGAGAGGGTGAATAGTCGCCATGGCCTACCCTAATCCTTGAGAGATCTAAGGGAAAGTCCCACACTCCTTGGACACATGCCTCACTCTTTTATGGGTGAAATTTTGTGAAAAATGTGTGGAAAGTATAGAAAAAAAAACAATTCCAGCTATTATCCTTACGTAATTGTTCTAATTGGGACGGTGGATGCATCGAAAATCCCAACTATTTGAGCACGTTGTTACTTGTGGAAGTGGAAATGATGAGGTTTGAGTTGCGGTGTGGAGAGATCAGAGGCACGCACATCTCGGTTAACAAGGAGTTTGCACTTTGGTTTACCAAACATCATCTAAAAACAAAGCAACCTTATTTTCAATCGATAACCCACTTAGCCATACTTTTTATTAAACTATAAATATATGAATTTATTTTGATAATATTTAATAAGGAAATCAAGAAAAAAATGCAACTTGTGTTTAAAAAAAAATTGTGTACGAGCTTGTTGCTTTCTTTATGGAAATGATGCATGTTCTCAAGAATATTTTATTTTCTCACCATTATTGTTTCATTTGAGTATAATCCATTCGTACGTGATTGGCCTTTGTACGTAGAAAACTACACATTAAATTTATATTATAGAACATTAAAAAACAATGGTTGTGTTGCAACATCAGTAAATGTCGTGAATGTGGTATGCGAATGGTGGATTACTAATCAAGAAGTAGAGAAAATTATTTTTTTCTTTGGAGAGGTCAAAGTGTTTATCAAAGAAATGTGAACACAGTTGAACCCCGAAAAATATGTACAAGTTCAAGCAAAAACCTAGGAAAATAAAAAATCAAACTCCAAGAAACCTTGAATGACATAGGTGAAGTCATTATTCTCATGAGAGCACGAATCCATGTAATCTTAAAATACAAATGATAAATTATAACCTGGAAGTGCATGAAAATTTCACAGCTGAGAAGTATGAAGATAATCATATAGCTTTTTTTTCTTCTTTTCTTGATAATAATATAGCTTCTTTTTGGAAGTAGGATTTTTGAGAGATGGAGGGAATATCCACGAAGATGGCAAAGGGAATGAGCGGCTTTGATAACTGACAGGAATTGATAGATCCAAATGGAGAGCCGAATGAGCATGGTCAAGGTTTGAAGGGGCTCGGATGAATGATGGAGAGAGGGAAGTGGAGATGGGTTTGGGTTTGCGGGAAATTTGTACCCTAACTCTAAGATTAAAAATACAGCCACACCTTCATCAAGGATGGTTGGGAATGGAAGATATTTTGACAAGGTGATTGGGGAGCTACGGGCAATCGAGGATTGGCTCACTCACATAAATCTACTTCATTCAAAGATATTGGAAAATCGGGAGTTCAAAATTCTAGTATGAATCCTTCAATCAATCAGACCTACTTGGTAGACTTGGTGGAGGACATTCCTTCTTTAATCATAGAGAACCCATGAAGTGGAGGAATACTACAAAATATTTCTTGGGATACTATGATCGGTAGATTTAATGGTTTTTGGCCTTCCTCCTCCACATTGTATCAATGTATTTTTAAAATTGACTAACAAATGTGAAATCTCTCTTTGTTCCAAGGGATTTTTGTTGTCCATTTTAGGGAATCTGAGGATTGTCAACATTGCTTGACAGAGGGTTTATGGTTCTAGGGACATGCTGGTTTATTTTTAACCCCATGGTTTTGGATTTCGATCCGAATACTTATTCGGTTACCAAAACACCAGTTTGGGTCAGGCTTCCTAACCTCCCTTTGCATTTGTGGTATGCCCTAGAGGACATTGGAAATATTTTGGGAAAGTTTTTAAAAGAGGACTTGGATAGAACGGATCGGGTATGTGTTCATATGCCCACATGTGTGTTGAAATAAATTTAAGAAAGGATTATCAGATCGAATAAATTCTAAATTTGGTAAGTTTTAGTATTCCTAGGTTTTAGACTATGAGAATACTACCTTTAGATGTAGAATATGCAGAAATTTGGGTCATTTGCAAGCCTCTTGTCCTTATAACAAGAATCAGAAATCTACAAAACATAATGGATCGACTTCTTCAGTGGGTGGGGTACCTTGAATCTAGAATTGGTTTCTACTTCAAAATTCAAGGATGATCTCGAGAGATCCTAATACCGATGGTAAAATAGATATAGAAAAGAATGAGAGAGATGGAAATATAGGAAAATAACTTGGTCACAGGAGGAACAAAAATGGGGCATTTATTAGAAAACTCGAATCGATAGTGATTTCGTGTTTGATAATGTGATTCCATCGATTAATCCCAATGGCCTAGCACTTTGGTTGATTCATCTAAACATGGCAAATGACAAGAAGTGAAGAAGCGGAAAAACAAAAAGGGACGAATGGGCAACATTGAATGGTTTTTTCCATCACAAGTGGGAAGTAAATAGGGTTTTCTTTAGGCCTTTTTTATTGAAGGGTTGTTTTCCTGTAGTTACTTTTTCCTTTTGAGGCTTTTTTTTTTCCTAAGGATTTGGCCTCATTTTCTTTCACAGGGAATGGGTCCCTTCAACCTACCTTATCAATCAAAAAAATATATAGCTTCTTTTCTTCATGTGAATGAATCTCACGAATACATTTTTAATGGGAATATAGGTTTCAAATGTAACATAGAAGATAGTCTAGAAAGAAACTTCACAAACTTTATTGGCTCAAACATATTTATAGTATTTATAAACATGTTTGTATTTCATTTCTTTCTGAGCATGACAAAAGTTGTTGAGACTAGAAAAAATAGATGAATTATAAATTTCATCAATAAGCTTCTAGAAAATTGAAAGCATGAAGAAGACTAACTAATAATTTTTCATGCATGCCTAAAGAAAATATATGTGAAGCATTGATGACTAGCAATGTATGCCTAAAGAGGAATTTAAATTCTGAAATTAGAAGTCCAAACTAAAAGCTTTAACCCTCATTAAAGAGGTTGGTATATTTTGTAGGCATAACAACCTATATTTGTTGTCTTGTTGTCGAGAAGGTGGCCAAACTCACATAAATTTTGTTTAGTAAATCTATGTTGTTTGATTTGGATTGTTTCTTCAAGTAGTCGACAAGCCCTTAAGACTACGAAACAGGATTTGGAATAAACTATAAACAACCCCAAAACAATGAAAAATAGAGATGGGTGTAAGATAGAAGATAGTCAAGAAAGAAACTTGTGATGCACAAATGAGATTGGAAGATCATGTCTATAAAACCGCAACTAAGAGCACAGTAGTGAAAAAGCTCCAAATGCAAACAAACTAGATTTTAGGCCATATGTAAAGAACATAGTTATTTTTAAGATAGTTACCAACAATGCTGATCCGGTCTCTCTAACCTTAATGGACTAAAAAAAAACATTGAATGCATGAATAAAATTATGCATGCTCAAGGAAATTTTCTTGTATTAAATTATGGCTCAAACATAGTTCAAGTATTTGTAAAATTTTCATATTTCATTTATCTTTTAACATGACCACCACGGTTGACATCGTAAAACATAGATGAATTATGAATGAATATGATATGGTGTGCCTATGAGATACGAGATAGTACTCCATAATTTCAAACGCATAATGAAATAATACATTTTAAAGACTTGAAATAAAACAATATAAAGTACACCAAAACAATAAAATAAGGACCAAGAAATCTAAACCACAATTAAAACACAAGTGAAGGAAACACTTAGAATACCTAGACTCTACAAAATGGTGAGACGAGGTCTACAAAATGGATCCAAGGGGAGGCATGGAGTGCACTTCTTGGTGCCCTAGCTAGGGGTAGTGAATGCAATTATTGGATTGTGATGCAAGTTAAATATGCTCCTCATTGTTAAGTGTGGTTTTCTCTGGTTATCTTTATCAAATTACCATTCCAATTAAAATTACTCAAATATATATTTAAACAATTTGTTGTTAATAAAACTTACAATTTGATATGATATTACTAAACACAGTTGAAATCTCTCGCGATGGAATAAGTTTCTACTCTCACAAGATTGTTTTCCTAACCCTATCCCTACCAGATCGCGATGGTGGTGTGGTGGTTTAAGGGGATGGGGTAACAATTGTGAATGTTAGCGATGGAGGCTGACTTAGTTGTTTTACAAAGCTATGCGCGTCAACCAAGGTGGTTTTGACCTGTTCTTTCCACATCTTAAAGGGATGGTGGGAGTCATGGTAGTTTTGGTAGCGGGTGCATCGGTGGCGGTTCAGGTGACCATGAAACCCCTAGTAACCTTGGTTTTTAGCAAGATTTGGCCTCCCTGACCAAAACCATAGACCTAAGCATGAGGTTGTCTCTATTTTGGTAAATCAAAGTGGTTTTGGAGCTTTACTACTAGAAGGCACTGCTAGTCCTCTCAAAAATGGTTCCACTTAGGTGGCAATGCCTCGGTGGGTGGTGACTGAAAAGACGTAAACATTATTTGTCCTTCAAATAGGAAACCTGCAAGGAAAATAATAGTACTAGAGGAAGTGTGGTTTCAGGAATTTTAAACCTATGGCTTATGTGAAATCTACCCCTTTTGTTTGTTTTGGAGAAGAGGTTTTTAAATCAAAAGATTTTTTCTAGAAAAATGACTTGATTTGTAGATTGAAAAAAAAAAAAATTGTTCGGTTCTTCCCTCTCTTTATTATTGGATGTCTAGCCATTGGGGCTCCATCATGGAAGGTAAGCTAGATATTTACCCTACTGCACATGGGTTTTTCATAGTTTTTTTATGAAACTTCATATAGAGATTTTATTTTGAAAGGGTTTGGGATTTTCAATCCCATTTGCTACTTATGAAACTATGGTTTCCATTGTTTAACTTGTTTTATGATACTTTCCAAGTCAACCCAGTTTGGATTTGTCTACCTTATTTACCCCTCCAATTTTGGATGGAGATTTGTTTCACCTCTATAGGAAATGCACTAGGAAAATGTTTGGCTATCAATCCAAAGACTAAATATTATGAGCATACAACATATGCATGAATATTGGTTGATATGGATATGTCTAAATATTTTCCAGCCTTTATTGAACTCAAAGTAGAGGATAAAGCTTGGATAGAAAATATGAACTATGAAGGTTTCCCCTTTAGGTGTAGAACATGCTTTTCTCTTGGCCATTTAGCTTCAGATTTTCATATATAAAGGAAACATGTTAAAAGTAGAAGCTCATGGTGGAATAATTCAAATACCAGCCACCGGTTGTAAATGACCCGTTGTATTATGATTTTGATTCTAAATTTAAGAAATCTGCTGATATAGATTTGGAAAAGGAGGAAGTGCCTCCTCTACCTCAAATGGAACCACTTCAACAAGATAGTAAAAGGATGTGCATTTGATAGTTATGGAAAAGGGAACTTATTCCCTTCCACTTACTTCATCGGGATCCAAAATTTGAGGAGCAGATTGAAGTTATGGTTCTAATCCATAATAATGAAAATGAAAATTCATAATAATGAAAATGAAAATCCAAATTGTGAAAAGGATTTGTGATTGCGAGAAGGAAAAAGAAAGGGAATATCTCTCCCCTTGAGATGTACTTAAGATCTAATGGCAAGGGGTCACAAAGAAGAGATAGCTACTAGTTTTGTTTGTGTAATCGTTAGTTTGGTTTTTGTTGATAGTTTGTTTCTCTCGTGCTTGCTAGTAGGGACCCCTTATTGTACATATCATTTTCTCCACTTATTGTATGGGGTAGGGTCCCCTTAACCCTCCTTTACCTATAATAAAAAAACTTGTAATTTGATGCTCCATTGATTTTTGTATACAATCTTGCATTATATATGATAAACCAATTTTCTAGTAATAAATAAATAATAAATCATGAATAATATACTTGAGAATTAAAATTTCACACGTTAGTTTTATCAAAATTTTATTAGGAAATCGGGCATAGCACATTTATAGCATTTTGATTAATAATTTCGGATTATAGATTCTTTATGGCGAGATGGGCTCCCCTCTATGAAAATATACAAACAATTTAATGTCATAGAACTTTAAATGTCTACTATAGCAAATATTTTGAGATTAATACGAGACCTCCAAACACAAATTAAATTGAGGAGAATCTACTTATAGTTAACAAGTTACGGTTTACTTCTAACCCATTGAATGCACTTACAATTCCAACTCGCTACTATTCTCACCTTTGAAATAATATATTTGATGTGATGGTGTTCCATTATGTTTAAGTGGTCATGCACTAGTCATTTTGTTTTAGAATTTTATTTAATATCAACAATAGTAAAGAGCTTCATTTAATTGACTCTCTAAAATTTTTTAAGTAAATCAATTTGGATTAGAATGTCACATTTGCCACTTCAATGTTGGGATTCAAAATGCCTTGCTTCCGTTTGTAATACTTTGGATAGCTTCTTGAATGTTGACTCATACACCTTGGGATATAGCCACACTACTCACACATGTATCCTTTTTAACATGACACCTCAAAGAACCTCTCTCTAATATAGAACGTAGAGTCCAAGATAGAACATAGACCCAACCTTTGGATTATGAAGGAATGACCTTCAAGTGTTCAAGGTGCTTTACTCTAGGAAAATATGTTGTTGACTGTCTATTATAGAGAAGAAAGAATATGAGAACCACCTAATGGAAAGATGCTCTACTATGCCATTTTTGACAAAAATAACTCAAAGGGAGGTTTCGATTCATATTTAGAATTTGAGGATTTAGTTCTAGAAACACCATATCAAAGAACTAGTGGCACCTTCAAAGGTATAAAATTCTAGTGAAGTAGCTAAGGAGAATGTTCCTCCATCTACTTTGAATGACAATTCCTTTCGGTTGATAATTTTTTTAGAATTTCTCCTCCCTGTTGAGAATTCTTGGATGAGTGGAAAGTGGTACACAATGTAAAAAATCTCTACAATCTTAAACAGCAAACAACCTAAAGAAGATAAACAGAGAAAAAAATAACTTGCAAAAAATAGATTAAACATCAAACCAAAGCTCTTGTTGTGCATTCTCCATTAATTAAATCTTCATACTCAGAGCTTAGGCTCATTAGATTCAAGTTGTTCATGTAGTTGTGTGCTTTCAATGCACCATACAAAACAACTAAAATAGTTGCTAATAAATAACCACCTATAACTCTAAAAAAAAGCACTCTAAAATGAAGCGTGCTTTAAAATGGAGCATGTTGTGCATGTAATAAAGCAGATTTATTTTATTTAATTGACTTCCTAATAATAAGACAAAGCTAGAGTTAACTAAATCAAACTAAATCTAAATTTATTTCTTCTAAAAATCTATGTGAGGAATTAATCATGCATTACACATGCATATTTCCAACACTCCCCTTAATTTCGAACATGTAGCTTTTACTATTCTAGAGCTTTGTTTTCTTTTTTAGATCTGCCATATGCAAGATCACAAACTCCCAAAAATATCTCAAATATTCAAAAACTTCCTTTTCCAAAGCCTTTGTAAAAATGTCTCATAAACTGATCTTCGGATCTATAAAATTCAAGATGAATTTCCTTGTTGTTTACCAACTCCCTGATGAAATGATACCTCATATCAATATGCTTACTCCTCTTATGAAAAACATGATTTTTGGACAACGCTATGGTTGAGTTGTTGTCACAAAAATATGTGTAGAATCCTCTTATTTCTACTGTAAATCTTTCAACACTCTTCTCATCTAAACAATTTGACATGTTGCTCCTATTGCTACTACATACTTTTCTTCTGTTGAAGATAACGTGGCAATGGGTTGCTTCTTTGATGCCCATGAAACCACTCTTGTTCCAAAGTGAAAAGTATATACGGATGTGCTTTTCTAGTCATCTATACTTCTAGCACTATCATTATCTATATAACCAATGAGTTTGAACTCATCTGAACTTGAATATAGAATTCCATGATTCCTTGTTCCACTCACATACCTCAAAATTATTTTTCCATCTTGCCAATGTGAATCTTTTAGAGATTCCATGAACCTTGATGTGAGGCTCACACCATACATAATGTCAAGCCTTGTAGCCATCAAATACATAAGACTTCCAACCAACTTTTTGAATAATGTTGGATCCACAAACTTAAATCGATCCAATGTCTTATTTTCTCAACCTCAAACTTATTATTATATTGGTGTTGGCATTGGCTTACAATTCAACATGTTAAACCTTTTCAAAACATCATTTTCATACTTTACTTGTGAGGTAAATATTTCACCTTCCGATTGTTGAACTTCAATGCATAAGACCAAGATCTTTCATCTCAAACTCCTTCTTCATGGCTGATTTGAATGACTCTATAGATAGATTTCAAGTAATGATCAAATCATCTACGTATAAACAAACAATTAGAATCTTACCTTGCTCATTTATCTTGGTGTATAAGGTAGGCTCATTGCTGCTCCTACTGAAACCATTCTCAATCAAATAAGAATCAATTTTTTTGTACAAGTGCTTGCTTGAGATCATATAGCACTTTCTTCAATCTATATACTTTTCCTTCGTGACCTTCAATCTCATAACCTTTTAGATGATTCACATAAACTTCCTCTTCAACGAATCCATTCAAGAATGTTGATTTAACATCCATATGATAAATAGGCCATTTGTTTTAAGATGCAATTGCTAAAACCATTCTTACCATATCCAAATGTGCTACTAGTGAAAAGGTTTCATTGTAGTCGACTCCATATTACTATGTAAAACCTCTTACTACCATCCTTGATTTGTGTTTTTGTACTTTTCCATCAACATTGTATTTGGTCTTATAGACCCACTTGACTCCTATCACGTCCTTTCCTTTTCGAAGATCCATTGGCTCCCATGTATGATTCTTCTCTATAGCATCGATCTCATCATTCATGGCTTTTTCCCAAAATTTATTTCTTATAGCCTCTTCAAAATATACTAGATTGTAGCTTCAGAAAACAATGCAAAAACTGAAAAATAATTAGTTGTATCAACATTATAAATCTCACTAAGACTCCTTGTTTTCCGCTACGTAGGACTATTCGATGTAGGATTACGTTGTTGTGATGTAGTTTCTTCTGGTGTGTGGTATCTCTTGCATGGCTAAAGATGGATGAAATAATGGAGACCTCCAAACTGAAGATGCAAGTGTAGCTTATGCTATGACTTATGGTGCATGTCCAAGATATATAGATACATTACCTTGCCACTCTAAAGTTTCATCTACCATATCATCATGCGAAATAGTTGTTGCTATACTCATTGTTTTCTCTAAACTTCCATCACATGCTTCATTTTCAATGAACAAAACATCCCTACAAATGATCACAACCTTTCCAAAGTGACCGGATTGCACAACTTATACGCTTTTGTATTCTATGAATACCCAAAAATACATTTTTCTCCTTTGTTGTCTAACTTCTTCCTTAGCTCATCAAGTACATGTGCATACGCTATACAACCAAAACTCGAAATGTGAAACATTGTGTTTCTTGTTAGTCCATGCTTGTTGAGGAACCATGTTCCTAACAAGTTTTGTTGGACACCTATTTAAAATGTA
Organism: Taxus wallichiana var. yunnanensis; assembly: GCA_018340775.1. NCBI lineage: Eukaryota > Viridiplantae > Streptophyta > Pinopsida > Cupressales > Taxaceae > Taxus > Taxus wallichiana. Next base: position 314,290,705 of record CM031237.1, read on the forward strand.
AACAGAAGTTGTTACTGCTTCTACCCAATAGTCATTTGGAAGGTGTTTTCCTTCAACATGCTTCTCACCATCTCCATGATGGTTCTATTATTTCTCTCTACCACACCATTTTGTTGTGGTGTATACCTGGTAGTAAACTACTTGTGTATACCATGATATTTGTAAAAATTCATAAATTCATTAGAAACATACTCACCTCCTCTATTCATCCTGAGAACTTTGATGTAGTATCAACTTTGCTTCTCCAAAGCATTAATGCCTTGAATTGCTGTTGAAATGTATCAAATGTATCCTATTTATGTCATAAAAAAAAATGTAGATGTCTTCCTTGTGTAGTCATCAATGAATGTCATGAAAATACAAAAATATGAACTACCTTCAATAGAAGTTGTTGTTGCATGGGTCCACATAAACCCTCATGAAAAGTTGAGTGCACAATTTCAAGTGGTGCACTTGCTGAGGCGTTCGGTCAAATGTTGACTTAAGCGCAAGACTTGTTTTGCTAACTAGGAAAGAATCTATGTGTTGCTTTCCTAAAATACAAGCTTCACATACCCTTTCCAGCTTTCTAAATCAATGGCAAAACTTTAACCATATTATTTCTATGAAGTAAATTCAAACCTCCAAAATTCAAATTTCCATACCTTAGATGCCAAAGCCACGATTCATCTTTCATGATTGAATGAATTTTGTCTCTAATCATATTGTTTTTCCCAACTGATTGTGTTCGATAGAACCGCTTTCTGCATGACTCAACTATATTAGTGTAGAAGGGAGTTGCGAGATGAAAAAAGGTGATCTAAGACTCATCTCTGGCTTGAGGGCAAGACTCAATAGAAGACTCATGATTTGACTTAGTGCAAGACTGAAGTGTGTCCCATGTGGTCTTTCTATTCTTTAGCTATTGCCACTACGAAGAATGCTTTCATGCATCATACGATGAATGAAGAAAAAGCTTTGTCGTCTTTATTCCATAACTCCTTCAAAGTATTCTTAGTTTTTGAAAAACGGTATCGATGTAAATGCATCTAAAAATATACCCCTCCTTGTTTTTTTGAATAGACCTTCATGGTCCACAATGCTAGGAATTTTTCCATTAAAAACATATCTAATTTCTTATTTTTTCCTAGTTTTAAAATCAAGGGAAACATCTTATTGCTGCTCATTACAAACACAATACTCTTATTTCCAAGAGTTACATCACTCTTAATCGAATCATCCAAACTAGAAAAAAATATCAATTATTGTCTTGTGATTACTGTAACCTGAATCCAAATACCATACATCACATGGACTCTCTTTTGAAAAATTACATTCAATAGATGATAAAGAAGGTATTTCTTCATAAATCCTTGTGCATGCAATAAATATAGGTTTAGGAGCAGAAATTTCAACCTAATTTTGATTTTTTCTCTCCTGATCATATTGCTTTTTCTTGCAATCATAAGCATAGTGCCCATACTTCTTGTAATAATGGCACTAAACATGAGACTTATCTTGTCTCTGACCATAACTCCATTTTTTATTATGTCCTCTTCCACCTGATTTTGATGAATCGCTCCGCGTCCTCTAGATGGACTTCTCTACCTCTTGGGGAAATTACCTCTTCTTTTCCCACAAATACTCGTTGTTTGAAATGAAAAATCTTGATCTATAGTTGCATGTGATCTATTCATCCTCTGTTCATGATTTATTAGTGATGCATGCAACTCATCAATAGAAACTGACTCGATCCTTAGTTTCTTCAATAACAACAACTAAAGGATCAAATTTCATAGGCAAACTCCTAAGCAATTTTTCAATAATCCTTTTGTCTTCAAGAGTCTCACCATGGGATTTTATTTGATTGACTAAGCCAACTACATAAGTAAAGAACGATTCTACAGAATCTGAATCTTTCATTAACAAATTCTCAAAATCTCTACGAAGTAACTGTAGCTTGGCGTTTTTACTTTCTCCTTACCTTGATATGCAACTTGAAGTGTGTCCCATGCGGTCTTTTCTTGACTGGATGCTGCCACTGGGAAGGATGCTTTCATGCATCACCTAATGAATGAAGAAAAGAGCTTTGTCGTCTTTCTTCCATAACTCCTTCAAAGTATCTTTCTTAGTTTGTGAAAGTGCAGTATACGTTGTTGCATCTGCAGGGCTCTGTGTACCCATCCTCAATGATTTCCCATATGTCCCGAGATTTGAATAGCACCTTCATGTTCAATCGAACAATTCTCGTAATTTTTCCATTAAACTATGGTGTCTGCATACTAGAGCGGGGCGTGATGTAAATGATGTAGAAGCCATAGCTTGCTTGCTACAATTTAATAAATTGTTGGAATAACTTGCTCGATGTAGTCTTATACAACGAACATCATAAAAAAATAAATAGAACAATAAAATAACTTGCAAAATCCATATTAAAAATCAAACCAACATTGTTGTGTGTTTTCCATTAATTAACTCTTCATACTCAGAGCTTCGGTTCATTGGATTCAAGTTGTGCGTGCAGCTGTGTGCTTTCAATGCACCATACAAAACAACTACAATAGTTGCTAATAAATAACCACCTACAGCTCTAAAAATAGAGCACTCAAAATCTGATTTGTATCGCGCTTTTTAAAACGAGTGCATGTTGTGCATGCAATAAAGCAGATTTCTTTTATTTAAATTGACTTCCTAATAATAGGACAAAGTTGGAGTTAACTAAAGCAAACTAAATCTAAATTTATTTCTCCTAAAAAGATATAGGAGAAATTAATCATGCATTGCACATGCATACTTCCAACACACAATAAGATTAAAAAACATATAATAAAAAGACCAGCGCCCCTCTACAAATGACTCTCAAGACTTTGTAATTATGAATTTTGTTCTAGTTGGGTTGTCTTTATCTTTTATTGCGGGGCAGCTGCTTCTATTTTACTTCTTTTAGTGCTCAGGGTTAGATTAGGATTGTCAGGCCCTTTTTGTACCATGGTAAGATTCCAAAAAAAACTCCTTTTTACCCTGAAACAATAATACATGTTACCACCAGTTTATCTAAACCATAAATGAAGTATAGAAAGTGGAAGAAAATGTCATTGCAAGTGTTTATTTGCCTAATTCATTAGGTAGATTCAACATAGACTCTCAAGCCCAAAAGAATTGATGTTTGACCGACATTGTAATCTTTTTATGGCATCATCATCGCCATTATTTTATTTTGGGCTAGAGAAAGAAGACAGGTATAGTAAAACACCAATTGTGATATAAACTATGAGAGTCTTATTTTTACTGTCATTCCGCACGATGGTAGAATTATCGGTATGAAGCATGGCCGATATTTTGTAAAAGATCAATTATATGGTCGCAATGAAACCCAATACTGATTTCGGGTTGTTACAGGGATAGTAAAACACCAATTGTAAACTATAATCTTACGTCAGCTGTGGTGGAGGTCAGCCATTGGGCCATGCATTGAAAAGCAAGGTAGTGAGGGCATGTCATTTGGTGCGTCACCCACAGGGACCCACTTTGAAAAACCATTGGACATGGTAGTAGTTTTTGGCAGTTGGGTATCATCTGGTGTCCTTCCTTCCCACTATTTCCCTCTCTGTACAGTATCATCATATAATTCTCGCCATTATACATAAGGTTGGGCTGGAAGTAGTGAAGGCTGAATTGTATTCTCTCTTCCATTAGAGAAGTTCCTTATTTTAATTTTAGCATGGAAAGCTGTGGAAAAGTGAGAAAGAGTTCTTTGGCTGAAATATTTGACCACAGCCGCTGTGCCATCTGCCAGTCTATCTTAAGAAATTGCTGTGGTGGTCCACTCTTAGAGGGTTCTACAAGTGATTCCGCTGCTCAGATCAAAGAGGTACTGGTTGCGTGACTGACAGTTTCATCTGCTTTTGTATTTCTATCTTCTTATTATACTGATAGATTTGTCTCTATAGTTTGTCTCTATACTCTTTTATTCTATCTTGTCATGGAATGATCAAAATAGAGGTAGAGTGGAACGTCCTAAAAGTGCCATAAATATAAAGATTTCAATCGTGAGACTTACGGAAATACAGAAAAGATGATGGGTGAAATCTGGTGGAAAAAGAATAATTTCCAAACCCTAGAGAGTACATGTGAGGACTGGACTTTGATAGCTCTATGTGTGCTGATCTTTGACTGGCTTTGGTTTTCTAAGCTAATCCCTTGTCTTCGGAGGTGTGTAGATCTGCTTTGTTTGGCCCTTGTGAGCTCTCATTGATATATATCCTCTCCTTTGTAGTGGCCCTTTCTAAGTTTTACCTATCAAAAATAAAATAAAAATAAACATTTAACAGTATAGACTTACCATGTTTGCTCAGCCCAACATTTTCCTTACTATAGACTTAAAGGAATACAGTGCCCAGCATTGATTTGGAGGATCTGAGTCCTTTTGATCACCACCCATCTTTGTTATCTTCTGCTTTGGAATAAGCAAATTCTTTCCATGCATGTGTAAATTCTTATCCTTGTAAACCTTTCCGTTCAGTGGATGTCATTTAGTGATGAATAAATTATGTAAACACAATAATTCAATTACTGATTATCCAATCCATTCATTTCCTTCAAAGGTGAATGACATGTGCTCTTTGTTATACCATAACTAAACATGTTTTCTACCTGTCTAAGTTTATGGATTATTAATAAACAAGCTTTATTTTCAGAGACCAGGGTTTTACTTCCTAGAATTAAAAGCTAAACGTGTTTCCTTCCTTCGGTATGAATTTGTTCTGCAGATTATTGGGCTTCAATTTATGTGTATTACCATTTTTACGGGGGTATCATCCTATACCTACTGATTTTCTACCGATATGGTTTGCAGCCTCAGTGTCCACTCTATTCAACAGTATGTGAAGCTTGTGCAAATGAGAAGCACACGGAGCATAGTCAATATTATCTAAGTGGGAACGCTTTAAAGGTTTCTAACCTCGTGGAAGGTACAATACACTTTAATACAGATTAATAATGGCTTTCTTACTTTTTAGATTTAGGATTTGTATGCTTTCTACGGTGGTGCTGTCAAATCTTTGATGAACACAATCTCCTCTTCATGACTTTTTGCATAGAAATGAATTGTTCTATCCGCACGACTTAGGACGTTTCATATCAGATATTTTCCATCAATGATTAATATATAGAATTAGGTAATCTTCTATGCAAAGATTCCTGTATTATACATTACCTAAATAAGTAAATTAGCTAGTCAAAAATGCGGGACCCTCTAATTTTGGTTGCATTTCAAAATAAAATAAAAGAGCTATACTTTTATATATAAAGGGGCTCAATATATATTTCATTTCTGTTAGTAGATTGCAATTGTTTAAATGCAGTAGCTGGTTAAACTTTCAAAATTTAGAAATTATTGAACAGAAAATTATGGATAAACATTATTTAGTCCAGTTTTGAGTCACTTCGATGAACCATAATTTTTATGGAAAAAATAACCATAATCATTATTTTTATGGATGCGTGTAAATTGTGACCATAGCCATAGTCAAAGTACCCCCTCGTAAGTATTTAACCTTTATAATGTTCAAAAATGATGGATTGAGAAAGGCACTAAGTTACTCCGAAAGTTTAATGTAAGTTCATCAATACAGATGTCCTCCCTACATTTGTCGAATTCAGAAGAATGGTTGAAGTTATTATGGTTGGAACATTTATTTATATAATTTCTATTATACATGGTTGTGTAATATATACCAGGAAAGCAAGAAAACAAAGTATCAAACACAGACATGATACAGAATAATGGACGACAGAACGAGATTTATGATATTGATCACGATGAGGTCATTTCTCGCTCCTCTAATTTTTTTTTTTAGAAAATTCTAAAACAGACACCACCTTATTGTAGTTAATAGTTAACTGTGGCAGCAGGTTAAAATGGCAGTAAAGCGGTTGCAAGAAGCCATGGACCCGTTTTACCTTGACTACACAACTAGAGGAAATTGGTGGCAAGGTATAAGCTATAATACTTTTAAGAGAATGAAATATGAAGACAATATCTATTTTATATTGAAAAGTTAAATTGAAAGGCAAAACTTTTTCTTTATATAAATTTGAAAAAAATAAGAGATATTACATTCTTTTTATTATAACAATTAAATATAAAGTATTAAAAAATAAAATGATGATAAAAGAAATTAGAATATGACTTGTAAAATATATAAGAGATTAAGAAGATGGTAATATAATTGTGAGTGTGATGATGATATATAAAAGGTGTAGTCTTGACTAAGATGCGAGTCTTAGGTGATATCAAAAATCATGAGATTTGAATTGTGTTTTAGATAAATTTAATGATAATTTTTAGACTCATGAATATGTCACCAACATTATTTTCTGTTACAATATAAATTTATATTAAAATAATAAATTAAAACATTAAAAAATTAAACAAAATAATAATTTTATTTAAATTTATATTGCAAGAAACATCAATTTAATATGAAATCTGTTTTATAAATATTTTCAATATTCTATCTTTTATATTCATAATAATATTTATTTTTCACATATAAATAATAAATCTTATAGAATTATAACTTGGATTTTCTTGTTATAGGTTCTTTCTACTATTAATGTTATGAATCCTCAACTTTCTTTATCGAATTTTCGGGTAAGTTCATGGCTGCATTTTGAGTTGTACTTTTGTTTGGCTGAATAATTGGTTTATATTGTTTTAATCATGGCTCCTTTCGGGGTATTTGAAAGCAATGAGGGGTTTCTAATATTGCCATGAGTGACACATTGTGCCATTAAAAAGCAGATTTTGTAAACTAAATATGTAAATTTGACAGTATATGCATTCAAAATCAGTAGAATTTTTAAATTAAGTGAAACTAAAGAAGACACTATTCATAGGCAACCGCCACACCCAAAAGGAAAAAAAAAAAAAAAAACTTAGATATAATTATGGTAGCCAATACCTACTATATTTTATTACATATTAATTATGTTTCATTTTATTATCCTTTTCAAACAATTAATACATTTTCGGTCTTTAATGGAAATGAATTTTTTAAAGAGATTCAAATCTTTTTATTTTCTTTTATAATTATATAATTTTTGTGTTTTTACGTTTTATTTTATTTCTCTTTTAAAAATTCTTACTTGACTTGTACTTTTATGTCAATTTTAATATTTTTTTATATTTATTTTTAGAATGTTAATTATATTAAACATTAACAAACATATATACATATGCATGTTATACAAAAGTGGAAAGAGATCTAAGTGATAGTAGAGTGGATGTCAACCTTAAGATTGAAACTACTCTATGATATTGAAGTAGACATCAATTGTCATCAATTATTTATCAATTGATTTCACAACCTCTACCACTATCTTGAATGCTATCATAAGACCCTTACCGATATGATTACTTCTATTTACACATGATGCTATATGCAATACTATCCAATCTGTTTGACATCATACAAAATTTATTTTCTCCATTTTTAACTTCAAGATAAAAGTATAAATTTTAAAAGGGTAAACAAAAGATTAGAATTATCAATCCTTAAATTATTGTAAAGTTATGTTGTTACAAGTTCTCCATATTAAATATTTGTAAACACTTGTGATTGTATATTTGTAAATTTTTCCAAATCTTTCATAAATACAATTAGCACAACTTTTGATTTGTATGTTTCTCTCATTTCTTTTCTACCCTTCATTGACCCTTTTGATGCCACTTGAGTTATTTTCTTTATTTTTTTGCCTCCCTGTCACTTGTTATTCCTCCATATCCCTTTTTTCCTTGACTATTAGTAGATTAAATAAGGCTGCAATATGTAAAATCCTTCTAAAGTTGATGTATTTTAATAAATGGCAAAAATTACATGTGGGAGATGAACTTAGTTTACTCAGAACTTGGAATTGGGAAAGCAGGAGTATTTGATGTGAGTGAGTAATGTTTTCAGTGAGTATGAAATAGAGAATGTCAAAACTAAAAACAATAAAACTACAAATATGGCTAAAGGTATGCATCTATTTAGTTTGAGGTAACAAATTAAGAGATGTTAATTTTTTTAATCAATGAAAAATAATTAGTGGGTTCTTCATCCTTTCATTAATCACCATGAAATTATTCTCTACCCCGTGCAAGGGAATTTTTATTGTTGTTTTTACTTCTATAGCTGATAAGGACATCATTGCTGAAAAACTTTGGGCCTACAAACAAAGGTACCTTGTCATAAATCTCTAGTTCCCCTCATTCAACCCACTCATTGAATCTTTCTCCTACAAACCAATTTGGATCATATTACCTCACTCACCACTGCAATTATGGGATGGCAGTTTTTTATCTCCATGGGAAATACCTTGGGAAACATCCTTAATATCGACTCCCAAACCTCGTATTCTACACATACAACCTATGCAAGAATACTTGTTGAGCCTGACACATCAAAGAATCTACCTACCCACATTGAGCTTAAAATTCAAAATCAAACTTGGACTCATCCTCTAGACTATGAGGGTCTTCCTTTCGAGATGCGGGAGATATTTTTCTTTGGGACACTCTACTTCAAATTGTAGGATGGCAAAGCGCAAAAATGAGAATTCCAATTGGTGGAGAAAATCCCTCCCTAAACATCTTGTCGTTGACTCTAAGGAAGACCTAGTTTCAAACACCGATACGGAAGAAATGGCTGAATCAATTCCGTAATCCCCTTTAATAGAAATCACAGATCATGTAAACAAGGGGTAGTCCATTGGTGAAAATCGGAAGATCAGAAAAACTTAACCAAAAGTGCATGCAAAGAAAGGAGAATGTTCCTCCTCACTCTTTTTGTTTAAACAACACATATCATTCGATTCATAGATATTGAAGTTTTTCTTCATTTATATGAAGTTTCTTATGGGTGGAAAAAGGTTCATAACAAGAAGAAATATGTTCACAAACAACCCACTTCCACCACCTAAAGACTTTGTCTCTCTTTTTTGTCCGATTGTTCCTCTCTTGTTATTTTATTTTGTGGGATGACGCAATTGTGTTACTAGTCTTCGAGGTTGTGCAGCTTTTGAGTTATTGTTTGTTGGCTTCTCACGACATGATTGTCCTCGCCATTGTTCTTCAATAATTTATATGACTTCTCGGCCTTGTTTTTTGGGGTTTGGTCCCCACTAGTCTAAAAATCATTGTGGTTGTATTGCTTTATTTGGTTTATGAGTCCTCTTTTGTACTTCAAAGTATGGTCCCCTTTAAAACCATTTACTAATAATAGAATAAACAATATCATTATTGAATAAAGCTAGCAAAATAACCCAATATCTTTATAAAATCATATCTAAACAAACCATAAGAAGACCAAGCAAACAAGTCTTAGAAAAAAAAAAAAAAATTCAATTAAAAAATTGTAGCTCAAAGAACAAAATATAACATTGTGCATAACAACCTCGTAAAAATTGTAGAAAAAACAATCCAATAGTTTTAGCCATATGCAACCCAAATAACTCTTCCAAAACACAGTCTTCTACATCCAAATCTTAATACTTCTACACCTAAAATAATTATTTTATAGTACGTATTCAATATATTTTATTGTATTATCTCTCGCCTCTCTTTAGCTTCATCATTATCCTCCCCTTCAAAATACCATTCTTTAATATCTATGGTTCATTATCTCCTCCATCATACCCACAATCCTTCATTCTACTTGATCAATGGTTTATTAATTTTGTAGCTCTTCATTTTCTTCCTCCAGAGCTATATTTTCCTCTCATGTAGAGCTCCATGTTTCTCTTTCCGTAGCCCTTCTTATTCAATTATTGTTACACAAGCTTAAAAATTACAGGATCCTAGAAATTCCTTTACCCAATGTTATTTCACTCCTTTCTCCATATTTCATATCTCTTCATGTTCATCCTTCCATATATATTCTTTTGTTGCTGCCTACCACTTGTTTTTGTTGTGTTTCTTTCATTATTCATCATTATATCTTGTTTTTATTCATTTTATTCTTGGGTACCTACCACGTCAAAAACAAATTACAATTAATATATATATATATATATATATATATATATATATATATATATAAACACACCAAGAATTACTCATTCATTAATATCTAGACAACTTTTAACAATTGGGATACATTGTACAAATTTGTTTGTGTGATCCTTTCCATATTTGGCTTATCAATCATCTCACTAACAACAATATTATTCATGCTACAACCATCAATAATGAATTTTTGGCACTTACCTCCCGAATAAACAATCATCCTAGAAATATTATTCCTTTTATGAGGTTATTTTTCTTCATTTGTTTCTTTCAACAAGAGCATCTTCATCATGAGAGATTTTGTACACTTTATCTACTTTGTGTGATTGATTGATGTAATTCCATCCTTGTCTCCTTACATGTGGCTCATTTACTTTATTAATATTTTGTTTCTATGTGTGTTGGAATTATAATTCCATGTTCCCTCTTCTCTTCATTTGAAATATATCATTGTGAATCTTCTACCTATTTTTCACCCATTACATACTCTCCTTGGGGATTATTTTGTAATGCCCACATATTTGGCACACAAAATACAACAGAAAAATTATCGGAATAATTTTTTTGTCTTTAATTGCACGCTACACAACACCACATGGGATCCAAATAAATAAACTCGACATCACGTAGGACACTTACACAAACATGAACCCACTCATACAATAGATAACATAGGGTACACATCAATGTCTTACTCAAATGACGTAAACCAAGACAATGACCCAACTACGGTAAGACACACAGGATAGGCATACTCCACAACATGGCCTTTTTATGGTTTACATATTTATTACATTTATTTTTCCATTATATAACCTTATAGGTTTCCAATGAATTAAACTGGTAAGGGTGTAAAATTTCATTTTTCTAAAACTTCAAATACTTTATTTTCGTATAGCATTATCCTTTAAAAGAGAATGCATTGTTGGTTCCTTTCTCAATTTCCATTAATTATCCACAGCTCATTTGTTAATTAAATTCATTTTAAACACCTACGAGCCTCCCAATATTCATTCTTACGTTAAAGGTTTGTTTCTCAAAATATGTTTAATTGACGTTAAATTTTATCCTCGTTATGAAAAGGATCTAACAAGATGTTAAGATTCTATTTTTCAAGACGTATATTCGATGTTTAAAATTTACCTGCTAGAAAAGAGAAACTATCATGAGGTCAAGGAAGGAATTCTTAGGATTTAAGGGTGATTTAGATTCAAGATACCTCTTCCCATAAACATCCTTTCATCATAGTACCATATTTTTCCTATTACAGTTTGCTATAGTTCAACAGTTAGTTTAAGTTGATTTAACATTTACACGTCATAAATTTACTTTTTTGTTATATAAGAGTTTTTGTTGGCTCAAATGCTTGATTTCTCCAAGAAAAATTCGTATTATTTTTTCTTAACAACAAGAGAATTCCTAAATCAATTATGAAGACTTCAAGCATAACTTTATTCCTAAACAAATATCTTATTTACTCTTGTTTTCCATTACTCTTACATGGTTACTTTGGACTCTTATTGGCATTGTTTTAGAACAATTGTAATTCAAATGACACATAATTTACACTTAGGGATTCATGACTACAAGGAGTGGTGACCCTATACCTAACAACTCATTTCATCGCTCTTAAAAACCCAAGTATTAAAGCATATAACAAGACAACCCAACAACTATATGATTTTCAAATTTCTTCCAAGGAACTATTTAAATCGTTTAGTAAAATGCATCAGCGTTTCTTTCACCAATACCCTTAAGAGAGGCTCCATGATCTATTAACTTCAAAATAAATCATGGATGGGGAAACTACACCCTACGAGAAAGCACATGGTAATTTGCTACTAAGGGTCAAAATTATCTAAGAGGGACAAAGGGAGTTCAAATGCAAAAGTTATAAAATTTTATGCGTTTCAAAATCCTTCTAAGGTAATATTTACAATCATTGGTAGCAATACATCATAGCTCCTTTTTTCATTAGCATCATAAGAGGTCACTCAATGTATTACATTCATTTCTACTTGAGGGTTTCTACACCCTACCACAAGACAAAATTAGAGTAATCAAGTGTCCCCTGTCTTGCAAATCCTTCATGCCACTTGAGGTATTCCAAGACTAAAATTTCTCACTTTCATTTAACACTTAGCTTATAAAGGGTTCCATTAGGTTTAGTTTAATTCCAATTTCACTCAGAGGCTCTACCCGACTATAGATCAGTTTAAGGTGTGAAAACATATTTATTGCATTATTAAACTTGTGTAAGGGACAAAGGTGTAAATTTTTTACTAACCAAGGTGACATATTTATCTGTGAGGAACTAAAGAGATCATTAACATGATTTTAATACATAGTACAACTAGTGCACTAACTCCACTTGTGTCATCGAGGATCTTACGAAGGGTTCATTCAATGATGAAGGTATCCCAAACTATCTTCTTAAGAATATGGTTGACCACTAGGACACCAAGGTCCAACGCAAACATTGAACTCTAACTCATCCATGAAGATGAGTAGACCTATGACACCAAGAAGTGTTAGTCCTATTTACCCTATGAATGACAAGGTTACTCAACTGATCTATTGCTTTGTGCAAGGACACTTAAGTTATAGAAATGGTCTTTGAAGAATTTTCTTAAGTGTAGGACAAGAAGTCTAATTGTGAGGATTAAAGTATTTCTTAAGACATTAGGGTTTTGCAAACTAGATGTGACATGATTGAGAGGGAGGGTAGGAAAAGGTTGAATACTCACTGCATTTATATGGTTTTAAAATGATAAGGTACTTCCAAACATTTTGATTTTATCTATGAACCACAATAACTATTAGGCAAGTGATTGTTTCAATCATCTAAACCATGAGATCCATATTTAAATTCAAATGGGATTAACACCTATGAAGTGAATAGTATGCTTTTTACCCATTTACAAAATTCAACTATCTTCCTCGTTTATCTAGCTAACATAGTTATTCCTACATTAATTATGTGTCACTCTTATTAGTGTTGTAAGGTTAGATTTAACACAAGGAAGATACAAACAACATAGTTTTCCATGTACAATTTTTGAAATATAAGATTCCAAGAGGAATAATAGTCTTGAACACACTACTTTTGATAATGCAATTCTCTTTAATTCACTTTCATTTAAAATTTGTAATTCATATCAATATACAATATCTTAATGTCATCTCACTGATTACAACATATCACAATCTTAATCCTTCTTGTTTGGAGTACTTGCAACCAACATTGCGTCAGTCCTAGGACTGGTATGGAAAACCCTTACACTCAAGCACAAACAAGACATTCATCATTTCAAGTAATTTCAAACAAAGTACAGAGAGAGGTAGAGATAAGGAGAGATAATTTCCTCACACATTCACACTTCCACATTCATTTACATTTTTTCAAGAGAGAGAGTAGGGAAGAGAGAGAAACTATAAAACATTTTCTTTTTTATTCACAATATTTTGACCATTTCTCAATTCATACCCATTTTCATTTTATTTCAAACTCATCTACATTTTTAATCCATTCACGTTTCCAAGACCAACCAAAATTTCATATTTATTTTAAGAGAGAGAGAGAGGGAGGAGAGAGAGAACACTATAAATTACAAAATCCATTCATACAAAGTAATTGTAATGAAATTACTTGTATAATTTAGATTATGAGCATAAATAGAGAACCAAAGAACACAATATTGTAGATAAATTATCCCAATATGTAATTATAATAGCTTCGCCAAATCGAGGGGGCAACCTCTAAACCATACAACAAGACTCAAATGCTCAAAATGATGATCAACTACTACCTATAATCCCCTATATATACAATTCATATGTTATGGCCATCACCAAGGCTGACCTACTAAGCATGAGAAAGTATAAATGATATGGTAAGCCATAAGTCACCTACTCATATCCTAATATAAGAAATAGGTTAAGGGAGTAGCATTCCCTTCCCTTTCAAAAAAAGTTGTCATCAATGTGGAATGATCTTGGATATTGTTGCAGAAATCCTTCATCCTCCCAGTCACATATTCTATGCTCGGATTATTCCACTTGATCGAGATAGTCCTTAATGTCTCGGTTCTCAACCTCTTAGTACGTGTTTGTAGAATCTTCTCTCGGCTCTAAAATGGTTCTTCCTTCCTCATCAAATTCCGGTAGATCTATCTAGGCTACAAATCTCTATCCAAAACCTTCTTTAGGAAAGAAACATGGAATACTGGGTGTATGCGTGAATATTGAGGCAACTCTAGTTTATAAGCAACACTTCCAATTTTTGTAGAACTTGATAAGGACCATAATATTTAGGATCAATTTTTTTGTCCTTTTTCTGTTGCTTGTGGACATTTGCTTATAAGGTTGTAGACGTATAAAACCCAGTCACTAATTTCAAAATTTATTTCACTACGGTGTTGATCTTCTTTTGTTTCATTCTATTTTGTGTCAGTGCCAAATTCTCCTTCAAACCAGCCAAAACCCATTGTTGATGTTGAATGTGTTCCTCAACATCTCTAACCTTAGTTTTCACCCTCAAGGAAGAAGTGATAGATGGTGGATGGTAACCATATAATGCTAAAAATGGGATCATTTGAGAAGAGTTATGAAAAGATGTGTTATACCACCATTCTGCAAGTGGCAGCCATTTAACCCACCATTCCTGCTTATCGGATACAAAACAACGTAGTGCTACACCCTTAATCATATATCTTATATTGGATGTATATAGCCGACTTGTGGTTATCATAACTTCTTATCATTATGTATCTCTTTCATATATGTTATATTTTTATTAGTGGGTTGGCCTTGGTGTTGGCCATAGCATAGGAATAGTATATATAGGGGTTAGTAGATAGTAGTTCATCATCATATTCACCATTTGAGTCTTATTGTCTGGTTTGGAGGTTGCCCCCTCGAAGTGGCTAAGCTATTCTTCTTGCACATTGAGATAATTTATCTGAAATATTGTGTTCGTTGGTGTTATATTGCTATTGATAATCAGATTTATACAAGTAATTACATTACAAGTGGTATCAAAGCTTGAACTCGGCCCTGGCCAAAGATATCTTGTGTCAAACCCTAATTGTGAAGGTTCATCCATATCTAAAAATAGGGAGTGAATTTTTTTGTATAATTTTTTGTGGTGTGGAAAATAAGTCAAGTAAGCTTCCTTGAAAATTTTAAGAATTTTTACTTGATTTGCAAACGTTATAGCGGTTTTATGTTTTTTCATAATTAGGCTACCTAGGGTGAAATTTGTGGAATTTTTCAAAGTTATTTACATTTCTAGAAATAAGATTAAAAATTATTTTGAGTTCGTTCTTTTGAGTGTTATAAAATTTGTCTCAATTCCTATTGAAATCCCAAATCCTAAATTTTGACCTTGATCCTTAAATCTTACCATTTTGGGGCATCATTTGGGCCTTCAACAAGAGGAAAAAATAATCCCATCACTCGGGTAAAACACCGATAAGGATGAGATAATAGTTGAGGATTTAGAGTCGAAGGGGTATCTACAGAGTCCTCGGGGTTAGGGTTTACTTCAAATGACCATAAGGTCATTTATCTTGAATTAGAGTTGTGAAACATCGAGGGTAGAGTGGACAAAGAAAGAAGATGTAGAAAATATTGGAAAACGATTGGAGGATTTAATTCACCAATTTAGTTACAATATCATGGGTCATCATATCCCTCCTAATCAGCCACAACTCAATCATACTCATATTAACCAGGGTGGATATTTAGGTCAAAGTAATAGACAAACTAGCCAAGGTGGATCTACAAACATGACCAATCCAAATACAAACACTCTTCAAGATCATAACATGATTCCAAAAGTGGAAATGCATTAGTTTGATGGAAAGGATCCACTCAATTGGATTAACCAAATGGATTATTTCTTTGATCTTTATCAGATTACATCGGGACAAAAGGTTACCATGACATCGTTGTATCTTGAACCTGACCAATTCATTTGGTATCGATGGTTATGTGCTCAAAGGAAAAAGAGTGGCCTCAATGTTACATGGATAGTATTCACCGAAGAGTTGTAATTACACTATAATTCTATTGTGTCAGAGAATTATTTCACTCAATTAACAAATCTCAGACAAACAGGAACAGTCAAAGATTACATCCATCAATTCCAAAACCTTTCCTTATGGGTGGAAAATATTTCTGACGATAATTTGAATGACTTATTTTTGGGGGGTCTTAAAGAAAAAATTGAGATTGAGGTGCATATGTTTAATCCTCATAAGTTTTTAGACTCTATGATCATGGCACGTAGGGTAGAGGAAAAATTTCTTTCCAATAGGAAACAAACTATCAGTAATATCAGAGATTGTAGCACCCTTCCACCATCATTCCCTCGGCCACTAAGACCGACACCTCAAAAATTCAAGAAAAGAGAGCCAAAGGGTTATGGTTTAATTGTGACAAAAAATTTGGACCAAGACATAAGTGTGCTAAAAAGAAGTTGTTCTACATTGAGGGACCTACTGAAGAAGAAGAAAATGAAGAAGATGAAGAGGTAGAGCCAGAGGATGAATTAGGAGATCTGGCCAACAATATCATGCCATGCAATTTCCAGTATTATCACTCCCCAAACTCTCAAAGTAGTTGGATTCTTAAAAAAACAAAGGGTAACAATGTTGATTGATTCAGGGAAGTACTCACAATTTCATCAATCATAAGTTGGCGGTACGCTTGAACTACTTTGTTTATCTAGCTCCAAAATGTCAAGTCATGATCGTTGATGGGAAAATTGTTAGTTGTTCAAGAAAATTCCATAACATTAATCTCGCCATGGGAGATTACTTGCTAACTAGCAATATGTATGCCATTGTCATGGGAGGAGTATACATTGTGTTAGGAGTTTAGTGGCTTACCACCTTGGGAACCATTGAAATGAATTTCCAAGAGTTGTTCATGTAATTTTAGTCAGAAGGGAGGAATTTTAAACTAAAATTACCGAGAGCAAATTCCCATAGATGGTAAGTTCTCATCAGATGCAAAAATTTCTTAGAAAGGGTGTAGAAGGGTTTGTGGCACAACTATTTTCATTAGAAGCACATCATTCCAATACATTTATACCCACAGATATGCAAGTAGTTATAGATGAGCACTCAATGGTATTTGGAGAAATGCCCAAGGGCTCGCTCTCGGAAAGAGACCATGACCATGCCATCCACCTAGTATTAGGGAGTCAACCACCCAACATCAGACCTTATAGGTACCCCTATATGCAAAAGAGTGAGATTGAGAAGATATTTCAAGAGATGTTAGAAGTAGGACTTATTCATCATAGTCAAAGTGCTTACTCTTCTCCTGTAGTGATGGTACGGAAAAAGATGACAATTGGCGCATGTGTCCAAATTACAGGGAACTCAATAAGTACACAATTAAAGATAAGTTTCCTATTCCTGTAATTGATGATTTTCTAGATGAGTTACATGGTGTTTTTTACTTTACAAAACTTTATCTTCATTCTAGATATCATCAGATTAGAATCAGAGATGAAGATATTCATAAAACAACCTTCAGGACACATGAAGGACACTATGAGTTCTTGGTAATGCCTTTTGGACTAACAAATGCACCCTCTAAATTTCAAAGCTTGATGAATTCCATCTTTAATCCATTTCTTCAAAAAAAAAAATTAGTGTTCTTTGATGATATATTAATCTATAGCAAAACATGGGAGGAACACCTGCATCATGTAAATAAGGTGTTGGAAACTCTTGAACAACATCAACTTTATGCAAATCCTTCTAAGTGTTCTTTTGGTGTAAAGGAGGTTGAATATCTAGGTCATATTTTCTCTTATGAAGGTGTTAAAGTGGATCCTAATAAGATAAAATCCATGCTTAAATGGAAGGTTCCCAAAACCCTAAAAAATATCCAAGGATTTTTGGGGCTTACAGGTTATTATCGTAGATTTGTAAGGAATTATGGCAGCATCGTAGCACCACTCACAACTTTATTGAAGAAGGACTCTTTCCATTGGAACGAGCAAGCTACTATGGCCTTTGAGAAGTTGAAGGAGGCCATGTGCACCACTCCAATTCTAGCCACCCAGATTTTTCAAAAACATTCATTGTTGAATGTGATGCTTCAGGGTATGGTATGGGGGCAATACTCATGTAAGAAGGGCGACCCATTTCCTTCGAGAGCCACCAATTCAAGGGTAAGAATATCTATAAACTAGTTTATGAGAAATAAATGTTAGCAATACTTCATGTAGTGAAGCAATGGAGACCATATCTAATGGGATGACATTTCAAAGTAAAGACAGATCATGATAGTCTGAAATACTTCTTAGAGCAATGTTTATCATCATAATAACAACAGAAATGGGTCTAAAAAATGTTGGGGTATGATTTTGAGATAATATACAAGAAAGGGAAAGAGAATGTAGTTTTTGATGCTTTATCTCAGAAGGATGAATCTACCCAAGCATTGTTGTGTGTCATATCTGTATTACAGGAGGAGTGGATAGAGGATGCAAGGTCCGAAAGGAAAAATGACCAAGGTACATAAAATCTCATTGAGAATCTCCAACAAGATCCAAGCATGTCGAAAAGTTTGTAGGGAAAGGAGATATTTTATGGTATAAATATATATTATATCTATGTAGGAATTCAATCCTTAAAAATAGGGTTATATCTCGAGCTCCATGCTTCTCCAGTAAGGGGTCATTCTGGCTTCTTAAAGACTTATCATCGAATCAAGCATGATTTTTTCTGGGAAGGGCTAAAAGGAGATGTCCAAAATTTTGTGGCAGAATGCATGGTTTGTCAACAAAATAAGGGAAAAACAATTAAGTCCCCAGGTCTTTCACAACCTCTATCTATTCCTAGCTAGAGGTGGGAAGAGGTGTCCATGGACTTCATCACATGATTGCCTAAATCAAAAGGTAAAAATGTAATCATGGTGGCGGTGGGAAGACTCACCAAATATACCCATTTTTTGCCTTATCACATCCATTTGTTCATGAGTACAGTAGCAATGCCCTTCAAGGATACAATTCAAAAGCTACATGGGACACCAAATATTATAGTAAGTGATCGAGACCCTATCTTTAATAGTAATTTTTGGATTGACTTGTTCTCATGCTTGGGCACACAACTAGCTCATAGTTACTCTTATCATCCCCAGTCTAATGGGAAAATAGAGGTGGTAAACAAGTTCTTGGAGGGATATCTTCGTTGTTTTACATCAAATAAGCAAGTGAGATGGGTCCAATGGTCACTGTTGGTAGAATGGTGGTATAGCACCTCCTTTCATACTTCATCTAAAATGTCTCATTTCTTAGCATTATATGGGTACCATCCACCATCTATCACTTCATCTTCGAGAGTCCAACCAAAGGCTCAAGCAGTTGAATAACATATTCAACACTAACAAGAGGTGCTTTCTAGTCTCAGGGAGAATTTGGCCATGTCACAAAACCGCATGAAGCAGCAGGTAGACCAACATCGCAGTGAAAGACATTTTGAAGTCGATGATTAGGTTTTTGTGTGTTTACAACCATATAAGAAAATGTCCTTAAAAAACAAAAAAAAAAGGATAACAAGATTTCGCCTAAGTATTATGGTCCTTATCAAGTGTTACAGAAGATTGGAAATGTAGCATACAAACTAGAAATTCCTCCGGCTACTTGAATTCATCCAGTCTTTCATGTATCTTTCCTAAAGAAGGTAATTGGACAAACAATATCAACCCCAGGACTATGTTACCCTCAACTTGATGAAGAGGCTAGAATCATCCTAGAACAGAATGCATCCTTCAGACATGCACTAAGCGATTGAGGACAAGGGTCATCACTGAGTATTTGATCAAGTGGAAAAATCTAGACAATGAAGACGTAACTTGGGAGGATGCAAATAACTACGGCAGAAAGAAGATTCAGATCTTCTCAACATTGGGGACAATGTTGCTTCAAAGGGAGGGGCATGTTATGCCCTTAATCATATATCTTATATTGGATGTATATATTCGACTTGTGGCTATCATAACTTCTTATCATTATGTATCTCTTTCATATATGTTATATTTTCATTAGTGGGTTGGCCTTGGTGTTGGCCATAGCATAGGAATAGTATATATAGGGGTTAGTAGGTAGTATTTGATCATCATATTCAGCATTTGAGTCTTATTGTCTGGTTTGGAGGTTTCCCCCTCAAAGTGGCTAAGCTATTATTCTTGCACATTGAGATCATTTATCTAAAATATTGTGTTCATTGGTGTTATATTGCTGCTGATAATCAGATTTATACAAGTAATTACATTACACATAGATACCCCTCTAAGCATTTGTTGACCACTTCTGTTTGCCCATCAGTTTGAGGATGGTAAGATGAACTATGAGCTAGCTGAGTACCCAAACATGTAAATAATTTTGTCCAAAAATTACTTGTGAAAATAGGATCATGATCACTTACAATTATCTTTGGGGTTCCATGTAGCCTTTGAACTGTCTCCAAAAAATAATTGCGATCAGTATTTATTTGTAAATGGATGTGACGGGGGCACAAAAATGGGCATATTTTGTGAGCCTATCCAAAATAACATTCTTACCCTCTGAACAAGGAAATCCTATGATGAAATCCATGGAGACCTCCTCCCATCTCTAGCTAGGAATTGGTAATGGTTGTAATAGACCTGGTGTCTTAATGGTTTCACCTTTATTCTGTTGGCACACCAAACACTCTGATACAAACTTTTGTACATCCCCCTTAAGTCCTTCCCAAAATAATTCTCTTTTTATTCTATGATATGTCTTCAAAAACCCAGAGTGTCCTCCAACATGTGATGCATGTAGCTCTGCAAGAATATTATGCTTCAACTCAGAATATTTACACAAGAATAACTTGTCCTTGTACCATAGGGCATTACCTTTCCACTCAAATTTGTTATATTTTATAGAGCCTTGCTTGATATTCTATATTAGAGATTGTGTATCATTGTCCTGCTCCCATTCCAATCTTGCTTCATCCACCCAATCGGCCTTCAATATGGACATTCCAAAAAGTAAGGCATGTGCAGATGTATCCCTTTTGGATAGTGCATCAGCCTACTACATTTTCTATACCCTTTTTTATATAATTTTAAAATCAAAACCCAACATTTTTGTTTCCTACTTTTTTGTTCCTCATATGATAACCTTTTCTCGAAAAAGTATTTGAGACTATCATGATCGTTTTTACCTTGAAGTGTCTAGCCATTAAATAGGGCCTACATTGCTTTCCGCATGAAGAATAGTCATCATTTCTTTCTCATAAATAGGTTTGAGTAGATGTTTTCCTTTGAATTGGTAACTCTCAAATGCAATTGGTCTTCCTTCTTGCATTAGAACTGCTCCCAATCCTGATCTCGAAATGTCACATTCAACAAGGAAGGTTTTAGAGAAGTTCGGAGTAGGAAAAATTGGGGTGGTGCACATGGCTTCCTTCAACTGCTCAAAGGATTTAGTGGTTGTGTATGTCCAATGGAAGGCATCTTCTTTAGAAATGCAGTGAGTGGAGACGCAATTCTACCATATCCCCTAACAAATCTTCTGTAGTACCTTGTTAGTGCTAGGAACCCTCAAATATTTTTGAGAGTTTTAGGCCTTGGCCATTCTACCATAGCTTTAATCTTCTCGAGGATCAACTTTAACACCTTCGTGGGATACAATGTGACCCAAGTAATCTACCTCTTGTACACCAAAATAATATTTGGATGGCTTTCCATAGAGCTTATGTTTCTCCAAAACTTCTAAAACTTTATTTACATGTTGCAAGTTTTCTTCCCATGTCTTACTATACATCAATAGTTCATCAAAGAAAACTAATACACTTTTCCTTTAAAATGGCCTAAAAATGGTGTTTATCAAGCTTTAAAATGTTGAGGGAGATTTTGTAAGACAAAAAGTCATTACCAAAAACTCATAATGGCCCTCATGAGTCCTGAAAGTTGTTTTATGAACATCTTCCTCTCTTATGCTAATTTGATGGTACCCCAAACAAAGATCTAATTTTGTGAAATAAATAGCACCATGCAATTCATCAAGTAAATCAACTAGAATAGGAGACTTATCTTTGATGGTGTACTCATTGAGTTCTTGGTAATTTGGAAACATTTGCCATGTTTCATCCTTCTTACGTACCATGACCACTAGTGAAGAATATGCGCTCTGGCTATGCCTGATAATACATGCCTTCAACATTTTCTGCACCATCTTCTTGATCTCACTTTTTGGGAATATGGGTATCTGTATGGTTGATGTTAGGTGGTTAGCTCCATGGAATCAACCAAATGGCATGATCATGATCCCTAACTGGTGGTAGTCCCTTTGGAATTGCATCAAAATAAACAAGTGAGCATCAACAATCTTCTAAAGATCGGGTGGCATTGAAGACTTTGTATTTTGTACTCTCGTAGAAAATAGCTTTGTTACATGATCTATCTACTCCTTTCTGAGAACCTTCTACATCTGATGAAAGCTAATAATTTGTGGAGACTTAGCTACCATCCCTTTCAAGTGTATTTTCCTTCCTTCTGAATGAAAGCGCATGAACAATTCTTGGAAATTCATTTCTATAGTACCCAAGGTTATGAGCCATTGGACACCCAAAACAATATTTTCCCCTCCCATATAAATAGCAAACATAGGCGAGTCTAACATGTAGTCTCCCATGGAAAGCTTGATCTTGTGGCACTTTCCTGTGCACTTGACCGTCCCACCATCCGTAATCATAACTTGCATTTCGGAGCTGGGTAAATAAAATAATTGAGGCGGGTAGCTAACTTACTATTTATGAAGTTATGAGTATTCCCCAAGTCAATCAACACCGTCACCTTCTATTTTTGAGATAGCCAATAACCTTAAGTGTTTGAGGAGTACTAATACCTAACAATGCATGGCAAGAAATTGTAGGTTGGTGATCCTCTACTTCATCGCTTCACCTTGGTTCTTCATCCTTTCCTATAATTTCAGCTTCCTCATCATCTTCATTACCTCCTTCAATATATAACAACTTCTTCTCAGCACATTTGTGTCCCGATCCATATTTGTTATCACAGTTAAAACATAATCCTTTTTCTCTCTTTTCTTCCATTTGTTGAGGAGTCAGTCTAATTGGTCGAGTGAATGATGGGGAAGGGGTACTACGGTCTCTGGTGTTAGTGAAAGGTTTCCTCCTACTGCAAATAATTTTTTCCTCTGCTCTACGTGCCATGATAATAGAATCAGAAAGCTTGAGTGGATTAAACATACATACCTCATGCTCAATGTGGTCCTTAAGACCCCCAAGAAATAGGTCATTCAGGTTCTCTTCTGTAATATTCTCCACCCTTAAGGATAGGTTCTAGAATTGATGCACATAATATTTGACTGATCTTGTTTGTCTTAACTTTGCCAATTGACTAAAGTAATTATCTGAAACACTTGAACTATAGTGCAACTGCAAATCCTCAGTAAAAATTGTCCAAGTGACACTACGACCACTCTTCCGTCAATGAACACATAACCATTGATACCAGATGAATTGGTTTGGTTCAAGATACAGGAATGCCAAGGTCACCCTTTTTCTGATGGGGTTTGATGTAACTCAAAGAAGTTCTCCATTTGATTTATCCAATTTAATGGATCCTTCCCATCAAATTTACGCATCTCCACTTTTGGCATCATGTTTTGTGGTTGTGAATAAGTTGGATTTTGATTGGGCTAGAAAAGTGATCCAACATGGTTATTTTTCCCATTATTTTGAACTGAAGATCCTCCTTGGTTAAGTTGGGACTAATTTGGGACATATTGTTTACCCTTTATATGTTGCATGATATCATCCAACCGCTAATTGATTTGGTCTATGTCTCCTTTATAGGCCATCTCAGATTGTACATTTCACAGTTCATACTCAAGTTGGCTCACCTTATGATCAACTGAGGTAAATCCTAGTGCTAAGGAATCTATATTTACCCCTTCTGACTCCAACTCTTATATCACTACCCCATATTTATCTGGGGTTTTACCCAGAGTGACTGGATTCTTTTTGGCTCTTGTGGAAGGCCTCGTCATGATGTCAAACTCTAGGGTTTAGGGTTTTGATACAAATTCAGTCAAATAAAAAAAATACAAAGAAGATACTACCAATTTTTTTAGGGCTTTCTGAAAAATGTAAAGAACTTGGAAAAATCCACAAATTTCAGCCTAGTGAGTGATTTTATGAAAACCCTAAATTTGCAATAAATTTTGCAAAATGAATCAAAAAAATCTTAAATTTTTAGGGAATCTTACTTGGAAGCATCCAAAACTCTGGTAAAACAATCTCCAAAAAAATCTCTCTGGTTTGCAAGATATATCAAAAACAAAAAATTAGGTTTTTTGCCCTAATTTTGGCTCATATCGTAGCTCGATACCACTGTAATAAAATTACTTGTATAATTAAGATTATGAGCATAAATAGAACACCAAAGAACACAATATTGTAGATAAATGATCTCAATATGCAATTAGAATAGCTTCGCCACTTCGAGGGGCAACCTCCAAACCATACAATAAGACTCAAATGCTCAAAATGATGATCAACTACTACCTACAATCCCCTATATATTCTATTCATATGTTATGGCCATCACCAAGGAAGACCTACTAAGCATGAGAAAGTATAAATGATATAGTAGAATGATATGGTAAGCCACCAATCACCTACTCATATCCTAATACAAGCAATAGGTTAAGGGCGTAGCATAATTGATTAAATAATACTCTACACACATTGTAACACTATAAAAAGGGTTCACAAGTAATTTACAGAACCAAAGGGATCCTCGAAATATTTTCTATCTTAAGTTGTGAGTGTGCAAAATTGACCAACAAAACTAAATTACGTACAAGTATGGTTTCCAAAACCACTCATTTTAAGTTCAAACATAAATTTCATCAATTCCTACCTACTCCCCTATAAACAAATAACTCATCAAATTCGATGTAATTTGATTACGTTAAACAGGATCAATTTATGAAGGTGACTTTGAGACCAATTATCGTAAACACATCGAACACTTCTATTTTACGACAACCAGGGTGGCCCCAACATCCACTTGAAACTCTAACTTACGAAATTATTTTTATGAAATTGAGAGTTGGTTTCAATTCTCACATAGGAGTGCTAGAGGTATGTTTATGCCAAATCGATACAACATTCAAAAGTGAAAACTGATCACAATTTCATAAAGTGGGAACGTCACCAAAAGTGATTGAAGTGTTAAAAGGGTATATAATCTCAATAAGGTCACCACGGCAACATGTGTTGTGTGTGTGTGTTGTTTTTGTTAGGGATTCCCATGGGGGGGATTACCTTTGAATGTGACCAAGGGGATTTATGTATTTATTAATGTGGTTCCTTTTTATTATTGTTTGCATGTGTTTTTTTTGTGATGCATTTACCCCTTTCATTATTCTTTTAATTTTAGAGAATTAATGTGAGTAATCATATTGTTAAAATTAATACATAAATCAAATTTGGGATATAAGAAACTAATTATAGAAGTTATTGACTTTTGTATTAAATGTTGTAAGTATGTGTAAGTGATGTATAATATGTGTAAGAGTTTTGTAAGTCAGATTTTGGAGTGTGAAACACTCCACCTCCTTGGAAATTTGAAATTTGTCCTTGGAGGCTAATTTTGGAGGCTTGTGGGACAAGTAAAACTTGTCCATACCTCTTAATTGTATTTACCAACCATACCTATGGTTGGAGGGTTGATTTTAGACCTTTTTAATGCATTTTTATAAGTCAAGTTGCATGTTTTAATTACACTTTTTTCATGTTTTAAATTTGTAGTCCTTATGGGGTGTGGGCTTGGTTGGAGTGTGTAAGTAATTTGTCATATTTTCACCCACCTATTTATTATGCTTGGGGGAATGAATTTGAATTTTGTGTTGGAGTTGAGGATGTGTGATGTGGCATCCTACATGGATCCACCTCATCCTCTTCTCTTCCCTCTTCCTTAAATTCAAATTTTCTTGGCTTGTTTTGGGTTGTTGAACTTTTGGAATGCTTCCTTGGGGTGAATTTTCCTTGGCTGTTTGGAGCTCTTGTTGATTTTGGAGGAGATTGGAGAGAATTTCATACTTGGGCATTACTGATTTTGGGATTGTATTTTGACATTGAAAGCTTGTTATATTGGAACAAAATCTACCATGGAGAGGTAGGAGCTTAGCTCTTCATATATGCTTTTATTTCTTTTTATGTTTGTGTGAATGGTGAATGTTTTGTGTGTTTGTTGGCTAGTTGGGTAGACTACCTAGGAATGGTGTAGGAGAAGGCTATGGGGAATCATTGAGGGGGGGCATAAGGGAATGCCAGTGGCATCAGATTTATTGTGGAGGGAGTTTGGGATTGGGATCCACCATGGAAAAGAAATAGCTTGCATTTCTTACTTTGTGGGGGGCATAAGGTAATTTGTGGCGAGCATAAGGAGGGATTGTAGGGGGCATAAGGATATGTGAGATGATTTATATTGGCGGTTTGTTATAGGTGGATACCCATTTCCCATTGGGAGGCATAAGAAGCTTCCCCCATAGTTCTTGCTCCTTTGGCTTGCATGGTGAAGCATGAGTTGTGTGTGATGTTTTCATGTGGTTGCAAAATTGTTGTTCTATTTTGGATTGTGTTTTTGATTCAAAATGTGCATGTTGAAATATTTCCTTGTGATGTGGAAGCATGTTGTTGCCATGAGTTGAAATACATTTCTTATTGCATTGTGGTTGGGGCTCGGGGGCTAATGAAGAAGGATGGCTTCTCCTCTTCATTGGATGTCTTGGTTGGGTGGAGATCGTTTCCTTTCCCTACTCCTATTGTGATCAAATTGGATGAATGAGAAGAATGCATGTTGTTGTTCTAGAGCAGAGGAGAAAGACAGTTTGACAATACCTTGTGAAATAAAAATCCCATTGTAACCTTTCCCACTTGAAGTGGATGAATTTGTAAATTTTTGAAATGGAAAGATGTTGTTGAGCTATGAAATTTTTAAATTTGAAATGTAAATATATATATATATATATATACTTTGTTTTGTTCATTTGAAAGAAAGAAATTGAAATCTATTATTTGCATTCAAGGAATTGAGAGATGTAAAGTTGTATTTGAAATCAATAAAGGATTGCAATACCTTTCTTCATTTTCATTGTTGCATTGAAATATGATCTTTAAATGTTATTGAAATCTCTATTTGAAAGAAAGGAATACGTATGAAGGAATTGTATTACTTTGTTCTTTTGAAAATATGACAAAATTGGAAATCATACTTTGCATTTTAGCTATTAAATGGTTTGTTGAATCAACTAAATGGATTTGACTAGGATTAGAATGAACTTCCATACTTGAATGATGAAAAAGTTAGATAGACCCTTTTTAATCTGATCTCTGTTTTAAAATTTAAAACTGGAAAATACTTCTCTAAAATGCAGTTCAAGCCTGCAAACAATAATCAACATTGAAACATTAAAATTGAACATGCCAGGGTATAAATGAGTTCAAATTGACAAAAAAACACTTAAGGAAATATTTTAAAACATTGCAAAATCAGCCCAAACTTTTCACAGTCTTTTTGCTGTCAGAAGTTGTAAAAATTCAAATTGGAAATCAATCAAGCAAAATTACCTTCCAATACATCCTAAAATTCTTTTTAGAATAATTCTCCATGTCTATTTGACATGTTGAGAGAGGAGGAAGATCAAATTGAACAAAATTTATAAGTTAAAATTTACCAATTTGCTTTTAAAAATCCTGCAGCCGTTTTCTTAAAATTGACCCCTTAAACTTTATCAAAATAAAAATTAATGATCTCTATGCAAAGAGGGCATTGAGAGCTTTCCATAAAGTCCTCGTTTGCCCAAACAGAGCTCTCTATCAAAATGTATGGCCCTCTGAAGTTTTCCTTCCTTGGCAGAAATTTTAGAAAAATTTTCCTTGGCGGGCCCGCGGCCCGAATTTTTCCCTTAAAACACTTAGAAAAGATTTTGGAAAAATTTTCTCCGTCGTTGCCCTTGTGCGATATAAGAGGTCGCCACATGGCACCACGAGGTGTTCGCAGAGGGGCAGACCTTTTTTTAACATAGTGCATCCAGAATTTTTTGGGAAAATTTTCCAAGTTTTTCCGCCGTTGTGCCGGCCAAGACGCAACCAATCGTGTAATGCCACATGGTCTCACGAGGCAAAGGCAGAGGCGTGACACCTATGTCAACCTTAACGCTTTTAAAAATTTCTTAGGAAAATTTTCTTAGTTTTCCGCCTCTCGCCGGTGGCGCCAATAGAGTGATGACACGTGGCGTCATCTGGGTTAGGTGGAGGTGTGCGGGAAATTTTTCCCTTAGTGTTTATCGACCCAAAAGGCTTAATGCCTTAAACCGCTCCGACGGCCCGACTTTCCGCCGAGCTTCCCCAAGCCGACACGTGTGCTCCTCGGGCTCACGGACACACGGAGGCAAATTGTACTTTTGCACCGAAGAGGGAAAAAGTACTAAAACCCTTCCCCGCTCCACCGCCCCATGCAAGGGAAAATTTTCTCCCTAGGCCCGCAAGCTCGCCCTTGGGAAATTTTTCCTCCCAAGGTTCTGTCGGCCCATAACTTGAGTTTTATGAGGAGTTAGGAGGACTTCTTTATATCATTGGAAAGGTGAGGAAATTTCCTATCCAATGGAAATAATTTAGGAAAAATTTGAATGTGTTAAGTGTGTGAAAAATTAAATTGAAACTTTAGGCCTGTTAGAGAGTGTGTGGGTGAGGAATTTACCCTCTGAACCTAATTGAAACTTCTAACCCTAAATTTTGGACCTTGTGACTCTAATAATTGTTAATAAAAGAAAATTATATTCTAGTGGATTAGAATTGTTCTAGAACTTGTTAGTGATAGTTGTTGCCTTGTAACTTGGTAGTAGACTCTTTTAAACAAAAAAAAAAAATTATTCCATAATTTTTCCTAACTAATCCTAGGTTGTTTCTTGGGTCTCAAGTGGGTTGTTTTTCTGGGCGTTACATCCACCGGAAAAATTTTAATCATGACTTCGATAAGGATCCCATTATATTAAGCTTTGTTGGTTGTCCACACCCTATTTCACAGCTCCTCTAGGTGTAGGGAAGAATGAAAGAGCAGAAACTTGCAGAGACATTCATGGGATAAGCAGGAAAGGACAATGTCAATGTCTTAATAAATACAACTACTCCAAGTAAAAGACGATCAGCCTAAGCATCACGTCTTTGGCCAAATTTAACGTTAAATATTTATTTTTCTAAAAAATTGCTAAAACAATGCGTGGTGCGGTGGTTGGTGGGTGTATCTTTGGTGTTGCAGAGGTCCGAGTTTGAATTTTGGTGTGTTAGTTGTGCTAACATACGTGATCATTAGTCTCATCCAAGAAAAGATAAAGAGTGGGAAATACGAAGTGGAAGCAGATTGTTTATCGTAAGAATGGAGCTGTAAAGGTTAGAGTGCATGTAGCATAGGTGCACAAAAGCGAGAAAAACAAAACGACTATGGCTAGACACTACACCCAAATGAAACGCCTCCCAATCCTCAATTTTATTCTTCCGCATACAACGAAAAAACAATGGTAGGTAGTAGTTTCTTTTCTTTTCCTCCTAGCACCAATTGATCTCGCCCGATATAGATACAAATCCAATAGATCAATTTGTAAAGGTAAAATGAGGAGATATTAGGGATACAGATTTATCTCGTGAGCATATTTAACCCAAGATGAGATTGATTTTAGGAGGGCTAATAGCAGAGCTCCCTTCAGCATAGTTCCCCAAAGCCTGTCATGTTCTTCCATCGCTGCAATTATCCAATCACTGCTAAATTTGCCACGTTAACTTGGGTTTCATGTTATCAACGCCTTAGGATTTGAAATAAAGTGCTCGTATTCTTATGCAAGGAAATGACGGGCCTTTAAGCTACTTAGGATGGGTCACTCTCCATGCTAGCTTGTTGGCTCCTTCCACACGCCATGCCTCATCTCACCCACCAGCGCATGCATTCCATCTTTTTTTTTTTTAAATCATTATTATTATTTGATTTTTTTATTCGTTTTTATTTTATTTTATTTTTTTTATGGGCACTACATATTTCCTCTTCATTTAGTCAATGTGATCATGACTACTAGTAGTAGTTAATTACCCTTCATGTGTTTTCTCTTATCTATTTTTCCTTTTACCATTATACCATGTGCAAACATTATCTTCCCTCTTACTACACCTTGCAAATTCCAAAAAACTTCTCTTTGACCTTTAATGCACGTTGATAGGATTTTGTATTTTAACACATTTTTATCATACTAAATTCATGTTTGATATAAATATGAATTTCATTAACATTCCTTAATAGCTTATCTTCACCATCCTTCATGAAAATCTCTTGAACCACTCAAATGAACTCTTATGTATAGTTCTCCTCTTTCTTATAAATTCTTATAAGAACATTCTCAAATTAATGCATCAACATCATTTATCAATGAGAAATCATGCATCAACCAAAAAAATGAGTGCTAAGAATTGTTTGACTAATCTTTCATGGTGGATTGAGCTGTAGTAAATTTAAGTCTCCTAAAAATGATACGGGTACATTCCCATTGATTCCTGACCTCGCAGCAAACAAAATTTGCCTTGCTTCGCTTTTGCGCGGATTTGTTCTTTATATTATTGACCGACTCGTTTCAGGTCGCGAGTTCGATTCTCGTGCTGTGAAGAATAAGCGAACGGACACTGGATTGACGAATACGCTTTCTTTTGGGTTGCATGACACGTGTCTTGCGCATTGTTGGACGATGACTGTCTGGGACGGTTAATCTAGTGCGATTAAGATCCGTGGTCCGTGCAAAGTTGTCGGTCAGGGGGCAAAACAGCTATTTTGTAGAGCTTAATTTAATTACACCCAAAAAGTGTCATAGAATTTTGAAATAGTCAACGCCCAAAAAAACATCAAAGAATTTTGTTTTTAAAAAAATTAAAATTTGAAATTAACCGTCGAAAAGAAAAGGAAACGAAAAATATTTTTTGATCGTTACAAAGACCTCATTAATAAATTGCATTCATGTCATGTCTTGCAATTATTAGACTAGGTCAATCTTTACAGAGGTTATATTTTTATATTATTAAATAATTCATGGAGATTATAAATTGGCCGTCGCGTTTTAAATATGCAAGTCGTATGCAATGGTTGTATCATATATTTACAAATATTTTACATCTAAAATCACTAAAAACATCTAAATGGCCGTCAAAATTAAACCCTGAGAGGAGATATAATCTAAATCTTGAGAATTATGGACATTCTTGGATGTGACCAATTGAAAACGAATACACAGTGCCATTCTTATAGTATTGCCTCACCCACTGGACCAAGTATCATAGATGATATGAGTAACATTTTTAGTTTATTTTTGTATTAAAAAACAATGGTTACATTAAAGTAGTGGTATTTATAAATTTTGTTTATTGCCTCAAAAAGAGATTTCTTTGATTTCCTTTATTGCTCGTACAATTTCTTGCATTTGATCAAGTCTATTAGTTTGCGGTTTACATATTATTTCTATTATTACGTCGAAGGCATTTGCATAATTTTAAGCGGCTTGCCTCTCTGACAATACAGAGTAAATCTCAATGAATGTAATCTAATCCATGTGTGGTTGTTGATTTAAGCAACCTTAGTCGTTGAAGATATGTCTTCTTGTTGTTTTGCATTCATACATACTCCTTGACATTTCCTTCTTGATAACCATGGTGCCCTACCATATTCATTGCAATCTCTACCATTTTATTTTCTTAGAGAATTCTTTTGTCCTGCATACCCCCTTTCCACTATAAATTTACCCCATCCTACTAGCACTAACCACACAAATGATTTGCATTTTTGTATTTGATTTGAGTGTACATTAATGTGAAGTATAACACAAATACCAAATATTATTTGGGTGTTTTTATTTAAGCCATGGAAAAGGTGTGGTGCATGAAGGTATTTAATTCTCATTTTTTTTTCTAACTTTTTATTGTTGTCTTCATCTTATATAACAAATCAAACATTGTCCAATCAAAAATCTTTTAGTCATTCTTAGTTGGGTTATGCCCTAGAGCCTATTGGATCTTCCCCATTTTTTATTTTGACCCCATTTAACTGCAAATTGCACTCATGTGAATAACACAAGTGACATTTAGATGATAAAGTGGAACACAGATAAAGGATCTTATTTGGGTCTTACAATTTCAGTTGTGTGATAGGTGCGGTACATGTAGGTATTTACTTTTCACTATTTCATTTCCATCTATCCATTTATTTCTTCGCCTCTTCTAACAAATCAAAAAAACTTTTTCCATTCGAAAACTTTGACGGAGTACAAAATTGAAATAAAAATAGTTGAGCTCGACTACCAAATAAATTCTACATGTCCCTCATATAACTAAAAGTTGCAAGGGCTCTATTTTCAACGAATTTTTATGCCTCACCTTTTTTCTTGCAATTAATCCTACATTTAATCAAGGTTAAAACTATAAAAGGATGGTACTCGGTACTACAAAAAAATCTAACCTATTGAATTTTCTCCATTTCTAATTTTGACCACTTCAACCTCAAATTACACTCACATAAATAATCGATCCTCAATCTAAAACATTTACGATTTTCCTCAATTTTTTAGTTCGTCCCCTTTGAACGTATATTGCACTCAAATAAATAATGCGACCAAGATAGAGAAAATTCAGTGGAACACAATGCACTTCTCCTCCCTCTTATCCCATCTTCTTTGCCCCCATCCTCTCCCTCTTGTTCGCTTCTTTAAGTTTTAATTGTTCGCTCTATCCCCTTCGACATTCCCATCGTACATTTCACGTACGATTGCTAGTTAGATAGGTTGAGCTTCATTTTAATCTGGTTAGAGAACCTCAACGTCTAGAGGTATGTGGACATAGAGTTTTTCTCTAGTAGCAATTAGATAAATGCAAGTAGATACATTTTGAGGAGTTTGCGAGTTATGAGTAGAGTTTTATGAGTGAACATATCTCTAAAAGTGGATTTATATTGTAACACTATATAGTTTGTAGTTTAGATGTATTTTTGTAATCTTGGTATTGAATAAAATACTCAAAAAAGGCTTGTTCTCCATTTGAATATGAATTTGAATATGAATTGTATGTGTGTATATGTAAATTTATAGGATCTATGGTCTAAGGATGTTCTTTATTTGATTTTCTAACCTTGATGGCATTACAAAAATCAAATTTTCAATGTTTTGAAGAGGAACGTGTTACACACATTTTCTTTATTTTCTAAATTTCTAAGATTCCACAAATATAAACTTAAACCTAGATAGGTTCTCTAGTTTGGTTGATATCCACAAGATACAAACTTGCTTACGCGAATTATTTTACTTCTTAAATCTTCAAATCAAAAAATTTCAATCTTCACATATCCATCCCACAAAATGACATGGGACTTAAAACATTATCTATGATTAATAAATAAAAATGGTTACGAGACATTCCAAAATGGTTTATCATTATATGTTGTCATGTAACTTTGATCACAATGTGACTCTTTGAATTCGATCCATGGCATCGTTATTATAGTCACGGTGCTTTAATTTATATCATGTTTCTTTGATGTCTAATTTCTTCATGGCTTCACAAACAAGTGTGTGTCATTTAATCAAGCAAAAATACATAATGTGAACCCTTAGTGTTGTATGCATGGTGGTGCATATATATATAAGATTATATTGTCTTGTGGTAAGTTCCCAACCTTCTCCATAGAGATATGAGTCCACAGAAAGTGTACAAATGTTATTCCAATAGAATAAACTTGAAATTACTCATGCCCGAAGCATTATAACACATGCTAACCTTTTATGTAATCGATTTAGTCATTTGCTATGACCGTTAGCATTGCATTGGTGTTCATTTGATGTTAGTAGCCATACTTATGATCCTTGTGACCTTGCACAATGCATCTAATATTTGCACCATTGACTAATGACACTATGGTGTTTTGCACATAGCATAGTGTAACACAATGTAATGTAGTGTGTCATGAATCCACTACGATCTACGAATTTGAAAATAGTATTTTTGTGTTGTACCTAGATTATATTATAACTTCTATAAAGTGGTATAAAATTAATATGATATCATGAACTTCATGAGTTTATTTTCAAGTGTCACAATTAAACTTGACATATAACAAATGTATTGTTGTTTACTTTAAATTTCTTATTTATAAGTAACACAAAAATTTGTATGACCATGACTGCTCCTATATCAAACAAAAAGAAACCAAATTGATGAAGAATAGAAATAATAAAACAAATATGGAATTTTTTTCAAAAAAACCATACTTATAACATTTAAAATAATAATCAACAAATATACATACAACCTAATGCCAAGGAAGTAGGATTGAACATCTACGAGATGATAGCTTTTGGGATCAATAAGAGATTTCCAAAGTCAATTTAATTTCAAAGTCTTCGCTAATGGCCATAGTTCACAAGTTAATGTTTACTTCTCAACCATTAAACGCAGTGACAAGTTAAGATGCATACAATTTTGAAGTTGTTCATTGAAAGCGGATTATCACCCACCCTTTCCATTGAGAATATATTTGATATGATGGCGTCCCATTATTCTGGAGTAGTCAAGCACTGGTCACTTTGTTTTAGCATTTGCTTATTAAATCAAGAATACTAGCAGCACGCAAGACTAAACAAATAGTATCCTGGCCAACAATCATAGCCCATTCCCCAATTTTCACGTTCATAGAACCACTCGAAGCAACTAATTTATACTGAAAAACATTGTTATCACCATTTTTATAAACCATTAAAAAGTTGATGAAAGTTAACTTCCATTGTAATCTGGTTACATTATCATCATCTCCATTATTTTATTTTGGGCTAGAGAAACAGGAGAGCTACATTAAAACAAAAATCTACTATCCAGAATGGGAATCTTATCTCTACCGTCATACCCCATGCTCGTAGAAGTATTGGTATGAAGCGTGTTAAATATTTTGTAATAGGTCAAGATTATGGTCGTAATGAAACCCATTAGTGTGGATTATATGTGATGGATGTCAGCCATTGGGCCATGCATAAAACAACAAGGTAGTGAGGACATGTCATTTGATGGGGTTTAGGCGTCACCCACAAGAACTCACTTTGACAAAGAGTGGATATTACTTTTTATTGGATCATTTGATTGTAGAAATTAGGCAAATAAAACAACAAACAACAGAAATAAAATAAAGAATACTGCAAATAAACAAAGTATTCCAAACTCAAATCAGCACTTTTGTGCATATATATCTTCTTCCATGTCAGAGCTTCAGCTCAATACAATCTGTGTGTGTGTAAAAACACTTACAATTTCCTCCAATATATAGAGGTCTTTCATCTAACAATAGAACACTCAACTCTAAAAATAAAACATCTTTAAAATAGAACTATCATCTACAAATAGTGCATGCTTTTGTTCATGCAAACAACGTTATTTGTTTTATATGATTATATCCCAAAAATAACGACGTCTAATTAAAACTAACCTATGCATAGAAAAGCAAGATGTTTTTGTTTTTCCTAATGATAACAAAAACATTGGCAAGTCTAATGGCGTGTTGGGGCTTCTGCAGGGTGGTCCGGTCAATGGAGGTGATGTTGCCTCAGGGGATTTTGGCTCGGCCCTTACAAGGGGGAAAATCCATACCCTTTCCCACAATTTTTTTCCCACCTAGGCGTCTTTCAAAGAAGCACTACTGAGGAAAGGTATTAGAACAAGGGATTGACGGATCCCAAGCATTATAAGCCTATGGCTTATGCAAAATCTAACCCATCAGTTCGTTTTAGTGAAGAGGTGGTGAAATTTGAAGCTTTCTTCAGGAAATATGGATTGATTTTCAAATTCAACAATTTTTATTAGGCGTACCCTCTCTTCATGCTTGCATGTCCAACCATTGGGGCCCCATCATGGAAAGTAAGATAGTATTGACACTAAAAGAAGGTCACACTCCCCTTTCGTCCCTCGACATATAACCACCATTTTTACATTTACCTAGCCATGACCCCCTTCACCCCACTAATATTAATTTAATTAATCTAATTAAATTAATGCATCATCCTCACTATATGTATTATTTAAATGTCTTATTTAAATAATATCTACACATCTGATTCACTTAGACACCTCACCAAGCTAACTCAACCTAAGACCTATTCTTAGCAAGTTCCCATAACTAACTAAGACTTACCCAAACCCTAAAAATCAATGCCTACATTCCCTCTAACCACATTCCCGCATGCACACAAGAGGCTCCGAGTCTAATCCGCAGGATAATGACACAAGATCAAGAAAATCGGGAGGATCTCCTAATTTTAGTAAACCTAGGAAATCCCTCCTTGGCCGAGCGTCAATTACCCCTAACATCGCCGGTTAAGTCGGACCTCCGTCGGTTACCCCTTTTAACCCAAAACAACCTTATTCTCAAGGTTGGAACTTGGAAGTTGGAAGTTGGAAGCAAGAAATTTGATGAGTAAGAACACATCTCATAGAGATAATGCATCTTCAGAGAGTCAATTCAATGAAAAATCACATCGAGGAAGGAGATTGAGCATCTTCTCTCATGCACATCCATCCCGACCACGATCTAATCTATCAAGCAAAGAGGAGTGTGCATGCATCCCATGAAGAAGATTTTCTTGAGTTGGTGATCACTTGCGACCTTCGAACCCATCATCAGCACCTCCATCCTTCACACACAGACCTTAAGAATGAAATCCAAGTAAGTATAATGTCATACTTCTCTGGTTTATTTCATTTCACCATTATTTTATCACCCATTGTTTATCTTGCTCCCTATTGACCTTCTCCAACATTTTCACCTCCATAGACCCATTAAAACCTCGTAAAAGCCTACTTCTAGTCACCCAATACCCCATTCCGACCAACCAAAATCCTTTGTGTAATCACAAAGGAGACCAAAACCCTGTTCTGTGACATTTCCAAATCTCACAGTAACCAGTGCTAGTTATACCTAACCGCTGTCGGTCACCCCTGACCGATGCCGGTCTCTGTGTTTTCCCACACAGCCTTAAACAGAGACCTACCCACCTAATTTTACCTCACCCTCACTCACATGTGACCTACCTGAGACCTTTATCAAACTGCTAGAACCCGAACCAATCATTTGACCTTTGGATTCTATTCTAGCTTAGCCTATTAGATTAGATCTATTTTCTTATTGTGTTTTTAAGTGAGATACCTAAATCATTTTAAAATAACAATAGGATTTACTTTGTTTACACATTAATTTTTTTAAAAAGTGGACTGATAGCCATCTAGGAAGTATCATACTTCTCGGATCTAGCTCATGCTAGGCAGTTCACTGCCCATATTGTTTAATTCCTTCTGGTGGTCTTGTTTTCATTACAGGTAGTTCCTCCTAGCCAAAAGGAAGCTCTCACGATCAATTGTGGATTTAGAAGTCATACACGCGCAACAACCCATCAACCGACATTTGAACAGGTATTCCTCCTACACTCGTTACCCTATCTGTTTCATCAACACTTCAAAGAAACAATCTAAGAAAAAGGTGAAACATTTTGGCATGCACCCGGTGGGACCCATCCGGGGTTCCTTGCATTTCATTCATTCCTAGGAAAAAATTGTGTGTTTGTTTCCTTTCTAAAAGTGTACACACTAATTTTCTTCCCTGGTAATCCACATCTCTTCTTTCTATT
Organism: Taxus wallichiana var. yunnanensis; assembly: GCA_018340775.1. Classification (NCBI taxonomy): domain Eukaryota; kingdom Viridiplantae; phylum Streptophyta; class Pinopsida; order Cupressales; family Taxaceae; genus Taxus; species Taxus wallichiana. Next base: position 314,328,498 of record CM031237.1, read on the forward strand.
TGCTCTAAAGGAAACTTTTCTTTTGGTGTAATTAAAAAGAATCATTTCTTCATGTTTTCTGCATTGTAGTGAAAGAGCATCCCTCTTCCTCTTCATCTTATTGTGTCATCAATTTCACATTTTGATTTGGGTTTAAAACAATTGCATTCCATTCTGATTTATTGCATTAGCTCACATTAATTGAGGGCAACCTATATGTTGGAGGTCATGACCAGCTGATGGTTGACAAACGAATTGTAGAAAAGCACTTCTATCCTTTTCTCTTTCTCTGAGTCTTACCAAACCACACAAAAATTCAAAATACATACATTCTTAAACAACATCTTACTTGGAAGAAGTTGTAGGTGATCACACGATCACGACACAGTGGGCACCCAGCTCACTACTCTGTCGAGTCATACTTCAGAGCAAAGCCCCCCCCACCATAACATACCTGAAACCTCACCCTTTAGATCTCCTTCTTTGTAGGAAGCCATCCTCACCAAAAACTCTATTTCACAATTCATGTGTCAATCCCTAAATAGCATAAGCTAAACAAACATAATAGAAAGGGCACTCCTAGGATCGCATTTTCTTAGTGTTTTTGCTTGGCTTGTGTTTTGAGGTGAAAGATCACATTCATCACTTTTTTTGTTCATCCTTGCATGCTCCTCATCATAGCTGGTGTATTCCAGCTTCACCTGAGTGTGCCTGGGCCATATCATCATCATTTCTAGAATTCTGGGTCTGATTCCACATCAGATTTTAATTCACAACCACTTTCTTTCATCACTATTTCAATTTCATAGTAACCGTCATCGGTTACCTCTGACCGCCATCGGTTAAACCCAACCGACGTCGGTTCAAGGTCCTTTTCTAACCTACTCAAAAGGACAGTTTCACTTCACTTTTTCCACTTTCAGTCTACTTTCACTTGTCATTTTATTCCATTGACATTTTTTCCATTGACATTTGGCATACTTCGATTTTACCTACGCCTCGCCTCATTGTTTACTCATTGTCCATTTTCTCTGAGTGACTAGAAATGGTTACCCCCGACCGACGTTGATTTTCCTAACGGCATCGGTTATCCTGTTTCACATTCCACCCACCATTTGTTACTTCATCCATTTTTATCACGATTCACTATTCTGTTGTTCTCTATATTTCATTGACGGAGAAAGCAGCCCTACTTGATCAATCTTGGTTCACATGGTGTGCTAACAGAAGACAAGCGAATGCCCTCATGTTCCACACCAGTTGCCAACCACTCCCACCTAGTCCTTCACCACCTTTTATTTTATCACTAGCCATGGATCCCATCCAGCCTACTACTATCGCTACCGGAGATGAGGAGTTTTCATGACTCCTTGACCAAAACCCTACCGCCTTGCAGTTTTACCTCTCCCACTCGTCCACTCAAGATGCCTCTGGTCAGTTGATATACGGCATGTCCGTATCTATCCCCCGACTCTCGCACCCACTTCCGCATTGGCCCCATCGGCTCCGTGCTTGCACCTGCATCCACCTTACCCCGGTCGTTTTAGCGGTTAGGTTCTATACCCCCATGATGCGCGCATTCATTACCTTTGTGGTACCCATTACATCCACCATACCCTCGTGACTACCCCAAACACAACCTCATCCCCCTAATGTCTCATACATACTTGTAGCTACATTCCCACCTCGATATCGGTGACTGACCCCTATCCCATTTCAAAACGTAGTTCTTTCCATTCCACAATCATTAGCCCCTATTGCCACTAGGGTTACTACGACCCTTCCATCCCCATAAACATACTACCAACAACCCATTGTTTCATCTATTATTCATTTGGGTACGTACCCCTATTTCATTGCCTTCTTCTCCACCACCTTACATGACAGCCCCATACACTGGAATGCCACCCCCATTATATGCCCAAAACCGACCTCCTCACGCTATAGAAGCATCCGATCATCTGACCCACGATGACCTAATTAAATTGATGTTGGACAAGATGCGAGACATTGGAGGCATCGGTTTTCAGCTCCCTGCAACACTCTCACCTATGATGAGATTTTGCAACGAGCCCTATTCACCCATCCATTCCTATCCATTCATACCATGTGCATTGGGAAATGCCTAAATTCACCGCTTGATAGTAAGGAAGACCCACAACAACATTTGCGCTCATTCAAACATGGGTGTTATCTGATTGCTCATGATGATGCCTTGCTTTTGAGAACCTTTCCCATGTCCCTCACTGGACTGCATTAGATTGGTATAGTGGGTTACCCAAACACTCTATATTCTCATTTAATTAGGTAGCCCAAGCTTTCTTGGATCATTTCTATCAATATCGCCAAGAAGGTTACCATGACCGATCTATATTCCACATGTCAGTACGAGGATGAATCTATCGCATATTTTGTCACTCGTTGGCGTGCTGATCAATCAACTTACCTTTAAGCTGCCCCTGGCTGAACTCATCGAGCTCTTCACACGAGCTTGTGCAGACATATCTCCCGACCTTGCAAGTCGAACTTTCCAAACATTCGATGAGGCATTCACTATATGACACGAAAGTTAGAGATTTGGGCCATCGAAGAGAAGAAAATCCAATTATGAAATAAGAATTTAGCATTCAAGTCGAATGAAACCTCTTCTTCTTCAAACCACCTGACCAATTATTCAAAGGCTAAGGGTACCGCTAATGCGGTGGTACTCAAGGCCGGCCCGACTCATCCATCAATCGGGCTACACCCTCATCTAATCTATCACACTGTCAGGCTTTTTGATTAGACAAGAGCGGTGAAAATATACCCCAATTGGGGAACCTTACTCTTTGTCTTAGAAAAGCTTATCAAAGTTGGAGCCATCACCTTCCACCCATAAAACCACACACTTTGGTTTTGACCTGCTCGCCCCATGCCCGTATGGTATAAAGAGCATGATTTCTGTAACTATCACTTTGAGTGAAGGGTCATAGTGATGGCAAGCTGCATCACTTTGAGAATATTGTCAAGAAATGCTCAAGAAAGGTGAGTTAAGCGTGGATAATCCCACGCCACCCCCAACAAAATCTACAAATCTTGAAAAACCATTTCCCAATCATGCCCCTTCATCTAATCAAACCGGTGAGACATCCACTCATGATACCCATACCCGTGAGGTTCACGCAATCTTTAAGGAGGTACTATCACCTCTCAATTACCTCACATCCCTTCCATAGAGGAAATCCTAGCCCAAAATCCTCCTTCCACATTGGAACCAACCTCCACTTTTCCTTCACCAACAGAGGAACACCTTTCATCTCCTTCATCACCAATGGAGGAGTCTTCCACTAACATTGAGCCCCTCTCCACTAAGCTTCTCACTTAGAGCTTTACCCTCTCATGCCTAGCCTCACCACTTAGAGAGCCTTTACCTCACCATAGAGTACCTCCTCCTCCCCATAAAGGAGCACCCATTACCTCCTCCACCCCACAAAGGAGGCACCTATTATCTTATCCCCCCATAGAGGAGCTCCCATCATCTCTTCCACCCATCATAGACCCAGTGGAGATACCTTTACCTCTTGATGAGCATTCTCCATCAGCTACCCAACATCCAACAGACCTACTTTCAGCTCTCTTACCCACGGAAGCTGAAGCTAGCCAATTCCCTGTCTCTAAGATGCATTTTACGGGAATTCCCATTAGGTCCTCACTGACTCCACCTGAGACATGTCATTCTCACGTTTGGCTGATCACTTAGATTATGTGGATAGGGCTTTATTATGGGGGTGCCTCTTACTCCTGTCTCAACACGGATGCGAGAGATCTCTCGATGACATCTCCATATCTACCCAAACACATTTCCACCCATCAAACCAAACACAACTACTATTGTCATGTGACCCCTTCCACGATACCTGTTAGCACTCACACCACACCCTTACCCATAACCCGACCTATACCTAAACCCAAACCCATACCCACAACATTTACCTCCACTAAACCTATTACCACTTTAGGGGTCACCCCGACCACCAGCCTTACTCATCCACCTATTAAACTAGATTTAGCTACATCCTCCAACGTCAATACCACACCTACTCGACACCCAAACCAAAGAAACAAACTCATCGACCTCATACCCCAACCGCACCAATCACACCCACACTTGTCCCATCTACCTTAAGACCTCAGTTGCCCAACATGGTCAAGCACCCTTCACCCATCCATAAACCAATAACACAACAACCCATTCCTTCCTCACAAACCTCTAAACTTCCTAGGCACACAACACGACTCATACCCTCACCTGTAGTCTCTTTACCACCAATACCTCCAATACCTTCAGCTATTGCTTCACTACCCACTACACTTAGTCATTGTCCCTCACACCCCAAGCATGACCCATGTCATCTACCTTCATAGCACCCTCGTTATCCCCGTGGGTAACTCGCCCTCTTCCTCCATCTGCTTTTCCTTCTAGACCTCATACACCCACATCACCTTTACCCAAGAAGGTGCTGACCCAAAAACAAAACCCCACTACCCCACAACAAGGTAGTCAAAACAACCCCACACCCTCCTACCCATCCATCTATTGTACCCCTACCCAAACGAACCCGACCGATACCTCAAACCACACGGCACCTAAACCCATAGCTTGACCCATTCCTACTCTTCCAAAAACAATTCCCGACAATAACCAACCACACCTACACCCAAACCACATTCACTTCCCATTGTGATCCACTAGCGAGGGTCTATGCCAAAATTTTAACCAACCTCCTCGAGACTTTTGTTATCACATTACCGCCACTCGACCTTTGACCCCCTCAAACCCAAGCCAAAAGGGTTTGATGATACTAAAATTTTTACATACCATCATGTGCCAGGGCATGATGTGGAGAGCTGCAAGGCCTTGAAAACCATCCTTATCCAATTGTGTCCACCAGAAACCAACTTTGACGATGATGACCTTCTTGACGAGGATCCTACTTCACCTACCCATTCCCACACTTCCCACTCAACAACCACAACCTCCACCCTCACAGCTCCTAGAACCACACACAAAATTTGAAATTAACATGGTTCGCATCAGAGAACTTGCCACGCCACCACCCAAATGTCGTTGTGCCCAACTAACCTCAAGGATTTTCTCCTCTAGTAGGTTTTTCCCTTCATGTCGTTATACCACTTACCCTACACCTTCTCCATTTTCCAACTTCCCTCAAATCAACATGGTACACGTCACTATGTGTACGTGAAGGGCAAAGAAAAGGTAGCTGACCCACTAACCAATCCTATACCCAACATACCATCTGTACCCATACCTAAGATAACTATCTACGGCCCCACATACCCCATTTCTAATGGTGTCACACATCGCACCATGCTCAAACAACTACACCAATCTCCCCTCAAAATGTCCTTATACGACCTCATCCAAACCTCAGAATCCCATCGTCAAGCTCTCATGGAGGTTCTTAATCTATTGAGGTTTTACCCAATGACCCTACACCCGTAGCCTCCATCATCACACCCCATCATGTAGCCTCTCTCACCAAATTACCACCTTCATCCTCACCTCACCTTGTTCACCAAGTGGCCTCCCTTAGCTTCTCAGAGGAGGAGATCGTGCCCACACAAAATGATGACCGGACCCATCCCTCTTCATCTTTGTCCACATTGATGACATATGGGTACGCCGTGTGATGATTGATGGAGGTGCTAGCATTAACATCATTTCATCCCATGCATTTTCTCAAATGCGCATACCTGACAATTACATGCATAAACATCTAGTCATGTTGCGTTCATTCAACGATGTTATCACCTCCACACTAGGCATTGTCATCCTTCACGTTCACGTGTGGGCCCCCTGCACTATTCAGAATTGTTTTATGTTTTGGAGGGAGAATTCAATATAACTTGTTGCTTGGTAGACCCTACGGATCCATGTCATGGGTTGTATTCCTTCCACTTTGCATCATTTGTGTAAAGTTTGAACATGAAGGACACACTTATACCATTCAGTGACCCATCACCTTTCAAAACATACGACATGCTTTACCGACCTAATGATGTGCTCATACTGTCAAGCCATCTACCTCACCTGACCAATACCACTTCACTACACCTCCACCTACCTATGCAGTGCCATTTACTTCACCGCACATACCTCCTCTATTCCTACCACTACTACTTATAACCTCCATGGCTGACCCATTAGTTGCCCAATCATTAACTCCACCTCTCCGCATTGACCTTCGACACATCATCCATACCATCTACCTACATACCAACCATTGATCCCTTGGAAGGTGTTTTCAATGCCTCACTCACTGGGGAGTACTTTGCCTATATAGTGTCGACACATTCCTTACTGCACTTGCAGTATGGAAGCCTTCACCAACACCCTCGCTATGATCACCGTATAGGAGAATGCCTCCTTTATGGTCCTCCTCATCTTCGTACTAGTCTCACCTATGGGGGACTTGATACTACCACTTACACACCTGAACCACCATCACAACCCCGCCCATTTTCGTTGACTTCCAATCACTTACCAATCACTGTTTCACCCACACCTTCCTGCACAGCTATGTGTGGAAGGGTTTTCATTTTGGCTTTTATGAGCAAGGCCACCATACCATTATTCCATGTACCACCGCAAACATAATGACCGTAGTGGTATCGGCTTCCCCAAACCTCCTACCAAACAATCCCGCATTGAACTCATTGCAAACCCTAGCCCTTCTCCACCTTCATCACCACCCTCACCTGTGAGTGATGGATCTGAATCTATCCCTCCTAACTTTTTTTTTTCATAAACACCATTTCCTTGGGGCCTTTGACTTATCAACGTGAAGGTGAGGCCCCTTCCACTCTCCCATTCTTGTATCCTGAGATGATCGATGATGACACACCTACCATTAACGTCGTTCAATGTCAGGATGATGAATCCATACTCACCTACCTTGGTGCAGAAGACTCATATATTCATCGGTCGTTACCCTTTGAGACACAAACCATGTTGAATGAATCGACTATCGAGATCAACATTCATACTCAGGATGACCCGCACATCCTAAAGATCGGACAATCTTTAGATGTTGCTGAATAGGAAGCCATCACTTCTTTTCTAAGATCATAACCACACTTTCACTTGGTCTTACGCAAACATGCTTGTTATTGACCCCACCATAGTGGTCCACAATATCATAACCATTCCCGATGCCAAACCTATCAAACAAAAGCTAAGGAAAATGCACCCTCGCATTTCTCTTCTCGTCAAAGAAGAACTTCAGCGCCTTCTTTCATTTCCTTCATCTTACCCATTGATTATCCTCATTGGATTTCTAACATTGTCCTTGTTACTAAATTAATAGGGGGACTCCGCATTTGCATGAATTCCGTGACCTCAACCTCGCCTGCCCGAAAGATGACTTTCCCTTGCCCGGTATTGATCAACTAGTTGACCTCACCTGCTGGTCACGAGATGCTCTCACTCATGGATGGCTTCTCGGGTTATAACCAAATTTTGCTTGCCCAGAAGATCAGCACAAGACCACATTCATTACCCCTTGGGAACCTTTGCTATCGAGTCATGCCTTTTGGCCTTAAAAACGTTGGTGCTACATATCAGTGTGTTATGACTTACATCTTCCATGATATCATGCATCACATATTGGAAGATTACGTGGATGATCTCTTGGCCAAATCTAAACATCGCGCCAGAGCACCTCACTGTCCTCAAAACCATCTTTGACCACCTCATTAAATATTGTGTCATCGCCTTAACCTAAAAAGTGTGTCTTCACGGTTCTCTCAGGAAAACTCCTGGGATTTATTGTTTCCCTGTGGTATAGAAGTTGACCCTGCTAAAGTCAAGGCCATTCTAGAAATTCCTCCACCCACTAACCTTAAACAACTCTCATAGCCTGCAAGGTAAATTGCAGTCCATTCGCCATTTCATTTCACAACTATCTAATCGGTGTCAACCATTTCATCATCTACTTAGGAAGGATGTCTCCTTTAAATGGGATGATGACTGTCACAAAGCTTTTGAGGCCCTAAAACAATACCTTCTCCAACCACCCGTACTCATTCCACCTAAAGACTATCAACCTTTTTACCTATACATATCAGCCACCGATCATTCCTTGGGGGCCATGCTCACTCATCGCGATGAACAACACAGGGAGTAGGTGGTTTATTACATAAGCCATACTCTTTTGGATTATGAAACCCCGTCTGACCATCTAGAAAAGATTTTCTTAGCCTTAGTTTTCGTTGCCACCAAACTCCGCCATTACCTACTCAACCACAAAACCTATGTTGTGACCAACACCGATCCTTTACACTTCATGTATGCCAAACCTTATCAAAATCAGCGTGTTGCATGATGGCTTATGCTTTTAGCTGATCTTGACCTCAAATTCATTCACTAAAAGTCCATTAAGGGCCAGGATATCACCGACCAACTATCGACCACCTATTGGTGACGCACCTGGTTGGCACCTATTTTACCAGGGGACCAACCCTCTAATTTTGACTTTCCGATGATTTGATTCTTACCCTTTCCCTGGACGAACCCCCTTACCAAATGACATTGTTCTTTGATGGTTCCAAGTGTCAGCGTGGGGGTGGGGTTGGTGTTATCCTCATTCCTCTAGATGGAGAACCCATGCCTTTGTCTTTCAAACTAGACTTTGAATGCACCAACAATATTTCCAGTATGAAGCACTCGTACTAGGTCTCAGGCCGCCTATGCCCTAGATGTCAAATCAATCCACATCTTTGGTGATTCACAATTGGTCATAAACCAAGTTAATGGTATGTACCAATGTCGTAACGAGATACTTCAAAAGTATAAACATCATGTAGACATACTTTTGACCACCTTTGATCATTACACCCTTCAAACCATCCCACATTCAACCAACAAATTTGCAGATACCATGGCCTACTTAGCTTCCCAAATACCCGCTTCCCTACCGGTTCCAAAATATTTGTCTTTGTCAATGCCTTCATTCACCTTCTTATTTACCTCATAATGTTTACTCAATCGGAAATGACACCCTGACCCGAGTGACCTTTGGTATAAACAATACTCAACTACCTTTCCCTCTCCATCTTACCTCTTGATCTCACCCATGTAACGGACAACGCGCCTTCCTTAAAAAGGTCTCTCATTTTGTTATCTGGGGGACTCCTCTATAAGCGCGGCTTTGATGGTATTCTCTTACGATGCCTCACAAGTTCTGAAATTCCTTATACCATTAAGGAGGTTCATGATGGCATATGTGGAGGTCACTTTAGTGGCCTTGTTGTTGCTAAGCGTATTCTTCGCCTAGGCTATTACTGGCCGACCCTTAACCATGATTGTTGTGACTATGTCAAATGTTGTGTGAAATGTCAACAACATTCCAACCTTCATCATACACCCAGTCATGCCTTATAGGTCGCTCGTGACCTTTGGCCCCCTCTCGATGGGGTTTGGATCTTGTCGGAGAAATCAATCCTCATTCTTCCCAATGTCATCAATGGATCATAGCTGCTACCGAATACTACACAAAATGGGTGGAAAGCCATACCGCTTATCTCCACAAAATCTGAAAAAATATGTGAGTTCATTAACCATCACATCATTTTCCGCTTTGGTGTCCTCATCACCTCATCAGCGATAATGGAAAACAATTCAAAAATAAAACACTGCAAAAACTTTGACGCGCTTTCGGCATTGACTTAGTTTCTCATCACCTATTACCCACAAACCAACGGCCAAGTTGAATCCACTAACAAAACCCTCAACAAAATTCTCATGAAAGTGGTTGACAATCTTTGGAAAGGATTGGCATACACACATTCCTTTTACCCTATGAACATACCGCACTAGTATTCGCACTTCCACTACGGCCACACCCTTTTCTTTGGTCTATGGTACAGAGGTTGTTTTGCCTCTCAAAGTCAGATCCCCTCACTCCACATTTCTCTCCATGACATGCTTACTGATGATGAATTTCGTCAGGACCGCTTAGCACAACTAGAGTTATTAGACGAACGTCATCTTAACGCTCTAGATCACCTTCAAGTTTACCAACAACGTATCAAACGTGCTTATGACAAATGTGTTCATGAACGAACCTTCCAAGTCGGTGACCTTGTCTTGAAAGAAAATCAACACGTAACCAAAGCAGAAAAAAGTAAACGAGGAAAATTCGCTCCTAATTGGCTTGGACCATACATCATAACTCATACCTATGGATTGGGTGCTTATCGTTTGTCCTCACTTGAGGGTAAACCCAAACTGAGCCCCTTAACGCATTGCATCTTTGACCATTCTATTGTTGACTCGTTGTCCTACCTCACCATTTGTCTCTTTACAGGCTCGTCCCTTGAGCTCTATCCACTATACACACCTCCCTAATGATTAAACAAGAATCATGTGAGTACCATCACTTGTTATCTTCTCTTGAATATGTGTACCATGCACTTGCACATAGCATGATTCTCATGGATACTTTTCATCTACCTTTAGATGAGATCCATGGTCGTTCCTCCCTTGCCTTTTGAACAAGAGTCCTATCCTTCACCTTGGTCTTGTCCATGATTTCAAAGACCTCAATAGGAAAAAACTCCTTGAGTCAAACTTATAATAAAAAAGATGACTCCCTCAAAAGGACATCTTCCTCTCGACCAAATTGCTACTATAAATAGATTGCTCCCTCGAAGGACAGCTATGTGAAGCTTTCAAAAAAAAAGAGAAAACCAAAGCTTCCCACATCGATCAACTTCACGAAGACCTCAAGGAGTACCATATTATTTATCCCATATAGACTTCCCGCATCGATCATTCTATCAAAACAAAAACACTTTTTAGTCATGGACTTACCCATTGTGACCTCGGACCTCTTGCCAAAAGACCTGTCACTCAAACATATACAATTAACTACCTTTCACCCACCTTACCATTTCCACTCTCATTTCCTAAATCACCTCAAGGGACATCTTGGACTTTTGACATTTGGTGATCCTGTGACTACTTTCACCGTAGAACAGTTAATCATGCAATGCCTTTCGGATCTTGTGTTCATCACCCCCTTCACGGTATGATCTACTCGGTATGATCCTACCCAATCAAGTGGCTTTATTACCCCCTCTTATCTTTTAACCATCTTTGTTTACATTTTGATTACCTTATACAGGACTTGGTCCTCGATGCTTACCTTTGGGGTAATCCTCCCCTTTCGCTATAATCACCTTCACCTGCAACATTTTACCTATAATCTACCCACACCTATTAAACCTAAACCCACTACATGCCCACAAACCTACCAACTCATTCTCATATTCTTCCCTAGCTCATGGGAGAACTACATCGGCCTGAGGTCCCTTTTCACTAGGACTATGTAGGTAGCACTTTGAGGGCATGGGGCCCTTGGAGGTTAGCTCGGCCATTCTCTACCCTAAACAATTCATCAACCATGCCTAACTCACCATTTACCCCACATTTCACTTAGTTCCCCTTTTCTAACAAAATTGGAAACTAAGCCACATACATAACAAGTTGTTTACCATTTTATACATTTGTTACACCTACCATCTCTCTATCATCACTATGCATAGATTATACAACATTTCACATATGACCCATAGTATCATTCATTGCAAACCATAATGAATCATGCCTAAACTAACCTGACTCAACCATGCCTAACTAACCTACCACTTAACTCGATCCATGCCTAACATGCCTGACTCTATAAACCATGCCTATAACTCGATCCATGATCCAATCCATGCCTAATAACCTGACTCGATCCATACCTACACTGACCTAACTCCATCATGCCTAACTCACCTAATTTCAAACCACATCAAAGTAACAAATCCATATCTCATCTAACACAAGCCATAAAACCAATATCTCATAAACATATTAATGCATCACAAAATACCATGAATCTCATCATATAAATCAATAACTATGTATCTCAAAATACATGTCTATCTCATCATGGCCATCATCTCAAAAATGTCGGCATGCAGGCCGATATACAATACAAAATTTCATCAACACGTAGGTTGGTCTCATATATACACAAAGAATGAATGAATCAATACAAAAAATCTTGGCACACAAGGCGGTATATGCTCACAATATACAAAAAATCACTCGTACATCCTCCATTTTCTTGGCACCGTAGGACGATATGTGATCAAAAATACAACTATCTTTGCACTTGTAAGGCATATATATCACAAATAATCACTATTATACATCAAAAATCAGGGTGGCCGCATATCAGACATCTCGTCGGATGTCCTCCATCTCTATATCACCTGCACCCTTGGCCTCATGTGCCCCTGCTAGCACATCACCTAGCTCTCTGGTCACTGTGCATTGGTGGCCTCTCCTTGATTGGGCCTCAAAGCTCGCTGACCTCTTGTGCTCTCCACACTATGTGTGCGGGATCTCGTCCTCTCACTTTAGACACCTGTTATGCCCTGTACTCTCGTATGAGAGGAAGTCTATCATAGCTACCATGAGCTGGTCTGATAGTTTTGCACCTCACCTAGGGCATCCCGTAGCCTAGATATAGGCACGGTCTGTGGTGGTCCATAGGTCTTGGCCCATGTACGCCTGCGCCGCCTGTAAAGCTGGGACCAACTCCTACGCTGTGGTGGTGCCCCGCCTTGTGTGCTGTGGTGGTGCCCCCTATCCTTGTGCCTATATCTTGGCATGTAATGCCCCAATCGTGTAGGCAGGCTATGGCCAAATGAGCATGTAATCCTGCCACACTGACCATCTTTGTCTCCATCTCCTCCATCACCTCCATCCTCTCCTCTCCCTCTGCCATCTGGGCCTCTGGTGGCCACTGTACTCGTAGCTCCGCTACCTTTGCCTCGACCCCTCTAGGTTGTGTACATAGTATACCTATCTCGCGTGATCAATGTGTCATTACCTACCCTTGTAGGGCATCTCTCTCTGCATCATCACGGTATCTAAATCTGGATACCCTAGTGCAGGGGGTATGGCTCATAACTAAGCCGCCTACCACATCCTATATCTATCTGTGAATCTAGCATCATCAATCCGTTGATCCTTTGGTTTCTCCTCCTCTCTTGTAGGCACTATAGGATGTGGTAGAGAGGAGAGGCCTCTCCACGTCATCTCTCGATCTTGTGGGAAGGGCGGAGGAATATCTGTCTGACAAGCCAAAGCTGCCGTCGGACCACTGTCTGCCGAGATCATCTCATCCTCCCGGCACGGTGACGGTGACCTGTATCCACCTCTCTAGGTGAGCTCGGCTAGCTCCTCATGCATGTGCCTATATGAGGGAATCCACATATGGCCTCTAGATAATGTCCACTCTAGATGACCCCTCCAACTACTACCTACCGAAAATGGGCCACATCATATGTCGGCCCTATCGACCTTCGCTCTCCTGCAATCGACACCCATCTCCTGTAACCCAACCACACACATCTCGGATGGGAATTCATCTACTTGAGGCATCCTATAGGTCAAACACAGACTATGTGCTCGTAGGCTCAGCAGTGTAGTATAAATGTACATCACAGGCTAAACCTACTGCGACCACCCATACGCCACACTCTCTTTGTAAAGCTGCACCAAGAATGTTGGTGCCTAGGAAAAGCATGTCTCATGCACCATCATATCATGGAGCACCCCCATCAGTGAGTGGGGAAAGCGCATCCACCCTCTGCATCGGGTAGTGCATAGCAACACACTGCCTCCATCAATAAAACTACTAGCCTCGTCTCATCCGAATGGGCTAGGTACATCTTGCCATAGCTCAAACTGGTGCTATGGAAACTCAAATCCACCGCCCCCTCACCAAATACGGTCCCGATCAGCTCCTCTGAGGCCTCGGAGGAGATAGAATACACTTAGGCCCCAATATGGGTAACCTCATAATCGGAACACATCCTCCAGGGTGATAGTCATCTCACCCGTCGGAAGGTGGAACGTGTTGGTCGCGGAGTCCCATCTATCGATGAGTGTGACCATCAAACTAGGCTACCGAAATAGCATGTTGGTAGCGCTGAATACCACTCAAGCCCACTGCCTCCACATGTTGCAGCTCCAACGGGCTCGCTAGGCCACATAATGTCACCAATAGTGGCGGAACCCTGTCTCGCATGTGTAACTGCGATCGACCCTGCATCCAATTCAAAGCACAACATTAATCTACCTTTACCATGACCTTATTCATCACTTATCATTACCCACCACCCTATTTTTTCCTTACCCATCTCAACCACCTAACCTACATCATTTTTTTGGACCCTTTTGCCTAAAATCCCGATCGGTGCCAGTTCATGCCTAACCGACTCGGTCACCCTTAAACCGGCATCGGTCACCTATTTGGTGACGATATCGGTTCAACTTGACCGACCACGGTTACCACGTAACCGGCATCGGTCACTTGTTAGGTGACGATCTTGGTTCTACCCAACCAACGTGGCCAAGCTTGACCGATGCCGGTCACTGTCGCGGAAAAATCCATGACTTCCCAAACCCCCTTTTTGTAAACCCTCCCACCTATCCCTTTTACCCCACCTACAATGACCTACACTACCCCAAAACCCCTACCCACCCCACCTATCCAATTTCCTACCCCCCTCTTTTTTGCCCATTTTTCCCCCCATACCCGATTTAACTTTTTTCCCACCCACAAAATACAAAAACCCACCCAAATCCAAAAATAAACAACCCTTACACCTCTACTCTATCTAATTAACATTAAAGAGTTAGGTGCTTACCTCGTCACATTATCGCCATCTCGGTGGCATGTCTCAGATGTTGTGTCTTTGGTGGTCGCCTTGATCCCTCTCCAGCCTCTGCCATCTCCGAATATCTACTCGCACCCTCCAATCGAATCCCTTACTAAGATCTTGTGGACCCGCTACTCACCCACCCAACCACTGTCAACTCACACTGCCACTCACTATCCCATTTCCTCCGGATGCTTTTCTCACTTTTCTCTCTTTTTTGCCCTTTCTTCACCTCACAAATCACAAATGAATAATAAAAACGTGAATTTTTTGTTTTTATACCAAACTCGACCTAACCGACATCGGTTCCCCTAGATCGACATTGGTCTCATGCCCTACCTAACCGTAGTCGGTTTTCCTATACCGACGCTCAGTTATCGATGACCGCCATTGGTCACCCTTACCTACACATTGCCCTTACTTTGTCATTTTACCTACCCCTTTACCTTGCTCTTTACCCCATACCTTTACCCAACCCATTACCTTACCTTTCTTGACCTCGTCACTTCCTACCTCCATTTGTCCTCCTTTGGGGACTCATTATTTTACCCTTACCTTGGCCTTACCCATGCCGTGACCTAGATATTTGGACCTAGACCATCGTTAGTGACCTTTGACCTCATGTGTTTGCTATACCTTGGCACTGTTACCTGTGTTGATTGACCTAATGACCTTACCTAGCCTATTTCCGTGACTGTTTATCTTGACCCTACCTTTGGTGTACTGGAACATACCTAAACATTTATGCATCTAACCTATGTTGTGTTTCTGACCTTATCGTATACCTTGGATACCAAATTCACTTGACCTTGTTTGGATAAACCTATCGACCTTAGGCGATGTAGAGTTTTCGCTGCTCTTGACCGGTAGTGTCTTTATAGTTTATATGTGTGCGTGTGTTTGAATGTTGCTACCTTTGACCACGACCCATTACCTAGATTTGAGTAGACCTTTACTCCTTATTCCTGTACCTATTTCCTTTTCTTCACATTTACCTTTTATCAAACCACTCCCGCTTTGCCTCTTTGCCTCGTCGAGTTCCTTGTTTGAGGGGGATCACCTTCACCCTCACATGGGGTAACCACATCTTATTTTTGTTGGCATCACTTACCAATACAAGCTACACAACAAAAAGGGGCAAAATGTAGACACTAAAATTAGGTCACACTCCCCTTTCGTCCCTCGACATATAACCACCCTTTTTACATTTACCTAGCCATGACCCCCTTCACCCCACTAATATTAATTTAATTAATCTAATTAAATTAATGCATTATCCTCACTATATTTATTATTTAAATATATTATTTAAATAATATCTACACATATAGTTCACTTAGACACCTCACCAAGCTAACTCAACCTAAGACCTATTCTTAGCAAGTTCTCATAACTAACTAAGACTTACCCAAACCCTAAAAATCAATTCCTACATTCCCTCTAACCACATTCTCGCATGCTCACAAGAGGCTCGAGTCTAATCCATAGGATAATGACATGAGATCAAGAAAATCGGGAGGATCTCCTAATTTTAGTAAACCTAGGAAATCCACCTTGGCCAGGCATCGGTTACCCCTAACCAAATCCTTTGGTTAAGCCGAACCACCGTCGGTTACCCCTTTTAACCCAAAATAACCTTATTCTCAAGGTTGGAACTTGAAGTTGGAAGTTGAAGTTGGAAGCAAGAAATTTGATGAGCCAAAACACATCTCGGAGAGATAACGCATCTTCGAGAGAGCTAATTCGGTGAAAACTCACATCGAGGAAGGAGATTGAGCATCCTCTCTCCTGCATGACCATCCCGACCATGATTTAATCTCTCCAAGCAAAGAGGAGTGTGCATACAGCCCATGCAGAAGCTTTTCTTTAGTTGGTGATCACTTGCATCCTTCAAACCTATCATCAGCACCTCCATCCTTCACACACAGACCTTCAGGAATGAAATCCAAGTAAGTATAACATCATACTTCTCTAGTTTATTTCATTTCACCATTATTTTATCACCCATTGTTTATCTTGCTCCCTATTGACCTTCTCCAACATTTTCACCTCCATAGACCCATTAAAACCTCGCAAAATCCTACTCTAGTCACCCAATACCTCGTCCGACAAGCTAAAATCCTTTGTGCAATCACAAAGGAGACCAAAACCCTATTCTGTGACATTTCCAGATCTCACGACAAGGCAAGGCCGATTATACCTAACCGCGGTCGATCACCCCTAATCGACACGGTCTCTATGTTTGCCCACATGCCTTAAACAAAGACCTACCCACCTAATTTTACCTCACCCTCGCTCACCTGTGACCTACCCAGAGACCTTTATCGGACCTACGGAACCGTAACCAATCATTTAACCTTTGGATTCTATTCTAGCTTAGCTTTGTTAGATTAGATCTAATGTCTTATTGTGTTTTTAAGTGAGATGCCTAAATCATTTTAAAATAACAATAGGATTTACTTTGTTTACTGACATTAATATGTTTAAAACAGTGATCGATTGTGACCATCTAGGAAGTATCATACTTTCGGATCTAGCTCACGCTAGGTAGTTCGCTACCCATATTGTTTAATTCCTTTTAGTGGTCTTTTTTCATTACAAGGTAGTTCCTCCTAGCCAAAAGGAAGCTCTCATAGTCAACTATGGATTCGGAAGTCATACGGGTGCAACAACCCATCAACCGGAATTTGAACGCCTGTTACCTATCTATTTAAATCAACACTTCAAAGAAACAATCTAAGAAAAAGGTGAAATAGATGGATATGTATCCTTCTAAACGTGGGCTTTTCATAGTTGTATTTTCTGAAACATTATATAGGGATTTGATTTTTGGAAGAGTTTAATATTTTAAATCCTATTTTTATTGATGAAATTGTGGTTATTTTTATTTAACCCTTTGTCCGATACTTTCCAAATTAAGTCGGTTTGGATTCGTCTACCTTATTTTCTGTCCAACTCTAGATGGAGAGTTATTTAATGATTATAGGTAAAACATTAGGAAATGTCTAGATATAAACCGAAGACTAAATATTATGAACACACTATGTATGCTATAATATTGGTTGATACGGACACTTCTGTTGATTTTCCACCACTATTGAACTCAAAGTTGAGGATAGAACTTGGTTACAAAGTCCGGATTATGAGGGGTTTCCTTTAGATGTAGAACATGTTTTCTCTTGGCCATTTAGCTTCAGATTGTCATATGGAAAGAAAACTCCGTGAAAATTAAAAGATCATGGTGGAAGAACTCAAATCCCAACCACACGGTTGTAAATAATCCGTCAGATTGTGATTTTGATTCTAATTCTAATTCTAGGAAAATGATTGATCTAAATCCTGAAAAGGAGGAAGAGTTTCCCCCTTCTTGGATGGACCCAATGGAACAAGATCGTAAGAATGATGCGGATTTGACGGTTTCGAAAAGGGAACATGTTCCCTTCCTCTTGATTTGTTAGGGATCCAAAATTATAAGGAACACATTGAAGTTAAGATACCAATTCATAATAAAGAAAATGAAAATCCGAATACCGAGAAGGATTAGATGGTTGTGAGAAGAAAAAGAAAGGGACTATCTTTCCCCTTAAGATACACTTAAGATCCAATTTGGAAGGGGTCGCAAAGATGAGATAGTTTGGTCTTGTTTTTGTGATGTTGGTTTTGTTTTAATGTTGTTTTGTTTCTATGTGCCACCGTAAGAGGCCATCTCTTTTGATCCTCATTTATATACCTTCTTCTCCACTTATTGTATTGGGTGGGTTCCCTTAACCCTCCTTTACCTATAATAACAAAAATTATCTATTTCCAACACTCCCCTTACTTTTGACCTTCAAAATTTTTATTATTATGGAGTTGATTTTGTACTTATAGATCTAACATATTCCAGATTACAAACTCCCAAAAAAAATTCAAATACTCTAAAATTTCATTTCCCAAAGCTTTCATAAAGATATCAGCAAAATGATCTTCGGATCTGCAAAATTCAAGACTAATTTCCATGTTGTTAACTAACTCCCAGATGAAGTGATATCTCATGTCAATATGATTTCTCCTTTTTTGAGAAACATAATTTTTAGAAAATGCTATTACTTTCATCATACTTCTTTCCATCTCCATGATGGTTCAATTATTCCTCTCTGCCACACCATTCTACTGCAGTATATAACTAGTAGCAAATTGTTTGTGTATACCATGATATTTGTAAAAATTTAGGAAAGCATTGGAAACATACTCACCTCCTGTGTCTGTCCTCAAGAGTTTGATGTGGTACCCACTTTTCTTGTCCACTAAAGCCTTGAACTATTAAAATATATCAAAATCATATGATTTGTGTCTCAAAAATTACACCCATGTCTTCCTTATGAGTCATCAATGATTTCCATATCATATGAGAAACCTCCATTAGAATTTGTTTACATAGGTCCACATAAATTTGAGTGAAGAATTTCAAGTGGTGCACTTACTCTTGTTCTTTTTCCAAATAGGAAGGATTCTCTTTGTTGATTCCCCAAAATACAACCTTCACAAACTCTCTCTGGTTTCTGAATCAAAGGAAAACCTTTTACCATATTTTTCTTGTGTAATAAATTCAAACCACCAAAATTTAAATGACCAAACCTGAGATGCCATAGCCATGATTCATCTTTCTCAACTAACTGAAAAGCTGATTCAATTTCTTTTGATCTCGGACAGTCTCGTAGTATGAACTCTGGATGTGGTGGTCTAATATTTAAAGGAAACATTTTATTGCTTTTCATATTCACTTTACCAATCAGCTAAGTACTTGGAGCTTTATCCACAATCACACATTTGTTTTCTTCAATGTAAACTTTCTATCCTTTTGTACCATTGACCAATGCTCATAAGATTATGCTTCAAACCCGCAACATAATAAACATCATACATAATCTTTTTCTCCCCATTTTTAGTTAGAATGTTGATTGTTCATTTTCCTTTTACAGACATTGTATTATTATTCCCAAGGGTAACATCTGTCTTTATTGACTCATCCAAATTAGAAAATAAATCTAAGTTACCTAACATGTGATTACTACAACTAGAATCCAAATACCATACATCACAAGGACTCTCTTGTGATAGATTACGCTCAATATGTGATAAATAAGGTGTTTCTTCAAAAAATATTTGTGCATGCAATAAACATGGAGCTTAGAGTAGAGCTCCCAACCTAATTTTGATTCTACCTATTCTAATCATACTACTTTTTCCTACAATCATAAGCATATTGTCCATATCTCTTGTAATAGTGACACTGCACATGTGACTTATCCTGTCTCTAACCAAAAAAATGATTATGATTGTTCTCTTGACTATGTCCTCTTCCACTTGAGTTTTATGAACCGTTGTTGCATCCTCTAGATGAAATTCTTCCTCTGCCTCTAGGGTTGAAGCTTCCTCTTCCTCTTCCACAAATTCTTGATACCTATGTGAAAAAGCTTGATCTATAACTGCATGTGATCTATTCAACCTTTGTTCATGATTTATTAGTGATGCATGCAACTCATTAATTGAAAACTGACTTGAATCCTTAATTTATTCAATAAAGAACTACCAAAGGGTAAAATTTTAGAGGCAAACTTCTATGAAAATTTTCAATAATCCTTCGTATTCAATAGTTGCACCATGAGATTTAATTTCATTTGATAAACCAACTACAAAAGTAAAAATTGATTCTATAGAATGAATCTTTCATTGACATACTATCAAAATATCTTTGAAGTAATTGTATCTTTGTTTTTTTACTTTCTCTTTACCTTGATACGTAACTTGGAGAGATTCCCAAACTACTTTTGCATTACTAGTTGTTGACACTCTATGTAGGATGTGATTAACTAAAAATAAGGGGGGTTAGCTATTTTTATAAGTTAATCTAAATAGAAACTAAGTGTTATATTGAAGTGCTAGATCTAAATATTTTTCTTTAATATTTGAATGAATTGAAATAATGGAA
Source organism: Taxus wallichiana var. yunnanensis (assembly GCA_018340775.1). Classification (NCBI taxonomy): domain Eukaryota; kingdom Viridiplantae; phylum Streptophyta; class Pinopsida; order Cupressales; family Taxaceae; genus Taxus; species Taxus wallichiana. The sequence goes on from CM031237.1 coordinate 314,349,232, forward strand.
ATAAGAGGGATATGGTACTAACCTTGAATTAACTTACCTCATTATGTGTTGGACTGTAGCAGACTGGTATGTGAACTGGGCAAGTTGTGACTAAATGGCCTCGTGAAGGGAAGGTGCTGACTATTTTCTGTCTTGAGGTGCCCGGGAGGATATTGGGGTGACTTGGTTGGACATTGTAGAGATGCAAAAAATCTCATAAATTGAATTTGGCAATGTCGCGATATCTCGAAATACCTTTGCTCCTATCGCAAGGGTGTCGTAGTAATGTCTCCTATGTCACTGTGAATGTTACCTATAAAACCCTATCCAAAGCATCAATTCCTCAAAAATAAAAATGCATATAAATAGGTTGGGTGACCTCAACTTCAAAACTAGTGGCCTTACGATTGAGAATTGCACTACATTTCGGACCCAATGTAGTTTTATTTGTGTGTGTGTGTAATTTTTACCTAGGGTTCCCTAGCAGATGTCTGGTCAATAAATAGATGTAAAATGCAAATTGTGGATGGAATGGAAAGAATACAACCCTTTCCCATATGCTTGTGTGTGATCTTTGATGTAGAAGATGCCCAAATGCGTTTGTTGCCTTAGTAGATAGTTTCCCTTGATAGTGAGATGTCCGCCCATAATGTAGTGATTATGTTATGTTTATATAGGGATCTCTTGCTCAAATTTTGACACTAGTGACCCGAAACTGTCGACTATGACCAAGGGGAATACATGGGGTAACCGTTAGGACTGACCTCGAACAAATAAATTAAGACCACAAATTACGATGACACGAGCACTTAAAATCACGGACTAGGGCACCACCCCAATGCAACCCTAGGTGCCCAAGCATAGATATAAAGACGAAACTGGCGAGCATATTATGACACTTGAGACACCCTAAAAGATGTCCAAAACTGTAGAAATAAATGACGATTGAACTAGACAAATAATAATTACGCCTGACTCACTGACAACAAGACTAAAGGATGGGTCACTAGTGAATACTTTTATTACACAAGATCCATATATAAAATAACATACCCAGTAGTATTAATGTAATAGTAAGTGCATGATTTTGTGACTATATTTGCTCCCACTTTATGTTGGTGAATGGGAATCTCAAGAATATAAAGCGAGATAGAGTTGTGTACCATAGAAAAAATCAAAGAAGCCCAAGCTATAGAAGAACGCGTAGATGTGTAGTAGAGTGTGCCGATAGAACTATAGAAGCGTGCCAAACCATGGATTAGCGAGTTGATCCATGCAATGTATCAAAAAGTGTAAATATCGCGATGAGGTGTGGAAAATGAAAATGATGATTAGATGATTTTGAACGCGGTTTAATAATAAATAGGTTGGTCAAGAGTGATTAGTTCCCAACCCGAACGCTTGTATATGAATGGAATAATTAGAGGATTTGGGCATCCTACCGCTAGAGGAAGAGTGTAGGGAGAAAAGTGTGTTATTCTCCAAACTTTAACTACATCCTCAAGATCTAGCCGCTACAAATGAACTCAGATCAAAATGTTGATATTTTTGGATCCAAATGATTTTGATTAAACAGTTGACCCATATAGGAGTGATAAGGGGAAAGAAACTCTTGCCCCCACTCTACGGGTATGACCGAAATGTGAAGGCTTCCAAGTTAGATCATTTGTAAGAAAACACAATAGAGAATGAGACAAATTCCAAGTTAGGTCATCTATAAGTGAACGTGATAGAAATAGATAGCTTCCTAGGTCATCTCATTAGGAATAAAATGGGGGATGAAAGAGACAACTTCCAAGTTGGGTCATCTAGAAGCGAATCGTGGAATATAGAATAAAATCCCAAGTTAGGTCATCTAGGAATGAAGTGGTGAATGTAACTCCCAAGTTAGGTCATCTGGGAGACCGACTTGTAGGTTTGAATGATATGATTTGATTTCAAGCGTTGATTTTTTTATCGGTTACTCATTGAGGGGTTTTTGTTAATTGCCCCGGGTTAGGTCATTAGGGGAAAGTTGCAAGAAAATTGATGAGATTTCACATAAAAATATTTTTAGTTACTTGTTTCCCCAAGTTAGGTCATAAGGAGGGAGTGATAGGTTATAGTGTGTGATCATGTTTGGGAAGTGTTAAATGATTGTTGCCTCATTAGGGCATTAAAGGGTATTAATGGTGAAATGTCGCAGTATAAATTTCAGGTGTTGGATTCACGATTTTTGAACACATGGTTATGTGATGGGGATTATAGGGGACCCCCGATAATATGCCCCCTTTCGAAAAAAAAAAAAGGGAGTGATGAAAGGAATAAACTCTAAGCCGAAAGTAACAAAGCAAGAGGTTAAAACATGTATGTATTAAATAGGATATAGCAGCAAGGAGATATAATGCATGTTAAATGTACAATACGGTGGTAGATGTAATTATAAAAATAATGCCACAAACGGGTGCAAATCGAGTAAAAACACTCAAAATATTCAATTGAAATGGTGTAATGTGTATTAGTCATGGTAATAAGCGCAAGATATAGCCCATAGTAAAGGTGGCATTTGAAATGTGATTATAAATAGTAAAGTTAAAAGGTAACTTATCACTTCATTTTTCTTTTACACGAATGGGAGAGTGTATACGGAGTGAGTAGAGATGCCTCAAGCAAGACCATTACTTCCTAGCCGATTTGAGAGAGTGGTGACCGCGGTGGCATCACGCACTACGGAAGAGTCTGTAAGTGTGTTATTTTTGTAAAAATGTAGGGTGTACTAGGAAGTTTTGGTTGAATTTTTGAAACTTAAGTGTTTTTGGATTTCTCATCATTTGGGACTTAGACAAGAGCGGTGAGGGTGCTAGTGACTGGTCTGGAGCACCGGTAACCAGTGCTAGTGCCCTACTTTGGGGCACCCTGACCCCCGCATCTAGGTGTCCTAGTCCAAAATGTTTTGTTTTGATGGATAATGTTAGGGCATATGTTGCTAATATGTTGAATAGTGGTATTTGACTATGGGAGGTGTGCTAATGTTGATTTTTTTGTTGTTTTTGGTGTTGTGTAGAGGGATATTCACTCAAGGGAGTTCTCGTGGTGGTTAACACTTGAGTACATTACTAGTATTGGGTTTGTCAGATGACGATTGGGATATGATGGACCGTGTCGTCTCTACAAAGATATAACATAGATGGGGGATGCACCCCATAATATTCCCATGTTGAATACATTATGTGATAGGTGGTGTGCCGATACGTGCACATTTTTGTTACACATGGGGAGATGACGATGACACTAGAGGATGTATATCGCATACTATGATTTCCAGTGGTTGGAGAGTGAGTATGAGTTATGGAAGTAGTAGATATGGAGTGCCAAATGCACTCGGTTAGACGATATTTGTGAGGGCCCAAGTGTCGATCGAGGCCCATATTAGTTTGGATGTGATATTACAATCTAGGGTTCCATGGTTATGGAAGTTCATCGCATTGGTGATAGCGTCATGTATATCAGTGGAGGGAGGAGGTGTTGGCATCTTGTATAATATGCACGACATATGTCAGCGGATAGAGGAGGATTGGATGAGATATGTGTGGGCGTGGTGTGTGTTGGCCCATTTATATAGGGATTTGTATCAATTTACGTTGGATGAGCATGGTGGGGTATAGGGGCCACCACACTACTATATGTATGGGCATATGAACATATATTCATATTGAGACTGGTTGTAGGGCCACGAGGAGAGTGGGCTCGACCAGAGATATTTTCTCAATGCTAGGTTGATATCTGTAGTAGTAATATGGACATAAATAGTTTCAAATCCCTAATAGATAGGATGGGGCTGGAGTCAATGATATGGAGGCCATATCGTGATTATGGGGGATGGCCTGAGGATGCTACAGAGTTGTGATGTATTTGGAGGACCATGTGGCTAGAGGACTACTTTCCAGGTGTGGCGGAGTTGTTTCAGGTGGAGAGGGTATCACGGTTATTTGGTATGGCATAGGACATGCCCCCAGATCCGTACATATGGTTACAATTTTTTAGGGTCCCTAGGAGGGCGGGTGCTAGGCCAAGGCCCACGGAAGAGCTTTTAATACCACCAGGGCCAGATGTAGTAGACTCAATGATAGTAGTTGTAGATGGAGATGATGCGGGGTGTATGGAGGATTATCGAGCATGGTGGTCAATGTGTTTATGGGTGTTATTATATCCAAAGTGTTCACAGTTTCATAGAGTTTTCGGTAGGAGGAGTGGGTGAGGGATATTTCCTAACCCTGTAGCGATGGTTGTGGAAAAGTGTAAGTATTTTTGTATGCTACTGTTGTGGTTAATGAAATGTTTATGTTGTGTTGTGTGTGGTTGACTAACATGAGGGTGTATGTTATGTATGCAAGAGATGTATATTGTTCGTTGATAGTAAACACATGGATTTTCACATTGACGTGAAATGTGCCTAGTGATGTACTATGCGGAGGGATACTAGAGCATGTGGACAACATTGCAGGTTAGCATGCCCATTTTTTTGAGCCATTGGCCATAGCAGCGGCGACATGTACAATGTTGCTTAGCGAGAGGGATGAGGCACGTGAGGAGACTCGTCATGACCGAGAGGTTGTATATGATGGTCCCTTGGCCCGAGACGTGTTTGCGCGATATGTAGATTTGTAGTGTCAGTTCTCGGATAAAAACATGGAGATTGTTATGTTACGTAGGTAGGTGGAGAATTTTTCAAGGCTGGAAAATGCAGCGTCATGTTGGTGGCAAGGCATCTAGTTCTAGGGCTCTCGTGGTACATGAGAGTGATAGTGATGATGAGGTTTTATAGTGATGATTGTATATGATGTAGGGGCCTTTCCCCCCAGTGATGAAACATATTTTTGGGATGATGATTGTATGAACAATATATGTATGGACATCTATTTTTGATATATATTAGATCAATGTTGAGATGTTTTGGTATTGGAAATGTAATGGATATGGTATGTTTCGATGGTTATTATCCTAGCATGTGTATTGTATCGTATGTGATGAATGATAATGTTAGTAATGGTAGATAAAATATGTATGGTGAATGATGTAGTAGATAACTAATGATGAAATATGAGATGAATAAAATATGTAGCATGTAGGCAACGTAATGGTGATAATAGAATAAATGTGGAAAATAGATAAATGTATCGTAATGAATATGTGAAAATGTAATGTAATAGGATAAAGTGATGAAAATAAGAGGGGGAGAGTAACGATGCCCCCCAACATATGGATGAATAGGCTCATGCAATAAGACCCCTCAAAGTCAAGTATGAGCCACATAAGCAAGAGTGTGTCATCGGGAAATGATTGAGGTGTGCTAGATGAATGACAGAGTGCATGATGAAATTTTATTGAAACTAAACCCTCAACAATCATGTAAGAACCGTAAGAACACAAGTGCCTAATCAAGGAGTGAGGTGATAATGATCACCTACCAATGACCAGGACGATGGGTGGAGGTGGAAGCATATGGAAGGGATGGAACATGAGTGTATGAACCAAAGTGCATGTCATATGGAGTGACCATGGGGTGTCAAATCTGGTGGAAACCCATGGGATGCATGTGGTGTATAGTGTTAATGAGGTGGATGCAATGAATTTGGTGGTGGAAGCAATGGCATTGGTGGATAGCATGCATGTGAGGGATGTGAATGATGGACAAACCGAGTACCAAGAGGAGAAGACTAGGGAGGTGTAGACATATGCTATTGTGGTGAAGGAGACAATGATCGCCCATGAGATGCAAAAAGATATGACACCACTTTCATTGAGTTTTTGTAAACTCTCACATAAACCAAGATAGTCATTATCATGATGGCCACTAATATGATGGTAATTACATTAATATTGATCATTCGATGTTGTAAGCGGTATGGAGGTTTGTGTTGGTTAGAAAGAATTTGAATCAATCACTCATCAATTAATACACACAACAACTCATGAGTTCAAGCATTAGGTGAAAAATATAGAGGCTACTAAATCGAGGTGAAATGGTGGTAGTATTAATTGGTTACGGAGCGAGAGAAACATGTGAAGGAGGTGGAGAAGGGGAACAAGGTTATTGCCTTTACACTTTGGGTTGAGATATGGGTTTCTTTTGATTATTACTAGGAGGTGGAGTAGGAAGAGTACGTTTTGTTGGAATTTTATCCAAGGGTGGAGGTTGCTTAAGATGTACAACTAGAGGTGTAGGTGGAACAACAAAGGACATAGTAATCAGAGAAATGTGAGGAGGCTCTACTAGAGGAGAAGAGAGAAGGTCTTGTTCTAGATTGATAACCTTGTAACACAAAAGTATAAAGGACTCACAAGTATCATACTGTAAGAGTTTCTTTAGAGGAGGAATAAGACCACGATAGAAGAGGAAGCGCTTTTCTAATTCACTAGGGTAAAAGATAAGTTGATGTATACATGATTTAAAGCATAAGATGTAATCTGAATAGGTTCGGAAGAGAATGCGATGCAGATTAGGAATGTGATTGTATGTGAATCTATGACTATTATTGATAATAAACCGATGAAGGAATGCATCCTCCATATCATAGAAAGTGTTAATAGAACCAAAAGGGATATCATTATACCATTGTAGTGCATCATTAGTAAGACTATAAAGGAAGGCCTTAAGCAACATACGATCATTTGATTAGTCGGCCATAAGTGTGTGGTAATGTATAACATGGGCATGAGGATCAATGGTACCGTCAAAAGCATGTGAAAGTAGGCATGACAAATTCTATTGTGAAGGTAGAATTATGAATCTTTTTAGGGTCGGGGTTTCCATGTAAAGAGTTGTTGTCGATGGAGGCATAATAGGCTCTACTTTCTAAAGTAAGAGTACAAACTTGTGATTGGAGTTGTCCTACAACATGCATGAGAGATAGAAGATCTGTGAGGGGATAGAAAGAGATGGAAAAAGTGTATTAATTGGTTGAAGTTTTCCATTATGGGTGATCATGGGAATTTCAAGAGGTGATATAGTGGAATCATATGCTCAAGGTACATTAGTAGATGTGGATGTAGGAAATGTAGTATGACTAGTATCAACACAAACTCTAGTAGGTGTAGTGAGAAAGGAATAAACCTCAATATGTAAAGATATAGTAGGAGTGAGAGAGGGTATGGGAATAGAAGGAGAAGAAGTAATGGTGGGGGTGACTCATGTGCAATAGTAGATACAACTCCGGGAGTGGGAGAGTCGCATGTAGTAGTATGGAAAAAGGAGACCTGTGATGTTCATTGATAGAAGAGGGGTTCCTAAAAGAATGGTATGGTTATGAAATATCCCTTGTGGGATACCATTTAAAAATGCACCAAAATATTGAAAATTTGCAGCCATATAAAATCTTACGATTTTTCCATATTTTTACAATTAGGGAAGCGAACTAAAGAAACTTGATATTTCCCAAAATGTACACCGAATTACTTGAGAATTTAAAGAGAGATTGATATTATTATAAATGACATTAGTAAACTATTTTGGGATTTTATAGAAATTAAACTATTGCGAGAGAAAATTACAGTGTGCCTTAGGCAATTTGGGAAAACTTCTAAAATTCGTAACTCTCCAATTACAAGAGCAAAAATTATGAGACTTTGGAAATAACATAAAAAATATAGGAAATGATATTTCAACCTTCAGATCTGAAAATGGTCGACCGAAACCCTCCAAATAAAGGCTACAAGTCACCTAGCTTGGAAAAGGGTTGGGAATCGATGAAGATGCCTTCAAAGTGATGTTGAGCCCTACCCAAATGGCTGCCATAAATCTGATCTGAAAACCCTCTGATTATCTTCCCCAAATGCCCCCAAAACCCTCAAAATATTTCCTCACGAAACCTATGATAATATTTGTAACACGTTACCCTAAAAGTGGCTCCAAAATGACAAACTAGGGTAGATCTCTCACTATCGAAGAGTTCCCTACTAGCTAGGGACAGGTCTCTCACCACCAAAGCTAGGGTCCCTATGGGATTTCACTCCACAAGTTGTAGATGCGCAAACAGTAGTTGCACGTGAAGGTAAATAAAATGTATGCAAAATTTCCTTTCCTTTCTCTCCTAACTCCTTATATACTTCTCAAGGAAAAAGAGCCCCAATAGACCCTAGATGCATTTCTTTCCATGGAAGGGCCAATAAAATAAAAGTAACTAAAGTTAATTTTTCATGTTTAAGTCGCCATGGTCCAAAGTGACCCCAAACATAAAAATTGAATATTAGTACCTCATGCGGCCCCTTCCCAATAGCTCCCAAAGCATCCACATGGCCCCTGGGTATGACCATAGCTTGGAATCGACTTGACCCTTAGGCATTTAGCATAGGAAAGGGGCCATTATAGTCCTCCTTCTGAGAAATGCTTGACCCCAAGCATTATCTGTCATGCTATATAATTTGAATACCACGCCATAAGTTTCTCCACCTTACCTGCACTGGGTCAACTCTTGGGTATGAAGGTTCACTCTGAATCCTATAGAATCCCCTGAATCAACCTGTGAAATAACTTGTATACGCACAAATGGTGCTAACTCTTCCACATAACCTGCACTCATGTGAGAGAAAGGCTCCTCATAATGTATCTCAATGTGTCCCATGGAGGAAAAGTCCCAAGACTCCAGTAGATAGTCAACCGGCAATATCAGCTCCACATAGTCCACCTCCTACACTGAATGTGAACCTACTAAATAACCATGAGTCAATTTTGTCTCTCCACTGACTAACACATGGGTGAAGTGCTCACCGGGCATAGAAGCAGTAAAATGCATAAGAGTGTTATCCCATGTCAATTCAAAAAAATGATGAACCTGTAAGCTCTGACTTGTCATAGTGACAAACCGTATATGCCTGTATAAATTTGAGGATATCCTCCCTCAACCTATGCCATATGAACCTCTCTGACATGAACTTGTAGGTCTCATCAAATCTCAAGTTCCCAGTCACGGAAGAACAATGCACATGATGTAATATCTCCATCCTCAACCATGAATCTGACATAAGGCTCAATCTTCCCTGATAGAAGATCATCTCATCCTCCAATCTATAGCTATCATCCTGTATGTGACCATCCAGAATCTCACAAGTGTGTCGGTTCTTGGAGTACTCAACAAGCAAATGAGATCTCCAGTCTACCAAAACTTTAGATGACCAACATAATGATAAACTTGGATGATCTGAACCTATAATCCCAATCTCTGTAACTATCTCATGTGCAACATTTCTAGTCACATCCACATCCATCATACTCCACATCGATCTACAATAATAAAAATCCTCACCATATCGAACGTCCTCTCCATCCCCTCAGTTGTAACCACCCTAGGTGCTCTGTAGATAATCCCCTCAAAATCACATTCCTGCCCTCGGACTTAAACTTCAGCTCTATCATCTGAAAGTTATTCGAAACTCACCAAGAGAGTGAAGCCACTGCACTCCCAGCACTATGTTGGTCACTCCCATACCAAAAATGTGGAAATCATCGGTAACTGTATAGTTACCCATCGTGATGCTCACTTGGGGAACCCATCGTGTGCACCTCATAGACTCTCCATTGGCTACAACCCTGTTGAAGCCCTCAAAATCCTCTGTCTGTAATCCTCACCTCTCAACCAATGAGGCATCAATACAGTTGTGGGTTGCCCCACTATCAATGAGTACCCCAACTTGTTGACCCTGCATAACTCCTCTAATCCTAAATGCCTTGTACATTAGAGTACTAGACAATGTGGCTATAATCTCCCGAGGAAAAGTCTCCTCCTCCTACCCCGCATCAGCACTATCCAACGCAACCCCATCTCCATCATCCATCTCACGAGTCTCTAACTCCTCACCTCTATCACCCTCACTCTCCTCGAAGACCTCAATGAATTGGGCCTTCCCTCTACCTCTGCAATCATGTCCTGGAACCCAAGGTGTGTGGCAATCGAAACATAGTTTCTTTCGCCTCAACTCATCTTTATCCTCTCGAGAAATGATTGGCTTTTTAGCCACCTCTTGCCTCGGTGGAGGCTCCCTCTGCTGAATTTCATCTGATCCAGATGGAGGTTCCCTTTGTTGAATGCGAGGTGGAGCCCTTAGTTTTGGAGTGGATAACTCCAAGTCTCGAGCTTTCCTAACAACCTCGTGCAAAGAAGAAGGTTTAAATGCCTTCACAAACTCGGCGAGAGCATCACAAACCTTATTTGAACAAAGTGAAATCAACCTCATCTCCATGACATTAGGTATCATGACTGATAATCTCTAAAAATTTGTGATATATTGATCCAGGGGACCGGTTTGTCTAAAAAGAGTTAACTCCACTGAAATACATCACGATCCCTCTATCAAATATGCTCCCGACCTTTGCATGGACTCTGTATAAGTATTAATGTGTATGTGTCCTGTGTAATCAACCCATGATGCCACCAATCATGAGCATCTCCCTCAAGATGTAATATTGAAAACTTAATTGCATCTTCCTCACGCATAGGATTCAAGTCGAGTATGTCTTCAACTTCGAACCCAAGGACATGCAAGTACACTTCTTAGAACCATCAAAGTGTGGAATGGAAATTTGTCCCAATCTCCTCTGTAAATCTGTGTACTGTATCGATGATCTCTCTTGGAGTCTCATCAATCGTCATTTTGCAATATTCGGAATGGCATGTTTTTACAAAGGCGCGTCACTCAAGGTCTAATACCTCTCCCTACAAGACTCCTCATCCAAAATATCTACTAGTTGTTGTACCTGTGAAACTTCCGGATCCTTCAAGAAAGAAGGTTCCTCAAGCCCCAAAGGTATGGCAAAATAATGGAGAGGCCGCTTCCTTGAATTTCCACTCTCACCTCTTTGACCCTGTTGTCCCATATTGTTATTTTCTCCTCTCATTATGACCATTGTTATACACAAGTCCAGCAGGATGAAGATGATTAAAAAATATTCTCTTACCCTTTTTAGAAATCAGAAATCCAACGCTAGTACCTTGAGATGTACTCTCCCTTCTTGCACTGGAGCCCCCAATGAAGAAATCATGCTTACCAACACTTGTAATCCCAAAATACAATTTTAAATTCCTTCTTTTCCTTATGAGATCAGTCACAAAATTTTTAAAATCAGAATTGATAGTTTTGGACAAATGCAACATATTACCTAGATCCCATACCTTATAATTCCCATGAGACCTTGTATCATGTAAGGTCTTCCATCTTTGTTTCTCTTGTATCTCCTCATAAATAAGATCATCACTCTTTGTCTTCCTAATGAATTGACTTTGTTGTACCAAATTCTTAGCATTCTTATCGACAATAGGTTGAATACCATCATGATAAAACTGTTGTAATGATATAGGATGAAGATGATGAAATAAATTTGTGCTACTACTAACCTCCTTATAAAGAATATCATAAAAAGGTTCACCTTCTATTGCTGATTTAGACACCTCCAAAACACCATCCCTTGGAGTATCCTCATCAAGCTTGGTCTCCAAAATGACTTGACTTTTCTACCACGAATCCTGAGCATTCTGGTCTACTGTGGGCTAAAATTCTTCATAAGTCATCTTATCATGAGTTGTTAGTTTGGAAATTGCAACAGCATGCAATTCCACACAAGTGTCCATGTGAGGCTCCTCCTCATGTGCCAGCTGCTCCATAGAGTCTTCTTTCGTGGGTGTAGACTTCCTTGCATCAATTTCCCTCATCATTTCCTTGAACTCTTGTAAGTGTTGTCTTGCTTGAGTCACTATCAACCTAGCAGCTCTAGCTCTGCTATTCCATTCCTCACACTTTTTAAGAGTTTCCATTACATCCTCCTTGCTTGCATATACAAATTTCTTCTCCTGAGCTAGAATAATTTCTCTAACAAGAAAAGTTTCACTAATGCAATTATTTTGCTCAATGGAAATCATACCTTTTTGTCTAGAAGCTTCTTCTTCAAATGAGTTCTTTTGTAATTCAAGTACCGGTATATGATGACCTTGCTTGGGCTTGCTACCAATCTTCATCATGCAATAATATGGAAATGACATATTATCTCTGAAACCCCTACTCAAAGATTGGTATTTCCTCCAACAAGAATCCTCATCAATCACCTCTATTTTCTGCCCTTTATCACTATTCTCACCATTTTCCTTATTGTCCCTAGATCTACTTTGATTCAAATTCTGAGTGAGCTAGCTCAAATAAAGCTTAGTGGCTTCATGTTGGTGAACATTTCCTTCATAAAACCCACATTGAGATCTTTCCAAACTACCATATTTAACCCACACATGTTGGAGGAACAACAGCTCTGATACCACTGAAATATCCCTTGTGGGATACCACTTAAAAATGCACCAAAATATTGAAAATTTGTAGCCACATAAAATACTGATTTTTCCATATTTTTACAGTTAGGGAAATGAACTAAAGAAACTTAATATTTCCGAAAATTTCCACCCGAATTACTTGATAATTTAAAGAGAGCTTGATATTATTATAAATGACATTAGAAAATTGTTTTTGGGATTTCTAGAAATTAAAGCATTGCCGAGAAAATTACAAATAAGCGTGCTTGCTAGGCATTTGGGAAAACTTCTAAAATTTGTAACTCTCCAATTACAAGAGAGAAAATTATGAGACTTTGGAAATAACATAAACAAATATAGGAAATGATATTTCAACCTTCAAATCTAAAAATGGTCAACTGGAAATCCTCCAAATAAAATTTGCAAGTCACCTAGCTTGGAAAAGGATTGGGAATCAATGAAGATGCCTTCAAAGTGATGTTGAGCCCTACCCAAATGGCTACCGTAAATATGATCTGAAAACCCTCTGATTATCTTCCCCAAATGCCCCAAAACCCTCAAAATATTTCCTCTGAAACCTCTGATAATATCTCTGTAACACATCCTGAAAGCAGCTCCAAAATGACAAGCTAGGGTAGATCTCTCACTACCAAAGAGTGCCCTGCTAGCTAGGGATAGGTCTCTCACCACCGAAGCTAGGGTCCCTGTGGGATTTCACTCCACAAGGTATAGATGTGCAAACAACATGATTTACACATGAATTTAAATAAAATGTATACAAAAGTTCCTTTCCTTTCTCTCCCGATTCCTTATATACTTCTCCAAAGAAAAAGATCCCCAATAGACCCTAGACGCATTTCTTTCCATGGAAGGGCCAATAAAATAAAAGTAACTAAAGTTACTTTTTCCTTTTTAAGTTATCATGGTCCAAAGTGACCCCCAAACACAAAACTTGAATATTAGTACCATGTGGCCCCTTCCCAATAGCTCCCAACGTCCACAGCCCCTTGGGTATGACCATGGCTTGGACTCAACTTGACCCTTAGGCCTTTGGCATAGGAAAGGGGACATTACGAGTTATCACAAGAATAAACGGGATCATCGATGTAATAATAAGAAGAATGCAATCTCAAAAGAGATGTGTGAAGAAGGTTATCGGAAGTGATAGAAGACATAGGAGTAATGACAGAGGTGGTGGGAGGAGAGGTAGGGCGTACACCGGATTGTGAATCAATGCCTAATAAATAATCAATAATAGATGGATCTAAAACATTGGGTGGCATATCATAAGTATAATCGAGAAGGATCATATGCAATCAAATGAAAAGGCGTGCAACAGTGAAAACAATGGGGTCATCAAAGCATGGCATATACCTATAGGAGAATTAGCGGGATTTTTGGCACATGTTGTTGGCCTTCAAGGAGGGCTTGTTGAATATCATCAGGTAAGATCATAGGAGCACTATATAAATCCCTAAGCTCATTCATGATAGCCTCATCATAAATAGTATTGACACTAAAATGAGACATGATGTAGAAAAATAAAAACTATGCTAACCACTAGGGTATAAAAAGAGGATCCAAAAGCAAAATGTTCAAAACGTAGGGTTCACCAAAATGATTAACTAAAAATAGGGGGTTTTTAACTATTTTATAAGTTAATCTAAATAGAAACTAAGTGCTATATTGAAGTGCTAGGTCTAAATAGTTCACTTTAATATTTGAAATAATGGATAAGATGGATATGGTACTAACCTTGAATTAAATTACCTCACCTGTGTGTGTTGGACTATAGCGAGACTAGTATGTGGACTAGGAAAGTTGTAATCGAATGGCCTCGAGAAAGGGCAAGAGCTGACTATTTTCCTATATTGAGGTGCCGGGAGGATATTCAGGGTGCCCAGTGCCCTAGTCTGTAATATGGTCAATGTAGACTGCAGAAAAGCTCGAACTTGAATTTGGTTATGTCGCGATATCTTTGAAATACCTCCACTCTATCAGATGGGTGTCACAAAGTAATGTCACCTATATCACTATGAATGTTACCTGTAAAACTCTATCCAAAGCATTAATTCCTTCAAAATTAAAAATCATATGAATAGGTCTGATCGACCTCAACTTCCAAACTAGTGGCCTTACGACTAAGTGTTGCACTAAATTTCAGACCCAATGTAGTTTTATGTGTGTGTGTGTGTAATTTTGTGCCTAGGGTGCCATAAAGCACCAATGATGCGGTAATAGGAGCAATAACTAGATGTAAAATGCAACGGTGGATGGAATGGAAAGAATACAACCCTTTTCCCTATGTTTGTGTGTGATGCAGATGTAGAAGATACCCAAATGTAGTCCCTTACCTTCGTAGATAAATTCCCTTGATAGTGATATGTCTACCCATAATGTATTGAGTATGTTATGTTTATATAGGGATCTATTTCTCAAATTTTGACACTAGTGACCCGAAACTGCCAACTATGACCTAAGGGAATACACAAGGTAATAGTTAGGACCGACCTCGAACAAAGAAATTAAGACCACAAATTACGACGACATGGGAACCTATAATCATAGACTAGGGCACCTCGAGGCACCCCAGTGCAACCCTAGGTGCCTAAGATAGACCTAAATATGACAACTGAGAAAATTACGACACCTAAGACACCCTAAAAGATTCCCAAAACTGCAGAGACAAATGACGATTGAACTAGAAAAACAACAATGATGCTGACTCACCAAAAAAAGACCAAAGGATGGGTCACTAGTGAATACTTTTACTACGCAAGATCCATATATAAAATAACATACCTAGTGGTATTAATGTAATAGTAATTGTGTGATTTTGTGACTACAATATGATTTCATGTATGGATCAATGAATAAAGAAAATAACTTTTCCATCTTTCTTTCTTAATTCATTCAAATTATATTTCTTTGGCTATAATAGTACGTTATATGTTGTTGCATCTCGGGATCTATGTACCCATTCTCTATGATTTCTCACACATCTTGAGATCTGAATAATACCTTCATGTTTAATGACCAATACTCATAATTTTTTCTTATGAATTGTGGTGTCTGCAGATTTGGATATAGAAACCATAGCTCGATACCAATTTGTATAAATTATTCAAATAAAACAACAAACAACATAAATAAAATAAATAATATTGCAAATAAACAAAGTATTCCAAACTCAAATCAACACTTCTATGCATATATATCTTCTTCCATGTCAGAGCTTCAACTCAATATATTTCGTCCAAAAACACTTACAATTTCCTCCAATATATAGAGGGCTTTCATCTAACAATAGAACACTCAACTCTGAAAATAGAACATCTTAAAAATAGAACTATCATCTACAAATAGCGCATGCTTTTGTTCATGCAAACAAAGTTATTTGTTTTATTTTATTTTATCCTAAAAATAGAGACATCTAATTAAAACTAACCTATGCATGGAAAAGCAAGTTTTTTTTTTTCTTTTCCTAATAATAGCAAAAGCATGTGCATGTGGGGAGAAATCATCTATTTCCAACATTGATGTCCATGTTACTCTTACTGGATGTAGTACAAACTAATATATGTTTGATAAATATTAACATCAATTGTGCATTCTATGTATATTTTTTACATTTGTGCCATATCTATCATTTTGTTAGAATATATGTAACCAAGCTATTGGCTTTCAATTTTTCTTATTATCTTCTATTGGAATACTTTTGAAAATTGGGGTATTTTTTGGTAGTCGGGTATCATCCAAGTGTCCTTCTTTACCACTTTGTACAATATCATCATATTAACGTGTTTAATTGTAGTTTATGCTAATTCTTATCATTATCTATAAGGTTGGGCTGGTAGTAATGAAGATTCAATTGTATTCGCTATTCCATTGTAAAAGTTCCTTAGTTTGATTTTACCATGGAAAAGTGAGAAAGAGTTGCTTGTCTAAAATATTTGACAACAACTCCACTACTATCTATCAGTCTATCTTAAGAAATTCATGTGGTGGTCTACTCTTAGAGGCTTATACAAGTTATTTGGCTTCTCATATCAAATTGGTACTGGTTGTGTTAGAAAAATGGTTTAATTTTTTTCCCGATCTATTATTAAGGAAAGCAAACTACACTTTACTTTTTATATGATTTTAATTTTAACAATTCAGTTTTAGATTCTTAATTTTAGGAAAAGCTAATAAATCAAAAGTTTTGTATTCATGCACAAAAGCATGCACTATTTTTAGCTAATGTTCTATTTTTAAGATTTGAGTGATCTATTGTTATGTGAAATACCTCTATATAATGGAGGCAATTGTAAGTGTTTTACACACAAAGTGTATTGATCTGAAGTTCTGATAGAGAAGAAGATATATCTGCACAAAAGTATTAATTTGAGTTGGAATACTATGTTTATTTACAATATTCTTTATATTATTATTGTTGTTCATTTATTTATTTTCCTAATTTCTAAAAATTGGTATCGGAAAAATGTTGTTATGTAGGGTTCTAAATTGACAACAAGTTATGACTTCTACATCCGATCTGCAGACACAATAATTTACGGGGAAAGAATTTGAGATAAAATATCTAGGTCTCGTGCACTATTTTGTGAGCATTGAAGTCCAAAAATTAGAAGATGAAGTGTTTATTTCACAAGAAAAGTATGTTAATGATATTTTGAAGAGATTTAACATGTTGAATTGTAAGCCGAGTCTGCTAACACATTGCAGATAGGCTTGAAGTTAAGCAAAGATGATAGCAAATCATTTTGTAGATCCAACATTGTTCAATAGGCTAGTTAGAAGTCTCATATATTTGATTACCACAAGGCCCGATATTTTGTATGTTGTGAGCCTTTGTAGTGCCCACTCCTCTTTGACACCTATTTTTCTATGATCATGATTATTATTTTCTTAGTGACATGGACATTGTTTGATATTTTGGATAGCCTATTGTTAGACACTATGGATATTGTGATTATCATTGTGTTTTGACTTTTATTATGGACTGTATAGATATATAGATGACATTGATAGATATTGCAGTACATGATGATGATTTAGTGTTGTTTTGTTATATGCTGACATCTTGGACTCTTGACAGTGGTGATTATGTTTAGACGATTGGACTAACCATGTGAGCACATTGATGTTATGATTTATTAATAATGTGATGATAATAGGTGATCAGTAATATGTTGTTGAATGCATCTAGATAGATATAAGTTATAATGGATGTATGAAATGCATGGTTATCGTAAAATATGAATTGTGATAGATGGTTATGCATTTAGGCATAGGGTGATAGTAAATGTTAATGAATATGGTAGAATTGTGATGATTAGTAATTGTAAATAATTGATTTAGAATAGAATTGCTTAACCATGATAATGATACAATTATGTTGTATGATGATGTTATTTGATAAATGATATATGTGTTTTGATTTCTTGACGTATTGATATGGCCTTGAGGCCGAAGGTGGTATTGTCTTGGTTGTTTGTAGGAAACGAAATCACAATAAACAAAGAAGGGACTAGGAGACTAACTATGGAAGAATATTGGATGTTTACAAGCGGGTCATCTTGGAAACCGTATGTGGGTGCGTACATTTCCATTTTTCTTGTTATGTTTGTTAGGAGGTCTCGGGGGAGAAACCTCATAAGTGACCATGGGTGTGAATGTTGTATTTTCTCTTTTATTTATTTTCCTTAGTTGAGTATGTAGTTTTATTGAATTCTAATGTCTTCTCATTTTCTTGTGCTTATTAGTGTGCCTCTTGATTTAGTTAATTAACTATGTGGATTATGCTAATTGGGTGATGTGACTATGGGGAAATGAATGTGTTAGATATTCCTTACTTTCTTCATGATTTTGGATGGATTTTATTTTATTTTGGTTTGTGTACCCATCCCCATCACAAAACTAGGATTTGGGCTTTGAGCCCATTTTTGGAGGCTTGTGGGACAAGTTATACTTGTCCCATACCCTTAAAATCTCCCACCAACCCAACCTATGATATGAGGGGTCAAATTTAGCCCCTATTATGTGTTTTTAAGGAAAAATAGGAAATTAATGCCACCTTTTTCCTAACCCTCTTAATTATGTCCTTGAAAGTATGGAATGGAGGATTGTGTGGAAATGAAAGTGTCATACCTTCACCTTACTCATTTATGGAGTCTTGGATTATGTGTTTGAATTGTGAGGTGGATTGGGGAGAAATGATGTGGCATCCTACATGGAGCCACCTCACCATCCTCTCCACCATTTTCTATTTATTGGATTTTTTTATTTGTTTTGGGGTTACTTTCTTGAAAACTTGGGAGTTTGCATTAGATTTGGCTTGGATTTGGAAATAAGGTTAGTGTTTGTTGCTTGAAGGTTGAAGGATCTCTCAATGGCAAGGTAGGGTCTTATACCTTGTATTTTGGCTTTCTTGTTTTTGTATTGTGTTGTAATTGTATGAATGCATGTAATTTTGTAAGGGATTGGGTAGAATTGGCCATAGTGATGGTGTAGGGAGAGGGAAATGGGGCCATTTGTGGAGGTAAAAGGGAGTATGTGAGGATTTTTTAGAGGGAGTGTGGGAAGGGTAATCCACCTATGTGGAGTTAAAAGGAAACTATATCATTTTGTATCTTTAAAATGGAGAGATAAGGAGTTTTGTGTGTTGTGTATAGTGCACTTGGAGGCTTGGGTGGATCCCTATTCCACTTGGGAGGCATAAGGATATGGCTACCATGTTTTCCTTTTTCCTTTGTCTCAATTTTGAGCCTACGTGTTTGTTGTATGTTGTAGGTTTATTATCATATTGTTCTTATGTGTGTGAAAACTTTATTTGTGTGTAAGATTTATTTGTGTGTGTGTATGGGTTATTTGAAGCCATATTGTCAGGAGGCTACCGTGGTTGTGAACACCCCTTATTTTTCCATTGTTGGGGCTCGGGGGCCAATGAGAAGGTTGGATTCACCTTCTCATTAGATTAAGGTTGGGAGGTGAGTATTTCCTAGCTCCTTCCCTTGTTGTTGTGTTGAAGATGGAGAAAAACAAAAGGAGTTGCAAGTTTTATTTCATGGGATGGAATTATATGTGTATTTGAAACAAAAAAGAAGTGGATTGTAAAATTTAGGATGTTGTCTCCACTTTTGAGTGTAGGGATTTTTGTACTTGCATTTTACAGTTGAGATTCTTGTAATGGAATTATTTCAACTTGTTATGAATTATTAAGCTATGAAATGTATATGGTTGAAATTTGCATCTTATTCAAGTTGAATCCCATTTAAATATGCATTTAAAGTTTGCATTCTATTTAAAATTTGAAGTTGCGCTTCTTGAATTAGAAATATATTGAAGTAAATGGTTTGTTTTCCCTTTGGAAATGTTCTTGTCATACTTATACCCAAAAAAAAATGTAAGTGGTTGTGCTTATACCCATTTTTTTTTTTTTTTTTTTTTTTGGATTGGTTGTGAATAATTAAAACTATTGATTTATAATGTAGTTTATCATCCTAATTTTAATAGAAAATTTTGGAATAAATTACTACTTTTATACCTTATAAAACAATGTTTTTAAAAATCCAATGTATGTAATTATATCCTTTTAGATCAAAGAAAGAAACTTGTTTTATTCCTACTTGAGTATTCCTTTAAAATATTAGTCCTACAACTATATATATATATAAACAAAATATTTTTAAAAATGGTAATATGGTATGTTTGTTTTATTGAAAGAACTTAATAATTTTTTATTGATTGGGGGTGGGGGGGATTTGCACTCGATCGTTATATTTTATTAAAATTTTAAAAAGGTTTTTTAAGACAACAGCCCCCCACCAGATTGTGTGGGCGACACCCCACTCCACCCCGCTACCCTATCTCCTCTTGCTACAAACAAGCCTCCTTTCAAACCTATTCGGTATACAAATATATGTCATTTATAAATATTAAAACTATATAAGTGTGTGTGTGTGTGTGTGTGTGTGTGTGTGTGTGTGTGTGTGTGTGTGTGTGTGTGTGTGTGTGTGTGTGTGTGTGTGTGTGACATATATGTACACACACACACACACACACACACAAATCAAATTTACCTGTATTTTAACAAAATGTTGAAGGGTAAACAATACCCATAACGAGAAAATCTTGTAGTAGATTTTCAAAAAAAAATAAACAATGTGGAACTAAAAACCCTATGGGTAAATGAAAATAGAAGAGAGAGTAGAGATGGGAAGACCTTCTTCCTCAATGGCAGATCTTGAAACACAAAAAAAGACCTCCATAGCTTCCATGGCTTCCATCTCCTCCTACCTACATAACCCACGTGAGAAAATGAAGGGTATTAGGGCAAACAAAGGAAAAAAAGAAAAACACAGGAAGAATTAAGGTGTTTTAGGAATACCTAGAATCTAAGGGCTCTTATTGATCTAATACAAGGGTGGAGATTAGATCCTACACTTTTTAATTTGTGGGTACTTTTTGTGGGAATGGATGTTTTAAAAGGGGTATGGGTAATTTAATTAATGGGGACACCTAGGGTATTCTATACATGGGTAAAGTGGGATTAGGTTATGTTGTGACCCTTTTATTATGGGTAAATAGACTAAAGTGTAACATGGGGATATTTTAATTAAATTATTTAAGGGAATTAAAAAGATGAATAAAGGTGCGTCGAACCCGGGCCGATACCGCCCGCTACGCCTCGTGCATCTGCTGTCCCTGATATGGATCTAATGCCGGACCCCTCTGGTCCAGATCGGGGGCCCCTCTTGTCAGGGTCCCTCTCTCCAAAGCCGCCCGACGTATGGTCAAAAGTTGTGGAGGGTTCCACATCGGCTCATAGCTCGGAAAAGCTATCCCCTTCACTGTCTGATGGGTCCTTTTCCCTGCGCATCCCCTCTCACATCACGGAGGCTGCTGCTGCTTCACGTGATCTGTCCTTGGTGGGTACTCTGATGGGCCCTAGACCCCCATTGGAGGATATAAAAAAATGGGCTCGTTTAAAATGGCAACCATGTGGAGCGCTAGAAATAGCGGCTATGCCTAATGGTTTCATTTTATTTTCCTTCAGCTTGAAAGAAGACTTCGCTAGAGCTCTGCTAGGTGGTCCGTGGTTTTTGGCAGGCGGGGTTTCTATCTCAGGAAATGGTCTCCTGGTTTCAACCCACACACGGAATCCATGACCCAAGCCCCAATTTGGGTTCGCCTCCCGGGGCTCCCTCTGGAGTTCTGGCACCCGGCGGTTATTGAAGGTATTGCTCTCTCAATAGGTTCTTTAATTGCTATAGATCAAGCAACAAAAGCAAAAACTAGATTCATTCATGCTCGTTTTTGTGTTAATGTTGATATTAGTTGCCCCTTACCAAAAGATATTGAGCTTATTTCGGACTTAGGAACTGGAAACAACCCATTGACTACGAATATATTCCTCAAGCTTGCTCCTTCTGCAAAAAACTTGGTCATCGGGCCTCTGGCTGCCCATCTAAACCTCAACCAAAACCCAAGTCCCAAACCCTATCCCCAAAAATCAAAAATAAATTTATTCCCAAATCGTCTTCTATTGAGATCCCGATCATCCCCACTTCTAATTCCTTCGCTCTCCTTGAGGATGGAGAAATCAACACATCTTCTGATCCTGCTTCTGAGATCGTTCCCTCCTCCTTGGCCTTCCAACCTCTCATCTCCCCTCTGCCTTCCTCGGCTCTCCCCGCCTCTTCCTCTCTTGGAGAGGACCTGCTCCTGGCTGCCTCCTCCCCTCCCCTTCACCTCTGTCTGCTCCTCTTCCCTTCCCTCCCCTTCCTTCGATCCCCTCTTCCTGGATCCCCCACCCTGCCTCCCCTCTGTCTGCTGTTTCGGACTCTGTCCCCTCCCCCACGGGTCTCTCCTCTGATGATAGTTTCAATCATCGCTTTACTAGAAGCAGCAACAAGAAACCCGATATAGGCTTGGAAAAAGCTCGGGGCAGAATTCCGAGCAGTATTAAGCTTCAACAAGAAGCAGCTACAAATGTTGCGCAAGGAACTCAAAGTACAATCCCCATGGTGGTGGGGAGTAAACCCAAACCAAAGAAATGAAGATCATTTCTTGGAATATAAGAGGGCTCAACTCTCTTCAAAAGCAAAGAGTTATCAAAGACATCAAATTCCAGCACTCTCCTGATATCATAATGTTGCAGGAAACCAAACTAAAAAAGGAGGATCGCCTCCTTAAACTCTGGCCAGCAGCTTCTTTTGAATCTCAACCTTCAACAGGGAACTCAGGGGGGCTTTGTACTTTGTGGGATCCCAGAAGTCTCAAAGGGGAATGCCTGTTCAAGCACCCCAATTTTTTATGTATCCTCTTCCAAGAGGTTGAGCGGACTCCTCTTGGATTGCTATCAATGTGTATGCCCCAAATTTGGAGACTCATCGTGGAAAACTTTGGAAAGATATCACTAACTTCATCATCACTTGTGGTAAAATTCCCACTCTAATTATGGGTGATTTTAACTGCCCTCTTTATCCTTCGGAAAAACAGGGAGGTATGCTGCCATGCCGGTTAGCATGGAGGCTTTGGCTGACTTCATAAGGGAGAATTCCCTTCTGGATATGGATCTCCATGGCTCATCTTACACTTGGTCAAACCGCAGATTGGGCAGGAACCACATACAATGCAGATTGGATAGATCTCTAGGCTCTCTGGACTGGATCTCTCTCTTTCCTGACTTCTACCTCAACTCCCTCCCTAGGGCTGCCTCGACCACAGCCCTCTTCTGTTAAGCGCCAATCACAAAATAAATGCCAAGAATCCTCCCTTCAGGTTTGAGCTAGCCTGGCTTGAAAATAACCACCTGATCCCCCTTGTTGCAAACTGGTGGAATATCAATATTGAGGGCACTAGTATGTTCAGATTTTCCAGCAAACTCAAAGAAATTAAAAAACAACTCAAGATATGGAAGTCGAAGGTCTTCGGTAACATCAAGCTTCGCAAGCGGGAGCTAACTCAGAGCTTGGCAAAAATTTCTGAACAAATTGAGGCTGTTGGAAGATTGGATCATCTTCACCAACAGGAAATCTCTCTCCTCAGTGATTATCACAACACTCTTAAAGAAGAAGAGACCTATTGGAGGCAACGTTCTCGAGCCCTTTGGCTCGAGCAAGGAGATCGTAATACCAAATTTTTCCACATCACTGCTTGTAAGCATAAAGCTAGGGACAAGATCCGTGAGTTGGTGTCGTCGGAAGGGAACTTGCTAACTGCTGAGACTGATATTTCCAATGAGCTTATATCCTTCTATTCCAATCTTCTCCATGCTGATCTGCCCCCTCCGGAACAATCAATGAATGAAATGCTCCAGCATATTCCGCATCTGGTGTCTCCTGAGATGAATAACAATCTGACCAAGCCTTTTTCTATGGAGGAAATTCATAAAGCAGTTTTTGCTATGAAGAGAGACAAAGCTCCGGGTCCGGACGGCTTTCCTGCCGCCTTCTTCCAAGTCTTTTGGGAAATCATCAAGCAGGACCTCTTCCAAGCAGTTAATGAATTTCAGATGAACAACAATCTGCTTAAGGAATGGAATACCACTTTTGTGGCTCTCGCCCCAAAAGTGCATAACTCTAAAGATGTGTCCAATTTTCGGCCAATAAGTCTTTGTAACACGTCTTACAAGATTATCACTAAGATGTTGGCCTCCAGACTTAAACCTCTTATGCCGGACCTCATCTCTCACAATCAGAACGGCTTCATTAAAGGTCGTCTTATCCAAGGAGGTATAATTACTGTTCATGAAGCCATTCACTCGGCCTTTCTTGCGAAGTCCCCAGGAATGATCTTAAAATTGGATATGCAAAAAGCCTTTGACAGAGTCAGCTGGCCTTTCTTAATTAAGGTCCTGGAAAAATTTGGTTTCGACAACAAGTGGTGTAGCTGGGTTTTCTCGTGTATCTCGACCCCTTGCTTCTCTATTCTTATCAATGGCATTCCTGCGGGTTTCTTCAAAAGCAGCAGAGGTATCAGGCAAGGTGATCCCCTGTCACCTTTTCTGTTTGTTCTAATGGCGGACTCCTCAGCAGAGCTTTGGAAGCGGCTAAAAATCAATCCATCATTTCTGGTATGAAAATCACCTCAAATTGTCCTTCGACCACTCTCATAGCTTGATTCGGAGACGACACTTTATTGCTAAGTTTAGCCTCTGTTATTGAAGCCGGGCTATTATGGATATCCTCTCTCTATATCAATCAGCTTCTCAGCAAACTGTCAACTTCAACAAGAGCAGCATTTCCTTCATCAACACGCCCCCTAGGTCTCAGAGAAAGATTGCTGATATCTTTGGTTGTATTATTGTGGATCTCCCCGCCTCTTATCTTGGCATCCCCCTCTTCCAAGGAAGGCAATCAAAAAATCTATGGAACTCTGTCATTGAAAGGTATCAAAAAAAGCTGGCTGCTTGGAAAGGGGCTCTGCTCAGTCAGGCTGGCAAGCTCCAACTGGTGAAAGCCACTCTTCAAAACCTGCCTACTTACTTCATGTCCCTGCTCAAGATTCCCAGTTCTGTGAGGGAGGTTGTGGAAAAAATTCAAAGGAACTTTCTGTGGTCTGGAACTGAAGATAAGAAAAGGATCCATCTTGTGGCTTGGAAAGAGGTGTGTAAGCCAACTCCTCATGGTGGGCTCGGTCTTCGAAAAATGAATGAAATGAATGGGGCCCTTCTGGCCAAACTTGCTTGGGAAGTGGCTAAAGGTGACTCTTGTTGGGCCCATCTGCTCAGAGCTAAATATCTAGCTAATAACGAAGATCTGCTCACTTCCATTCCTATTAGAGGCTCAGCCATATGGAACTCTATTAGTAGCTCTCTTCCCATCATTCGTGCTGGCACTAAATGGAGATTTGGGAATGGTCGACTCATTGATTTCTGGAGGGATTTTGGATCGGGAAGAACCCCTTGATCTCAATCCTACTTGGGACCCTATTAAGAGAAGTATCATCAATAAACATGGAAGATTAGCTTCGGGCTATTGGAAGATTGTGAACTCCATTCCCTCATGGGATATTAAGGAATGGGATGATATCAGCGATCTGCAGAGAAACCTGCTGTCTTCGCTCAAAGCGGTTCTCTCTTCCATCTACATCCCTTTCTCCCAAAATGAGGACGAGATTATTTGGCCCCTCTCCCCGTCGGGCTCATTCTCTGTTAAGGCTGCTTATCTCTCGTTGCATAGTGCTGACCATGGTCCCCCCCTTTCCAAAGTTTGGCCTAATGAGATCACTCCCAAAATTGGCTTTTTCTCTTGGATCTCCTCTAAGAATGCTTTCCTCTGCGGGAGAATCTAAAAAGAAGGGGTTTCTCTCTCCCCACTAAATGTGTGTTATGTGCTAATGAAGCGGAGTCCTCTGCACATCTTTTGATCCATTGCTCTTTCTCGCAAGTTATTTGGCAGTGGCTTTTATCAAGGTTGGGAGTTTATTGGATCTTTCGGATTCCATTCAGGACACCCTTTCTCAATGGAGCTCTCCTTTTACTCATCCGATTCTGAATTTGGCTTGGAAACTCCTCCTCCCGCACGGATTATGGGGCATCGGAAAGAAAGAAACAGAAGAATCTTCAAAGAAAAAAGTCTTGATCCTTGTCAGGTGGCTACTCAGATTGCTCTGGCTCTCCAAGAAAATATCAACCTGACCACGTGGACCAAATATCAGCAAAAAATCCAAATCTGTAACTCCCTGGAGTGGCAGAAGTTATTATCCATTCAATGTAAAAGCACTCACACTGATCGGAATTTAGTCTGCTGGACTCCCCCTCCAAGGGGCTGGAAAAAACTCAACACGGATGGAGCCTCGAAGGGAAATCCTGGTAAGTCTGGAGGAGGGGCCATTCTTCATTGCTCTTCGGGATATATTGTTGCTGCCTCTGCTCACAATTTCAATTTTGGCTCCAACCATCGAGCGGAAGCTTTGGCAATCCTCAAAGGCCTTGAGATGGCCATCAAATTGGGTGATGATCCCCTTCAAGTTGAAAGTGACTCCCTCAACATCATCAAACTCCTTCAGTCTAATGATCCTGGTCATTGGTCGATTAGAAACATCATTGCTGATATCAGAATTATGCAAAGATCTTTCCTTCAAGTCCAGTTCCAGCATATTCTGTGAGGGAAATAAAGCGGCCGACCTCCTTGCTAATATTGGTGTCCTCATTGAGAATCAGCAAAGTGGACTGATAACTTCCCGAATGATCTCAGCCAAATCGCTCAAAATGATATTCCCCATTGCTGACTGGTGGAATAAAGGGCTGACTCGGGTTTCGGCTATCTCGCTATGGCCTTCTCAAAGGGCGGCGGCAATTATGACGAAGTTAATGGATTTGACTCTTAATGAGGGGCAATTGATTAAGGTGCTTTGTATTGATGCGAGGAATCCCACGCGAATGAGCATTATCGCCACATTAATCATCTGAGGAGGTGGCGGGAGGACAATGATAACTTGGCGGCAGCTTCCCAGACCTGTTTAAGCTGGTTTTGTCCACTTTTACTCTCACTTCTGAAACTATTCAAACTTTCATTCCATGGGGGTCAATTGAAGCGCCTTGAGCCCGACAACTGTGAGTCGATTAAGAATGATGGAGAGGTGTGGAATATATTATTGGAAAATGGTATAGCCACCTTCCTGGAAAAAATGGCGGGTTATTCTGCGCTGGTTTCTTATGCGGTCACGGCTTCTGGACGAAGGGTCGGGTCCAAATCGGCAACACCCGCTTCACCATCTCCACGAATGCCATTGCTGACGCCACCGGCCTTCCTGCTGCAGGTGACATCTACTACAAACGTTCGCTGCATGTGGAAATTCAGGATTTTAACGCCCCTGGTGACAGACCGGTGAAATATCTTTCTGGTTATACCCGGGATTCCCTGCCTTCTCCCTGGGACAGAGTGGCGGAGGTCATTATGCGATATTTCACTATCGACGGTAGATACCGGCTGGTTTTTGGTCCTCACCTTTTCATCCTCTCTCATCTTCGATGGGGGAAGAAAATCAATCTTGCGGCCTTCTTGTTTCAGTCTCTTGAACATTCGGTTCAGTTAGCTCGGGAGGGCGAGGGCGTCATTCTTCACCAGGGTTTACTTTACCTGCTTTTCTCTGTCGCCGCTTCTCACTCCGACCTTCTTCGCTTTCCCCCCAAATTGGGTCACCGCCGCCACTCCCCCTCTCCTTCTCCTCGCCCCTCCTCCTCCTCCCTCCGCTCCTCTCGGCGTCGTCGTCATCTGCTTCTCTCCTCTGGTTCGGACTCTGATGTGGCTATTGTGAGCCCCCCGCATCGCCTCCATTCCCCCTGCCACCCCTTCTTTCCCCACGCCCCTCTCTTGCTTATTCTTGGAAGGCACTGAAGCCAGTGGTCACGCTTCTTCCCCTGTTTCCAGCCCCGATTACTCTCGGGCTGCTGATCTCTTGGGCCTGGCTCAGCTGTACCCTGACTCCCCGGATTCGGAGCAGTTTGATATCAATCAACCGGTTGTGGAACCCATCTCCCAGTCTGGAAACAAGGCTCTCTTCGACGAAAAAGTTCTTGCTGCTGACACTCTTCATTCCCCTCCTTTTATGGAGTCGAATCCTGCTGATTCTGAGTCTGCTGACGCTAAAAGAGATCATAGCAGAGCTGACATGGTGTCCTCTATTCTGAGCAAGCTCCAGCGTGCTTTCAAGGCTCTGAAAGCTTGGGAGGCTTTCACGGAATCCACAGGACTTCCATTGCTGATGATTGCTGGAGCTTATCAAGTTGGCTGAACTTCTTGCTAACGACTCAGGCTCTCCTAGAGCAAAAATGTAGTTTCTGAGCTGAAAAAGCTCATTTGATGTATTTCTTCTTTATCTCTGTTTGTTTTTTTCGTCCTCCTTTTTTTGGAATCTGCTCGGGTATTTTGGCTTGCTTTACTTATTAATGCTAAATCTGGCCTGATGGGCACTTTTGTATAAGGTTGTGGGACCTTCTAAAACCCTCCTTTTACCCAATATATTCCAAAAAAAAAGATGAAAAAGGTAATGTGTGGTTAAATAAATAAATTTGGGCATGGGTGTTGTCTCTTAGGGAAATAAAAATTAAAAGTAATTTGGGAGATATTTTCATTAAAATTTGATATAACTTAGGAAACGATTTTTAATAAATTTTAGTAGAAATTTAAGTGGACAAAAAAAAATGAAATTAATATTAAATTAGGAATTAATTTAATAAAATTAATACGGATAGACATGAGGGATTTTAATCTGTACTAATTTTGGGTAATAGGAAATATTAATTAAGGGATGGATATATTAAAATAAACGTGTCAAGATTACTTTAATAAACACAATACAAGTATGTTTAATTTAAAAAAATCTCATAATTTTCCTAAGTGATTGATGGAGTTTTGGCATGGTTTTGGTGCGTCAAATTTTAGGCATTACACTTTGGTATCAGAGTTGTGGGTTCAACACTTGGACCCTAGGAAAACATGGAACACAACAGACAAACTTAACGTAACCTAAACCTAGGACACTTGATATTGTTGATAATTTAAAACGTAGGAACTTAGTAAACTGAAACATACCTAAATAATGATAGACTAACTCCCTCCTTGAGGTCTTTGGAGGCACGGACCAAATGAGGGGTTCTTACATGTTGAGTTAGAGGGACCACCCCTAGAGCAGGAAGTTGTTGTCATATTACCATAGATCCTACAGACCTTACAAGAGGTCAATGCCACCATATGCGGAGGTTCACTTGGGGGATGACCTAGCCAACATGAGAGGGAGCCATCACATGAGGCTCATGACTCTCCATGACACAGTGAGGAGCATAGGGTGGAGAACTCCCATGTGGAGTCATCTAGACAAGACTCACCACTAAGAGAGCATGGAGCCCTAGGAAGAGAGATGATCATGAAGAGAAACCTGGGGGTAGATAGACGTCGGCGATCGATCACATTTATGAGATACTAAAACTTCATCCACCTCATTTCGCTAGAGACACCTTTGGAGGTTTCCATGTCGAGGCCTCACTAGTTAGCTTGAGCGGATGCTTAAAGCTATATCGTGCACTAGTAACATGAAGGCTCGTGTTTTTATACATCTTATGAGGGATGAGACATGAGTATGGTGGAGGATAGAGGAGTAGAAGATCCACATGGATTCGAGAGAGATTGTGACATGGGAGATCATTGAGGAGTGATTCGAAGAAGATATATTTACAAAGCAGATTCATTTAGTAGTAGATTGATGAGTTCCACGAATTGTGATAACCGAGTATTACAGTGGTAGAGTATGAGAGTATATTTTGGGACTTGCTACTGAGTACATTGACTATATGTAGGATGAGTAAGTCGGGGTTCACATGTTCATCGGGGGCATGAATTTATATCTTGGAGGGTGGTGTGCATGCATTATCGATAAACTCTAGCTAAGGTTGTTGAGAAGGCCTATATTATGGAAGAGAATGGGGGAAGACACATCAGGTGAGAGATAGGGTGAGGAGCCACATTGAAGATGCGGGACAGTCGGTCGAAGGGGACAATCCCTCCTCCTAGTGGCGAGATATAGATCCGCACAACCCTCCTTCCAGCCACAGCAGTAGTAGTAGACCCACCCACCATTCAAGCCTCCATCAAGATATGATGCACATAGAGGGTGGAGTATAGGGCCTCCTACTAGAGGACCCGTCAGGACACAAGCACCACCTAGAGCTCAGTAAGTCGGAGCTCATATGTAGCAATCTAGAGCATGATCATCAAGGTATACAACATGAACCACTAGAGCACCTGGAGTAGTCTCTTCCCATTTGAGATAACCTTTCATTTGTTATGGATGCAGTACACATGGAAACCATTGGAGAGATTATCCACAGAACCCTGGTAACAAGGGTAAGTGCCCTATTTCTGATCTGATATTGGGAGATATAACATGGATTCATATGATATATGGAGCAGTCAAGAACCACCAAGTAGAGCACTAGAGCACTGTGATTGAGACCTCAGGTACCATTGGTGGTATTCCTATCTCTATCTTATTTGATTCAGGATCTTCCAATTCTTTCATTTCCCCATATTTAGTAGAGTAATGCAGGCTGGTGGCAGTTAGGTAGGGTTGTAGTTGGGATGTAGAGATGGCTTCGGAGACAAGCTCACGGTGCCCACTCCTCTTCGACACCTATTTTTCTATGATCATGATTATTAGTTGCTTAATGACATGGACATTGTTTGATATTTTGGATATCCTATTGTTAGACACTATGGACATTGTGATTATCATTATGTTTTGGATTTTATTATGGACTGTATGGGTATATAGAGGACATTGATAGATATTACAAGTACATGATGATGATTTAGTGTTTTTGTTATATGTTGACATCTTGGACTCTTGATAAAGTGGTGATTATGTTTAGATGATTGGACTAACCATGTGAGCACATTGATGTTATGATTTATTAATAATGTGATGATAATAGGTGATCAATAATACATTGTTGAATGCATCTAGATAGATATAAGTTATAATGGATGTATGAAATGCATGGTTATCGTAAAATATGAATTGTGATAGATGGTTATACATAGGCATAGGGTGATAGTAAATGTTAATGAATATGGTAGAATTGTGATGATTAGTAATTGTAAATAATTGATTTAGAATATAATTTCTTAACCATGATAATGATACAGTTATGTTGTATGATGATGTTATTTGATAAATGATATATGTGTTTTGATTTCTTGACGTATTGATATGGCCTTGAGGCCAAAGGTGGTATTGTCTTGGTTGTTTGTAGGAAACAAAATCACAATAAAAAATAAGGGACTAGGAGACTAACTATGGAAGAATACTGGATGTTTACAACAAGGTCACCTTGGAAGTCGTGTGTGTGTGTACATTGTCATTTTTCTTGTTATGTTTGTTAGGAGGTCTCCAAGGGGGAGCAACCTCATAAGTGACCATGGGTGTGAATTTTGTATTTTTTCTTTTATTTATTTGTCTTAGTTGAGTATGTGGTTTTATTGAATTCTAATGTCTTCTCATTTTCTTGTGCTTATTAGTGTGCCTCTTGATTAAGTTAATTAACTATGTGGATTATACTAATTGGGTGATGTGACAATGGGGGAAATGAATGTGTTAGATAGTCCTTACTTCCTTCATGATTTTGGATGGAATTTTTTTATTTTGGTTTGTGTACCCATCCTTATCACCAAAACTCGGATTTGGGCTTTGAGACCATTTTTGGAGGCTTGTGGGACAAGTTTTACTTGTCCCATACCCCTTAAACTCTCCCACTAACCCAACCTATGATATGAGGGGTCAAATTTAGCCCCTATTATGTGTTTTTGAAGGAAAACTAGGCAATTAACACCACCTTTTTCCTTACCCTCTTAATTATACCATTGAAAATATGGAGTAGAGGATTGTATGTGGAAATGAGAATTTCATACCTTTGCCTTACTCATTTATGGATCCTTTTATTTATTTTTTGACTTGTGAGGTGGATTGGGGAGAAATGATGTGGCATCCTACATGGAGCCACCTCACCATCCTCTCCACCATTTTCTATTTATTGGAGTCTTTTAGTTGTTTTTGGGGTTACTTTCTTGAAAACTTGGGAGCTTGCATAGGAGTTGGCTTGGATTTGGAAAGAAGGTTGGAGTTTTTTTCTTGAAGGTTGAAGGATCTCTCAATGGAAAGGTAGGGTCTTATACCTTGTATTTTGGTTTTCTTGTTTGTGTATTGTGTTGTAATTGTATGAATGCATGTGATTTTGTAAGGGATTGGGTAGAATTGGCCATAGTGATGGTGTAGGGAGAGGGAAATGGGGCCATTTGTGGAGGTAAAAGGGAGTGTGTGAGGATTTTGTGGAGGGAGTGTGGGAAGGGTAATCCACCTATGTGGAGTTAAAAGGAAACTATATCATTTTGTATCTTTAAAATGGAGAGATAAGGAG
Source organism: Taxus wallichiana var. yunnanensis (assembly GCA_018340775.1). Taxonomy (NCBI): domain Eukaryota; kingdom Viridiplantae; phylum Streptophyta; class Pinopsida; order Cupressales; family Taxaceae; genus Taxus; species Taxus wallichiana. Next base: position 314,381,398 of record CM031237.1, read on the forward strand.
TTTTGTGTGTTATGTATAGTGCACTTGGAGGATTTGGTGGATCCCTATCCCACTTGGGAGGCATAAGGAGATGGCTACCATGTTTTCCCTTCTCCTTTGGTTCAACTTTGAGCCTATGTGTTTGTTGTATGTTGTAGGTTTATTATTGTAGTGTTCTTGTGTGTGTGCAAGCTTTATTTTGTGTGTGTGTGTGTGTGTGTGTGTTATTTGAAACCATTTTGTGATGTTGCCATCATTTTGAACACCTCTTATTTTTCCATTGTTGGGGCTCAGGGGACAATGAGAAGGTTGGTTTCACCTTCTCATTGGATTAAGGTTGGGAGGTGAGTGTTTCCTAGCTCCCTTCCCTTGTTGTTGTGTTGAAGATGGAGAAAACAAAAGGAGTTATAAGTTTGCTTTCATGGGATGGAATCAAATGTGTATTTTTGCAACAAAAGAATAAGTAGATTGTAAAATTTAGCATGTTGTCTCCACTTTTGAGTGGAGGGATTTTTGTACTTGCATTTTAAAGTTGAGCTTCTTGTAATGGAATTATTCCAACTTGTATGAATCATTAAGCTATGAAATGTATATGGTTGAAAGTTGCATCTTATTGAAGTTGAATCCCATTTAAATCTACATTTAAAGTTTTCATTTTATTTAAAATATGAAGTTGTTTTTCTTGAATTATAAATATATTGAAGTAAATGGTTTTTTTCCCTTTGGAAATGTTCTTGCCATACTTTATACTCAAAAAAAGAGCATGTAGGTGGTTGTGGTTATACCCATTTTGTTTTCCCTTTTTGATTGGTTGTGAATAATTGAAACTATTGATTTATAATGTAGTTTATCATCCTAATTTTAATAGAAAATTTTGGAATAAATTACTACTTTTATACCTTATAAATCAATATTTTTGAAAATATAATGTATGTAATTATATCCTTTTTAGATCAAAGAAAGAAACATGTTTTATTCCTACTTGTGTATTCCTTTAAACTATTAGTCCTCTCTCTCTCTCTCTCTCTCTCTCTCTCTCTCTCTCTCTCTCTCTCTCTCTCTCTCTCTCTCTCTTTATATATATTCATTATACAAATATGTTGTCTAAATAATTTTGATTAAACCATGGAATATGTGTGTGTACAAAATATAAAAATACATATGTTTGTTTTATTGTAAAAACTTAATTAAAAAATATTATTGATTTGGGGGGTTGGATTGCCTCACTCTCCCCCGATTATTATGTTTTATTTAAAAAATTAAGGGTTTTTTTTTTTTTTTTTTTGGGGGTGGTGGTAGCCTACACCCCACTCCACCCCGCTACCATGTCTCCTTTCTATGGTCGGGCCACCTTTCAAACCAACATGCAGCCCATTTGGGAAACCCATACATAGAAATGTGTGTGTGTGTCTCGTGTGTGTGTCATTACAAATATATTCAGATACAAATATATGTAGTTTATAAATATTAAAACTTGATACACACACACAAATCGGATTTACCCTGTATTTTAACAAAATGTTGAAGGGTAAACAATACACATAACTAGAAAATGCAGTTGTAGATTTTTTTAAACAATGTGGAACTACAAACCTTAGGGGTAAATGAAAATAGAAGAGAGAATAGAGATGGGAAGACATTCTTCCTTAATGGCAAATCTTGAACACAAAAAAGGAAACCTCCATAGCTAGCTCCAGAAGCTTCCATGGCTTCCATCTCCTCCTACCTACAAAACCCACATGAGAAAATGAAGGAAATTAGGGAAAACAAATGAATAAAAGGAAAACATAAGGAGGAATTAGGGCTTTTAGGAAAACTTAGAATCTAAGGGCTCTTATTGATCTAATCCAAGGGTGGAGATTAGATCCTACCCTTTTTAAGTTGTAGGTATTTTGGTGGGAATGGATGTTTTAAAGGGGTATGGGTAATTTAATTAATGGGGACACCTAGGGTATTATATACATGGTTCAAGTGGGATTAGGTTATTTTGTGACCCTTTGATTATGGGTAAATAGACTAAATTTGAACATGGAGAAATTTAAATTAAATTATTTAAGGGAATTAAAAAAGATGAATAAAGTTAATGTGTAGTTAAATAAATAAATGTGGGGTGGGTATTATTCTTCGGGAAATAAAAATTAAAAATAATTTGGGAGATATTTTAATTAAAATTTAATATAACTTAGGAAATGATTTTTAATAAATTTTAATAGAAATTTAAGTGGACAAAAATAAATGAAATTAATATTAAATTAGGAATTAATTTAATAAACTTAATACGGATAGACATAAGGGATTTTAATCTGCACCAATTTTGGGTAATATGAAATATTAATTAAAGGATGGATATATTAAAGTAAATGTTTTAGTACTTTAATAAACGCAATACAAGTATGTTTTAAAAAAAAATCTCGTAATTTTCCTAAGTTATTGATGGAGTTTTGGCAGGGTTTTGGTGCATCGATTTTGGGCGATATAGCTTATCTCAAGTGTCATGGAATATCCAAAAGATTCACATTGGAAAGCTGGAAAAAGAATTTTGAGGTATGTATGTGGAACTAAGAATGATGGAATCTTGTATTCAACATCAAATGAGTTCAAACTAATAGGTTATACAAACAGTGACAATGTCGGAAGTATAGATGATAGAAAGAGCACATTTGGCTATTCTTTTCACTTTGGAATAGGTGTGGTTTCATGGGAATTAAAGAAGCATCCCATAGTCACATTATCTTTAGCAGAAGTAGAGTATGTAGTAGCAGCAAAAGCAAAGCATGTCAGGATGTTTGGATGAGAAGAGTGTTGAAATATTTGAGGTAGAATCAAGAGGATGCTACACATATTTTTGTGACAACAATTCAGCAATAACATTATCCAAAAATCATGTTTTTCACAAGAGGAGCAAGCATATAGAAATGAGGCATCACTTCATCAGAAAGTTGGTGAACAACAAGGAATTTTTGTTAAATTTTACAAATCCGAAGATTAGTTTGTTGATATCTTTACGAAAGCTTTGGGAAATAAAGTTTTCAAGTATTTGAGAAGTTTGGGAGTTCATGATTAGGAATATGTCAGATCTAGAAATACACACTCAGCTCCAGAATAGGAAAAAAATTGAAGGTCAAAATTAAGGGAGAGTGTTAGAAAAAGGGTTTAATTTTTTCCCTAGTCTATTATTAGGAAAAGCAAACTACATTTTACTTTTTACATGCTTTTAATTTTAATAATTCAATTTTAGATTCTTAATTTTAGGAAAAGCAAATAAATAAAAAAACTTTGTATTCATGCACAAAAACATGCATTATTTTTAGTTGATGTTCTATTTTTAAGAGTTGAGTGTTCTATTGTTAGATGAAAGACCTCTATATATTGGAGGCAATTGTAAGTGTTTTACACAGAGATTGTATTGAGTTGAATCTCCGATGAGAGAAGAATATATATGCATAGAAGTGTTGATTTGAGTTTGGAATATTTTGTTTATTTGCAAGATTATTTATTTTATTTCGTTGTTCGATATTTTTTTGCCTAATCTCTACAAGTCTATCTTAAGAAATTCATGTGGTTGTCTACTCTTAGAGGCTTCTACAATTTATTCATCTTCTCATATCAAAGTGGTATTGGTTGTGTTGGTGATAGTTTCATTTTATTTTGTATTTCTCTCTTCTTAATTTGTTGATGGTTTTGTCTCTATACTCTTTTCTTTTAGCTTGCCATGGAATGACTAAATTTAATAGTAATGACTTACCATGTTTTCTCAGCCTAAAATTTTGTTGTAAAGGGCTATAGTACCTAGCATTGATTTGGAGGATCTGTGTCCTTTTGATCACCACCCATCTATGTTATCTTCTACTTTTGAATGAGAAAATTCATTCCCTGCATGTGTAAAATAGTATTCTTGTAAACCTTTTCTTTCATTGGATGTCATTTAGTGATGAATAAATTATGTAAATACACTAATCCAATTATTGATTATCCAATCCATGCATTTCCTTCAAACATCAATAGAAAAAAAGACAAATAAAGAAATCAAATCTTCAAGCACGGATAAGAAATAGAATAAGAACATTACTTTCTTGGATGTTCTAATGTTATGGAGGACTGTTGAGATTTATGACATTCAACAATGAAGAAGGAAAGTTTATATGAGGTCATTTTTCACTCATCTAATTCTTTTAGAAATTTTGAAAATTCCTATCCTTTTATTGTGGTTATTAAGCTGTGGAAACATGTTAAAATGGCAGAAAGTAAAGCGGTGAATGAATCAGTTACAAATTTTATCTTAAATACATAATTAGAGGCAACCTAGATTATATTTTTAAGAGAGAATGAAATATGAAATAAATATCTATTTTATATAGAGGAGTTAAATTCAAACACAAACCGTTTTGTTTTTATTAAAATATATATTTTTTTTTTTAAAAACAAATTGTCATAACCTTTCTATTAATTAAGAGAAGTATATAACTAGATTTTAATTGATCTAAATTTATATAGGTATGAATTGTTTGGAAAGAATTACTAATAATATATTACATTCTTTCATTTATTTTTATTTTAAGAAAAGGAGACAACAATTATATTTTTATTGAATTGAAAGTATTTACGGATTAGGTGTATAAAATTTTAGAAAAGGCTCCTTTGAATTTATTCAATGTACAATTCTAATATCTTAATATCTCCTACCAGTAGAACCTTGGTGGAAGGCTAGTTATCATTGTATACAACATTGAAACTCAACCCATTCAATATTACATTTTGATTCCAATATCTAAGTATCTCCTATGATTAGAACCTTCGTGGAATGCAATTAAAATTTTATATATCATTGGACCACATAAAATTTAATATTATATTTTGAATATAATTAACAACAAAGGGTTGTGTCTTGTTGGCGAGAAAAATTGTCTTGTGGACAAATTTGTGGATTTCAGGCCAACGCTATGGGAATCTAAGTCCCTCTACATTTGAATGGTGCAGCTACCATTGTTTAGCATGTAAAACCAAAGTGGATTTATGGTGGTTTTTCAACCAGATCCACAGGAACACTCCACTGTCCCTATGGCAATAATAGCAACTCCTTGTTATAGTAGAAATCGATCTGAGAAAGGGGAGGGAGTGAGAATGAAGGAGGGGGAAATCAATGTTGTGGGTAGAGTGTTAGATGCCCACACACATCAACTAGAAGTTTCATTACATGCATTAATTAATAGAAGAAAGACAAATTTGTAATTTCTGAGCACAAGACAGAATAAAACACGCTGGTCACAAAGCACCAATTGATTTTTCCATCGAGGGGACATAAAATTCCTTCCTTTTTATTGATCTCAGAGTTGAAACTTGTACAACGAGTGGGAATAGAAGAAAAAATGTAGAGGAGGAGAATAGAAGAAGACTAACAATCATTTTTGTCCTCTGTTCGTAAAAACATGCTTCCAGTTTCCAAATTCGATTGCCCCTTCACAAAGACTTTGAAAAACCATTAAATCATTCGACCCAAAGCCGTTACAAACAAATTTGATCATTTCCCCTCTTCCAGATTCCTTTGCCGCAAAGAAAACACTTCTGACGAGCCCAAAAAGAGTTTCTGCATGTAAAAATGTGTTTTATATTTCAATTTTCCAGTTCACATATGAACCGTTTGATCCTTTCCCTAATTGCTTTGAAATCGGGCCATCCACATGGTAGGAGAACATTGGAGTGGAGTCGGGAAACTTTTTTATGTTTTTACATGCCAGAGATGTTTTCTCAATTTTCTCCCACAAAACTCCATCAAAATTTAAAATTGAAGTGTCCATCGTGTGGATAATTTCACCAACTTTCCATTGATACCAAAAATGTGAAAATTCAAGCTCTAGATCGAAAGATATGGCCTCTTGAAGATTTAGGGCAAAACTGAAAAAAATATGGCAAAATTCAGGTCTGCAGGCCAAAATTTGACCTTTTTCCCTCTTTTTTCAAATTGGGAAATTTTTCCCCAAAATCTCTGCGCCCCCACCAACCCAATGACATGTGGCACTTTCTGGTTCATCCGTGGGCTTCAGAATAACATTTCACCCTTTTTTCCCGCAAGGGAAAATTTTCCCAAAGTCCTCCGTCAACCCGCCAATTTCCTTGGCAAAATTTCCTCCTTACCTCTGTGGACCCGCCCAGGGAAAATTTTCCCTCCAAACTCCACCGAGCCATGAATTGTAAAATATAGGGAGTTAGGAGGACTTCCTTACCTTTCTGGAAAGGGGAAAGAATTCTCTATCTGATGAAGCAATACCCAGAAAAATTTGAATCCCTAAAATGTATAAAAATTTGACTGAGGAACAAAAGGAAGCTAGTTAACCCAAAATAAGAGGTAGCTTATTTTGGTTAACAAGTATGATCAAAACAAGGAAAATTTGAGATAGGGGAAAGTTGTCTTGCTTGAAAACTTGCAATTTTCCCCTTTACACATTTGTAAGACAATAGCTGGCTCTAGCTTGGGGACATGGCATGGATTGAGCAAGGTGAAGACATGACATGAGGATCCAAAATCACAGGTTTCAAAACATATAACGTTGACTAGTGCCTTATCCATTGGGCCTTGCAGAGTCATGTACAATACTGAAGGAAGGAAGAAGGAAGGAGGGGAAAACACAACAAACCAAAACCACACCAAAACAGAAAACAAACCAAAACACACACAACAGAAAAGGGGAAACAACAAAAACTATGGTACAGGGTGAGGGAAAACTCACTTTCACTGATGGTATAACTTCAAATATTGCCCACTTCTAGGCAATCCCAATGGAGTTCCATCCAAGTATGATAAGAGAAAGGCATTCTCACCACAAGCTTCCTAAATTTGAAATGGACCCAACCACAAAGAATCTAACTTACCATGACTTCCCTTTGGCTCTCTCCTCTTGTCCCAAAGTAGGACCAAATCTCCAGCTTTGAACTCCCTTGCTTTGGCTCTTCTGTCAAAGAGCTTCTTCACTTTCAGCTGATGTTCTTTGATTCTGTCCACTACCTAGGATCTGCTCTCTTCTAGCTTCTCAAGGAAAAGGATCCTCTTGTCAATTGAATATCTGTATTGGTTGTCTTCCACTGTTTGAAGTAGCTTGAGAGATGGCATTTCAATTATAATAGGAATATCTACTTCAACTCCATATAGCAGCTGAAAAGGTGACATGCCTATTGCCTTCTTAGGAGTGATCCTATCAGCCCACAATGCATCATATAATTTTTTGTGTCAATTCTTCTGATTCTCGTCAATAAGCTTACGGATAATGGTCACAATATTTTTGTTACTTGACTCAACTTGACCATTCCCTTGAGGATAGTAGTCAGAAGAATGAGCAAGAGAAATCCCAAAGCCATAACAGAATTCTATCAATTCCTTGAAGAGAAATAAGTAGCGTTGTCTACTACAATCTTCTAAGGAACTCCAAAACGAACAATGATATTCTCTTTTATGAAATTGCAGACAACTTCAGAGCTAGCCTATTTGGTTGGAACGGCCTCCACCCACTTAGTGAAGTAATCTATGGCGGTGAGCACGTAGGAATGCCCTACACTTGAATGAGGGTTCAGAACACCGATAAAGTCCAGCCCCCATTGTTGAAATGGTTCTTCAATCACCACAGTCTGAGTGGTAAGGCAGCTAGCTAAGGCTTTCCAACAAATCCATGGCATGCTTTGCATTTCGAAACCCAGTTTTGTGCATCAAAAAGAGAGAAGGCCAATAATACCTACCTTTGAGAATTTTGTGGGCAGTCACCATGGCTGAAAAGTGTCCACCACAAGCTTGATCATGATAGGCTTTGAGGAGTTTTTCTTGTTGTTCCTTGTCAACACATTTGAGAAAACAACCATCTATCCCTTTCTTGTAGAGTGCATGATTCCAAATCACATATTTGGCTACTTTCAACCTGAGAGTTCTTCACTTCTTGTAATCTAAATGAGGAGGGTAGTCCCCATAGGTAAGAAAGAAAGTGATGTCTGCATACCATTCCTCTGTAGTGTTCACAAAGAGAACTTGTGGGCAATCTTCTGAGCAGGTTGGGCAAGTGTCATCTCTTTCTCCAAGCTGAAATTTGAGAGATTCATCTTCAGTAATCAACTTGCACAAACCATTTCCTCTAACCAAATTAGAGGGCTTAATCTCCAGGTCATACTCTTGGATCCTTGCAATCCAATTTCCTCTTTTGGCTCCAGGATCTTGTTGTGTTAAAATGGACTTGATTGCACTTCTAGGGACCATCACCACGGTGTGAGAGTTGAGTATGTAAAAATATGAAATTCTTCACGGCCTTGACCATCTTTGCGTATGCATGCTTCTCCAATTCGTAATTTAGTTCATGCTTCTTCAAAGGGCAGCTCATGAAAGCAATAGGTGTTTCAATCTTTCATCATTCTTCGAACTAGGACAACGAAAGAATGTGCTTCAAGGCATAACAAAGACATGATGAATTCCTTGCTGAAATCTGGAGATACTAGTGTTGGAGCTTTGGCAATGGCCTTCTTGATTTCTTCAAATGCTGATTTTCCTTCACTACTCCATTTGAAACTTGTTTGAGGCTTCATCATAGAGGTGATATGCTTTGTTAGTTTAGCAAATTTGGGGACAAAGCGGTGAAGAAAATTTACCTTCCCAAAGAATGAGTGCACTCCTTTCTTGTTGGTGGGAAGAGATAGTGCTTGAATAGCACTTACCCTCTCAGGGTCAATATGTGCTCCATGCTTATTCATAATGTGTCCCAATAGCTTGCCTTCTATGACTCCAAAGATACACTTCTTGGGATTTAGAGAAATGCCATGTTTTCTACATCTTGCAAGAATCTGCTCCAAGTGGAAGATATGCTCACTTCTCTTCTTTGAAAACACGGTTAAGTCATCAAGGTATATGACAATGCAATGCTTGAGATCTTTGAAAGCCAGGTCCATGGCTCTTTGGAAGGTGGCTCCTGCATTGATCAAGCCAAAAGGCATCCTGTTGTAAGCAAAAGTACCCCAAGGAGTTGTGAAAGCCGTCTTGCTAAAATCTTCTTCGGCCACTTTAATTTGATTATAACCTGAGAAGCCATCAAGCAAAGAGAGCATCTCGAGATCCGAGAATGACTTGTAGGATATGATCCATGATCAGAAGAGGGTAATTGTCCTTGTGAGATGCTTGATTCAGATTTCTAAAATCTACACATATTCTAATCTTCCCATTTTTCTTTATGACTGGTACAATGTTGGCCATCCATGTTGAGTGGTGAATGGGGAAAATGATTATGGCATTCAGCATCTTGTTCACTTCTTCCTTGATAATATCATCAATCTTTGGATTATAGGGTCTTTGTTTATGCCTGAAGGGCTTAGCATCCTGCTTCAAAGGAATGGAATGATGCATTTCCTTCGGTTGAAAAGATTTGAGCTCATCATAAGATTAGGCTAGCACATCATAGTACTTTTTAAGCAAAGCAATGAACTTCATTTTCTCTTTAGGTGAGCAGCATTTACCAATGTTGACCATCCTTGGATCTTCAGAAGTCCCAATGTTTTCCTTTTCAAAATTAGATGGACAATGAGAAGATAGCTTTTCTTTTTCATGAATAAATATGTCACGCTTGTCAAACAGGTCCTCCGAGAAACTAGACCTTTGGGGATCTTGTTTCCTTTCAATATGATCATGCCTTCATCATCCACTTTTTCAATTTTAGTTGATGCATCTTCAGCCACATGACTTCTATATGGATTAACACTTCCCTCAAAGAAGAGATTATTGAAGTTGTCTCTTTGCTCTAAGAAGGCTAAAATCTAATTGTCGCCATTGAAAAATTATCGGTGATTTGTGTTATTTTGTTATTTTGTCTCAATGGTTATTTTGTCCTTGCCAAAAGAAGGATGAGGAGTCAATAGAGATGTTGATACTACAAGATAATTAGCTCTTTCATTTTGTTGTCTTGGGATGGCTTCAATAGAGAATGCATCAAAGAATTCAATGCAATCCCACACTCTATTCCTGTAATGCCTGAGCCTTGGGTTCTTCACCTGGTATTGCTAGCGGATTTTCTTCACTATCACTTCTGCATCACCAAGGCATCTCATATTTTTGATTCCCATGTCTTCCACTACACTTATTCCCAAGAGGAGAGCTTCATATTCTGTTGTATTTTTGGTGTTGTCAAACTGCAGTTTGTATGCAAAAGGATGCATCACATTGGAAGGAGAGTACAACACAACACCAGCCCTTGAGCCTGCTTTAGAATGACTTCCATCAAACTCCATAGTCCAGACCTGATCTTTCTCTGATTCTAAGGAAAGTGGCAAGTCTTCTTCTCATTGTGAAGTAAGGAAATAGTTTCCTAATCCACAATCTTGAAAGAGGATATTAGCTCTTGGGTCACTAGAACTTCTTACTGTAAACTTCAATTTTCTTACAGAGAGAAGTTTCTTCATCTCACCCTTTACTGGAATAGTTGCAGAGGTCCAATCCATCTTTATCTCTCCACCGAGGTCTCTACAAAAACTTCTACTCAAGAGCATGCCAAAAGATGTTGGAATATCTGCCACTAAGATGGTTAGAAGTACTTTCTTATCGTGTTATTCAGCCAAAGCCACTTGTGCATCTTTTATCCTTCCTACTAGTGGTACTTGCTTAGATTCCATTGAGTAACAAGCTCTGTTAACTCAAGTTAGTTTCAAGCCGAGAGCATTGGCAACTTTGAGTGGCATTACATTATCAGAAAATCATTCATGAGAAGAGAAAAGTAGAAGGGTTCCACCTTATCTATTTTGGAAACACTTAGGGACCGCATGTTTTGAGTAGGTGGTGTAGATGGTGTCGAGGAGCAGACCTTTAAAATTTGAACTTGAGGGTATAGAATTGCTGCTCGAACAGCATTGATTAGTCTATCAAACTAAGCAGGGTGTGTTTGCAAGTATTCAATCTCTGAGAGCTGCACTTTGGTCTTACTTGCATGTTCCACAAAATCAAATGGGACAATGTTGGATGAGGGGGAAGTTCCTGGAGTGAGGGAAGGTTTACATGGTAAGGGTCTTTGAGGAACTTTGGCTGACTTGGAAATTGGATTGTCTTCTGAGGGTGAGGCCATCAACTTAGAAGGAGGTGAAGGTGAAGCTATGGTCTGAGTTTTAGCTGACTTAGGATAGACTTCATTGGAGGGAGGAGTGTTTTTAATAACTTGTGAGCTAGAAGAAGGAAAAGGTGACTTACTAGATATAATAACCTAATCTCTAGCAGCCATTTGGCCTAGTTTCATTTTGGCTGAATCCATTGAGGGTGGTAATGGTGAGCCTCTGCTGATGATCTTATTTTGTGTGGCTATTGGAGTGGGATCTTCTTTAGTTTTCTTTTCCTTTTGAGCCACGGAGGGTAGAGCATCTTTCTTGGATTGAGCTCGAGTGAAGACAACACATGAGAAGCTTGGGGCTTCCTCTTCTTCTTCCCCATCATCAACAAACTCAAACAAGCCATTGTGCATATCAACTTCTTCAATTTCGAGGTAGCCTTCATAATCCTCTGCTATTTCTCCTTCAAGTTCATCAATTTTAGCATCCTCTCTTGATTCTATAGTGTCACAGATAGCATTGATAGGAGGTGCTTCAAGGGCAAGTTGGCGAGGAGGTGGTGCAATTCTTTGTCTATCAGGGAAATTTGGCCTCCTTGGAGCATTTCTCGTTGTCATTTGGGACAGTTGTTTCTTCAAGGAAACCAAATCATTTGCCATTTTCTGGAACATAGGATCTATAGTTACTAAAGCCAAACTTTGACCCTTCTGCTTCCCATTTGGGCCTTTCACCTTTCTAGAGAGGATTAAGTCATCATCAGTTTCAATGGAAAATTCTTGAGCTTCCCTCAGTGTGTTTGGTTGGGCTCTTCTGAGGAAGAAACCAACTTCTGATGGCAAGGCACTGATGAAGAATTTTCTCAGGTTGTTCTCAAGAGGTAGCACATCTTCAAGGATTCTTCTTGTCAATCTGTCAAACCTTGCTACAAAGTCCCTCATGGATTCATAGCTTTCTTTATTTATTTGGACTAATTGCACTAGCAGCTCTTGACCATCTTCAGTGCTCTTGAATCTATTTTCAAATGCTCTTCTAATATCTTCCCAACCAGTAATAGATCTTGCAGGAAGCATGTAAAACCATTCAAAGCATCCTTTTCCTGAAGTGATTCCATAAATAGTCTGACTGACACATCTTCATTCTCAACTCCTAATACACCACAAGTAGTGATGAATGCTGCTACATGTTCTTCAGGGAGTTGAGAACCATCTCCCCTGAATTTGGGAAAAATATTTCTAGAGCCTCTTAGCAGATCATGAAGAGGTTGTTGGAGGGCAAGCAGGCCTATGTTTCCTCCCCATGGCACAATAGGCCTACATGCTTCATGTTCACGGTCACCCATTCTGTTTCTATTTCTGGTTTCTTGGTCGGCCTAAGGTGGCCTCTCTCTTCTCTACTACAACTTAGAGTCTTGCAATTTCTTCAAGTTGAGCTCTAATCTCTTCCTCTCTATCAAACCGAGCTATAACCTCTACTTCTTCTCTCTCCAACTCCTCAAAAGTAGGGTCAATCACTCCTCCTTGCCTCAACTAGCGAGTATACCTTATATCAGCCAACTTGAAAGTTTATTGTCTTCTCTTTCATGCCCGAATTTTGTAGCAATGGTGAGATGATTTACACTCTACCAAATATGCCAAGTAACCTCTTTTAGGTCTGAAATGATTTCCTTTAGATATGAAAGAGAAAAGAAGGTTTTCTAGAAGGATTTGCAAGAATTTTGAGTTACATCCATGTAGTTCATATGGCTGCTCAATCTGCAGAACTCTTCTATTTGAATCTTTTTGTATTTTTGGATCACAAGGAATTTCAGACTTCAAAGGCAAACTTAATGATATTTTAAAAACCTTGTGGTCATTTTTGGGTGTAGATGTTGTAACTCGCCCACGGTGGGCGCCAAAAACTGTTGGCGAAAAATTTTCTTGTGGACAAATTTGTGGATTTCAGGCCAACACTATGGGAATCTAAGTCCCTTTACATTTGAATGGTGTAGCTACCATTAATTAGAATGTAAAACCAAAGTGGATTTATGGTGGTTTTCAACCAGAGATTTAATGTTGAAAAACCACTCTACCCACAACATTGATTCCCCCTCCTTAATTCTCACTCCCTCCCCTTTCTCGGATCGATTTCTACTATAACAAGGAGTTGTTATTATTGCCATAGGGACAGTGGAGTGTTCATGTGGATCTCTAGTTAAAAACCACCATAAATCCACTTTGGTTTTACATGTTAAACAATGGTAGTTGCACCATTCAAATGTAGAGGGACTTAGATTCCCATAGCGTTGGCACGAAATCCACAAGACAAATTTTCTCGCCAACATGTCTATAATCGAGAAAAGAAGAAAATAAAATCTACATTGCTCCTTGGTTTAATTTAATAGCCTTGTTTAAACTCATAAAAATCATCACAATTATTATTTTCTATCAATAATATAGATTATACTAACAAATATTTTAAAAAAACTTTAAACCATAAACAAAATCTCACAGAAAGTAATTTTATATTTTCTTACATTGTAAAAATTTTAACCTTAATATCAAAATCAATGTTGTAAATATATTTAACATTCTCTCTTTTATATATCTTGGAAATCCTACATGAAATGTACAATGTAAACTCGAAGGGGATCCATTAAAGAAAATAAATTGGAGGAGGGAAATAATTGAAGAGGAAGAGGGGTGAAAATGAAGGGGATTGAGGTTAGAGAAGCTGTAAGGGTAGGGAAAGTGGAATGGGGAAACAATGTGAAACTCTACCATCCAATAACCACATGACACACACATCCTATCACTCTCCAAATCACACATCCAATCTTTTAGTAGTTCCAAATAGCCAAATTCAGAGTAGAAAATATGTAAAAAAATATGAAAAGAAAGGGAAACATCAACACTTATATCTCATTTCCATTTATCTCTTGGCAATTTGTAACCCATTTTAAGGGCCCTAAAATGTTCTAATGTATTTCATTTTTAATCTACTTTAAAAATGTAATTGATACTGAGCACTGGGTTGTAAGTATGACAATGATCATTATAAGAATCACAATATTGAAAATGTAGGATCGATGCCATAAGCATTTATTATGAAATAAAAACCACTTAAATTTGGTCAAGGCTAGAAAATGAATTTAACTAAAGAAGAAACCTATCTACAACTACAAACCCGAGTAGGAGATATTTTAGGTACCATCCTAGCCAGAACACATATTTGGCAAACTTATGTCAACAAGAAGACTTTTTCATTTTACCCATATATTTTTTTAATTTTAAAACATATTGTTTTCATGTTATACATATTTGACATACTTATATCAACAAGAGGACTTATTCATTCAACCCATATATTATTTTTATTTTAAAACCCCTCGGGTCCAAGGCTCAAGCATTTCAAAAGGAAAACATTAGCAAATACTACTCATCATTATGCCTTATGTTGGTCATATTATCATAGAAACTCCTGAAAAAATGAAATGAAGTTGAAACAAACACACAACACTGTGTAAAATTTTAAGGAACCCCCTGGAAAAAACTTATAGAAATCATGGTGAATATACATGTAACCAGTTTCATGGTTCTAGAGAATATACATATAACCAGTTTCATGGTTTTGGAAAATATCCATGTAACATGTTTCGTTCTTTCAGTGAAAATGGTATAAATATAAAAAAATAGTTGGAAATCGATTGACAAAAATCATGTAACTAGTTTGGTGAATACACGAGCTATCGAATATGACTATAATAAGGCCCAAATATTTTCATTTATTTTGCATGCCACTCTACATTACCTCACCAACACCATGGACCTAAAACTTTATTTAATCAATTGATTTTGTGGGCTTAGAGTCTGGGGAATGCCTTTTCCTTAAGGAGGCCCGAAATCTTGCCACATGTCTTCCTAATGGACAAGGAAGGACTGATAACTTTAATAATAAGGAAAAAATAACTTATGTTTAATAATAACATATTATAATTTATTTATTAAATAATTGAATCCTTTTTACTATTGGAACTACCCTTTATATTAAATAACTGAATCCTTTTTAATTTGAAATATATAACATCTAAAAATAATTTCATAATTTAATAACTTAATAACAATAACATATATTTCAAAAAAGAAACAAACTCTTTGTTATTCATGAAACAAACTCTTTGGAGAAATTTAGTAATTTACATGGTATGATGGTTAATATTAAATGCAAATCTACGGTGGATTTGGAGAAATTTACACCGTACACGTGTCCTCTGAGCGGGGTATGATGGTTAATATTAAATGTAAATCTTGTCCAAAAATTCGTTATTAAATAACTGAATCCTTTTTACTATTGGAAGTTTGGAACTGCCCTTTATATTAAATAATTGAATCCTTTTTGAAATATATAACATCTAAAAATAATTTCATACTTTAATAACTTAATAACTTATACATATATTTCAAAATTATAAGTTATTAAATTATTTTTAGATGTTATTAATTTTGACATTTATTAATTATTTGTCCATTTATTATATATTTTTCATTTCTTACTTAAGTTGTTTTAACTAATAGAAAACATGAGTATGGAGGAAACATTGAAGAATATCTAAATTAAATATTATTGTTCTCAAACTAGATTGTACCTTCCTCAGGCAAAAATATAACATTTGCGTACAATTTAGGACATACCTCTCATATATTTTTTGAAACATAAACATTACATATCATAGCATAAACATTATAATGATTACATATCATAACATAGGCATACCAAAAAATCTATAACTATATTATAACATAAATATTACATATCATAATATATTTCTCTAGTTCTTGTACCACTTTCCTAGCTGCGTCGGTATTGATCTTCTCTGCTAGAGTGTCGGCCAGGGTTAATATCCGACACATTATTTATCAATGATAGCTCTGTTGGTGTTGTTAAGTCTTTATAGGTTTTAAGCACTTCAAAATCTTGTTGTAGCTTTGCAAGGATGGAAGACATTGTTTTGAATTTTGTCCATCGAGAAGTCACCACCGAGATTGATTGCCATCAATTTCCATATCCACATTGTTTGTAGTAGTATGTGGAGAATCCATAGGTTCAGTGCAGGGTTTCGGATAAAGAATAAATATTTCAGTAATACTTTCAGAATTGGCTGCTCGCACAAGGAATCCAGTTGAGCTGTACGGATGAAGAATTTCCAAGAGAATGAAGGGGAAAAGTGGTAGCGAGATGGTGGCCAGGAGAGGGGGGTGGAAGTGCCATCAAAAGGAGAACTAGAAGTAGAGAGGATGAAGGATTTCCCAACAATAATCTTGTCTAAGTCCGTATCAGAACTAGAAGAAATCTCGATGTATTCATGGCTTCATATTGGTTCGATGCACTTAATTTGGTCCCCATGATTTTGCAAAAGAAAGCAATGTGACATGAAAGAAAAAGGTCTCAAATAGACTAAGGACTACTTTGCAATAAGTGCTTTTAGGATGGAAAGCGCAACATAGTAGTCGGACCCTAGCAAGACCTAGATTTATTTGAAATTTTGTAAGCAAATTGCAATATGTCGATTCGCTAAATCCCTTTCTACTACTTCACAAATACGCAAATTGGAAAATTGTGGGAAAACATCACCTCTGTGTATATATCGGGAAAAATTCAAGAATATTTTCTTGGCCAAATAAGGTTCCATAGATTTCTTGGCGAAACATTAATGTTTTCAAATCCTAGTGCATTGATTTCTTGGCAAAACATTAATGTTTTCAAATCTCAGCATGTCAATTTCTTGGTGAAACATTAATGTTTTCAAATCTTGGCGCGTCTATTTCTTGGAAAAACATTAATTTTTTCAAATCCTAGTGCGTCAATCACGTGAATATTTAATATAAAAATATACATTGGGATTGGAAACTATTTGGCAATTCAGATGGGACATATTATTGTTTATGGAATTTTTGGGCGAAACGTGGGTATTGCCATTGCTGTAAAATTCACCAAAATCAAATTCCATAAATTCTACTATTCTCCAAACTACAAATACTCACCACTAAAATTTTCCCTACACAACACTAGCAATACGACTATGCTAATTTATTCTTATTCAACTCCAATATGTGAAAAGAAAGGATAATCATGCAAGCTAATTAATTGGGAAAGGAAGGACACATTGATGGAAAACATTTTGTCTTTTTGCAGACAAAAATTTATATTGAGTCATGGAGGTAGTAATTTGAATTGTATGTTGTCCAAACCTTGCATCTTTGTCAAGGATAAAAAATTGAGGGAATGAAATTCAACCTCATAAACTAAATGTTGACCGAGGAAAAATTCTTGTCATGGAGAAAAGTATTTAGTCACATACTACGAGAGAGATTTTAGGTATCTTGAAATTCATAGAGAAAAATGTGAGACTTTTCCATGTAATAACTAACTACTATTAGAATGTGATCTTTTGTAGAATCCATAAATGCATAGGGTGAAATAAAAAATTATGTAATAGGGGTATGAATAAATAGAAAATATTAAATAATTCATATTCAATTAAATTATTAACATTATGGATTGTGGAATCTTTTTTAAATCCTTCTTGAAAATCTTTTTATCCAAAGAAGATTTTGTTTTTAGCTAATTCCCCCAAAGCATTTAGAACTAGCAAAAATGGCCAAATTTCCAACCATTCATGTTTCCATTGAAATCTTATGGCGTTGTCTTCAAAGGTAGGGTTCTAATTACAATTGTTCCTTTGGAAAAATAAAATGTCATCACCTTTATCCCAAATGCAAAATTGATCTATATTTTTAGTAAATCCCAACATTTTCCGGCTACCTTGCACCTCATTTAAAACTATGAATAACCTACAAAATACCGAGAAACATTCCTTTTTCCTATTTCTTAGAGGTGGTACATGTTTGGCTTCTTCACTCCCCCTGTTGTTGGAGCAGATTTACAAGCATCTTGAAATAATAAATACAAAACCCTAAATATAAAACCCAAATAGTAATAAATATAAATCACTAAAATAAACACAACATTGTAGGGGAAGAAGAAACCTTAGTGGCAAGTTACTTTCCAGGGAGCCTTCCATCCCATGAACTTCCGAGTTGTCTACTTCATACGGGCCATCCTACTTTCCTCACTTCACATGGATCTAAAAATGGCAAAATTATTAAACATAAAAACAATGCAAACACGATCCAGGACATAAACATTGGTTTGCAATCTTTCTCTCCATGTAGAATAAAGAAACAACAATAATACCCTAGTTTTCCCAATGCCACACTGTAGAGAGTGAAGAATAAATAGAAAGGAGAGAAAAGGTGGAGGAGGATTGCTTATGCTTTGTGGGGAAGGTCGAGGTGAAAAGTGGCACCCAATGCTCCTCACAGGTGTAGCCCATATCGTCGGATAAATAGTGGAGACTAGTTTGATAAATGACATGTACAAAATCATCTCACAATCATTGATTATAATTGTTTGTGTCAGAGGTTAGAGCTATTTCTTATAGAGAAAGCACTTTTGGCGTAATAATAAATCTTATAATATTATACCTAGTTTTTTCTTGTTAAAGGTTCCTCTACTATTAATGTTACGGATGATCAAATTTCATTATCGATAGTTAAGGTTTTTAAGTTTGCACTTTTTCTTGTACTTTTGATTGGATGGATAATTAAATATGAATGTTTTTAAATTATTTTATTTACAATTATTTTGCAAGATAATTACGCGGATAGGAATTTCCTCACATACGAGATTTGGCTGAATTGTGTCGATCAACGGTGGATGGCGTTTCATTGCACATGCAAGACCTTAAAAATGCTAGCATCCATCGATTATCTTCGTCATGTGTTGTGGTAGTTTCATTTTAAATTATTTTTCTCCACGGATCGGTGGTTTATTGTAATGGGTGATTTCAAAGTACAAGAAATATTTTGGAGTTGGGGTTTCTTTGTTGAGCACTGCTTCCTTTTTTAAATTTGTCATGTGGAAAGGCACATGTGTGAGCCATATAGAGGATTTGTGCCTAAAATTTTTACTTTTGCTTTAAAGAGTTTGGAATTTATAGTGCGGGGAGTTTTCGGTAGACGTTGTGGGAAGTAGGTTAGTCGTAATTTTCTTTGGGAGCCCTGTTTAATTTACCATGTCTTTTTGTATTGGGATAGTGGTTGGACCTCAAAGTTTTTATGGATCCTTGGGACCAGAAATTTTTTCCTTATTTTGTCAAATGGTTCGCTAGTTATAACCCCTATTTATTTTATTATTCATTATTTATTTCTTTTGTGTTATATAATATCGTTGTTGTGTGGTTAATTAGGTTATATATATTTCTATTATATGTTTCCTCCATAAGATAGTTTCTGATTGAATTGGAATTGAATAACAAAGACATAATAAGGATCGAGAGTGGTCTATGAATATAGAATTTTTAAGCACAAATGCCAAAGTGGGCTGTCTCGATTACTATTTTTAATTTATTTGTGCATTTTTATATTTGCATTTTTATTGTAACATCCGTCCCTCTCTGTCTCGAAAATTTTGAATGTTTTTCCTTGGAAACTCTTTCCCACGATCCCATAGTCTTGGGTTCCTATGATAAAACTATGTTATGCATGTGTGTTTAAATGTGTTTTGGGTTGAAACTGAAATTTTACACAAAGGTTGTAGTGCCCACTCCTCTTTGACAATGTTTCATCTGATATTGATACTATTGGACTAATATTTAGACATTTTGATTATGATACACTCTTGATTTATGATAGATTTCACTGATATTTGGACTATTGACATTATGATGTTTACGTTTTATTATGATGTATTGGATAGTGATGTTAAACACCTTGATATATGTTGATTTTCATGATGTGAATGTTATACTGACATGTTATGTTTTGGGATGTTTGGAGTACGAGTGTAATCTCATGGATGTTAGGGTTAGATTTTGATATATTGATGGATAATAGAACTTATTCTTGCCAAATGATGGATACCGATTTTATATGTATATTGTCTCGATGTTAATACGGCCAAAAGGCCAGAGAGGTATTTTTTGTGTGCAAGACTTTGATCACATACATCAAAGGGGATAGGAGACCAACCACAGAAGGATGTCGGGTGTTGAGCAACGAGGCCAAATTTGACAACTTGTGTAATTTTGTTTAGTGTGGTGTTTTGCATGTCTTGTTTGGAGGTCTCCCATGGGGGTGATTTCACATATGTGGCCATGGGGTGAATTGTGTTCCCTTTCTTTAATTTTTGCATGTGCTTTATTTATGTTTTGTAAATTTAAATTTGGAAATTTTTTCACCTTATTAGCATGTTGTAAATGTATGTTAATTAAGTTTAAACCTTCTTATTTTTAGCTAACCAAATTGGAGATGTGACAAATAGTTATGATGAGATTTAGTAGTCCTTGTGTAAGTAAAATTTATGTTTATTTAGGAGTGTTTTACTCCACCCCAAGTTCAAAATTCGTATTTTGACTTGGGGGACATTTGGAGGCTTGTGGGACAAGAAAGACTTGTCCCATGCCTCTTAAATTGACCCAAAAACCCTACCTATGGGTTGGGAATATTATTTTGCTTCTTTGTCCATTTTTGAGAGTAAAAGAAAGAAAATTATTGCACTTTATTTCTAACCCAATTTATTATGTCCTTTGAAAGCATGGTGTGCAAGTTTTGAGCCATGTGGGTTGTCATAGTCCTTGCATGTGCATTGATTTTCTTGGTCTTGGTGTGTTGAATTGAGTGTGGGGATGGAGGAATGATGAAGTGGCATCCTACATGGAGCCACCTCATCATCCTCACATTCCATTTTTATTTATTGGTGATTTTTGTTGGAATGGGGGTTACTTGTTCTTTTCTCTTCTTGTGCACTTTTGGAATTGGAGATTTTTTCGGAGTTCATGGAAATTTCTTGGCTTGGATTTGAAGAGGCTTGTGGAATTTTCTCTTGGAACTTGATGAAGAGGTAGGCTCACCACTTTTTTCATTATGTTATTTTGATTAGTTGTATGTTATGTTGTGTTTGTAAAAATTGTTTGTTTTGTCTTATAAGGATGTTTGTGTGTTGGTTGGGTAGTATAACTTATTTGGGTATGGGAGAAGGGTTTATGGGACCATTGGGGAGGGAAAAGGGAGTTTTAATGAGGCATGCAATTGGTGGGAGTTTGAATAGGATTCTTACCTATGGGGAGTGAAAAGGAAATCATGGTTTTGTTGCATGCTTGCAAGGGAGAGATAAGGAGTTTGTGTGATTATTTTGTGCACTTGGAGGCTTAGGGTAAGAATCCCACTTCACTTGGGAGGCATAAGGAGGTGGTCTCCCATAACCCTTGCTCTATTTGGTTTGATCTTCAAACCTTTGTATTGTTGTGAATGTGCAAACTTTTTGGATATGTTATCTTGGTTGAGTTGAATGTCTTGTATGTATGTTTGTTGTGAAGCCACTTTGTTGAAAGTTGTCATTGTTGCTCAATATCCCTTCATGGTTCTTTGGTTGGGGATCGGGGGCCATTAAGGGGATGGCTTATCCTCTTAATGGATTTAAGGTTGGGTGGAGAGCGTTGCCTACTCCCCTTCCTTGTTTTTTGATCCCATTGTGAAGGTTTGGAGAATGCAAGAATTGAAATCACATTGGAGAAACATGAGAATAGAAAACTTATATTTTGGCCTTATTGGAAGCCTTGTGTTGTAAATTGTTTCTCTTACTATTCCCACTTTGAGTGGATGATTTGTAAAATTGTAAGTTTGAGATTAAGTTGTATTATTTGGAAATCATTTTATCTTGTGAACTCTTTTAAGAGTGTGGATTGAGAAAATTATAATTTCAAATGTGATAGCTTCATTAAGGAAACTACCAACATATCACATTGTTGTGAAGGAGTAGAAATTTGAAACAAGTTTGAAATGGAACTTCTCTCCACTTGTGTGTTCTTCCAAAATTGCAAGTTAGATATATTTGAATAAGAAGGGTGTGATTGAAAGAAAGTCTTATATTCTTTTTTTTCCGAAATCATTGTTCAAATTAGTTGAATGGAGAATGAACCTTGTTGTATGCTTGTAAAAATAATTACTTACCTTGTTTTCATTGTATGGGAGACATAATGAAATATTTAAATTGTAATTGCATTCTATTTATATTGAAAGAATTAAAATAGTGTGTTGATCTTCTTTTAGATTGAGTGAAAACATTCTTATATATATATATATATATATATATATATATATATATATTTAAGTGTATCTAGTTGTGTAGGAAAAGAAAAAGAAAAAGAAAAAAAAACTTATTGATCTCTCAACTTGGTTTTAGATAGATTAAACAAAAAGATATATACACATATCTACATAAGGAAATTATAGTAAATTATACATTTCTACTCCAATGTAACTTTGTTTGAACAAATTAGATAGGAATGTTTTACTTCCAAAATTTTCCTTTATAAATAATAAACTAAATGTAGTCTCTCACAAAAGGAAAGAGTTTTACAACAAATTTGATCATCTCAATTTTATTAATATTTTAATATTATTTTTGCTTTGTAATAATAACGAAGTTGATATATATAATTGTTATTAATAAGCATTGTTATTAATATTATTATACTTAATTATATACATGTTGATATTTACATTAATAAAACCAAGTAATAGAAAAGAAAAAAAAAAGATATATATGGTATTAATGTTATGTTAAAAGCTTTGCTTGTGGACCGATTTTTTTAGAAGTGCTTTGGGTAGTGGGTTAGGGGAGGGGGCACCGCCCCCCCAACCCATATTAATATGGGTTAGGGTGGGGCGGTGCCCCTCCCCAACCCACCAACATTTAAATAAACTATTGGGTGGGGCCAAAACCCCCACCCTCCACTCTTTAAAACATACTCTTTCTTTTATAGTCCGCCATGGTCTTTTTACACGATCTGCAGATTTTTTTGCTTAACGCGGCTTATAAATTACAAATCAATATGTGTGTGTGTGTGTGTGTGTGTGTGTGTGTGTGTGTGTGTGTGTGTGTGTGTGTGTGTGTGTGTGTTTTAATGTTTTAATGAGTTGTATATATGTGGGGATTTATACTCGTGTACATATCCTCAAAACAAATATAATAATAATAATAAAAAAAAAAAAGTAAAAGAATGTAAATAATGCAAACAAACAACTAGATCTTTTGGAGAAAATGAAACATACCCAAATGGGTATTCTATTAAATCAATCTTACTACAAGAAAATGAATTTTCTTTTCTCAAACCCTTGAATAGGGTGAATTTAGAAGGACAAGAAAGATATAAAATAAATAAACAAGGTTGAGGGATGTGTGTATCCATCCCAAGTTTTCCCCTCCTCTCCCATGGCTTCTTCCTCTTCCATCTTCCCTTAACTTGCAAAACCAAAATGAAGAAATGAGTGAAAGAAATGAATAAAATTCTTCCTTAGAGATTTTAGGGTTGATTTGAAATCCCTTCATCCAATGGCCCAAAATGTCTCCTACAAATGTTAGGTGAAAGTAGGTGAGATCATCATTTGATCACATGGGTCTTCTTTTGAATGGGGCCACTTGTGTGGTTTGAAAGTAATTAAGTTATTTTTTTTTAATTTAAATAAACTCTTCCCTTATTAGTTTAGACTACTTTTATATTAGAGAATTAAATAATTAGCCTTGTGTAAATGAAAAGGTTGTTTTAGACTTGGTCTTTAATTATTAAATTATTGCATGACCTTAGAAACCTATGTATTAAATTAATTTAGGATTAATTGAATAAAATATTTTAAACCTAACCATAGATTAAATCCATTCCTTTATTTAATAATATTATTTAAGTAATTTTGTGGTGACTATTTGAAACCGAAGGTCAACCTTATCGTCACCTTCATTCCTTTAACAAAAAAATTATTCCATAATTTTTCTATTATAACCTTTGTTTGATTTTGGGTTTCATGCGAAAAAATTTATTGTTACATAATATCGGTGGATGCATTTGGCCTTATCCTTGCTTGTTTTATTTGACAAAATAGTTCAAGGTTTTTCAAAGTCTCCATGGTGGCCATATCCTACAATCGTTGAATTCCACAACATGATATTCTGTAAGTACTTTCATCAAACACTTTGCATGCATCTTTTATGAACCCACATTTTGCATAGACAGAGACAAGTGCACTCCTTACAGTCACATGGTACTCAAACCCAACTCTAACAATGTGGCCATGGATCTCTCTAGCTTTGTTTTATAAATCCCAAAACCGGTACAAGCCTCGTGAAGTGCAATGCCAAAGGTGAAATGGTTTGATTTTGCAACACTCCTTTGTATTTCACGAAAGAGATTGATATTTTTCCTCATATCCATTATGTATGTGACCTAGCACAATAGTCCATGACATAATATTCTAGCTAGTCAATCCTTATGTTAAACACTTTGCGGGCATCCTCTAGGCTATTGCATTCAGCATACGTAGTTCTGAGGAACTCCGTACGGACATGAGATCCAAATATGTGCACACCTTGAGAGTGCAAGAGAAGTTATGTTGGTCCATCTTAGAAAGTTATCTTCTCATCTACCTAAAAGGTCTCAACACCTCTATCCCATCTCTGTCACAAACATGTCCCATTAAATAGTCCATCTCTCTACATTTTTGTTAGACATTTTTCCAAACATTTGGCGTACATAATCAAAAATGACAAATTTCGGTTAGACATTTTACTTGAACATTTGGCATGCATAATCCAAAACACCAAATTTTGCATACATATTAAGAAGATTGTTTAGCAGTACCTCATACCTTATTCATTTATTAGTAGGAATGCCCTCCTCTTTTCATTTTCTTCACTATTAAATACATTACACGGTTTTTTTACGTCTACACTCTTTGTTAAAATTGTTACATATATATATTTATGTTTAAATGCATTAAAGTATTATTTAGGTTTGTAATAGACATGTATCTCATAGGAAAAGTTGACGTAAACAAAAAGTATATTGTAATTATTTAAAAATGGGTTGAGAACCCCGATCAAGTAAATTTTTGGGAATTGGTGTAGAGTTTTGTTTTTGCCATGAACTATAAGAAATAATTTTTAATGAAATTTAGGAAAGCATTTTGTTCCTTCTAAGAATTGATTGATCTATTGAAAATTGCTCTGCTTATTGATCATTTCATTTGTGTAAGATTTATTGATTCGATAATCATAATTGTTTTGATATTTTAGGTGTTCCAAAATTGAACAACAATTACGAACCGATTGTGAGTATTTAATAAGATTTCTATCGTCTTTTCGGAAAGTAATATTTCACTAACTAGTTGCAAAATTGTCAATCTTAAGGTTTCATCCTGGATTTTATGTATATTGTGATCATTAATAATTTTATTGCATTCTCTTGGTATGCTCCACTTGCTTGTGGAAAAAAGTCCCATAAATTAGACATTATTTTATGCTTAGTAAAACCTTGTTTTATAGCATTTTGTGAATTTTAATAAAGAAAATTTTGATCAACCTTCATTTTTATCGTTGGTTTTCCTTGTTATAATTCAATTTCATTATCGTATAAGGTTTTAAGATTGTGGGCCTTAAATTTTCTTCATGTGGGTGGATTGAATGAAATGAGACAACTCGTCTTTGTTGGTAATGACTTTCACAAATCATTGGGTTTTGAGGTCACTTATTTCATGTTTAAACCATATATTCTTGAGTGTGGATGGGGAGTGGGGTGCGAGCCACATATAGTTGGTCACGTAATTTATGTCTGTGGAATTATATTTTTCCTTTATAAATAGGAAATGAATGGGATTTACCTAGCTTGTTACTAATAAAATATTTGTTTATTGCTTCCCCCAACCTTTTTGTCATTGGAGATATGTAATAGATAGCATTAATTTTGAAGTAATTCAAGAACTGCTTGACCAATTAGCTATTGGCAAAAGAATGGCATTGTATTGGGTTTAAATATTGGGGGACCAAGATTTACAATCAACGAATATTTAATTTGAATGTCAAACTTGGGGGAAGAAATTAGAATGGTATGTTGAAATATATAATAGATTGAGTTGGATTCCAACTTGTTTTGTATTGTTTTGTGTCGAGGTTTTCCCTTTCTTTGCAATTATTTCAACATCTTTTAGTATGTCAGAGTTTTACTTCTTTTACTCCTTTATAATTGAATTCCATTTAGACTTCAGGTTTGTTTCTCATTAATGTGAAGTTGATAATGTGTAATTTGGTGTGATTGTGATGGTATAGATGTGAGGAGCTAGACCTAGTGTCATCCTCTTCTTATGTGTTTTATTTTCTTTTCTTTTTCATGGTGTTGGAAAAAAATTGGATTAGAAATTAGATGGGCTTCTCCTCTATTCACATGGCATTGATGCATTAATAAATTCTAGAATTGAAATGGTGTTTAATGTGATGCTTGCATTTGAGGAGTTTGTCCAATGCTTGTCTCTAAACTTTATTTCATTTTTCTATGCATCGTCATGAATATTTACATGTATATATACATCTTGAGAGATATTTTATATGTATATATTAATTGTGTTGGATTGTGAGTTATTGGATTTTTTTCTTCGTTATGATTATTTGGAAAAATAATTCATCATTTTAATGTTACTTATGGTTATAATTAGTATTTTATTTTTATTTTATGATCTTTACTAATTGATTTTTAGTTTGGTTTGTGTATTACAAACTCTTCTTGTCAAACAAATTTAATTACACTCATCTACACTTGCTTTCTAAGAAAAAAATGTTGTATTTTACGATTTTGCCATGTTTTAGATATCCATTGTTGTTGGTTACATCGGTTGAAACCCATTTCAAAACAAGGTGTGCATCACACTTTTGCACTTTTCTTCTAAATATCCTCTCATCCATTTCTTATTTTGTTCTTAACTTTGAAAAAAAAATCCATTTCTATTAATTGAGAATTTTTACGGTTTGTTGATGTCGTTTATTGAGAATTGGAAGGGTAATCTTCTTGTTGAAATTGAAACATCTCCTTTCGGCATAATTCTTTGAAAAAGCTGTGACACCCAAAAAAACATCGCGTCAAACCACCAACAACACAAGGGAAAAATACGACAAATAATTTTTTTATTTTGTAAGAAGAGATATTGAGTGCACTAGTTAAATCTTGATTATTTTAGTCTCGGATAACTAAAAGTCGATTAATTAACTAACACATATTTCTTTAAGTAACATACATTTATCTAACTTGATTATTCCATCCTTACTATTTCCATTTGATTAATTTATTCATCCTTAAATTAATTATTTTTAAATCATCCACTAAGGTTAATAACGCTATAATTATTTTTAAATTATCACATTAATGTTTTAATCATTAATTTCCACATAACATCATTAATTAAAATTTCTAACATCATTTAATTAAATTGCTAACACCTTTATAAACCACATACCCCTTAAATTAATTAAATCCCCATTAAACATTACACACCCACCACTATTAATTAAAATCCTTTAACTAAATCAAAAACCCCATTTAATCACTACATACATGCACATCCATTAATTAAAACCTTTAATAATAAAATTCCTTAAATTACAAAGTGCCCACACCCGTGAACATCCCAAAGTTCCCATTCATTAATATAAACTAACATTTTATAAAGTTCACATGTACAAATATTAGGGGAGGAGGATTGAATCACATCCATAGGATTGATTCAATCTTGTCCCTTAGATTTTAGGTCTCACCAAAACCCTAAAATTTATTTAGCAACTATAACATTCAATATTCTACCCTAAGTGCCTCCATTTGCACAGGAAAGGTTGTCGGGAGGAGCAAGAAATGGAGACAAGAGGTTTTGGGTTTCAACTATGTGGGAGAGGATATCACAGAGCCTGCAATGGAAGGATTTCTCCTTTTGATCCTCCATTATTTAAGATTTATTTTATGCTCTAGGGTTTGTTTGATTCTTTCTTGCATGTTAATGCTCAGATGCCTCAACCAGGCCTTCTGGTTCTATGGATTTAATCATCCCTTTGTGTTTTTGTTATATTATGGAGATGAAATCATTTTCATTTATTTATTTATCAGCTCACAAGGATCTATGAGATATTCATATTTGAGCTTTCACATTTTCATTTCCAGTTATATTATATTAACTTACCTACAGAGGTATATAGATGGATATATACACAAATGTGTGTATATATCCATACATATACTTGTTGGCGGGTCTCTGTAAGTCCATTATCATATTTTCTAAGTTTAAGGTTCGTAAATGGCATTTTCTAGGTCAAATTTGGCCAATATAAGAAAAGTTAGTGATTATAAGGTGACTAACGCTTCGGTTAATAACCAGTGCCGGTTAGGCTAGCCTGCCGACACACCGTTATGCTAGCCGATGTCGATTCTTGTGAATCTAACCTATTTAAGAAAGAAGTGTATATACACTTAGGTATATATATCTTAGCATATATATACTTATTTTTATATACACAAGGATTACTTTACATGTCTAATACTGGTGACTGAAGATCTGAAGAAAAAGTTTACACTAAAATACATCTATTATGGAGTTCATATCAAGATAAGTATGGAACTTCACTTTTGAAGGATAAGTACGAGTTATCTTCCCATTTATAGTTTCAAACAAATTTCCATATTTAATTCAAAGTGCAATATATTTGAAGAACACATATTATTATTTTTGTAGAGAGAAGTGTACGGGAATTAGAAGGAACATTTTCATGATAACTCATAAGGAAATAAAACAAAAATAAATCTTTCCAGTTAACAGAAGTCTCATAATATCATCTTGTAACCTTTCAAATACTTATAAGGTCCCTTACAGATTACTAACATGCCTTAAAGGTAGATTTATATAATGGCTTTCCAATAATTTCCAATTTACAAGAAAGTATAGGTTTCACAATAATTCAAGGAATGCAGTCCTTTCCAACTAGACATCTAGTGTAAAAAAATTTATCAAAGTTTTGAGATAGTACAGTCCCTTCAAACTTGTTTCAAAAATAAGGACAATTTACAATAATCACAACAGTACAGTTCTTCCATTTAGCCTTCAAAATAAAATAGTTTTACAATGGTTTAAAATAATACAAGTAATTAAAATGCAAGTGATATAAGCCCTCCACCCAAAGTGGTGGAGACAACATGTCCAAGTGCTCCCAAGAATCCTGCAACTTCTTCAAATAATAACCCATTCTTCACATCATCTACACACCAACAAGGAGAGAGAGCTAGGCAATGCTCTCCTCCCAACCAAATCTCAATGGAGAAGTGAAGCCATTCTCCTCCATTGACCCCCGAGCTCCAACCAAACAACAATGAAGAAAGTTCACAACCATGGAAAAAACAAGGGCTTCAAGAGACATACATACACAACATTTCATACAACACAAAACAATCAATAAAACCTGCAAATTTTCTTTACATGATTCACTAAGGCTTCTTCATAGAGCCAAAAAGGAGAGAGGAAACATGGGCAACCCCCTTTTACCTCCCAAGTAGGTTGAGTGATCCATCTTGAAGCCTCCAACACTTCATCAAAACAATATCTCTTATGCCTCCCTTAAATAAATTTTACATAAAACAATTAAGAATTTTTCCTTATCCCTCCACAAGATGGAACACTCTCCCTACAAATCCCTCCAATTTCACATAACTCTTTTCCTCCCTCATGGCTCCCATTTCTTTCTCCCTACACCTTCCTAAGGAAATCTACCCAACCCACACAATAAGCCAACACACATTCCACCATTTTACATTTCATAACATAAAAACATGCAAATAAAAGGGACAAAAATCCTACCTTGCCATTGTAGAATCTTCAATCCACAAGCACAATCTTCAAACTCTTCCAAGAAATCCAAGCCTTCCACTCCTTCAAGCAAAACAAATAATTCCAAAGCAAGCACTCTCCAATTCCAAAAGCTAAGAAAGAAAAGTGAAATCAAGTAACCCCCACTTCAACCAAAAGATGCAATTAAATAGAAAAGAAGGAGGGAGAGGTGATGTGGCTCCATGTAGGATGCCAACTCAACTCCCTCCAAATCCACATCACCAAGCTCATACAAAAACCAAGGCACAATTAAGGAGTAGGTTGAGGATATGACATTTCCCAATCTTGCACACAAGCTCAAGTTGCACATTCCAAAACATATTTAGAAGACCAAGGAAAGGGAGGAATGATTGACTTCTTTTCCACCAAAATATCATGATTAGGGCCTAAAAATGACCCCTAAAGTCATAGGCATAGTTGGGGGATAAATTAAAGAGTGTGGGACAAGTTAAACTTGTCCCACAAGCCTTAAAATTTGGGTCAAAGCCCAAATCCGAATTTTGGGTTTAGGATGGCACACATACCAATACAAGCCTCAAATTACAACCAAA
Source organism: Taxus wallichiana var. yunnanensis (assembly GCA_018340775.1). Taxonomy (NCBI): domain Eukaryota; kingdom Viridiplantae; phylum Streptophyta; class Pinopsida; order Cupressales; family Taxaceae; genus Taxus; species Taxus wallichiana. Next base: position 314,411,756 of record CM031237.1, read on the forward strand.
GAGAAAAGGGATAAAGCATATACCAAATAATATCTACTCCTCCTAATGCCACATCATCCCTTTACACAAACCTTTACAATTTAATCAAAATAAAGTTAAGGGTACACATAACATTCATAATAATCCAAAAGGACATTAGCTCACACATAGCAACATTACATAACTAAACTAAGGGTACACTTCCACATAAACATGAGGGTACATAAGAACATAAATTAAAGCTACAACAATCACATAACATAACTTAACATAACCACATACAAATAAAATAACATAACTACAAATACCCATGGTCACATGGTGAGGTGCTCCCCCATGGAGACCTCCTAAAAGACAACAACATGAAGACGACACAACACAAAACATGACAGTTGCCAAGGTGACCATGTTGTGAACTCATGACATTCCTTCCTAGTTGGCTTTCCTAGTCTCTCTTGTTGGTGTGGTCTTTGTTTCCTACAATCACAAGTAATACCACCTTCGGCCTCATGGCCACATCAATAGGTCATAGAAATACAACTCATATAAAGCATCATCATATAATCATCATTAGCTATCATAGTATATAATTCTATTCAAATTCAAACATTTACAAACATCATAATCATAATCATAATTCACATTTTACGCCAATCACCCAATCTACATACTGATCACCTCAAATCATCTAAAAAAATACATCCATAATATCAAAGTAACCATGGTTAGCCAATGCATCAAAACATAGTCACAACAGCAATGCATCCTAGATGTCAGTATATATATAAGTAATCAATGTTAATCAACATGTGTTATAATGTCTAATAGTGTCCACAAGGCATCAAAACAATCTATGATAAGAGTCAGATCATCATAATAATCAAATGTCAGCATAGTCCAAAACATGAGCTATCCAAAATAATACATCAATAACCATGTCTCTAGGTAGCTAGTCATCAAGAGTGCAATAGGAACAAGTGTTGAAGGAAAGTGGGAATCACACACACTATGTTCTCTCTAACGAACTGAAAATTCAAATCTATGACATGTGAAAGGTGAGCATATTATGCTAGGATCCATTGAAAATCATCTATTCCTAGACTATTTGTAACATATGTATAGAAATATTTTCCAACCTCTCCTAATATCCTTTCTGTTGTTATTTTCTAACAAGGGTTGACTAACGTCCATGTCTGTATTGTTGGATAGCATGGATAATATTCATTTCTAATACATTGCTTACAAGTCCCCATGAGATAAAATGGTCTTGTCATTTCTCTATTCATATAATATTTTTATGAATTGTATTATTCATTCAAAGTATATTGAACTAATATTTTTTTGTTTTTCTTATCAAAAACATATCCTTGTGTATTTTTTTAGATTAGGTAATCATTTGGTTTTGAGGAACCAACAAACCCCATATACAAGTGGAGAAAGATATAGCAAGATAGCCCACAAGAGGAGGCCTCTATTAGCGGCCAACAACACCGAGAGAAAGGTTGGTTCAAAGAAGTGATAAGATAATAAAGAGCCATGACCAAGAGATACGAGAAAAAGACTCAAGATGCACCACCAAATGCAAAGCATGACTACGATTCAAATGCTTTGATTTCCCAAAGTAAAGTTTCTTCCATTGGACTAAGGTCCACTCACTCTCATTAACAAAAGAGGCCCCACCTTGAGGAATACGACCCCGATCTAAGTCGGAAAATACTTCCAAAGCAACCACCACATCACCATTCGGGTCGGAGTCGGAACCAATGGGAGCATCAACATTAATGGTTTTTTCAAAAATTGAAATTTTAAAAGCATCATGTCACCCAAATTCGGATGACTGTCACCACTTAAACATTCCTCTCCCACCTCTAGCTCCACCGTCACCCCACCACTTTTCATTCCATTCACGGTTTTCACGCTAGTCTCCATGTCCTGTCGACACAACCATCTCCTCCATTTTGTTCCCGATGAACGCTTGCCTTCTCCGAGTCAATCCCGAAGCATCCATCTCCTCTACATTGGTATCACATTCCTAGAACATAGGCATTTGATTACTGCGAGGCTCAACGGCCTTCGATTTTTTTCATATTCTCCCCATGGTCGTGAGTTCTTTGTATCATATCCAACCATTTGAAATTTTTCACAAATGATTTCCAATTTTCAATTTGAATCGTGTTTTTCCATTTCATATACAAAGATTCTAGAGTGATTTTTATGGTAGCATGTGACATTTGGGGACATTGATGAACATCCTGGTGAAGGCCAACATGGTTCTAATTTTCATTTCCGGGTGAACAAATATCAACACACCCATGGATCAAGCAATCCCAGGAACACTTCAAGCTCCCATAACTTAAAGGGAAGTTCTTGTAACCAAATCCAAATGGGAAAAGTTTTAAAAGTGAATTTTTGAAGTAGTTTAGGTCTCCAATGATAGAGGGAAAGACCAGATTTCCTGTAAAACCACGGTCCCTCTTGCAATACCATAATCATTTTTTTTTCATTTAAAAAAAAAATGAAACCTTCACTGCAAAAACTGCACCTTGACCTTGACCTTGCATCCCCATTTCCTTTTGCATCAATCCACGAAAAAATCTATGTTCATCCTAAGTTTCATGAATTGTCCTACAACCGTAAGCTGGAATCATTTTTGGCCTTATTGACCACCATCCTTGCACCGTCAAATGGATCTCATCATTAGACTAGGTTGGGATGATTTTAATTTGTTCATGTGGTGGTGACCCAAAAATCTTGGCTACCCACGTGGAAGGGACAGCGGTGAGGTTCTCCTGCCACAAACTATGTCCCAAGCATGTGCCCATCCCTCTCAAATCATTGATCACTATATAAGCTACGGTGTTCATTCCTCATTGCTCGTTCATATGTCACTTCTTGTCCATTCTTTCTTCCTACAAGTGTAAATTATTCTTGACTAAAAGGGTTTTGGTAAACCTTGGTGAGAGTCAAACTAGAGACGTAGCATTGGGATCATTAGCCTAACTCTATGTCTTACAAAATGCCTTCATCATTGATTCATCTATCCTCCACCCTTAAAGGTTTTGGTAAACCTTGGTGAGAGTCGAACCAGAAACATAGCACCACGATCATTAGCCTAACTTTATGACTCAAGATATGCCTTCATCATCGATTCAGCTATCCTCCACCCTTACAAGGGTTTTGGTAAACCTTGGTGAGAGTAATAACCGGAGACGTAGCACCGGGATCATTAGCCTAACTCTACGCCTCACGACACACCTTCATCACCAATTCGGTTATCCTCCACCTGTAAAAGGTTTTTGGTAAACCTTGGTGAGAGTTAAACTGGAGACGTACTACCGAGATCATTAGCATAACTCTATGCCTCACAACACACCATCACCAATTCAGATATCCTCCACCCTTAACAGGGTTTTGATAAACCTTGGTGAGATTTGAACCAGAGACATAGCACTGGGATCATTAGCCTAACTCTACGCCTCACGACACACCTTCATCATTGATTCAGCTATCCTTCACCCTTGAAAGGGTTTTGGTAAACCTTGGTGAGAGTCGAACTAGATACGTAGCACTAAGATCATTAGCCTAACTCTATGCCTCACAGCATGCCTTCATCACCGATTCGGCTATCCTCTACCTTTAAAAGGGTTTTGGTAAACCTTGGTGAGATTCGAACCGAAGACATAACACCACGATCATTATCCTGACACTACACCTCACGACATTCCTTCATCATGACACACTATCCTCATGTATTATTGGTTGGTGGAGGCACGATAATTGATGGAAAATACATGTCACGATTCAATATTCAATCTTCAATCAACATGTGCAAGTCTAGGTCCCTTTATATGGCTTTCTTATATTTCATCTATTGAATGTTTTAGAATAAATAAATTCATAATATTTGATGATGTGCTTGACACAAATATTCTTCACATTTAGGTTTTAGTGTTGTCTTTTCTATTCATCATATGATAATCAATTATCAATTTCACTTTCTCCTTTGTGTTTATGCTTGTTGTGAAGGGATACATCTTTGAATCTATACCAATGCAAGATGAGCACATTATCTTGTGATCAAATAAAAACCATCTATTACTAAACTAATTAGAACATATAAATCAAATTCATGTGTAATAATATTGATTACAATTTTTGTGCCATTACTCCATACATAGAATATTGTTTTCTATGAAAAGGGCTACTTACTATTGACAAATTCTGATTGCAATTCAAAGTACAAGCTTTAATTAAGGTATGAAAGTCAAGGTAGAGTGCATCTTCATCATAATCCCCAATATCTTTATCGCATGTTCAAATTAAAAAGGAACTCAAGGGTGAGAGTAAGAAAATGACGGCATGTCAAGGTTTGAGAACTTTCTTGTTGATTGATTATCTAACAGAATATTAACTCACCCACTTTATCCTTGTGGGAACTTAGTTTCTATGTTGTTAGAATTCCAAATGCTATTGAATGATTTTAGCTAGATTTACAAAATCCAAACATTCCAAATATTTATACATTAATGCTTATATTTTTTCATTAATCGGATGAATAAATGTTGAGAGGCCCAAAATGATATTGCAAAAGATTTTCTTCTTACATTGTAAATTGATAATATATTTTTAATTTTCCTTTTTCTTGATGGAATAACCATCTAAGCTTTGATGCAATTTTTCTTTCTTGATTTTTACGTGTATGTGCAAGCAACTTGTAAGGTTTTTTCTTACAAAAGAAATGAGATCACATAATACTTCATTGCCTCCATTTGTTTAAATGCATATCACGAATCTAGGGACACTTGGCTTCACCAAAATCTAAGGGAAAACCTCGCCACCACCAATACAATATCATTTATTTCCATGTTTTTAGTATTATAGTCTTGTTAGGAGAAAATGGATTTTCTTCACTTTGTCTCCTACTATTTATGCGGACGATAAAAACATAATGCAAAAATATGTTGCAATATGTACTTCCTGCCATCCTATAGATATTAATGAAAGACTTTAAAAAAATACAAAACTGACATGTTTAGCAAATAAATAGACATTTTGAATTTCTTAACAATTGTTCCTATCTTTAAATGTGTTAACTAATTCTACAAATTTAAACTTTTTATCTTACTTCTTAAGATAGTATGTTTGCATTTTGTATTTCCTCTTTAAATGAAATGAATTTTATTTATGTTTTTAGTATAGGTAAAAGAGGGTTAAGGGGACCCTACCTCGTATAATAAGTGAAGATGATAATTTTGTAATGAGGATCAAATGAGGCAGCCTCTACCAATGGCACGAGAGAAACAAAAAAAAAAAAACAATGAATCCAAACCAACAACCCAACCAAAACAACAACACAAAATACCAAACCTCATCCCTTAGAACCCTTCCCTTGGGATATTAAGTGCATCTTTATCCTTTATCCTTTGACCAATAATCTTTCTTTGTATGTCATTTCTTTCCACATTTCCAATAGGCAATTCCCTTACCTCTAGATTTAGATCTGTCATCCCTTGACTTTGATTTCCCATTATTCTTACTCTTGGATCTCTCCTTCTACCTACCTATGCTTTCTAAATTCAAAGCATTCCCAGATGATGATTCCTCTGTAATTTTCCTGTGAATTTCTTCATTCAAGATTATACCAACCACATCATCAAATTTTAAAATATTATTAGCATATGTTGTATTACTAACAACCATTACCAAGTTATCCCAACTATCAGGCAAAGAACATAAGAATAAAAGTGCTTTTACTTCATCATCAAATGGAATATCAACTGATTTTAACTAATTTACAATAGATCAGAAATCATTCAAATGACTAGATGCAGATCCACCTTCATGCATCTTAGAACTAAATAGTTTATTCATCAAATAAAATTTATTTGAAGCACTAGGTTTTCATATAAATTAGCAAGAGATTTCATTAACTCTACCATAGATGTCACTTCTATAATATTGGAAGCCATAGATGCTTTTTGCCAAGTTCAATCTTATAGATCCCAAAGCCTTTATGTCAAGAATCTTCCATTCTTCATCAGTCATCTTCGTAGGTCTAGACTTTTCATCCAACGGTAAGTACAAATCTCTTTGATACAGATAATCCTCAATCTGCATCTTCCATAATTGATAATTTCAGTCATCAAACTTCTCTACCTTGTATTTGTTTTCTTCTACCATTGTTGTAGCTCCCACACAATCAGAAAACCCTCAGTGAGTAAATACGAAAACACACAAAACCCTCAAATAAAGCTACGATACCGGTCATTGGAGTTAGCACAAGGTTGTACAAATAATATATCAGATCTAAGCATACATGCAATAAAATCATATATTATACCAGAAGAAATATATAAAACAAGAGATATAAATCAACACTAGATTTAACGTGGTTCACCTAGTGTGGGCTACATCCACCAAGAAACAAGCCAATCTATTATCCAAAGCTTTCAGAAGATATACAATGAAGATTTGCAATCTTCTACACCTCTCACGATGTACAATAATTTCTTTCTCTCAAGCTTCTCCTTCATCTACAAGAATTCTCTCTCTCACAATTATTTTCACAATAATCATTAACTCTCACCAATACTTACTTCTAACCCTAATTTTCATGCTTATATAAGCATATAAAAACTTAGGGCACTTAGCCATGAAATTTTAATCAATAGATCTACTTTAATACTAAATTTAGATCTAATTCTCGTGAGTTAAATAAAACACTTGCACACAGGTAACCGACGTTGGTTAGCCCTAAATAATGATAGTTCCTACTTTTCTTACCAACGCCGATCATATGTGACCGATGTTGATCCCTTCATAACTAATTTTGGTTATTGTGTTTTCTTGCAAGTATAATATAACATGCTAAATTGAATTAATTGAGCTCCACAACTCAACAAACATTATCAGCATGTATGGGTGCCCTTTGATTTTGACAAGTGATAGGGGTACTCATTTTTTTAATGAGACTATCGAATACTATTGGCGGAATTCATTGTTGCACATCATAAAACAACGCCCTATCACCCTCGGGAAAATGGAGCTGCGAGGTATTAAACAAGATATTGAGCCATACATTGACTAAATTTTGTGATGTTGGAAGGAAAAGCTGGGATGATAAAGTCTCTATTATACTTGGGTCATACATGACAACCTACAGAGGTTATAGAAGGCCACATAATTTTAGTCAGTGTTTGGCACGGAGGTTGATCTACTAGTGGAATTCATGTTACCATCTCTGCATATTACACGCACATGAGGTATGGCTGATGAGCAAGAACTTGAAGAGCGCATTGATAAAGCGATGCGAGTTGGATGAAAGGCGTGTTATAGAAAAATGGAGTCGGAAGATAGAAAAGGCCAAGCAAAAGGCATGGAATGATAGACATATTAATGATAGGAATCTTGAAGTTGGATAGATGATTCCTCTTTATGACTCAAATTTTTGCGCCACCCTAGAAAGCTTAAGGTGCATTGGTTAGAACCGTATGTTATAACTTATATACTTGATTCGGGCGTGTTCCGAGTTAGAGGCGTTGGATGGAACATGGTTTCCTGATTACTTCAATAGGAGTAGGTTGAAGCCCTACTATAAATAATTCTTCTTGGTGTTTGTAATAAGGCAACATTGTCATTAGATTAGGTTTCCTTAATGCATTTACCTTATATGTGTTTCCTTTCATCTTTGTTATGCTTTTTCAATTTAGTTCAGTGTTTTGTGAAATAAGCACGCTTATGCGCCAGAAGATGATTACTATCTAAGTGTTTTTATGCGTAGAGGACTGTACATACCCTTAGTGTGGGGTAGAGAGTACAAGAAGAGGCAAGTTTGTAAAGTTTTACAATTACCCAAGAAAAACAAAAGTGTGTGATGGAATTATTATCGAGTGACACATGTAGCGGGGGTGGTAATTGTTGTCAGAGAATGACAAGGTGTCAAGGAAGATGGTGATAAGAGGGTGATGCCAAAATAAAAATCCACGTATAGTGATGAACACACAGAGAAATGTGAGAGAGGAAGTGGCGAGGAGAGCTACTTGATATAGGACACAGTGGTTGATGTACTTTGGCGTTGGAAGCATGCATAAGAGGTCTATGGTTGGTGTAGTTTTGTGCACTAGAAAGTTATGGAGCTTATGCGATTCGGTGCACGGAGGAAACACACTTGGAAAATTTGAATTTATTACGATAGTACGGTGGTAGGTGGTATGGTAATTAATGTGGTAAAAAGTGAAAAACTATAAATAGGGAGTCGGGGTAAGTTATTTTTACCTTGCGATAACTTGTGAAAGAGCTCTTGTGAACTAGGGCATCCTTGCGAATTGGTGTGAACAATCGATTACGAAGAATGGAATTTGTGAACCAAATTGTGAAGATGGACATGACCATGTGTAGAGAAAGTTTGTGAAAGGATTATGTAGGTTTGGATAGTGTGGCGTGAGGAAACACAAGTTCTCTGGTTAGGGTTTGAAGAACTAGGGAAAAATTATAGAGTTGCGCGGGAGTAGGGTTCTAAGTTTGAGGCATTGTAAGAAGAAAGCACAAGGTAGAAGTAATCAAGTACTCGACCAAAGGAGAATGACACCAAGGAGAGGAACAACCATTTCACCTAAGAAGAAGGGCAAGGAAAAATAGTTACGATGACAAGTTTTAACGAGGAATGGTATTTGGAGATGCAATACCCATATGGGGTATTGATGGGAATGGAGTGGGTGTCCCATGTGCACAAAAATGGTTATAAGTGATTATAACCATCAAACTGATACGACTGAGAAGGAAATGGAATTGGAGTTGGTTCGCCCCATAGGTGAAAGAATAGAAGATGAAAAACTAGTATATGATGACTCAGTGTAGAAGACATTGAAGAAGGCTGGACTTTTGCAACTTTATGAACTACCATTTTTAGCAAGCCTAAGAGATTTTACTAGTGGCTTATGTCATGCATACATGAAGACTATTTTTACTTCACGGGAAGGAGGATGCACATAACTCCATAGTTAATTTCACAATTCATCGGACTCATTTGCACTGGAGAGTCAATTGATGATGATTTGAGTGACAATGAGGTTGTCAAAGAAATAAATGAGTATGAGTACAAGAAAGGAGGCGTGCCTTTGATATTGCAAAGATCAATGACCCAGTCATGAAGATGGCCATGCACCTATTTACAAAATTGAATCGGGAAAGAATGATGACCCAAGTTAACAAAAGGTGGTTGAACGTATGCAAGAAGATTGCAGAGGGGACCATCTACAACATCTCGACCTTCATTGTCAGATGATATCATTGATGTCGCACAAGATGGAGACAAGATAATGTATGGTAATATTTTTCTTACCATTGTTTTCTTTGAGATTAGAATTCGATGGGCCAAACAACAACATTTGGGAGTATCCTGAGGAAGACTCCTCCCCAACTAAGAGATTTGCAGCATATACTTGTGATACTATGACATATGTGTATAAGGCACACTTAGATAAATGGTACAAGTGGATACGTGATGCCTTTGGTGCGAGAATAGAGGATCCTTGAGCAACTACCAGCTTTGGTAGGGGATGAGGTTGACTTTGGAGTTTATCAGTAGTTCTATATTGGTAGGTTTACACTGATTGATGACACAAAGAGCCCATGGTGCAAATTACCTTTTTCCTTCACAATGCAATATTTCCATAGCGTAGTTAATAGATTTAAGGAGGCAAAGAAATTGAGGTTTGATTTAAGTGAAGTAGATCAGGAGCATCGTGCACTTGTGTCAAATGCTTATTTATCCAAATAAGTGCACTTACGTAGAAAAGTATGTCTCTCACGAGATAAATTTGCTCAAGCCCATTACAATACCAATTGCAGGGACAACTGCAACAAGGGTTTATATTCATTTACGACCAAAGTTTGAGAAGGGCGCATATGTAGAAGATGATGTTTCTATCCCGAGGACCCTATAGGAAGAAAGAAGGTAGAGATAAAGAAGAGAGATAGAGAGGAAACTCCTACAACGAGAAGGACGCCAAGTGCGTGTGTGGGCCGGACCATAGGAACATAAGAAACGGGTGTGGGAATGAGTACTTATACTCATAGGAAGAATTACCTAGTAAAGAAGTAGTCTCCAATAAGGAAGAAGCAAAGGGTGATGCAGAGTTCTAACTTTGAGAAGACAGAGAGCTTGCGGAACAAGGAAACAAAAGGGGAGGAAGAAGAACAAGAGCTGAGAAGAGCCCTCCTATTTATAATGTGCATGAATTGGATGAGGAGAGGAGCGCACATTTAGAGAATGCTTGCGAGGGAGAAAGAGATGGAGAATAAGTGGGAACAAATGTATAGGATACAACACATATTCCTAGACCAAAGGTAGAGACCTTGGCGGAGCACGAAATCACAAATTTTATACGAGAACTTGGTTGAGATGGAGATAGAGCGTGGTATAGAGCACCTAGAAGATGAAGGAGAGGAAAAATTTGGGAGTGGGGACATGGAGAAAAGTTTGGCGGTTAGGTTTCCCCCTTTGGTACACACACAAGTGGCAGACACATGTCCACTTAGTAGAGGCCTATAATGTCATATGATGCAGATCCTAACAAATTCTTGCACGCTCACTCCAAGAGCACAGTGCCAATGGACCAACTATTCTTTTGGTCATCTTTTGATAAGGAAAGTGTGTACCCACGCATAAGGAAAATGTTGTCCTGGAATTTTGAGTCCCACATCGATGAGCTGTAATTTGAAGTCAATGCAGACGCATTGCTAGATACATGCACTTCATCAAGCTCCAAAGAGGTAAATCTAATTGTGGAATTACAACAACTGATGATGAACATGTGTGTAATGTGCTGAATAAAGTATCGGTGGAGATAGAGGCAAGATTATTTGGAAGGAATAACAGAATAAAGGCTTTGGAAAAGGAATTGGAGGAAAAGAATAAATAAATTATCGAGGGAGATAAAAAGAGAAGGGGAAGTTACGCGAGGCATACAAAAATGTAGAGATGATAGTAGACTCTATCATATTAGCATGCCCTAATCTGCCCCCTCATAGAAGTATGAATCAACCTTCCATTGTCTAGAAGATTTGACACACATTATAACGATGTAAAAATAACCCCTTGCACTAGAGTTGGTAGAAGATGTTATGGCACGGAAAAAAAGGAGGAGAAAACATAGCTTGAGGAGACCATAATGCAAGTACACTAAGCTTCTCGTGTCGGTAAAAACCATGGATCATATGGTCAAAGTTTTCTATGACAACTTGGAAAACAAAGATAGGGTGGAAAGTGTGCTGGTTGCCACACATGAGTCGATTTAAAGACTTCCAAAACAAAGAAATTGGGTGGAATGCGACAAAATCCTAGAATAAGTAGAAAAGAAGACTGAGGCAATTGAAGTCTTGAGGGCCTCTATAAATAATAAAATAAAGGAATTATATCCCTAGGTGACGCATAGGATGGACACATTTGAGACCTTAGAAAATAACTAGAAAATATTGTTGACACATTTAAAGCTAAGGGTGAAGATCTTACATTTGAGGAAGTTAATGCAATGATAGGGGATTTGTTCAAACAAAAGAGTGAGGTAGAAGCATGGAATGAGATTGAGGCATCATTGAATAAGGATTTCCCAATCCTTGTACAATAGTAGCAAAATTCTTTCATTCTTTGGCACAAGCCAGTGCAGGGTCATTATTCTTTCATTCTTTATTCTTTGTTGGAGGAGTAGACTATTTCAAGGATGGACAACACTTTTAGTGTGGGGTAATGTTGAGCATAGAAAAATGACTAAGTCCCATAATAGAGGTTAGCATGTGCGAGAAGACGTTGTAGAAGAAAGGCACGTGAGCAAGCGCGCACAAGGATGACAAGGTTTACATGCGAAGACATGACAAGGTTGTGCACAACAAATTAACACTTAGCCAGTTTTGGAATGAAGAGCTAAAGATAGACATGGAGTGTGGAGCACATCTTCTAGAAGACTTGAAGAACACACAAAGGCTATTTTGGGTAAACAAAAGATCAATCAACATGCATGGCTCCAAGCTAATAATAGGATCTAAACTGAGAGATAACTGAAGTAGATCTATTGTTAGAAAGCTTGCATGATTTTTGTACTTAGCTTATAGCAGCGCATGGCTATTATTAGCATGCAACCTATTTTTGAGAGATGCATGGGCAAGTGAAGGGAAAGTCCCCACCCCTATAAATATGTATTGATTTGCACAGTTTAGAGAGTTCCATGTTTTAGAGAGTTCCATGTTTTATAGAGTTATGTTGTTGGTTTGTACTCATGCATGACCCATGATGACTTTATTATGTATGTAATAACTTTTGTGTTTTATAGCAATTAATATAATGGATCTTTGTGGCTAGATATTGATTGTAGACACATATGTGAATGAATCTTGCATGGTAAAGTTTATCTTGGTTATTGTTTAATTTTTCTTTCATATGGTTAAAGATATAGATCTGGTTTATGGACTACAATATATTCGGTTAACTATTATGGATATGAATTATATGTACAATCATGCTAAATTTTGGAACAAGCTGACATAAAAGAGGAACTTGGTACCCTTTTTGTGCTTTGGGTGAGCACTTAACTTATGTTGAGTGATGTTCCAAGCGCACCTTAAATTTGTTGGTGGTAAAAACTAGGTTACAAAGGCCATCGATCTAGAAGCTTAACTATTACCATATTAAGATCCATAGAATAATAAGAAGAATGATCCTTGTTTGTAGGTCATAATATTCATGTTCATTAGTGGGGGTTTTGGGAGATTCATTTTGATCAGTCATATAGGGAGGAGTATGATCATGATATGGAAATCCTTGGTTAAGCAGGGGGCATGGTCATTTCAACGACATCGGTCATGAAAATGTATGCATGAGACCTAGGAGGATAAGGATGACTAATGCGGGGAAAACTAAGGATGGGACCAAATAGTGACACTCTCTCTATATATTGTCTCTAACTTGTAATGGTTACATGAATCGTTCCCCATTCTTGACAGGCCACTTAAGGCACCGCTCGGGAAATAAATGCATCAATGACCCTTATCTACACAAGGGAAATTGTTAGTAACATGTATGAAATATGAAAATGTGAAAAAATAGGTTTATACAAGTAGTACATTGATTTGGTTAAATAAAATTGAATATATGAATGATTGAACAATGTGTGTATAAAACAATTCATGCAAGAGAGGGAGAGATAAGTCCTTTGGGCTTTGGATATGTGTGCAAGCCATAATGTAAAAACCAAAAAAACTTTTCATTGCCAAATTTAGCTTTTTACACTAACTATTTATACCTTAGGAATACTACTCCTTATTACCATGTTAGTTATTACACTAGATATGGTTTATATCATTGATGTTGTTTCATATACAATTTTACATGATTAACACTTTATTTTTAGCTAAGTGATCCTTTGCAACATCCCTCATCTCAAAAGGGGGCATATTTGGGATTATTCTAAAACATTCAAGCAAATTAAAAATAAAGAGCTTTAGATGACACCACATGGCATTGACACAATTATTTTTACATATTACAAAGCTTTTACACGTGCTAAATCATGATATTTACATGACATTATGGCTTATATCATGATCACATACAAATTTTCCCCATGGAAGGCTCACATGTACATAGGTTGGCCATGTGGTTGACTCTCATGCATGTAGGGTGGTTACGTGGTAGGCTCGAATGCGCATAGGGTGGATTCACATAGTAGGCCTACTTGCTTTATAAATGAATTCACATACTATGCCTAATTGTTATAGTTAGCTTACATAGTGGCTCAATTCTTATAATTTTCTTATGCATGTCATTTTCTTCCCTTAGATTTGACACCAAGGGCATATAAGTGCACACATTTCATCCTTTAATTTCAGTTTATGTTATTTATTGATTTTTATAAGTGGCTTGATTAGACATTAATACACATTTTTACATTTCGTACACACTTCAAATGGATGGAAAAGCATGGAGAAGGGAACACACACATTCTAGTCTTATGCATACCTTTTCCTTTTAGAAGGTTTGCGTTTATAGTTCATTTATTTTATCAAGTATCTAGATTAAAATGGGGGAAAATGTAGTAACCCAAATTTAGACCAATGAAATTTAGCAATTATCCTTGGCATTTATCTCATCCCATTTCCTTTTGTGAACTTAATTGACTTATTTCTACACACATCTCACTTATTTTAGCACTCCTTGGCCACTAGGTCATGCACATTACTCAACTTTTGACCCATCAAAAACCTATTTATTATATACAAAGCACATCTTCAAACTTATGACCACCTTTTCTAATTTACATAACAAAATTTGCATGTTTCTAGTACACAATCACCTATCAGGGGACAAAACCGCGTAATCTTTTTTATCCAAGGTTGACATTTTTATCCTCCACTCATGCAATGGTCACTTTTTCAAATTCACAAGTTAGCCCAATCAACCTAGTGTCAATTGAGTGAGAAAGCCTTTCACAATAGTCAAATATACAATCACAATTGAACCTCACCCATTTAAATGGCCTCATCTATTATATCTTTAGGATATCTAGGATATCACAACAAAGCACTCGGTCATCAAATCACACTTTGAAGCACATCAACTAACTATAAAGTTTGAGTACATCTTATACAACTAGCCTAGGTCATTATCACATGCTACATTCTACCCTAGATCATTATCAAGTGTTGGAGGCCATTTTAGGATCTCGCCAACACATTGTTTATTACATAATTGCTCACAATCATCAAGAGGAGAACTATCAAAGGCTTGATCCTCTTCATAGTATTAGTACGGTGTAGCGCTCATCAAACCATGAGGGTGGGTGAGGTCAATCCATCTCGATTGGAGTAACCCCATTTTTAGGTTTATAAGAGAGAGTTAGGGTTTTAAGAAGTCCTAATCTATTATGAAGACATGATCACCATAATCTACACATATAATTTCATAGTGTCGGAGCTTGATCCGAGGGAAAACTTGTACATGATGAAATTCCTAGATAGGACAAATCCACATAGGTGACTTTGTCCAACACATGTGAATTCATCCTACGTACACAATCAAGTCACATACTTTTACATAGATCTAGATCCCTTCTTACACAAATCAAATCCATAATCGAGTTTTCATATAAACTTAAAGAAACAATCAAATAGTGCAATATTTTCTAAGTGAATCCCACACTTTCATTATCTAACTTTCTAGAGATGGAATATTAGATATAATTGAACAATACATGATTTAAGATATGAAAATTTATTATATTTACATGATTTAGTATTTATCTTGATTAGGAAAACATTTGTTTCAATATTACAACCTTATTAGAGAGTACCATTTTCTAAGCTTTATTGGGTACCATTTTCCTCATCATAAGCAATGTAGTCATATTTTATACCCCCCTAGACCAATAGTCTAATCCCATGCGCGCCGGCCTATCACCTAGCAGGTCTTTGGGCTCTCACCCAAGGCATGCACGAGCGCCGAGTCTCTCCTTTATGTGAGTTTTGTAAGAATGCATAATCTTATAACAGATATTCAAATAGAAATGAGCAGAAAAGAACCATGCAACATTCTAAGAACCTAGAACAATTTGTTATCTCATCGGATCCAAAAAGAGAAATAACAAGTAGCATATGGAAATGGTTCGTACAGAAAGGAAATGCATAAGTATTATACTCTGAACACATAGATGATTTATAATAGAGCATTATATTCATATTAACATATTCAATAACCACATTACAATCCTTGAGGTCATGACATACCCTTATATAATAATGCGAGCCAAGTCATGCATCATAACAACATTATGCTCATCACCTTACAAAAATGAATGCTAGACCCATCCCTCTAAATATGTCATTACTTACCTGATATCTCCTAATCCCTAACCTTTAAAATCCTTCATTTGTTTCTATAGGGTTTCACCTCTCTTTTCTCTCCTTCATACTCTACTTGCTTCCAAACTCTCTTTTTATTCTATCAGTACTTGTATTTATAGCCTCAACAACCACCGCCATGCCTTTTTGAAGTTATAGATCGGTTTCCAAGTGTTGAAGTGGTCCTCCATGGAAGCATGCCTTCTCAGATCCGAGCTCTCCACTCTTGCAATGATGTCTTCTAGAACCTTCCATTACATGCCTAGAATATTCCCTTTTTGATCCCACATTCGCCAAGCTAGCACCTTATCCACAAGGGTCATGCTTTTCTCATGTGCTTCTGGGATGCCGAATACGGCTAAGTACAAAACATGTTTTCCTTTTGCATGCGCGTTGTATGTTTTACAACCTACTGCTAGAATCTTTCATTGCATGCCTTCAACCCCACGCTCCTTTCTTCAACTAGGTCCCGTGTGCCCACGCACCTTCTTGTACTTAACTAATATTTTGGGGCCCAACATCACCCACACTATGCATGTTCTCTGTCCTCAGAAACACTCTTCAATAAAAAATAAAGAATGGTGGATCCTTATAAATGGTTGGAATGGAAGAATGAAGAAATGGGGAAAAGAATGAAAGAATGGGGAACTTGTTTACTTTTGGAGGAGGAGAGGGAAATCCTTCCCTAATTCTACTTCTAACTTTCCCCAAGTGTCGACCTCATTCTGAGCTTGCTAATAGAGGTCACCCACCAGGGTGCTCACTTCTTCAAAACTCATCTCCTCTCCCTTAGTGCTCATCATCTCCACGATATCCTCCAGTTTTTTTCCCAAATCCTCGAGCGTGTCCATCCTCCAAGTGATTTAGGGGTACAATTCTTTCAGCTAGTTCTTGATTGAGCCTCGCAAGGTCTCAATGGCCTTTGATTTCTTTTCTACTTCAGCTAAGATTTTGTCTCACTCACCATGTTCCCCTTGTTCTTTTCTTGGAACTCCTTGAGTTCCACTTCATGGGTGGAAACCAAGATACTTTCCACTCTATCCCTATCCGCGCAGTTATCATAGGCGGCCTCAACAACTTGCGTGACAACTTTTACATTGGCGAGGATCTTGTTGTATTGAGCAACAATTTCCACAACCTTCATCTTATTTTCTTTTTCTTGGTGCACCAACACCTCTTTTGCGGATTCTAAGGCAAGTGGTTACCTCTCCATAGTGAGTATGCGGGTCAAGTCCTCTAGGCATTGTAAGGCTGATCCATATTTTTGCATGGGCGGTGTTAAGTTTGGATGCTTCAAGACAATGGCATCCATGATCATCTCTATTTTCTTGTATGCCTCGCGCACCCTTACCTTATCATCTTTTAACTCACGCCTTAGCTGACCACTGATTAGCTCCTCTGCTTCAGGTCCTTGCTTTTCTTAAGGAGCTCCTACTCTTTTTCTCTAACTGCCTCTAGGAGCTTCACCCTGTCATTTCTTAGAAGAGTCGGCTTGACCTCAACTGAAACTTTATTGAGCATGTTACAGATTTTCTCATCTGATAATTGTTGAGCATTTACCAAGGGGTTTATTCCCTTTGTTTCTGGCACTTTCATCAATGCTCCTTAGCTTATTTCAAATTTAGGCTCATCAATGTGGGACTTAAATGCCCATGATAGAATTTTACTCGTCAGGGTATGCACCTTCTTCATCAAATGAAGCCATTTCCAATATTTTCTCCATTGGTACGGTGATCGAAATCACGTGCGCAACACCTTGTTTGGATCATCAATGTAGCTCATTCCTTGAACTTGTGATGCTTTTGTATTCTTCATCCTTGTGTGTCTAACTTTTGGAAATCTTTACCAAATTGGGATCTCCTCCCATGTTTCCATATTCTTTTCCTATGCTTTCCTCCTTAACTTCCTTCAGCACCTCATCTGCGTTGCATTCTACCTCTTGTTCCACTAGCTTCTTGATAATTCCCGCCACTTCTCTCTCTACGGCCTCTTCTATCTATTCCTTTGTGAGGCTTGGGGTCCTTTGATCCTTTGTATTTACTTCTCTGCTCATCCCCTTGCCTTGAGCCTCAAATTCTTCTTCATCATTCTTCTCCTCATCCTCTTCGTTATACTCCTCATCTCCTTCTTCCTCAGAATCATGTACCTCATAGATTGGATGGTCTTCACCTCCTTTAGGTTCGTCATCATCATCCATGTCATTGATGTAGGAATTTAGACTCTTTGTTTCTTCTGAATCTGCCTCATCAGTCACCTTCTGCTTCTTCCTTACTGGGTATTCCAGTACAAAAGATTCTTCCTTTTCCTTCTCTCTTTGACAAGTGATGTCTTCCTTGGTGATTCCTCATAAGGTGAGGTGTTATGCATACTCTAGGGCTTCTTCTTTTGGGTTCTTCACCTTGACATGAGACTTCTTTCTTCGTGTGTAAATACTAGGCTTAGCGCTTGCTTCAGCGCGCTCACCGTTTGTGTGGTTTAAACACTTGACACCTTCTCCCGTACCTCTTCTTTTTCTCTCTTCCTTAGCGCAAGCTTCTTCCTTAGTGTAGGGTCTTTAGGAATGGAGACATCATTCTCCAAGTAAGCACCCTTTTCAAATTTTGGCCTTATGCACTAGATACACCCTTGTTGTGGTCCTCCCTACAATTAGCAATGTTAAAGGCTTCATCATTTGTATTTTGTGGGAGACATATCTCTCCACGTACGCGCGCTTCTTTGGGTAGACAAGCTTTCGGTGCAGCTCATGGTGGTCTATATCTACCTCACTAAGGTTAAACCTTAGTCTCTTGGCCTCCTTGAATCGATTGACTCCGGCTTGGAAGTATTGCGTGGTGAAAGAGAAGGGTAGTTTGCACCATGGACTCATATTTCCATCTATCAATGTAAATCTGCCAATGCAGAAATGTTGGTACACTACAAATTCTACCTCTTTATCCACGAGCATGCAGTAATCGCTTCTATATCTACCTCACTAAGGTCAAACCTTAGTCACTTGGCCCTCCTTGAATTTATTGACTGGCTTGAAGTGCACGAAAAAAAAGAGAAGGGTAGCTTGCACCATGGACTCATATTTCCATCTATGAATATAATCCTCAATGCATAAGTGTTGGATACACTATAAAATTTTCCTCTCCATCCACGAGCATTGGTAACTACTTTGGGATCCTCCATTCTACTCCAAATGCATCACACATTTGCTTGTACCACTTTTCCAAGTGCGCCTTGTGAGCAGCCGTCATGGTTTCACAAGTGTACTTCACAACCTTTTTGCGGGTGAGGGATCCTCTTCTGGATACTCCCAAAAAAACTTTTCTGGCCCATTGGGAACTCCAATCTTTGAAAATACAATGGTGAGGAGGACGTTACCGAAGAGTATCTTTTCTCCCTTCTGCGGAATGCTTATGATTTCATCCACGATGAAAGTGGACAAGTTATAGATTGTTCCTTCGATATCTTCCGACATACTTTTAGCCATGCCTTGTTTACTTTTGTCCATTATTCCACCATTGAGCTTGGTTGCCAAACATGCGGAGATCCTCATAACTAGGTTTGGAATCTTGGTGATTTCAAAGTATCGTGACCCCTTCTTATAGTGTGAAGTGCATCTTGCACCCCGTAAAATAAAAGTGATCCTCATACACGCGTGACATCAACCATTGATAAAGGCACTTAGGCTTTCCAAAGTAAGGTAACTCATATAGTTGCAATAATCTAGCCTTCTCTAATTTGACCTTTACCTTGTTGTTATAAATGGGCATTCTGTTTGGTATCCTCTTGTTAGTTGTTCAGACCAACTCTAGCGCCATTTCCTTCTCAGTTGTGCTCGTGTGATGGTTATAATCACTCACGACCATCTTTCACAAGTGTGACTCCCATTATTTTCCTAGCAATACCCCATCTGGGTACTGCATTTCCGTGTACCATTCTTCATTTGAGCTTGCGATGGCAGTGGTTTGCTTTCCCTTTCCCTTTCCCTTTGTTTTCTTTGGTGAAACAATTGGTTTCTTTGATGTCATTCTTTCGTGGATTAAACTACGGACTTCTAACTCTACTTTGCTACTCTGCTACACTCCAAAGCTTCAATTAATGGAATGAATCCTTCTTTCTCCATGCCCTAGCTGCCAAACCCTAACCAGGAAAACCTTCCACAAGGTTACACTCTTCACAACCTTTCCTCACGCCCATGTACTCCTTCCTTCTAGTTCACAGATCTACTCTAGTCGCACACTCAAATTTCTCAGATTCTTCTTCCTTCACACAAATTTCTCTCTAGATTCCCTAGTTTGCAAGAGCTTCTTTCACTTTGTAATCGCAAGGTAAAATAATGATGTGCTCGACTTCATATTTATAGCTTTTCCTTCTTTCTAGCATTAAATGTTATACCACCTACCACCGTACTTGACACTAAGCGTGATTTTTTCCTAAGATATACCTTAAGCTCTTTTACCCATGCGCCTAATCCTGCATGAAAAACTTGACAACCTTCTGGCGCGCAAAAAAATTCAATCCGACTGAAGAATCTTACGCACACGTCTACAGACCGAAGGCACTTCTTTTATCCTTTACCGATTTTTTCCTTCACCTACCTCATGTTGTTCCTACACTCTTCATCCTTTATATGTGGTCTCTATTACAGCCTTGACACCATACTTTATCATCCACCGTTTCCTCACGCACTTTCTCAACCTTACGTGCTTCCTTCTACTGGGCCACTTAACTTGTATTGCAGGCCTATACTTTGCATTACTCCACCCCACACTAAAACAAATGTGTGGTCCTCTGTGCACATACACAACCTTGGAAAAATAATGTGGTTATCAATGCACAAGGCACAAAATGAAACAAAAAGAAAGGAACAAGCAACGAGAAAGGGAAACACAAGAAAAGAAAAAGCATAAAGGGAAATTATAGACTAGTTGGCAATACTACCTTATTACAAACACCAAGAAGACTTATTTATATTAGGGGCTTACCTACTCCCATTGAAATGACCTAGTAAGCTCATCCCATCCAGTGCTTGTAACTGGTAAGCACCTAAATCAAGAATGTACGAGATGATGTAGGGTCCCAACCAATGGAATTTCAACTTCCCAGGATGATGCAGATACTTGGAATCATACAACAACACCATCTGCCCAACCTCAAACTTCTTGTTCTTGATATGATGATCATGTCATGTTTTTGTCTTACTTTTTTCGTCTTCGACTTCATCTAGCAAGTAATCACCTTTCGTCTAACCGCAAAAACTTATCAATTCTTTCTTCCAACTCTTGCTTATCGGCTAACCCTCATGTGTGTGCTATACGCAAAGTGATGATGGTAACATGAATTCAACTGGAAAAACAGCTTCGCGTCAAAAACCAATTGAAACGGTGTGGCCTTGTTCAACCTCTTGTAGGTTGTCTTGTATGCCCATAGAACGGTTGATACTTTGTCATCCCAATCTTGTCTTCTAATGTCATAGATCTTAGTCAACGTGTGACTTAGTATCTTGTTAAATGCCTCAGTAGTTCCATTTGCTTGTGGGTGATAAGGGGTAGTCTTGTGATGGGCCACCATAAATTCTGCTAACATAATCCTGACCGTTTCATTGAGAAAGTGTGTACCTCTATCACTTGTTAAACTTAAAGGACAACCATACCTGCTGATTATGTTCTCCCATAAAAATCTAGCAAGCTGTCGTTGCGATGTAATCCTTCATAGGCATTGCCTCTGCCCACCGTGTCAAGTAATCAATGCAAGTGATGATATACCGTGAACCAGTCCTTTGCACGGCTGGCGAAATTGGCCCTACAAAATCGATTGTCCATTTTTCAAATGGTTCAGTGCTAGATATTGGTTGCAAGGACATTTCATCTCTCTTTCCAGGTTTGCCAAGGCGCTGACAATGGTCACAGGCCTTACAAAATTCAATGATCCTTGTAGATGGTTTCCCACTAAATCCCTATTAGTAAAATCTTCCACACGGTAGCATTTCCTACATAGTGTCCTCCTACAATCCCACCATGTGCTTCTTCCATAATTGCCACACACTCATGTTATAATACGCATCAATGCAGAACCTCATCATGATCTAACTTATAAATGTCTCCACCGATCAACATGTAGGGTGCGATGTGTATTTCTAACTGCTTTCTCTCCAGAGCCATCATCCCTTCCAACGCCACACTTATTTTTAAGAACACCACGATATCTTCCAAGTCTGAGGGCGCGTGCCGCAACCTAAATAGTTGCGCATCCAACATGGTATCATCAATGCTTTGCATGTCCTCCCCGAGTTAATTCTTGATAAGTGGTTAGGTCCTGAATTGCTTTTTCCTGGTTTTATGACCACTGTGAACTCAAATTATTGAAATAATAGGACCCAACAACATATGTGCCCTTGCAAAGCATGGGATTTTTGACTAAGTACTTCAATGCCATGTGGTCTGTGTAGAATATAAATGGTGTTTCCAATAGATACTGTCTAAACTTATGCAACGCGTAGATCATAGACAATGATTTGTGCTTTGTAGTTGTGTAATTAATCTGTTCTACTTGTGTCAAATTTCTACTTTAAAAGCATAAGGTATGATCAACAATTCCCTCGCCAGGTTGTGCTAGTATTGCTCCCATAGTTGTTCCTGAGGCATCAACATGCACATGAAGGGCTTATCCCAAGAGGGGAAACATAGAATGGGCACCGTGACAAGCCTATCCTTCAAAGTGTCAAATTCCTTCTGTCGCTCCTCTCTCCAATGAAAGGCACTCTTGTGTTTTAATAATTCCTCCAAGGGCGCATCAATCTTGGCATATCCCTTGATGAATTTCTTGTAGTACCTTGTATGCCCAAGGAATCCACGCACTGCGCTTTGACTAGTAGGCTCCCCTAATCCCACAATAATTGCAACTTTAGCGGGATCTACTAGTAAATCTTCTTTGCATATAATGTGTCCTAATAGGGTTCTAAATGGAGTAGCAAAGACACGTTTCTTAATGTTGAGGGATATCCTTAATTGCCGACATCTCTCAAACATCAATCTTAAATTGTCACAATGGTCTTTCACCAATCCATACACGCCTAGTAATCCAGAAAACTTGAAGAAACTTATGGATGAAGTCCTGAAATGCTTGTACCATGATGCGCGAGAACACAACAGGCGCATTCTTCAATCCAAAAGGCATAACCGTATAGGAAAAACTTCCCCATTTAGTGGCAAAAGTTGTCTTTCTCTGGTCTTCTTTTGCAATCTTGACTTGGTGATACCCTAAGAACCCATCCGTGAAAGAGTAGACTTCGCGCCCGACTACTCCCTCCAAAATTTCTTCAGTAAAGGGGGTTGGGAAAGGATCGATGACACATACTACATTTAGATCCCTATAGTCAACAAAGATTCTTATCCTTCCATCCTTCTTGATACTGATGACCATTGGAATTATCCATTCGATTCTTCCATCGCCTCAATGATACCAGATGCTATCATTTTGTCTATTTCTTCTTTGACCAAGTATGCACAAATTTGGATTCATCGATAAGGACTCTTCGAATCGGGTACGCACCTTCCTTCAACTTGATCTTCATCTTCCCTAAGGAATGGTGAACGCCTTTGAGTTCACGGTACCATGAGGAAACTAATCTTGAAACTCGCGCAATAGATCAATGACTCAAACTTTTTCCAACCAAAGTCCCCGATGATAGCTTCCTTAGGTTCTATTTTTGTTCCAATGTTAACCTTCTTTGTTTTCAAGGGCTCATGGTAGGCACGTGCTCGCTCATCAAAGCATTATTTATGACTTTGCTTTGCACATACCTTCAAAATGGTTAACATCCAAAGTTTCCATTTCTTCTCCGTTTACTACATAGACCATTTTTCCTTTTTCTTTTTCCATGCACGCGCACTCAAGATGTACTTCCTCTAATTCTTCTTCATTGAGGCACATCTCCAAATAAGGCTCACCTAGCAACTCTAGTAGCCTATCCTTTGTCATAACACTATCTCCCATCATAAGGCACTTGATCACTTGTAGTGCCTTATCTATTGATGGCTTGGTACTCTTATACTTGAAAGCTTGAATGAGATCAGTCGCCAAATCCTGCCAATTTCCTATTTGATGACACATCTCCAAATGAATATAACAAGCGTGTGCACAACCTTGTAAAGTGGAATACAACTTATGTACCCATAGCGAAGGTGGTAATGCTTCTGTGCTTCCCATCCAAGCCTTCTCATACACATGGATAGGAAATGAGGTGGTCTCTTTACCATGGTAGTCTTGTATGACCGTGGGCGCATTGCTCCTAGAGAACCTTACAGAAAACATGATTCTTACCTTGTGCTACTCTAGGAGGTTCTCTCGATGTGTAGCCCACTAACACCTTGTAGCTCCAAGTAGGTTATAACTGAGCATTCCTCTTCTCTCATCTTCATTCTTCCACTGAGCTTCCATTTCTTGCAAGAAAATTTTTGGATATGCTCCTCCCGAGTAACTTGGCAACTTCTTCCCTCCTAGGTGTTTGACCAAGCGTGCCTTTTTTTATCCTTGTTATAGATCCTCTCAACTATCACCCAATCAACTCATATGTCCCATGTGCCCAATTTTCACATACCATACTAGTGGTATCACTCAAGGACTGAGCATCTTCAAACTGGATGACTCCCTTTGTTGGATGAATTATCTCAGGATCTCTCGATGGAACACACATAGATTCTGTCAAGGAATTGTTAGTGCAGAATCACAACACCCCGAATGGCTTGGATGTGAATTGGGGCATTCGGTGTGATTGCACAACATTGGACCATCTCTCAAGCTATGGGACTTACAAAACTTGAGATGGACCTCTCAGAGAAGGTTGGTTCCTACTTCCTAATCTACCTGCCACAAGCTACTCCAGTGCAAGAAAAACCTAATCTATCCTAATCTAACCATTCTAAGGAGACAGGGAGAGAGAGAGAGGGTGAAAGAGCCTACACTAAGCGGTGATACACCAGAAAAGGAAGTGGTTGATCACAGATCCAAACTTCCTGAAGTGGAGAGAGGTGAGCAGAGGAGAGGGTGGACAAGATGCACCATAGACCAAAGATAGATTTCACATGGAACACCACTTCAAGACCCATTAAGCACAGCTCCCATAACTTGTAATAAACATCGAGTATGCACAATATACCCTGTAATGATGAGAGGTAAGAAGAGACAATAAAATGAGAAAAGGATGGACAGATGCATCACGAAACATATTCTATTGCTCCAAAAGTCACATGGTACATCATCAATGGGAAAGGGGCAAGAAAATGCCATTACAGAGCCATGAAAGGAGGCTTAGACTCTGCATTCTACCCTAAGGAAGAAGGAGAGAGGGGACAGAGAGAAACAATGACCAACCCTTTGAGAATGCCCCCTTTTACAATATATAGAAGAATGAGAGAGAAAGAGAGAGGGAAAATCAAACTTTGCTCCAACCACCCCTACAACGCATTGAATTCCACCTTCTGAAAGAGAGAAGGAGAGAGGGAAAATCAATCCTGCTTCAACCACCTTAAGATATGCATTGAATTCCACTTACCACAATGAAGAGTCTCGCTGCAACACCCATGCCTCCATCAATGTCCCTTACTGGACAAGAAAGAGGCCCATTCTTCATCATGGTGGTAGGTGAGAGACTTGATATTCCCGAAATTAGTGGGCCGAAACATTAATGGAGGCAGGTGAGAATTCGGTGCCAAGATCTTTCCAAAAATTCCTCTCCCGCCCAAATATGAGTTTCCAATCGAAAGATATGGCTGTCTTAAGATCAAGGTCGTGGGTGCGCAATATTTAAAAGAGTTTATCGTATGCCAGTCCGGTGGTAGCCTTGTGCATCTTGAAGATTCACTCCTTCCTTTTGCTCTTAAAATCACACCAAACTAACACGTGGCGTCTTCGTGGGATCCTCGTTTTCCTTTATATTTTTCCTAAGTCCTTCCGGTTTGGTGGAGACATTGTGTCTGACCTAAGACATGTGGAGGATTCACGCTTGTTTAGAAACTGCCCCCATTTTTACCTTTGAAGTTGCGTGGTCGAGACACGTGGAGGCCTCCACAGGATTTTGGAATTTTCAATGGCCGACCTTACCTCTTCGGACTCTAGGACACGTGGTGGGTTAGTGCTCGTTTGGGAATTACCTTTTGGGTCGTGCCTTTGAAATTGCACCAAAGAGACACGTGGCTCTTTCTATAAGCTTCGCCCTATTTCTTTGTGTTTTGACTAAGTCTTTTCTATTGGCGGGGCTTCATGCGACGACCCTGGACACATGGAGGCTCAACGCACGTTTGAGAACCCACTTCGAATTTTACCTTTGAAATTGTGTCGTGCTGACACTTGGCTCCTTCCGCTTTGCCTCTACTTAGACTTTTCAACAATCGCTTCGCCTTTTCGGGTTCGGACACGTGGAGGGCCAGCGCTTGTTTTAGTATTGCTTCAATTTTCTTTTTGAAATTATACCGACGAGGCACATGGAAGCTTCCACTTACCTTTTGTACTTAGCCAATTTGAGCTTGCTCCATTTTGGGCTCGGGACACGTGGAAGGCCTGCGCTCGTCGTCGAGTCTTCGTCTTTGGTCGTGCCTTGAATTTATGTTGATGAGACACATGGTGTTGTCCATCGGCTCTCTACACTTAGTCAATTTAAATGGCCGGCTCTATCCCCTCTTTTGGACTCGAGACATGTGGAAGCCTCGTGCTTGTAGACACCTATAATTACGCCCAAGAAATTTAAATACTTAAATTGCGCTAATTATCCCCTTTCTTGCAAATCAACGACATATCGTCAAAAGAACTCATTTTCCCTCATATCATCATTAATTAATTACACTAAGCTAATTAATTAAGTTTCCTATCCAACAAATACCCTAATTAACGACCTTCCGTTAATAAATCACCCCTTCTACCTAGACTAATTAATTATTATTAATTAATTAGCTTTCCCTTCCATTTAACCAATAAATCAATATTTAATTGATTTAATCCCCTTATAATAGCCTAAATCGTACTAATATTCCTCTAATTATCTTCTATAAGCTTACATCTACCTATTAGTTAATCACCTTTGATTAATTAAAACACCCCCCAACTCCCATGACTTGCTAAACATGTATTAAACCCTTCTAAAGTAAGGTTACCTTTAATAAAGCAACCTTATCCATTCCTAATCATGTTTTACCTTTATCCCACATTCATGAGAATGTGTTGAATCATTTATCCTTTGGGCTATATAAAGAGCCCTCCACCTACCTTTTTACTTACACCTAAACTTTCTAAGAGAGCAAATGCAAAGCATATAGCAAAGAGACTAAGAGCTTGCACCTTGCCCTTTTGAGAGTTCATCATCTTGAAGAGTTAAGCCTCTTTCTTAAAGTGCTTGGGTCATATGGGAGGTGTCAAAAGGGTCTTGTAGCCCAACTTTGATTAGCCCCCATTCCTAGGTTCTTGGAACATTAAGGACAACTATTTTGATAGCCATGGAGCTTACTTAGGTCCATTCATTTATTTTTTGTTAGAGAATAGAGGAGTTTAGATATTTAGCATTGTTAGTTTCAAAGTTTGTATTGATGAATGCTAGCATCTAACCCTTGTTTAATTCTTATCATGATGGTGTTTATGCTTTGTTTTAGCTAAATTGTAGAACTATTTTAGGTGGTAGTTCTTGCTTCATTTGATTTAGCATTAAACAAAGTATACATGCACACATTTGGCACACCTGGTGGGACTTACTCCATTGTCCTTTGCACTTAATTTCAAGTTTTTGTAGTTAAGTTTTATTTTTGGTTACTAACCCTCTTTTACACATGTTGATCTAACTTGTTTTTCTTAACTTGTTTTGTTGAGTTTGCATGTGTTGGGTATTCCTTGTAGGTATGAAGGAGGTGAAGTGCTGTCAAAATTGGAATTGATGGGAAAATTTCAAGATTTATCCATGTTTTCATTTTTAGAGCTTACTTTTTCAACATTTTACATGCTAGTTTTGTCAATTTCTTGAAAATTTTCAATTCTTGAGCATGTAGGTTAGTGTTTGATAGTGTTGAGTCTTCTATTTACATATTAATGTGGTGGGTTGCTGTCAAAATTTAATCTTGGTGAGAAAATTTCAAGATTTCATCATGTTTTCATTTTTAGAGCTTACTTTTTCAACATTTTACATGCTAGTTTTGTCAATTTCTTGAAAATTTTCAATTCTTGAGCATGTAGGTTAGTGTTTGATAGTGATGAGTCTTCTATTTACATATTAATGTGGTGGGTTGCTGTCAAAATTTAATCTTGGTGAGAAAATTTCAAGATTTCATCATGTTTTCATTTTTAGAGCTTACTTTTTCATCATTCTACATGCTAGTTTTGTCAATTTCTTGAAAATCTTAAATTCTTGAGCATGTATGTTAATGTTTGATAGCGTTGAGTCTTCTATTCATATATTAATGTGATGGGTTGTTGTCAAAATTGAATCTTGGTTGGAAAAATTTGCCCATTTTGCAGATTAAGGGACGTTTTTGACATTTTTTGAGTGCATGTCAAGTGCATACCCATGAGCATAAGAGCATATGCGTAACCCATCTTCCGAAGGCCATAACTTTTGCTCCCGAACTCAAAATGACTCCATTTTTTTGCGTTGGAAAGGTATTGAAGTTAACTATGCAATGAAAACATAAATTTGGGATTTATACTTATAGAAGTTATAGGTTTTTCTTTTATTTTAAAACTGGTCATTTTCTAACATGTCTAATGTTTTGATGAATGTTGTATTTCCATGCTTACTCGATTTAGACCAAAGCGTGTGTATGCTCTTCTCTTGCACCTTTTGGTGATCTTGAGAATCAAAAACAACTTTGATCTCTATCTTGTTAACATTGGGATTAAACTTGGAAACTTGATTATTCATTTTGCTTAAGGGAATGAACCTTTACAAAAAGCATTTTGAAGTTTTCCATTTCTATAATGGTCCTTTGATTTGAAGTTTTCCATTTCTATATAGTTGGGATAAAGTTTGTGTATGCTCTTCTCTTGCACCTTAGGGTGATCTTGAGAATCAAAAGCAACTTTAGTCTTCATTTTATAACATTTGGTAAATTGGAAACTTCATCTTTCACTTTTGGTTTAAGGGAATGAACATTTATCAAGAATTTTGTATGGTTCATTGATTGAAAAGATTTTCTTTACTTTTTAGTTGGATTATTTGTTGTGTATGCTCTTCTCTTGCATCCTTGGATGATCTTGAGAATCAAAAGCAACTTTTAATCCTCTTTTAAATAATGTGATTTTCTTGGAGAACTACTAACGCTTGAGTGCAGGACCTAAAAAGCGCTTGTCGAAAAAGGAGGAACCAAAACAAAATCAAAAACTACTAATATGACGGTTGTTATACGAGGTTGTGCAAAAGGTGTTCAAGCAAACCACACCTAATTAAACAAGATAAAAAGAACAACATATTCAAAACAACTCTTGTATTGCAGGTTTCGGAAAAGAGTACGTCCCTCTCCGCTCATTTGGAACATAACCCCTTTGGCATAACGCCTTAAGCTACAACAAATGGGGTGGTTCGGGAACCCCAAAGTAGTCCACGCAGAGAGGAACCTTGTGGATGAAACGGGAAGTGCTCCGCACTACCTACTTGACTAGTGATTCCTTTGTGAGATAGCGTTACAAGTTGTCTGTTGTGGTGACCCCAGTGATAGTACACGTAGACGCACTAGTTGCCTATTGTTCTTGAAGGGGGTAAAGTAAAGCCGAGATACTCCCAAACTAGTCAGTGTGACTTTTTGGGTAAATCGCGCTCGCTCGTGGCAACTTTGTAACACCTAGGGTGAGAGAACCACCTAGGAGAATATACTTTGGCCAAGAGCCCACTTTGACCATTTTAAAATAGTGTTGAGTTGTGAACCTTCTTTTTGAGAAACGTGTGACGTATTACTTTGCCTAGTTTTTACTTGCCTTAGGGCGAGGTGAAACTCTGTTGAAGTGAGGCTAGCATTTTTCGTCATTTTTCTTGATTTATTTCCTTCATATTCTTTTGACACTTTGTTGATCAAAAAAAGGTGTGATTACCTTTGTTTGCCATTGATTGTTTCTCTCACTTTTATGTCGTTTACGCCCATCCATGTTTGCGGTGGGTTAGTTAAACGTCTAAAGTGTGCGGAGGTGTTTTCACGTCATTTGGTAGCCATTGTGATCTTGATACCCATGTCAAGATCGTCATTGTAGTTAGGCGTGGTTCATCACCGTAGACTTCCATAGAGGAGTTAGCTTGTTTGTCTCGTATCATTACAATTTCGATATTTACGTCTTGTTTCTTGTAAACTTCGACATAAATACCTATATTGTATGGTTACGTTGCACACATTCTTAACTATTCTAGCTATACTTTGAGCTTTTTAGTTTGGTTCTATTATTACCTCGATTTCAAAGAGTTTTAGGTGTTACCATTTGTGTGTGTTATATCAATAACACCTCGATATCAATACTTCACTTTCTAGTAAAGTGGGTTAACATATCTTGGTGATATTGTTGTGTCATTCATGAATTGTAATTGGCACTTTTTGAGATATAGGTCTTAATTGAGTTTGAGCTCGCTCATCGTATATCTTGATTGGGAGATCACATTGACTTCTTGTTTTTACTTACGTTTTGTTCATTTCCTTGAACTTGGCATAAGTGAAAACATCTTGTTGATCATCTTTGCATCACATTTTCATATGGTGTATTTCCTTGTTGATTGGCTTTGTGTTTCACACTCGCATGATTGTTCCTTGTGATTATTCATTCAGAAAACTTATTTTCTAGGACAATCCCTTTTTATCTCATCGATATTACATCATCACGATGTCTATTTTCCTTAGACCTTCTTCAGAAAATCACACACGCATATCAATACTTACGAAATGTCTAGTTGGTTGTCCTTATGCTACCCAAATTGACATGTCACTTCCTTCCCTTTGAAGGAGTTCCATCACACTATCTAAATCTAGACATTTGTGCTTAAAACAATGCCAAAAATGACTAACTATCATGCGTGGTTCCCCATACTTACAAAAATATGGAACCTAGGTTTAGAAATTCAAATCAAAAGATTCCCATTACAACTAAACCTCATTTGGTTCTTCGTGCTAGAGAGCCCATACGGGTAACTCGTTCCCCACCTTCATCTCATAGTCGGTGGTATGATTTGGACACGTCTGATCCAAATTATTATTCGAGTTCCCCCCACTCTTCTTCTAATTCTAATCCAAACATTTCCTCTTCTTCTGAGGATTCCAATCAAATATTTCTCTCGACTCTTACGAGGATTCGGATCAAACTACTATTGGATTCATCTAATTCGACTCTAAGTCATCTAATTCGACTCTAAGTCATCTAATGCGACTCTAAGTCATGGTCCTCCCTTTCTTTGCGGGATCCTCTTCATGATCATCTAATGCGACTCTTTTATGTCACGGTCCTCCCTTTCTTCGCAGGACCCCTTTTATTATCGCCCCCTGACGATGTCTTCTTCCTTTGAAGATACACGCGACTCAAATCCCTCCAATCAGAAGTATAATACAATTCTTGAATCGCGGTCCTCTCTTTCTTTGCAGGACCCTTGTCATCATTCATCTAATGCGATGCTTGAATCACATTCCTCCCTTTCTTTGCAGGACCCTTGTCATCATTCATCTAATGTGGATCCTCCCCTTCTTTGCAGGACCTTCTTCATAAATCACCCCCACGGAATCTTCCTTCTGTGAAGATTCGTGTGACTCAAAGTCCTTTGAGACAAACATCTAAATCGACCCATGTGTCGCAATCTATAGACTTTGGACTTAATCCTACTATTTTACATACGACATACCATTGTATAGGTAGGTCCACACCACCTTCTTCTACTCCTGAGACATCTAGCTACACATATTCTTCGTCCCCCACACCATCTTCTTCTATCAATAATCATCAAACATCTTCTAAGCCTTCCACACCAAGTGAACCTATTTCTTCCAATAAACCCCTAGGGATCGATCAACAACTCATACCGATTGATCTCTTTCAGAATGAAGAAACAATCAGGGCATTTATAGGGGCATATGAAGATATTCCTTTAGTAGATTACAAAAAGGGATTCTCTTTAGACTTTGATGCATCTGCATATTGTGAGGAAAAGGTTGATTCCTTTAATCAAGAAATGGAGGAAGAGCCTCAGATCATGCAACTTGATCCTCCTCTTATTCTTCCATCTTCACATTCTTCATTATGTGATGAAACTCCTTGGTCTTGCATAGATCCATGGCCTATCTTCTCATCACCCAATAACTCTTCGTCTATCATAATTCCTCAATCACAATCTCTTGTGGGGTCAGCGCCAAGTAGCCCTTCATCTTCATCTAGGTGTGGGTCACCTTCTAGTAGCCCTCCCTCTTCTATTTGTGGGACATTTTTGAGTAGCCCACTATCTTCGATTATTGGGGCACATCTAACTAGCTCCTTATCTTCTATGTATGAATCACCCCGGGTAGTCCATCATCTTCTATTCTTGGGCCACATCCCGGTAGTCCATCATCTTACATCTATGGGTCACGTCCTAGTAGCCCTTCTTCTTCTATTCTTGGGCCACATCCTAGTAGCCCTTCGTCTTCTATTTATGGGTCACGTCCTAGTAGCCCTTCTTCTTCTATTCTTGGGCCACATCCTAGTAGCCTTTCACCTTCTATCCATGGCTCACCTCCTGGTAGCCCATCCTCTTCAATTCTTGGACCATATCCTTTTCATCTATCACATATTTCTTCTATCAATGGTTGTGGCAAGCCCACTACCATTTCTATCATTCCTATCATCAATCATAAATGTTCACATTCTTCTCCTTCTCGAGGTCAGAAAATTCAAGCGTCAGCTTATAAGAAACCCAAACAGGTTCATTATCAAGCTCAGGTCAAAACTTCCAAGAGCTCAAAATCCCCCAACAACTGGAACAATCTCAAAGTTGTAAATCAAGCGCGATTCAAGAACACACATCAACATAACCATCAAGTATGGCGTAAAGTGCATAAACCTCTGGATAGGGAACTCAAGCTCCCGCATACAAAATCCATGTTTCAGGATAAATCACAGTCCTTTGTTGAGTGTGAACTCACCACGATCATCGAGATTGGGAAAACATGACTCTTGATAAACAAACACGCTTAGTCTCCCTTATCAAGGAAGTCACAAACATCGTTGTTGGATCTATCACTGAGTGACTTTGTTAGTAACAACGGTTCAATATATATATATATATATATATATATATATATATAAAAAAAAATCTAATTTTTTTAAAAAAACAACAAAAATCAAAGGTACAAAGATCAAACATTGCAATCAGGTGTTGCGTACACATGGATATTTCTTTCTTCCCTTCCTTGCTATTCTTTTGCAAGTCTTCCTACCATTTTCATCCCTTCGGTGATATTTTGGTTAGCTTATTTGCATGCATTTTGTGACATTTATCTCTATGGTATCTGTTTGCCCCTGGTCTTTTATCACCTTGGTAAATTAAAGAACAACTGACCTCATGGAGATCCTATCACATTCAAACATCTAATAAACTTGTTGCGAAGAAATTTTGGACATATTTGTTGACACTAGCCAATGTCGTCATCACAATCACTTCCACCTCCTTCCATCAAGCCATCAGTGGTTCTTAACCCCTTGTCAAACAAGAGAGCTGAAATAAGTTTTCAGAAAGCAAAAGAATCAAAATCAATCAAAACTCAAAAGCTAAAAGCTACAAAGCAAAAGAAAATTAATATATAACTCTCTCTTGGGGTATTTCCAATAATCTCTATCGGGGCTATGGGCCTTTTTGTGATAGATAGAAATGTTGTGATTAGAATCAAATACATCTCCGTCGGGGCTATGGATGCTTGGCTGGCAGTGGAGAAATGTATGACTATCCTTTCACCCTCCATTCACAAAATCACTTATCAAAATAAATCATTCCTACACATTGGCTAGGGTCTCTTCACTTGTTGTCTATTAAATCTTCACTTCAAGAGGTAATAAAATCCACGTGCACACACTGGATCTCTATGAGTAAACATGATTAGTATGTTACCAAGTGTCTTTTTGGACCTTGTTCAGACTCTTACTCTAGTCCATATCTCGTCTCACGATTTATGCCTTTGGCTAATCACTTCTTCATCGTGAGGCTTCTAAGCTACATTCATATCATTCACATCATTCTTCTACTTTGTTTAGAACATCCATGTGTATAAGATTACTTATTTTCCATGTTTGTGGAAACCTTTGTCCCCTTCAAAAAAAAAAACAATCTTCTCCTTCCTTTTTATCATGTGCTTGTAGGCCAACTTACGTTGGGGGCATCCTTGCTTCTTCCCAGCACTTCATTGGTTTACGTTCACCATCATGTTGAACCTATCCATAATGGCCTTGGTCCCACTTCTACCTGTGAAGAGTTTACCTTTGAATACTCCCACCTAATCGTTGGGAAATTTTTTTGCATCTTCACCTTTTTGGTATGCACGTGGCCTTATGCCCTTGTACATCCCATCTATCATTGGGGGCATCCACGCTTTCTCGTCTTCCTGTACATAGTTTCATAAAACTTTTAAAATCAACCAAAACATTCAAATATGTTAGAAAAAAAAATCATCAAAAAACATTCAAATATGTTTCAGAAAACTTCTAAAAATTGAAAATCATCCTACAAAACATCACTCTTTGGTTCTCACTTGTTCATGTGTGCGACATGCGGATCATCTTTATCTACCTCCATCAGCAAAAGCTAGGTTGCTTACTTCGTCCATACTCTGGGGCACAATGAGTTGTCTGGTGTTGTTTCGTAGTGCACATTGCTTTTCCATTGGACCCAAGTGTCCTCCATTATTCCCCTTGCATGTATCCTTGCTTGGGGCACCATCATCAACCCTTGTCGTTAATTTGCACAGGTCGTAACTAAAGCTCGATAATAAAAACATTATATTATGTTTCTCTGTTAGTTTAGCTTGTTTACTTTCTCGTATTGCATTACATTTTGTATGTTGCATGGAGTTAGGCATCTTTCACTTTCTCGTATTGCATTGCATTTTGTATGTTGCATGGAGTTGGTGTTTTCAGCAATGGACAATTGTTCGTAGTATGGCTTTTCATGTCATTCTACCTTTGTCGTATGCTTATATTTTTCATAAGGACCGATGATGTAGTTCTTATGGCAATATGATGACATCAAATTTGTTCCAAACAAATAAGTGGCTAGAGGTTAAGCTCTTCTCTCCTCTCATCCATATTTCTTCTACACCACTTCCCTTTCACCCCTAATTCTCCCTCTCCTCGGGGCATCCTGCCTCGTCCCCATTCTTCTATGCCTACTTCTCATCTTTTTCGATCGTCGATCGGCTTCCTTCATCACCCCATCGACACTCGAGGGCATCTCTCCCTCTACTAATTTTTTTCTTCTATCCCTTCAAAATATCTTTGTCTACTATCTTTAAAGTGGCATCACTTACGCCACCCCAAAGAGGGGCAAATGTAGACACCTATAATTACGCCCAAGCAATTTAAATACTTAAATTGCGCTAATTATCCCTTTCTCGCAAATCAACGACATATCGTCAAAAGCACTCATTTTCCCTCATATCATCATTAATTAATTACTAAGCTAATTAATTAAGTTTCCTATCAACAAATACCTAATTAACGACCTTCCGTTAATAAATCACCCCTTCTACCTAGACTAATTAATTATTATTAATTAATTAGCTTTCCCTTCCATTTAACCAATAAATCAATATTTAAT
The DNA here is from genome assembly GCA_018340775.1 of Taxus wallichiana var. yunnanensis. Lineage (NCBI taxonomy): Eukaryota > Viridiplantae > Streptophyta > Pinopsida > Cupressales > Taxaceae > Taxus > Taxus wallichiana. Next base: position 314,447,388 of record CM031237.1, read on the forward strand.
TGATTTAATCCCCTTATAATAGCCTAAATCGTACTAATATTCCTCTAATTATCTTCTATAAGCTTACATCTACCTATTAGTTAATCACCTTTGATTAATTAAAACACCCCCAACTCCCATGACTTGCTAAACATGTATTAAACCCTTCTAAAGTAAGGTTACCTTTAATAAAGCAACCTTATCCATTCCTAATCATGTTTTACCTTTATCCCACATTCATGAGAATGTGTTGAATCCTTATCCTTTGGGCTATATAAAGAGCCCTCCACTTACCTTTTACTTACACCTAAACTTTCTAGAGAGCAAATGCAAAGCATATAGCAAAGAGACTAAGAGCTTGCACCTTGCCCTTTTGAGAGTTCATCATCTTGAAGAGTTAAGCCTCTTTCTTAAAGTGCTTGGGTCATATGGGAGGTGTCAAAAGGGTCTTGTAGCCCAACTTTGATTAGCCCCCATTCCTAGGTTCTTGGAACATTAAGGACAACTATTTTGATAGCCATGGAGCTTACTTAGGTCCATTCATTTATTTGTTGTTAGAGAATAGAGGAGTTTAGATATTTAGCATTGTTAGTTTCAAAGTTTGTATTGATGAATGCTAGCATCTAACCCTTGTTTAATTCTTATCATGATGGTGTTTATGCTTTGTTTTAGCTAAATTGTAGAACTATTTTAGGTGGTAGTTCTTGCTTCATTTGATTTAGCATTAAGCAACTTCGGGCCCGTCGGCCTGCTTTTTCCACTTTGCAAAAAGTAAACCTTCTCGGGCCCGCGGGCCCGTAATTATACTTGTGCCTTTTTGTGAAAAGGGAAAAATGTCAAAATGTCTCTCGCCGCCTCACCGAGTCCATGATTTCCTTTGGCAAAAATTCTTCCTTGGGCCCGGCCCACTTTTGGCAAAAACTCCCTCTAAGGCCCGTCAGACCCGTAACTTGAAAAATATGAAGAGTTAGAAGGACTTCTTTATATCTCTAGAAAGGGGAAGAAAATTCCTATCTGATGGAAATACTTTCAAGGGCCTTAAGTGCTTGAAATATGTAAAAATTCAGATTGAAGCACAAAGGGGGAAAATGGTGTCAGTTGACTCAAAATAAGTGTGAGCTTATTTTGGTCAACATGACTTCTTCTCCCGAGGGCTCGGTATAAGTCTTGACTTCCCATCTGTCAAAGGGATGATCACCCTTTCTTCCTTGTTTTCAAATTTGATATACCCTTTGTTAAAGCTGTAATTCAATATTTTTCTTGTAACACCATGGGCGCCCAAGTAATGCGGGAAAGTTGTCTACCTTGATGAGTGCCAAAACTTGAAGTCTCAGGTGAACTTGGCCCCTTGAATGGTGATAACCGCATCCTTCGAGGACTCCAATGGGCATTTCCTTAGCTTCTTTTTTTTTTCCATATATATCACATTCGAGGATGGATGTAACGTGAGCCTCCCCATTTGATGTCAGACATCTAAGGTAAGAACATTGACCTCTTCTCTTGTGTCGATGAGGATATTACTCAGAAGCCATCCATCAACAACCACATTTAAAGTAATCTCCTTATCATAGTCAAGGCTATGAGGAGGAAGGTTTGCATGCAAAACATGTCTTTCGCGCTCTGCTCCGGTGTGTGGTACCTTCTCCCTCAGCCATTCTCCTAGTAAGGGAATAATATTCTCTTGCGTTAACATTTTACGTACTTCCTTAACCTCATCCAGGTCATTCTTTGGAACCTTGACATTCTTCCTTTACTCCAACTGCCTCAATTGCTCCTTGAGACATTGGATCTCCCCTTACAAACCTCGAATCACATCCATAGTCTCTTGATACACCTCCTTCTGATGAGTAGGGTCTGGATATTTTCCATGCGCCACTTCCTCTCTTAAAACTAGTGTCCTCTGTCTTGGCATCTCCCTAGCATGTGCGAGCTCTACTCACTTTGTCACCAGTATAGGTTCTTCCACGACACACACGCCACTTGTGGCATCCAATGTGAATTAGCCTTCTTGATGCTCACCATCCCAACACCTTTTTCCTTCCCATGCTATTGGTTCATATGCTTATAAAGCTCTGGACACTCTTCGTACTTGTGCTTCTTTTCACACCATGAACATTGTAAATGAGATAAAGACACTCATATTTGTAATGCTCTGTAGATCCACGAGTTATAACGGAGTTCCTCACGGGAACTCACTTTGTCCTCCATTGCGATTCTTGTGACCACGAAATCCCCCGCGAAAACCTCTTCCACACGCCCTCCATCTACGTGCCCTTCATAACAAAGGTCATCATCCTTATAACTGCTTACAAGGCTAGTCTAACGCACACCCAAATCAATAGCATCATGGATATGATCAATCAGTCTGTAATCCTTGGTATCATGGGTTGTAGAGGTACAAATCTTACAATAATAAGAAACATTCTTGCGGGTGCACGCTGGAGTAGAGAGCACCTACTTGCATCATGTTCCCTATGGAAAATTTCACGAGTCTACCGCTATAGAGCGTACCATTTTTAGGGCAACTATCTTTCATATGCCCTTCTACTTCACAGTTTGTACACCAAAGCCCACTACGAACCTCATCTGCTTGAGTTTGAGACAACTTCTCCAAGCTGCTTGGCCATTATAGTAATTTGAGCCTAGGAAAGGACTAACACAGATCAATGCTCCCAATGACTTTAGCGCGTAGGGTAGCTTCTAATGCCTTGCGTAGGTCTCGTGAAATTTTTGTGTGACAAAGCCCTTCTAAATGGTGTTATCAATCCTCTGACAAACCATTGAGCATGTTAAGAGGGATGAATTCCATAGGATAATTTAGACAAGAGAGTCTTAAAACACACGTCATACTCCCGCACATGCTCGCCATTCCCAGATGGATCTCCTTCGGAGCGTTGATGTTCTTCTACTCAAACTCGGGGATATGGAACTTTCTTAGGAATGTGTTCTTCAATGCAAGTGTGTAGTCTACCATCATTTGATGGGGTCATACTTTCTATACCAACTATGCGTGTGCCCTTGTAATGTTGTTGCAAATTGACTTGCCTTCCGCTCCGGGGTAGTGATTCCTCCAGTGCGCCATGTAGTAGTTCACACTTGTGCACATGCTTGCAAACATCTTGATACCCCTATAGTCCGACAAGTGCAAAGACATCTCAAAAATACTTGGGGAGGTGGATGGGGTCCTTGTCCTCCCGATCGAGCCTTGGTTCCCTCGGTGTTTCCTCCTCCAACAGATCCACTGATCCACCATGTCCTGTTCCCCCTAACCCCCAAATCTACCTCCCACTATCGTGCAAAGGACTTGAAGTGGTCACGCCTAGTGTTTCAACGTCCCACAAAACCACGTGACGATGGTTTGTGATATTGTCCCACTTCTAGTTGTATGTCGTGCCACTCCCAGACGTGATATCCAATCCTTGCATACTTGCACCTTGTCCAAAGATTCCTCCAAATACAGGAATGGATTATGCAGCCATGGATGTTCTAAATGAGAAATTATATCTCTGAATGAGATCGGTTACTCCCACCGATACCAACTAGGTTAACAATACTTCTCCCTTGATCTGGAAAACCAAGCATCAGGGGTTGGTCGCCAGGTGGGTTCAAATGCACGCCGACGGATCTCCTTTCTCCATGCAATGAAATCTCATTAGAAGCTGAAGGGGCTTCTCTCCCATGCTTTCCAAGATGGGGTAACACAGACTGCTCAGGTTCCACATCCTCTGCATGAACCTCAACTCCTTCCCGCAACGTCTGCCTCCATAGATCCATCATACTTGCAACCTTGCATTGTTTAGTCATCTCCCTTTCACGAGATTCGCTATACTTGTGTTGTCGCTCCTCCCTTTCCTTTTAAGCCGCATTGTCCGCCATCTTCCTCCACCCTAACTTCCTATCTTGGTGCTCTGGAGAAGTTTAGCCGGCCATGGGAAATGGTTCGAAACTCAAAGTAATGACCAAGATCTTCATAACCAAAGGAATAACACGTAAAAATGATCCTCTAGGCTCCCTTAGAAACTCAAACTCAACAACTTCTGGGAAAGAATACATAGAAATGGCGTATTCAAGAGTATAAGCGGTCATCACTCTCTTCCACCACCGATCAACAACACGTGTCCAAGTCGATTTGCATCCTGCGCCTTTGATAGTCATCTTGGGTCCATACACGCATCTACAAAGTACTCAACTCGATTTGGATGCATATGTTGAAAGCCATTCATATAGTTCTCTTGAAAGCAACAAAAGATTGTCTCATCTGACTCATGGTACAAGTTCTCTTCTACCCATCTATGAGCATCAAACTCGGGTCCAAAGGTCTTTGAATCTCTCGAGCAAACTTGTCCTCCATGCTCTTGAACCATCCTTCAACACTTTCCAAGGTCAGATGCTTTGTCATCACGCATCACCAGGACAAAGATGCATGCCATTTCTCACAACAACTTTGAAAAGAGGTCCCGACAATGGAACCAAGATGTAGTCATATTTTATACCCCTAGACCAATAGTCTAATCCCACGCATGCCTGCCTTATCACCCAAGGTGGCGCTGGGTGCTCACCCGAGGCACGCGCGGACGCCGAGTCTATCCTTTATGTGAGTATTGTAAGAATGCATCATCTTATAATAGATATTCAAATGGAAATGAGTAGAAAAGAACCATGCAACATTCTAAGAACCTAGAATGAGTTGTTATCTCATCGCATCGAAAAGAGAAATAAAAACAACATATGGAAATGGTTCGTACAGAAAGGAAATGCATAAGTATTATACTTCGAACACATAGATGATTTATAATAGAGCATTATATTCATATTAATGATTCAATAACCACATTACAATCCCTTGAGGTCATGACAGACCCTTATATAATAATGCAGAGCCAAGTCATGCATCAGAACTACATTATGCTCATCACCTTACAAAAATGAATGCAGACCCATCCCTCTAAATGTGCCATTACTTACATATCTCTCCTAATCCCTAACCCTTAAAATCCTCCATCTGTTTCTGCAGGGCTTCGCCTCTCTTTTCTCTCCTCCATACTCTACTTGCTTCCACACTCTCTTTTTCTTCTATCGGGCGCTTGTATTTATAGCCTCAACAACCACCGCCATGCCTTTATGAAGTTATAGATCGGTTGCCAAGTGTCGAAGTGGTCCTCCATGGAAGCATGCCTTCTCAAATCCGAGCTCTCCACTCTTTGCAATGATGTCTTCTGGAACCTTCCATCACATGCCTAGGATTTCCCCTTTTTGATCCCACACGGTTGCTGTGGTGGCACCTTATCCACAAGGGTCATGTTTTTCTCATGTGTTGCTTGGGATGTTGAATATGACTAAGTACAAAACTTGTTTTACCTTGCGCGCAGCGTGCAAGTGTCGCATGTTTGCAACCTATTGCTAGAATATTTCCGCGTGCCTTTCTTTAACTAGGCCCCGCACGCCCACACACCTTTTTATACTTAGGCGATATTCTCGGGGCCCAACAAATAAAAATAACTACAATCTGGCTAGTTAAGGTTCATTTATAAATACCGTTGGTCCGAAAATCTATCACTCGGGACAGATCTATGGATAGACGAGCCAACAGTGTGCAGGGCTTAGCCCCTCTTTGAGTCAGCAAAGCGAAACTGGTTTATTGCTATTCTACCAGTAGGAATCTATGCAAGTCTCACAGATTCTGCCTTCGGGGGTTTGGGATCTCATCCCAGTAGAGTGTTTCAGGCTGCGAAAAGAAAGGAATGAAAGAGGGAAAAGAGAAAGAACAGATCCGAAGGAAGAAAAGAAATGAATTCCAAAGCAGAAAGGTCAGAAGATTTATGTTTTTGGGTTGGTAGTAAACAGAGCCAAACCTACTTGCATAAATAAACAAAGCAATACTGATGAGCAAATGACAGAAAAGTAGATATGAATCCAACAGATTAAACACATACAGATCTAACATAAGGAAGATCTAATACATAACACAGCTATTGAGCACAAAGTCTTAATATTTGTATTATTGTTTTCTTCTGTTACAAGAAAGCTCAAAGTCTTTCTCTCCTCACTTCTATTTTCATCTAAAAAATGTTCACCCCGAATACAACAAGTATTCCAGTATTTATAGAAGAGAGGAGAAGGAAAGCAAAAAGGAGCCAACAAATATTTACAAAGATATTTACAAAATATCTAAAAGTCATGTTGACTTTTGACAACTTGATGGATGACATCATCCCATGATGCAACATGGATGATGTCATTATTTGTGCCAACACACTTTAGACATTTCAACAAGAAAGTCGGAGAATAGAGAGAAGAAGAAGAAGAGGAAGAAGAAGAAGAAGCAATTACTCGTCATCGTCATCCTATGGTGAAAAGGGGGTTCGCTTCGATGCTACTCGGGAGATGATATGTGGGCGAGCGCGGTATTCCAAAACTTGCTAATCATGGGCCCAAATTGATCCTGTGATGGATCCTGTGTTGCTTCGATTGATTGCCGCAAGTCTCCCGCCGCTTATGAGCTTTTTCGGGAGTTTAGAATAATCTTTCTCCGCCTCGATGAGGAACTCCGATGAAGTCCCTACAGCGCGCAGGTTGTTGATAGATTCAGTGTCAAAGTGACCTCTCGGCCCCGTTCCTTGAGAAGCGATCTCCTCAAGATCCGGATAGTTTCATCACCGATCTCATGGTAAAAGGAGTGAGCACCACGGAGACATGTTAAGAACAATTCGCTCCATTTGATGCATCGCATCCAGGGCCTCTTCCTTCACCTTGTCTATCTTTTCCAGAACAAATTCCAGCTGATCTATCCGATAGTCCAGAGTGGACATGGTTTTGTTGAGGGCCCTTGGATGGCCGAAAACTCCGAACTTGACCAGATCTTCGACTGAACAGTCGAACATTTGTTGAAAGGTCTCATGTTGGAGTCTAGCATGATCTAGCTCTTCTGATATGGGACCCGCTAATACTTGGAGTTCCTTGTTCGCCTTTTTGATGTTTAGATATGAATTGACATACTCGGCGATCACTCTTTCACTGTCCTTGAGGATCTGGCTCCTCCAAGCAGAAACGGCCATACCCTGCTCGCCGATCTTTGAATATTCATTGATTTTCTCCTGGCTGAGAAGCTCAGAAGTCTCGGCGGCAGTCGTGGGAGGTGCACTACCCATCTTCTGTAAGGCTTCAAGCGAGATATTTGTTCTCGCTCCTTCGCAGCCTTTTCTCTTCTTTTATTCCTCAAGCTTTTGCAGAGGGCATCGATGCGGAAAGAGCTTCCCCCAGAGACTTTCAGAAGACGTCCCCATTGTGATTTGAGTCACGGTAAAATCTGTCGGAGACAGATCTTTTTTCTCCTTGAGGGGATCAAGGTATGCTATTTCCATAACTCTCTCACCGCAAAGACTTTGAGAGAAGCGTGTTACATGTGCTTTTGCTTCTTTGCCCCTTTGGTGGAATTACCGAAAAGTCCATCGGAGCAATGGGAACTTTTCTCTTTTTTGGCCCACTGGGCCGAGAGATCCAGACCGGTCCCATAGAAGAAGGACCGAGAGGACAGAGGAGGAGGGAGCAACAGTAGAAGAGGGGAAAAACGTGGAGACACGCGGCGGTGGCATTGAAAGCATAGCCGAAGAAGTGTCCACGGGAGGAAGGGAAACCGCAGCTGCAGAAGACAAAGGAAGGGAAGGGAGCCGGAAATGAGGGAGGAAATGGAAGAAGATAAATCAGTGAGGGAAGAGAAGATAGACGAAGAGGCAGGGGAAAGAGTAGAAGAAGAGGCGGAGGACATGACCAAAGGGATGGTCGCCTGAGTTACTTGAGGAGGGGAAGGAAGAGAAGAAGAAGGGATAGAAGGGACTTCGTGGTCAGAGCAATGTCGACATCCCGAGTGGATGGGCGTATGGGACTATCCTCTGCTGCTTCTTTCTCTGGCGAATCCAGAGTTATTACCTGTTCTGGCGCTGTGGAAGGAGGACTTTCAGGGGCTTCTTCCTGAATGGTGCTGGATTCACCTTCTGTACCTTTGCCTTTTAGCCATGCTTCTTGGACCTGGAGGCGCATTGCCCAATGGGGAGGTGGTGAGGGATGCCGAGCATTATCTCAAAATGACGGGCAAGTGAGGTTTATGATTACCTCGCCCTTGCTGTTTTCGACACATCTTGTGTCCTTGTTGTAAGACCTGCAATCACCATCATGAATTCATTGTTTGACTTGCATCGACGGGGATTCCTCCGCGAAACGCAGTGGCACCGCCTATTAATTTGTCCATCCACGGACTTTCAGAACCTTCGAGTCCTAACCTGCAATTCTTCCATGTCAATGTGACCCAACTCGAGTCCCCGACATCCATACCGCATTCACTCGTGATTCGGGCATCCCGACCCTTTGATATTTGTACTTCATCTCTTCCTCCGTAAGCTTAGCCTTTCCTCTTGGTTTGGTGGGTCTCTTGGCCTGGATGTAGACATATGTTCTTTCGAATTCGATTCTTGATCTCGCATGAAGAAGAAGCGAGACCCAATCCAAAAAGGTTGAATTAGCCATTTGATCTTCCATTAGAATGTCAGCAGAAGAAAGAGTTAGAGATTTTAAGGCTCAGGGCGCATGGCGCATGGAAACTGCAGCTAACAGGGCTAAATAGATAAGGCGCACAGAAAAGGAGTGCTGCAGAGGTTAAATTGGCGCCAAAGGCGCATGGCGCATGGATACTGCATATTGCATTTGATATAGGGCGCATGAGAAGCGCGTGTTACATTGGGACAGGATGCGCCCAAGGGAATATGGCGCGGCGCATGAAAAACTCACACAACATGGTGTTATTGCAATCGGGGATGCGCCTGCGCCTTTATAGCTTCATACTTAGCGCGGAAAAAACTTTTGTTGCATGGAAGCTGGGTGCGCCATGGGCGCATGGAAAAAGGATGCAACATGGACGGATGGTGCGCCATTGGGGCGCAGTTTCAGCACTTCAGAAGACGCGGAAAAGGCGCGCCTTGAGGGCGCATGAGCTCATGATGCAGCAGGCCGAAAGGGTGCGCCATTGGCGCGGATTTTGCTTTTGTAACAGGGCGGGTAGATGCGCCATGGGGGCGCAACTGTTCTTAGTGTTGCAGGGGTGACAGACGCGCCAAGGAGAAAAATAGAAAACCAAACTCTTAAAGGGGGTTATACATGATTCTTAGATTTCTTCTCCTCTTTGCTTTTTAACATGCTCAGTGGGCAAACGAAACGGTTAAAACCAAGAGGATTACAACCATGGTTTCAAGAAAATGACCTTCTCCACAGATCGGAAAGAGGAAGGATAAGCATGGGGCATAAAGAACGGAGGAGGCTAGGCCGATCACATTTATATATAAACAACCACCCAACAAGCAAGAACCAAACCAGGAACACACCAGGAACTGAAAGCACAAAATGCACAAGAGAGAAATAACACCTCTTACCTGGATATATAGCAAAAGTTCGGGAACGGGTCCACAGGACGATGAAAACGACGAGCAGCAGCTGACAAGTTCAGAATGATCACGTGCTCAACAAAAGTGAAAATGACATTTGGGAGCGCACTCACATATATATAGAAAAACTGGTCATAAATGCGCCAACCACTTTTTCAAAGGCGCATGAGATTTGTTGTCGACAGGAGAAAGCGTGCGCCCTTTGGCGCACGAAAGTATTTGACAACAGGAGACGAAGTGCGCCTTTGCGCGCCAAAAGCATTGTCGACATGAAGTTATGTGCGCCCTTTGGCGCACCAAAATATGGTGTTGCAATAAGATTATGCGCGCCCTTTGGCGCACCAAAGAGTGGCGCAACACAAGTTGTATCAACACAAGCGCATGCGCCTTGGCGCACGCAAAAGAGACTCAACATCCTTTGGCGCACCGAAAGATGTGTTAACATGGAAAACCATGCGCCAAAGGCTTTTAAGGGGGCGCATCAAAGGCTAGTGTTACAAGGATATTTCATGCGCCCAGCCAAAAAAGGCTCAGAAAGACTAAGTTCGAAAACTAGATTTCCCGGGAAGGGATTTTACAATGTTTCGAACGCGAGGGATCCCTAACGAGGGATCGGAACAAAATTTTCGGTATGGTTATCGGTAAAATTGCCCTTGTCAATTTTACGTGATAACAATACCTAGACCAACAATACTTACAATTGGCTAGTTCATTTACAAATACCTAAACTACCCAAAAGGGTGGTGCTAGTACCAAATTAAATGCAAATAGGTCTTAAAAATATTATAGTGGGAGTGTGTCAATGAGCTTGACAATACATGCAACCTTAAGGCCATAAGTAATAAAACTTCAACATAACAAGTTTCTCAAGAACTTGTTCATTCTTAAAGCATTTTACTTGTATATTATTATTTCAAAATATTTTCCGTGAATAATCTTAACTCTCACTTCTTCTACTTATTATAAAAATATGATGAAAATAATAACAAATAATCAAAAATAATAAATAAGTTCGATAAAATACCCCAAGAATATAATAAAGACAAGTGGTAAAATACTACACTAATGAAATTAAATTGCTTGTAAAAAGGCCTACAATTACACTTTTGAGCATCAATTTAAAAACGAAACGTTTTTCAAAATTAAATTGCTTGTGAAAATGTTTCCCAATTACTCGTGGAACCCGGATAGATTTTAGCTAATAAACATTTTTGAGTTCCCTCATGAGACCACCGGGTAAAAGTCATTTTAACAAGGACAGAAATTTGTTACACCTATTGCATTAAGAGATTTAAAATTAATAAAATAAAATAAATTATCTATATTAATTTAAAAGAAATGTCAAATCAAGAACCGTTAACCCTTGCGCTTCAAGGAATTCAAAATGGTCTTTTGGTTCCACTAAATTTCGACACTTAGCTTATCATTCCTAAGTACTAGCGATTTCATGTTTTACCAATTCAAGTAGAAGTCAATTTCCAAGGCTAATTTTGATTAGCGGAAAAATCAATTTAATTTCTTAAATGTCGACTTGGCCGTTATCCCGCTCATTACCAATTCAAAATTTTGAAAACCTGTATTGGGTGTGCACAAATAAAAGGACTCTTAGATTTTTCACACCCAAGAGTCACACAGTCAGGATTGGGGTTTCAGGAGGACATATGGACAAGTGGGTGTCGGTTTTCGTCGATTTTCATGAAATGGGTATCAGTCCTTTCGATCTGATTCGTTAGTTGTCGATTTGGGTTGCTGTTCATTCAATCTAATTCATCAGTTCTTGATGTGGGTAGGTATGCAAGAAGAAATTTGTGGGGTTTAGGGAGGGTTTTGTGTCATTTTTACAGGTGTATTGGGCTTCTGCTATTCTCAGGTTCAAGGTTGTGGGTGAGTCAGGAGGTGCGGAGAAAAGAGAAGATCATTGAGTAAGATTTCTGAGGTTTTGAGTAAGGTGGTTGAGATCATCTTTCTAAGGCTCTCTTAGTTTTAACTCTCTATTATAATGCACATGTTAAAAACTGCCAAAATTTGGTTTTATCAGATGAATTTTGTGCTTTGCTCGAGTTTGGATGGTTCCGTGTAGCCCTGTAAACATAGCGTGCCCTGCCTGGTGAAACCCGAGGATAAGAAGTTCTGCATCCTTAATAGTACTCGCCTGTGTGTTTTTTCAGTCCTTCAGAAACTCTGCATTCTTTATGCCCACGTGATTATTCATTTTGTGCAGTTAACTCTACACGATTTACCTGTTCAAGTAGTTTATAAATACTGCATCCGTAATTCCCTTGTTCTTTTTGGATTTCTTTCGACCAATTCTTTATGATTCACCTTTTCAAAAATATTATTAGTCCTGCATTCTTAATAGGTATCAGTCTGTGACTTATGTGATTCTCAAATTTCAAAACTCGGAGGCTCAAGAGTTCAGTTCTGATTTTATGATGAGTCGAGGAGTTAAATTCACATTGTAGTAGATTAGCATCTTGAGGTGGGAGATCTTCATATTTTCGGTTTAAGGCTGTCTTGTAAAAAATATTGACCTAAGAATTCGTTTGCGGTGATTTGATGGTAGGATATATTAATTTTCAGATAGTTTTCTGATCTCAAGGTGTTATATCAACAATGTGGCAGAACAGCATTGTCAGGGAGGAAGTTCATAATCATGCCAGAAGAGAGTCATATTTCGCGTGCCAGGCAAGGTACATTGGTGAACTCAAGCCTTTGGGGTACAACTGGAGCTACACACCGTCCAAGAGGTCCAGAAACAAGGAACCCCGAGATGTTGGCAAGGGCTCTGATGAGGGCAAGGGACAGCATCCAGAACAAAGAAAATATTGTTCCAGAGAAGCCAGGAAGCCGAAGGCGAAGGCGAAGGAGGATGTCTACATCAAGGAGCCCTTTACCTGCTGATTATCCTCGCGCTCCTCTCCAGGATATCACACTATACATGCGTGTAAGGATTCATTTTCTTTGTAAATTCAGGTTTGTAGGTATAATGCATCTATTATCTTAAACTGTTTAGTTTCATCTAGGACTAATCTTAAATGAAATATGAATTGTATGCTTTCTTAGAAAAATACTTAAAAAGACCCATTGGCCAAAGACGCATCACCAGGTAGCAACTTATAACTGAATTATGAATTGTATGCTTCCTCAGAGAAATACTTAAAAGACCCAATGGCCAAAGATGCATCACCAGGTAGCAACTTGTAACTCCTGCGCACACATAATACAATCATTTGTTTCGCACTTGGTGATATCTAAAATGAATTATGCACCAGGGCCATGACTTCTATCTCACAGTTGTCCTTGCATTTGTGAGAGGAAGGACAACCATTTGAATAAATTTATATGTATTTTTTCCCCATGTCTAAGAATTGAATTGCATGCTGTCTGTGAACATTTACATAAGTTAATTCATTTTATGTGCTAGGTCCTGCTCTAAAGGCATATTGTGTTTGGCTGATGTCTCTAGTTGAACTTCACCCCACATATATTATAAACCAATTTGAAGTCCTTATTCATAACGTGTTCATTAGGGGTTACTCACAAGCATTTGTTTTTATGTTTTTAAAGTATGTGTTTGTTGTTGGTCATCATGACAATTACTGTGCAATTGTAATATATCATCATTTGCTCAGTGCCCGGTGCTGTTCATCGTACATGCCCTTCAGTTTCCTATAGCACTTGTGCATATATTCCTAAAATTGAGTTGAATTGAGTTGTGCACATATGCATTAATTTCAATTTCAATTTAGATATTAATGTCCACAGAAGGCCAAGAATGGCCTATGGGACAGAAAAATACAAACCAAGCACCAAAACAAAAAGGGAGTGCCAAAACATCTCCAGAAACAGAAAAAAGGAAACAACAAATCAACCGCTAGAAGGTTGCAGATCTTGAAACCAATAGAAAGTGTGTTGTCTGACACATCTGGACCAGGTTGTCTGCATATTTCTGTACTCATTTGTATTTGAGGACTGCAATTTGAGTGTTCTTTCCCAAATTTGAAGTATCTCACGAATAAATAAAGCTAAGCATTTCTGGTCTTCATATCGAATTATATGGTTAAAGCCCAAGATAAGTACATAACATCCAATGCCATTGCCCTGGTGCCAGGTATGATAGGATTCACACAATGCAATGCAAGAACAGTATCTATTTTCAGATAAAACCAGGAAGCATTTACTTGTGTATCTCTTATCCCTGTATACTTTTGGGATGCAGCATCGGATTGGTGACTTGTCCAATTTTGGCAAATGCTTCCTTAATCTCTCACATCTTTTATAATAAAGGATGTATGCAATTGCAGTCTCTGATTAAAACATTTCTAGTGTTCAATTTATGAAACACATTGCCGTTTAAAGGATTCCTCTCCTATTCTCTCTAATTACTGAAATCTGCTTTTTTTAAATTCAATATGTCATCAAGGATTCTCTCTCCCTTTTTTTTTTGCTTAGAGTCTTCTACTCTTCCAGGGCCTTAGAGGAGACTTTCCCATTTGGACGGTTTCAGTTTGTCACCCCATCTCCATTTCCTTCTGAGCAAACACCTGTTAGTATTTTTGGAAAGCTTTCCACAACCTGGACTGCTTGACTCTCATGGTAACTGCTACTACTAGCTTGAATGTTATGGTTGTCTTACACCCTCCTCTCGATTGTGAGTCTGTGCAGTGGTCATTTCATAGGATTGCACCTGTCTTGGAGTTACATTGGCGACCGTATTTCTTTTTAGCACAATCTGCAGGGGTATTCATTAGAAAACCAGTGGATACTCAATTGAAGAACCTTGCTATAACTTTCATTGTTGAGACCACATAATACCTGGGACAGTGATAATGAAGGTAGACCAACAGAAACTTGAAACAACGTAGATAACAATGTTAATGGGAAAGCCACATCACTGCACCAAGTGCGTTTGTTTGTGGTTTTGAGTTTTACTGTTATATACTTCCCTATTATAGTATTTTTCAGTGAATTCAATTTCAGACATCTTAATCACAGGTTTACCAGGTATTTATTAATTTGTCTTTTGCCATGTCTATTGAGGCTAGTGTTTCTTATGTATAATATATTTGCAAGGCAATGGTATTTCTCTGAATTTTTTTTTAAGACACTATGAATTTGTTATGGTTTAGTCTGAAAATTCTCCTCTACAGGTTATTCACTTATGTGCTAATGTGTCAATTATCTGCTATCTGCTTGCAGATTCTAGAGAGGAGCAGAACTAGGGCCAGGGCAAGGATGCATGGTATATCTCCTCCTAGACAGCCTATGATTCATATGAGCGCTGCCCAGGAAACACCTGTTGAAGAACATCTTCTGCAAGAAACAGAGGTAACCATGATGAATCCAACACTGATTCAGGAAGGTCCTTTGCAAGAAACAGAGACCACCATGGAGAATCCAATACTGGTTCTGGAAGGCCCCCTGCAACACACACAGACCACCATGACAGATCGCACACTGGTCTCAGAAGGTCACTTCCTGGAAACAAATACCACAATAATCAATTCAGTACAACTTCACGAGCAGGAAACCCAAGGACAATTAAGTGATCATGAAACTGAAGAACAAAACCACGGTCCAGAGTGGGCTTTGAGTCATCCTGCAAATATTACTACAGACAACTCTTTAACAGCAGATGCAGTATTGGGATTTCATGGTGATAACCTGATACAAGAAGTTGGTTCAAGGAATGTTTCCATGTTGGCAAATCAAGAGCATGCTAGAGCATTTGGAACTGTTTTGCAGTCTTGTCCTCGGAATGAAAACAGTGGAAGTGGCAGAGGAAGCAGTCGTCCCCAACCAAAGAAGGCATCATCTTTAAAGCCACTGATGAAAATGAGGTGAAACATTTCGTTTTGCAGAAATATTCAGCAATTGTTTCTGGGGTGATTTTTTTGCCTCAGATCTGATCAATACATATCTGTTTCAACACTCGTTGTGCAGCAGTAACTACTTTTCAAAGGCTACAGATCTGAACAAGAATTTACTTTTTGTAAGTTTATTTTGTTCAGTGGATTGTAATGCACGGTCAGAGTTCTAATTAGTTTCACATCTTTGGTGAAACCCCAATGGCTTCTAACTCAGGGCTGTTACCAAAACTATCTTTTAATTGCCTCCTTTCTCTTTGTAATTTCAGTCGCTAACATTGAACTGAGGTATTTAACGAACTTACTTGTAATAATCTCCTGTACATTATAAACATCTTGTACAAACATCCACTATTTGTTTCGTTTGTATACAATTTCGGCACATCGGATTCATGTCTTACTTAGTTTTGCTTGTAACTGTCAATTAGGCAAATCTTGAATCTCGTTATCTTTTCTACCAATTGTTTATAGCATTTGTATTATCTTTAATAAGCGATTGTTTTGAATTTGGAGGATTATGTTCTATAGCCCTGGTTTATAGAACTCGGCAGTTTAGCTGGTTGGTTGTATTTTTGTTGATACATTTAGTATTCTATATTGGTTTCTTTGTTTAAGTTAGGTTGATATGTCTCAGTTAGTTTTTGTGCTTGGATTACATTCCTGATTGGTAGTTATTCTAAGTCACAATTAAAATTTTGAAGTCTTGTTAGTTCCAAGAGAATTCTTTTAAAATAATCCTTCATGCTTGCATTTCACTATTTTGTGAGGAATTTTCTTCAACGGTAATCTATAAATGTCCGTGTGCATTGGCTTTGCTAGTGATTTGTTCATTTTCTATTAATTTAAATCGTTCACCTCCTTAAAGCGTAGTGATTAGTAAGAAATCCAGTCTGTTGGTTTACTTGATTATTTTACAATGCAGTAGGCTGCTGTCTCAAATCTATCTTATTATTTTCAAAAATTGAAAGAGGTGCTTTGAATATATGTCAAGTTTGAATGGTCTGTAGGACCAAACAGAGAGTGTAAACTTTTGCCATGTGAATGTTATGTTATGTTATAAACCTTTTTGGCTCCGCATCAAATGCCATTTAGCTAGCTGACAAATTTGCCATGATTTTATAATGCATGTTGCAGAGAGAACAACTTCCAATTTGACAGTATTATAATATCTCATATTCTGTGGGACTAAATCAATTAGTGTGGCACTGATTGCTGGATGGTTTTGTGGATGTCCGGTGGTTTGAAGATTTCTAATCATTTCTCTGAACTTGCATTTTATTTGTGTTTATTGCACAGGCCTCTTGGTTGAATTCTTTTCAATAATATGATTGTTGCCTATCATCTCTAACATGTATACCATTTTGATAATAATGATGATAATTTCCATATAAAGAGGGTGTACTAGATTGGCTTATACTTTCCATGGCTTTTTCCCACCGTGCTCTGTTGTAAACTTTGGATGTTCTTCTGCATTAATTTGTGCAGTTCAAGTGGATTATGTTCTCCGTATAGCACAAATCTTGATCTATTTTTTATTTTTTAAGTTTTTAATGATTTAGGTTGCCTGTCGATGGGATAGAATATCTGCTGTTGACGAAAAGACCTCATCCCACCATCTTTCAACTGGGACACAGTAGTTACTGCTGCACAATGACTGTTGAAAAATGATGGTCTATGTAGGCCAGTCAACAACTCAGCAATGAGAGGCAGTTGCTCAAGAAACTGACCTGGAGACGAAACAATAAAAGATTGTTCCATAAGATTCGATCAAATCTTATATCAAGCCTTGTTGCTGTGCTTTCAATCCCATTCTGTTAGTCCAAATGTAGGATGGAGGGCTATCCTTTTGTGGTTCTGTTAGCCCAAACATTGTCTTAGGCTGCGGTGCCATGGTGTAACCAACATCTCCCATTTATCCTCTGCAGGTGGCCCCATCAAAAATATGAAAATCTGACACAGGATTAAACATTTTTTTTGTATGAAATGCGGAGTGGCCATGTTCCTGGGAGGAAATGTTTTGTGGGTGCTCAAGAAGTATGGCTAGAAATTTGTAGCATCCATTGAAATTTTTTAAAGAGCTTTGTTGCTAAATAGCAACTAACATGCAGTGGACTTTTTTTTAGATTAGGCTTCAAACCAGAATCCTACAAAATGGGTCCAGGATTAAAAACTTGTTTTTCGTGGCACTATTCGGTTGCAAATGGGTCTGCAAAGTTTTCAAGAGCACCTGCTTTGAAATAGGATTCCTGGCCAAAGCCAATTAACAACTCTTGCTGACTGTTCTTAAAAGGACACTTAATCGAATTGAACATACAGGATACCAATAACTGTTAATCCTTTTAAGCTCCAAAGATTTAGTACTAGGGCATTCTTGTAAATCTGTAGTATTCCGTACCAAAACTGTATGAATTCTCATTTCATACAACCAAAACATCACTATTGCAAAATCTTGGTCCTTATATAACTAGGGACACTCATTTTCTATCATCAGAGAGGACTGTTTGCATTCTGGACCCAACTGAACACTGGAGATGTATTCCCTGCTGGTCAATTTTATCTTTCTCCACTTACACCACTTTTTTTTTTTTTTGGGATGAAATAGAGATATATTACTTTCAAAGAAATATTATAGGTTATTCAAATCAGAAATGTTTTAAACGGCAACAATTTAAATTGGTCAAAACATCTTACCCAAAATAATCATTGTTTTTTTGAAGAGCGGGTAGTACACCTTTTTTTTCCTTCGCTCTCTGGTTGAACTGTTGGTTTGCAAAGGAGGGAATCATCAAAACCCCAAACTGTGAAGCGGATGGGATTACACAGATTAGCCAGCAACACGAAAGGGCTTTTAACAGAAGCCTTAACCGAATTATCCTGATTAATTTGAGTCACCAGTCACAATTTCGTCCGGGGTTTCTAGTCATTCAAAATCTTATTTTTCTGAAGGTCCTCTTCTTGTAAGCCTAAAATTGCAAAAGACAAGCTTAGGATTTTGCTTGATTTTTCTGCCAACAAATTGGAATTCCTACTTATCACTCTTTTTTAGCTGTAACATCCTTCTCTAATCGATTCTAAAAGAAGCTACTCTTAACTATTCTTCATTGACAACCTGCAGGTCATGTTTGCATAGTTTAGAGTATCTTTCCTTGTGGTTGGAAAGATTTTTTCTAAGGTCCATGCCATAATGAATTTGGCCACCCATATGGCCTAGTACTTTTACCGATCAAGCCTTCATATCTAACTGTACTCTGGAGCGTCCAGCTAAGAGTATAACACACTGACCAATCAGTCTGCAAAATGTCTCCTTATTATCTTCGGACTACCTTAATATCTCTTTATGAACACTTATCCTCAATATTATCACCTTCACATATGTATATAACACATTCAAATCTCCTTTTAGATCACCTTTCATACCTCTTCCAAGCATTTGCTTTACCTTCTTTATCTCTCTTTTCCTTACTTTTATGCTAGATTATTCGTGGCGAATGGAGTCGACCAAGATCATTGTTGTCTAGTAAAAACATATTTCTATTTGACTGCATTGACCATGATTGATGCCATTGGCTAAGTGAGATTGCGACTTTAGCTTATGTTCTCTTATATCATCATCATCTAGTTTTTTCTTCTTTTGCTTGCAAGTTTGCTCCTAAATGTTTAAGAGATTTAACATTTAGTGGAGTGTATACTTGGAAATCTACTTTGGAGCATTGGGTTACTCAAAACAATAAGAATAGTAGGTGCAACAAAGTCTACCAAGTCTTTGTAGTCTTTAACTTTGGTCTACTTAGGTCTTTTACATATCCCTCTTGTGACCTACCAAAACTCTCTCATATTGGGTTAGGTTGGATTGGTTGGTATGTATGTATGTATGTATGTATGTATGCATGTAAATATATTACATGTATGTATGATTTCACTATCATGACCTAATTTAAAACAACATTAACACTTTTAATAATTGTAAACAATTTGAACATCAAATGGCATGAACCTTTTTAAAATGATGGAAGACATTAGGTAATAAATTTGAGCATAACATTTCCAAAGGAAATATTTTTCATCCATTTCTCATGGCTTTAGAAGCTCTCCTTCAATACAAGGTTAATTCCTTCTCTCCATTATCATTGGAGGAAGACCTAAAATAAGCTAAAAGATAAGATTATCTCATAGAAAGTTCGAGAAGTTTCAACCTTAACATCAACCAAAAAAACTTGTCAACTCCTTCTGTGACCTCAGAACTGCGACACATTTGATAACAAATTCATGGACACTCCCAATCATGAAAATTCTTACAATTGATCCATTCATAACGTTGATACCTCTCAAGGTTCAACCCACCCTCAACCTAAAGGATGCTCTTTCCCTCATCCATCCCACCAAAGGGATTTTAATCAACCTCTCACTAGAGAAGAATTATGAACAAATCCACCTATGTTGTTCTCATAGCCTAGGGACACCTCTTGACCTCTTCCTTAGGTGGTCCGTCAACAAGAAGTTTCTTGTTGGTAACATACCAATTGGGGGCATTATCATGAATTTTTTTGAACACCTTAGATCCCTTGCCTATATTTTCCTTCATGGATGTTTATGCCATGATAAGGAAGAGACATAATGAGACCATCACAACGGAAGATAAAGCTTATAAATATGATCACCATGATGTTGTACTTAAGACTAATGTATGTTTGATCATTTGCTTAATCATGCAAAGGTTGACAAATCTCACTCGCCCATTAGCGATAAAGAAAATCAAATCCTATAGCCAACTCCATTGAAACCAACTATAAGCCTACCATTCATGCCATAGATAAGATGGTTAACATGCAAGGTATGAAAAGAGTAATTGCTTACATTGATTCCAAGTATCCTTAAGATCAAACTAAAACCTATAAGATTGTTTAGGCCTATCGTATATGTCATACTTCCTTAGATTTGGTTTCATAAATACCAAACCGTCGACCATATTGAACCTATATGGATGATGTTGCTATGTGTAATCCCCATTACTTCCAAATGGATTTGTTATTATGCGTCTATAGGGATGATGTAATTTTATGAGTTTCCTCAATCATGTACCATGAACCATGAACAATGCCATATAGATTGAACAAAAAAATGAAAACTCAACCCAACGCGAGTCCTCAACATCTATAGAGATTATTATGATTGAGACTCTTCAAGTTTAGAACAACATTATTCACCTAGCTTGGATGAATGAGATCCAATCAATAAAATCTTCAATCTTCCAAGTCAAATCCATTTTTGAACTCATACGAACCTTTCCTAAACTTCGTAATCATTTGATGTCATCTCTCTTTAACACGAATGTCCCTTATCCATTAGCTTTGGGGAAAGATCCTCTCTTACATAGATAAAATGCTAATATACTTCAACAACGAAAATAACAACCTATTCAAACCGATCTAACAATAGATCAAACCTTATATCTCCATTTTACCCTCAAGTCTAAGATCTTGAATGAACTCCTGTTTCATTCCAATGATCCTCCTGTCTTCATTTTTGTTGATATTGGAAATGCACAAGTCAAAAGGGCTCTCATTGACAAGGATTATGGCACATGCTCCACTTTTTTGGAATTTATTAAATCCGTAATTTATTTAGTTGATAACCTAAATCAACCTACAACACGTCTCAAGGGTACATAGGAAGGAAAATGCCCATATTGGGTTGTATTTGGTTTTCCATCACCATGTCTCCTTACATCATTAGAGTGAAGGTTATGACCATCATCTTCCCTCTATCTTATAAAATTCTTCTTGGCTAACCACATACACATTGGATGAAGAACATCACTTCATCCACACGTCAATGTGTTAAATCCCCTTATTTAGGCTCCATGTTTAAAATTCAATATGGCATGAAGCTTTGGAACTTTGAAACATTCAAATGACATACATATTTACAATCCTTTCTCTTAAAAGAAATACCTTGTGTTCCCTTTCAAGAGTATCGATGCTTTAACTACCCCGTAGAATCCCCGAGGATATAGTTGACATCCTTAACTTATTGGGAGGACTAGAATTTCCTTGATTTAGATAATGACGAGTTCAATGAAATCAATTAAAGATCAAATATATTCCCTTTTAGCATGCATAATCCCATCAAACACATATAATGGTGATCAAATAACCTAACCCACGGACTGGTTAAGAAAGAGCAGAGGCCACATGCATTATTGCACAATTGGACCCTTCTTTATGATCCTATTATTACAAGAAGGTAACTATAACAATCCCCATTACCGTTTCTAGTATCTAATTTATTTTGAGGAATATTGCTTCTTTAAATCCCAATGAAACTATCACTTAACGTTAACATCGATATTTCCACTCAAGATCATGACAATAGTTATTCGGTAGATGATCCCTTCTTGTTGATATATGTCCAAGATAAGAACTCAAAATTCTATAATGCTAATAATCATTGCAACATACTTTTGACTCTAGCGATTTTGACAAGTGGGGACCTTAATCAATATGTCTTTCCCAGAATCCTCGCCACCAATATTTGACCTTAGTAATTTTGATAAGTGGGGACTCTTCAGTAGTGTGAATCCACCAGAATCATTGCAATCCAAATTTAACCGCAACATCAATACCATCCATGCTGAACTTCACTCTAACTGTATGACCATGGTTTTGAGCACAAAGATGATTACACACATAGGATCCTATAGCAAGAATCATTTTGGTTCCTCTTATTAGATCTCCCATCCTTGATCTCCCTACCCAACTAGATCCTAAGACACGAAACACATTAATTCTTTTAGTTAGATATCTTATCCTTGATCTTCGTTACATCCTAGAGCTTGGACTTAAAGCCAAGTTGGTCCTTCTGGTTATCTCCATTGGAATAGAACTGTCGTTTAACATGACATTTAGTGCACAAGAAACATGCCACATGTTGTAGAAATTGCCACTTGTTTTGTGCAGTCATTCTTTTGTTTCCTTGAATGTAGGAAAGAAAATCTTGAGGCGTGTTTCGAATCGAGTTACAAATAGAAGAGGAAACTCTTTTCCTCGATTTCTATAAGGCTCGCCCGCAAATATGGAATTATTCCTCCTCCCATGCGGGGATCAAATTTGAAGGGCTGGTCTAAATTTTATTGTGAAGGGAAAATATTGGACCAACCCTTCGATAATGAAAAGTAGTATGAATATTTTACACTTCATATGACAAGAATAAATCAAGTATCCACGTCATAAAAATTAAGAATATATATATTTTTAAATAAGATGTTTTCAAGTACTAGTTGATTGACACCGTAATAAAAGTAAAAAATTAGAAATCCAAAGAATGACCCATCAATTATAATGATGTATTAAAAGCTGGTAAAATAATCAAATTATGATGTAATGAAAGCCCAAATTTGCAATATTCTAATTTTCTAAAAATCATCATAACTAAAATAAGTATTAAATAAATTTAATAAATAAATACATAAACAAACAATTGAAATTAGACGAGAAGACATGCAAATCAATAAACACATAAAAACCATCAAATTGTGTGTGGGACACTGGGATCTCTTATCAAAATCATTATGAAAAACTTGTAAATAATAAAATAAATAACTTTAGCTTCTACTTGGATTTTAGTGCTAAAATTAAAACCCATTTGGATTCTTATCACTTTAATAAAAAAATTCATTCGGATTTTAACCACTAAAATAAAACCCATGTAAATTTTAACTAATAAAATGCATTAAATTAGATTTTTTTCTAACTAAATTAAAGAAAATGTGCATCTATACATTGAAACACCCACACTATGTCACCGACAGATACATTGAGATATTCTTGGTCAGATTTCAGAGCCAAGAGCTTCACCTCATGCACAATATGCATTCAAATCTACTACACACAAATGATGTATTACCAAATTAGACTACTTCATTAAACACACTCACCCTTCATAATCCTTCCTAAATTTGTCCACAACCCTCTTCCTCAACTCCTTAGGCATATAGTTGAGCCACATTGTCTTGAGCACAACTATAAATATAAAATTCTTGTTGGCCTCCACATCACTTGCTATTGAACAATAGTTAGAGAGAAGATACCAATGATGACTTGGATGGATGCTTTCAATGGACAAAGAATATTATCTCTACTTATTCGCCCCCTCTGCAAAGCCTCTCCTCCGCCCCGCATTCTCGCTACGTCGAATAAGTCTAATCAACCTTTGCATTAGGGAGCAACTCAACACTTAGCTTGGTTCTTCTTTACAAGGGTCATAATGGGTGAGCTCCTCAAGTGACTCGACCTTTGTTTTTCCTGAAAGTAATCCCCAACTACCTTTTCCTTGAGTTCCCCCACCATATTATAGTGCAATTCTTGCAAAACTAGGTGATTAGTGTTGTTATAAGACACAATATTTTATATTAACATGCATAGAAATAGTTGGTTTTAAAGATCACGTAGGTATGTAGTAGATATGATACCAAAATTGTTTGTTGATTGTAAACCGGTCTAGAAAATGCTACATCTTTTGTCATTCAACTATCAACGCTTTGCTAGACTCAAATTCTTGACTTGTTTCTCAAATTGGTTATGACCATTTGTATATCTAAATAAACGTTTAATATTGAAATAATATGATACACGTTTTTAAAAAGAAAGAATTAATTGTGGAATGGAAACATAGATAACAACGTATTATATTATTACTTAAAAAATTGACATATCATGTTGTTATCTTTTCCATATAAAATAATGTTAATGACACAATAATCAATGGTGATTATTAAATAATATTTTTAACGCAAAAACTTAATTTATATACAATTAAATAATACGCAAAGTCGGGAAGAGAAAATGTTTGAATGAATCCCAAGAAAATGCCAAAACCCTAAATGATAATATTAAATCTTTGGTTTTTAGGTATTTGTGCTCAAGTATTTGTTGAGTTGGCATCACCAACTTGCTAGAAACTTGGGATTTGACCTTAATAGTATTATATTAGTAGTATATTTATTATATTAAAACTTTTGATAATTGCTTAATACGCCTTGTCTAATATATCTGTGAGTCATGGACAAATCTTAGAAGGCTAGAGGTGATTATTGTTTGTAGAAGTCAACTGCTGACATCCGCCACAAGATAAACCACTGTCTATTAGTTGCCTCCCCGATAGATTTTATCTATAGAGATAGAAGCCAACAATAGATAATAAGCTCCCCCACGAACACAGCTCACAATAAAGAGCAACTGCTCCCCAGTTGGGTTGGAATCCCTATTCCATATATTAGGGAAGCCAAAAATATTTTTAAGATTTAAAATTTCACACAAATTGTTGACAAACATTTTTCACCATAGCCCTTCTTTTGACAGTTTTAAAAGTAACTTACTGGTTATTCTGAAAAAATCATCAAATTCGGTTACCTTCTCCTCTACCACGAGTTAAGGATTTGGTTTCTGTATGCGAGAAATGCAGCCTCATGGATTCACAATAATTGTAGGATATGCACAATATGAGTCTGTTGACAGGGTAAAAAAACATGTTTGGCAGGTGTATTCCAAAGCCATCCTCCTTGCCTGCGCGAAAATGGGAGCTTTGGAACAGGTCTAAGGGACCATACAGACTGGCATTTGTTGGTAACGTGTATGACTTGAAAATTTTGTTTTGGTATGCATTGAATTTGTTGCAGTATACGCTGACCTTGTGACTTGGTATGTATCTATGCGCAAATCAGGTGTGAGTCCTCTCCAACACCTTAGACAAAGACACGAGTATCCTCACAAGGCATTAACACCTTGTTCAATATGTAAGGAACTGTGTTCAAAGTCCAACCAATTCATATTTACCAGCATGTTCTTTGCCTGCACATTAAACACCTTTCAAAGCATTGTGGACACAGGAACTTTGTTAGATCTAGTAGTTGCAAGTGCTCTATTAGACACGTGTGAAAAATGTGGAAAGATACACATGGAACATGATTTGTTGGAGATAATGCCTCCACAATGACAATGATGATTGCAGAATATGCGCAAAATGGGTTAGTTGAGAGGGCTTTGGAAACTTTTATGTAAAATAAGAGGGGTAGATGTGAAGTTGGATTCCAGTAAATGCCTCAAAGAATCATAGTCTTCATGGATCACAATGGTTGCGGGAGATGCAAAAATTAGGTGTGACGAAAATGCCTTGGGAATCCTACAAGTAAATGCAAATGGTGCGTGTATTGACAACTCCGTAACACTCACTTGCCAGATTCTTCCAAGCATGTATACATTCTTGTTTATCTACTTGCTTTTGAACTCTGTTTCGTTTATAATGGTTTAAATGTTAAATCCTAAATCAAGTTGTTATGGAAGTGTTGTTTAAATCACATTGTAAACCACGTTAAATAGTTTCCTTACATTGTGGTAAGTCAACATCGTAAGTGGTTGCCTTGGATGATGTGTCTAGTACTAGGCCATGAATTGAACCAAGAAAAAACTCTAGCCCATTCACCATTGTATACGCTTCGTAACCAGTCAAACTGGAAATGAAAAGGGATTCCAAAATACAAACTTATAATGTTGAAATAGTCTCAAATTGTGATGAAAACCGACGCATAAAAAGTGTCTTATCCCTCTTTTTGTTAAAATATTGCAACCTTTTCCTTGTCATATGGAAACCTCATCCCAACCTGGAAATATCACGACACATTTGGTAATTTTGTTTGCGGAGTGGGTATCAACTCCTTTAAAAAACTAGTTCTTTGGGAGCAACCATTTGACTACGACCGAACCCTTCAAAAACCACTTCTTATTTTATGCCTATGGATCCCAGAAGAAAAATTTGACCCTGCATACCTCTTCATTGTTATAAGGGGAATAACATAGTGTATTTCATTTTAACCGTTACCCTAAAAAAAAGTGTCTTTTGCGAACCCATTTCCAAACCCACTTGCCTTAGTTTGGTGGAGGGCAAACGATCGATTCCAACTAATCGGCTCTAAAAAGATTGTTGCGGTTTGAGCCTCGATGACCACTTTTGGATTCCATCTATTTTTAGTGATTATCTATATAGTAGAGAATAGGGTAGAGTATTTAATCATTCCATTTGGGGTCGCGCATCATTTTTGTAGGCCCATTCCATGGCCACTTGGGCTAATTTGCGCAATAGTGCAACAAAGGCCGCGGACCCGCGTTGACTCTCCAAGGTTTGTTCGATGTTCAAAATTGATGTGATGCTTGGAAATACATATGACGAGTATAAATACGTGGTTTGGTACACTAAATCAAGATAGTTAGTGGAAAGTAAGAATTGCATGATTTGACACCTATACCTAGGCTCTTGTAGCGACAATGAGAGATGAAAATTATGTTAGTAGTTGTAGAACTTGATGTTCTTGAAAAACATTTGAAAACTTGAATGTTTTGAATCAAAATTGTATTTGAGATCTCTCACCCTCTTTGGTTATGGAAATGGTTTGGTTTACTTGCGTAAAAGAAATGAGTGTTTTCTCTTTCTAATCTCTCCCTAATCCTGAAAAGTTGTCTTGATTTAAATAAGTATGGAAAATGAATATTTTGTTCTCTCTAACTTTGAATTGACTTGGGAATTTTGTTAGCGGGTGTAGTCACTAAAATATGCACTTATTACTATTACATTACGCCTATAGTATGTTGTTATATACATGATTTCTAAGTTTAGAAACTAGGCACTTGGTGACACCTCTTTGGTCCTTTTCTTGCTTTGTTTGACTCTACTTATGTATTTTATCCGACATTTGCATCTTTTTATTCGATTCACAAGGATCCATGTTCATGTCTTTTACACTATTTCTATTCTCTCGTTGCGGGACAATACACTTGAGATAGGACAATAATGCCCAGACGCTCATCTCCTTCTGCGGGTGCTTATGTCCTATTTGCTTGTTTTTATCCTTTGTTGGTTTGCTTTGGATTTGGGTCTTTTCTTATCTTCTTTTCATGACCTAGGTCAGATTTTGGTGTCACTATGTGCGAAATTCAAACAAGTAAACTCATATATAAACACAACCTACTAACTATTATAAGGGGCAATTGGGCTATCATTTTCTATATCTACCACATACAAAGAGAAACACAAGGGACTGCATTTTGGGATGCATTATTCACTACATAGGGGCAAGGGGCTTAATTTATTCTTAATTGGGATAAAGTTCCACTATTCTTTGTGCGTATGGCACTTTGGGAATCCTAGCTCAAGGGACACGATTTCAATCACACACCACAAGAACTACATGGAGTCTAAAATGTAACTTGCAACACTTGATAATAAGATCACATTGGGGTGACCGCGGGGTCAGTCTGAATATGTCATTTACACTTTTCATTCAGTCTAATGTGTTCTTGAGTCTCGTGTAGTAGACCTTAAGCCTTAACAACAGTGTAAGGGTTAAGTAGTTCATTTTACCATGCCTACTGACTAACATCTCATAGAAGGGTAGACATCTCTTATAAAATAAGTGTTTATCCTTTATTAAACATGAATAAACATATTACTCAAAACATCAATGGTTCAAACCACCAATATCACACATATATTGATCATAATTTCATATAATTCAGAAATACATGTTTATATCGATTATATTCACATCTCTCACTTCTTACATCGATTCCTCTATTTATTCTTCATGTTTATATCATCTCTTCTCACTCATTTTTGTGATATCCTCATCTCCCTTCATTTCACATCATTATATAGCCTTTAAAAGGCAAAAGTTTTGTCTTTTCACTCATAATGATTCGTGGTAACCATTAGTTAACTCATATTTACATTCTTAATTGCTGATTAGTGAATATTTACATATATATCATGGTGTTTATACATTTTCCTTGTGTAAACTATTATATATTCTTCATTATTATTATTCTAA
The DNA here is from genome assembly GCA_018340775.1 of Taxus wallichiana var. yunnanensis. Taxonomy (NCBI): domain Eukaryota; kingdom Viridiplantae; phylum Streptophyta; class Pinopsida; order Cupressales; family Taxaceae; genus Taxus; species Taxus wallichiana. The sequence continues at coordinate 314,475,539 of CM031237.1, forward strand.
TATGTTTATGTCTTCTACGATATATTATAATGCTCATATAAATCCTGAAACATCATAAAACAACTTCATAATATGAATAACTCTATCAACATCATCCCCAGACTTCAAACATTGTCTCATCCTCGAGACAACCAAGTGATGACTTAAAGTCATATTCTTTAGTATTGGAGGAATCTTCCTCATGAGGTAGATGCCTGATAATCTTCTTTTTCCTTGGTGTGTGTTCTTTTCTAATTCCTCTATTCCTCAAGGATTTTGTCTTTGTCCCTCTATTCTAGTATACTTGTGCTTCCTTTGAAAACTTGAATGAATCATCTTCTCCATTATCATCTAGTGGTATCCTTGTCACATATCTGACACATTTTACTGGTAATTTATCATCATAATCCTCATCCTTCTTTGTTCCATCTTGTTCATTTTCTATTATACCATATTTTGACCTAACTATACTTTTCTTCTTCTCATTTATCACCTTTTCTTTTCTTTCTATTTCCTCGTGGTTTTTCTTATTTTTTCTTTCTCTACCTTTTCCTTCCTTTGTTCTGCAACATCCTCACACAATGTCACAGTTTCATTTTCTCCCTTAACACTTAACTTCCTTATCTCTTTTTCTCTTTCCATTTTTGGTTTTTTAGTTTATCTTCCATATGATTCTTCTTTTCTTGCCATGATTTCTCTTGTTGTGTTCCAAAAATTCTATGGATGTATATTTCTCATATGGTTATATTATTTTGGTCTCTTTTTTCTGTCTACGTCCCTTCCTCTTTGTAATATCTCTGTTCAACATGTATCTTCTTCTCACAGTTCCATAGTATATGTCCATTTTTTCCACACCAATAACATGTTATTGACCTTCTCCATTGACCGTTTTCTCTATATTTTTGATATTTTCCATCTATCCTTTATTGTAGTTATTTCCTCCATAATAATAAAGATAGTTTGCTTTATTACGCTTATGTCATCCATACCTCTCATGGTATCCTCTATAATATTCTCTTTCATAATCTCTATGATATCTCCCTGTGATATCCATTATCTAACCGAAAATGCAAAGGTATCCTATTCCATTAATTTGATCAAGTCTTTATTTTCATTGCCTTTATTCATTCTATAACTTCCAATTTTAATACCATTTCACACTCTCTCCTCCATGGTTCCGCTTCTAGTTTTGATGCCATTTCCAATGCTTCCATGAATGTTATGAAATATTTTCCATCCATTAATAATATTATATAAGGTAACAATCCCACAATAAACAACTCAATTATCCTTTTCTCATTTGGTGGTTCATCTAATTTTTACACTATATTCTTGAATCTTTGATCAAATTCCTTGACCGTTTCTTCTTCCTTTTGAAATAAATACCACATTTTTCTCACACCTTCCTCTCTATACCCTCCTAAAGATATTAGTTAGCTGGACATGGGCTTAGACACCATAAATGTTGACCTTAAGCTTCAACAGAAGTGTGAGGGTTAAGCAGTTTGTTTTCCCCAACTAGAGCTAACATTAGACAAAAGGGTAGATACATCTTATAAAATAAGTATTTATATTTTATTATACATGAATAAACATAACAATCCACACATTAATGCTTCAAACCACACACATCACATATATATTGATCATGATTACATAAAACTCATAAATATATGTTTAACTTGATCATATTCATTTCTCTTACTTTTTTACATTGATTCCTCTCTTTTTTTCTTCATGTTTATATCATCTCTTCTCACTCATTTTCGTGATATCCTCTTATCCCCTAATTTACATCATTATATAGCCTTTAAAAGGAAAATTTTATGTCTTTTCACTCATAATGAATCATGGTAACTATTGGTTAACTCTTATTTACATTCTTAACTACTAATTAGTGGATATTTACATATATATCATGGTGTTTATGCATTTTACTTGCGTAAACTATTATATATTCTTCATTATTATTATTCTAATATGTTTATGTCTTCTATGATATATTATAATGCTCATATAAATCCGAAAACATTAGAAAACAACTTCATAATATGAATAACTCTATCAACATGTAAGTAGCTAGGGTTTGTTTTTCATGTATAGGTCAACAGAGAAGGATTGCGATAAACTTGATGTGACTTACAACAAGATAAAAATAACAATAAGCAACACATAAAGAATTAGACCCAATTCTATCCCTATGACACCAACACCTAGAACATACACCAATGCTCAGCAGATGTGTCCTCTCTTGTAGTCTTATTTGTTAGCACCACATAGTCAGGTGCATTGAAACATAAATCAGACTTATGTCCAAGTTCTCACTTGAAGTGTGCGCAACCTACCAGGTCCCTCTTTATTAGATCATGCAAGATGCATAAACAACATAACACATTACACAACATAGAATAGAAGACAATATAATAGAAATCATGACAAAGATAACAACAATAAGGAGATTTGATCATTCATTCCATAACATATACAATTAATATCAAGATCTGAATGCCAATGACACCTCGTTCATCTCTCCTAACCTTGGCAATCCATAACAAATCATCCATTACATTCATAGATCTCACATTACAAACATATAAGCAGCTTCTAATAGAGAAGTACAAACTTGTACTCAACAACTATGCACACACTTACATTATGTGCACCACACATCTTTGCTCTCTCTCACTATTACGCACCACACCCTTTACATGGACATGAGAAATATATATAGTTGGTGGAACTTGTCCTTCATCGCTTTACAATGCTTTAATATATTAATAGACTCTTTTTACTTAGCTTGCATGTACTTATGATCTACGTTTTAGTCTTCAATTGGCTATTTTATTTCCATGTGTGCTATTAATAGATTACTTCACCTCCACACCATGCTATATTTATTTGCATCTGCCCATACGTACTCTCTCTTTATCCAACGACATTTGCATGTTATTTAATGCTGATTTTATCCATGATTTTATATATTTTCCTTTCTTGTCACACCATCTCTACTTTTCATATTTTTATCCCATTCAAAATTATGGATAACCCCTATATTAACCATTATTGACTTTCATGAGTGAACCTTTGGCGCATCCTTTTCTTCTACACTTGTGTGCAAACCTTTGCACATTTTTCTATACTTGTATCATTCCATCTTATTAACACTTCTTATGGTTCACGTGCACTATCCGCACACGGTATTCATCTCTCTGCGAGTGGCTCATACTTAGCCAATTTCTCAACCCAACATTACCCCACACTAGGGATATTACCCGTCCTCGGAAATATAATGAATAAAAATCATAAAATAATACCCGAAGAATGTACGAAATAATTCTGAATGAAAAATGTTGAAAAACTCCAATAAGATCAAAGAATAAAGAATGTTCCCTGTGCACGTCAAAAATTAGGCTATGACGATGGTAGAAGTTTTGGGAACTCTAAGTTGATCCCCTTCTCTAACTGCTTCCACTCCTTAAGCTCATTAGATACCTTGTCCAGGAGTTGTATCAAAATATTTGGAATCTTTTCCAAAGTCAACTCATCATCCTTCTCCTACAACTATTTTATCACGACATCCCATTTTGTGGCAATGCCCTCCAAACCATGTACCCTTTGCATTACCATTATTTGGACTTCACCAAGCCTATCTTCGATTTTGTCGTGCTTAGCCTTTATTGATTTCTTCTTCTTACTAACTTCCTACAAAACCTTTTCACGCTCAACTCATGTTTGTTTTGTTAATAGTAAGGACTAAAGTTTCTTCAATTCTACCTTATCCTTAACAATGCACGTGTTTAAGATCATCGATATATCCTAAAAGTTTGAAAAAATATTTTCAGCCTTTCACGTGGCTTCCTTCAATTTGGTTCCAAGTGTTGTATATTATTCTAGTTTTTTCTCCACCTTGGCTTTATTTACACTTTCTGCTCTTGATATAGGCCCTTGCCCATTATTTACCTTTACCAGCAGTAGTTATAACATCTCTTCTAAGTACACCATATCCGTGTTATGGTTTGGTCTAGCCTGCGCTTACAATATCTAGGCATGCATGTGCAATATTATTGATAAGGTTGGATTCTTTAATATATACACTGCCACCTCCTTCTTTGTGTCTCTTAGATCATCCGCTAGCGAGTAGTTCTTCCTATCCTTTCTCTCCATGTCCTTTTGCATTCTTCTTATTGCAAAGCACCTTTATCAATATTTCTCCTTCATGTTACCAAAATATTGTGTAACATTATTAAATAAAATGTAATATTATTAATAATGAGTTTATAGAACTCATATTTATAATATAGTTGTAATAGTTTTATTATTGGTGAGTTGTGAGAACAACTCATATAACTATTTTAGTGTGAGAGATATCTTAGGGATAAGTTTGAGAGATTGTAGGGATTGGAGAGAGATATGTGGGTTGTTGAGGATTGATGTTGACTCCTTGTATTAAGGAGAACATCCTCATATATAATGTAAACTCTATCAATATAATTGACACCCGAATGAATTCAGTTTCTAAATTATAATATTCGGTGTTTTATTGTGTAGTTTTTATCAGTGGTATCAGAGCTGGTCTGATCGAATTTATTAATGGATTTATAATTTATTAGTGATCAGTGTTTGGTATATTTTATTTTGGCAATGTATCCACTGGTGTATGAATCGATTCAAAGTTGCGAACATAACCATTGATGTCTCTACGAGTCCTGAATCCGAGATATATGAGCATAATTTTTCTGTATATGGGAAATGATCAGATTTATAATTGAGTGAAGCGTTGGACATTCCTATTTAGAGAACCCACATGGAAATTCAAGATTGAAGCATATAGAATTCTGCATTGTCTGGGTGAGCCATTTTTATTTGCTTATACACATGCTTTATAAGCTCCAAGCATTTCCTAAACCATTTAATATGCCCTCCATCTGCCAGCTCGTGCAATACATCATTATCAGGAGATGTTTTTAACTTTTATCAGGGTATATTTCACGCATTTCCAGCGAGCTGTTCATTTTATTTTCAATTGCTTGCTCAACCAGATCCAAACTAACTGTGGTTTGTGCACTTAGTCGACGTTAATATTCTGTTGTTTACTGCGATCTACACTACCAATCTGCGATCTGAACATGCAGAGTTATATGCCAGACGTCCATGTTTATCGCCATTTAGTTTGGAATATGTCATATTACTTCTGGATCCATTCTAATGGCGGGATCTGATATTTTTTTGATGCAATCATTCACATAAATAGTCGACCAGTCTCCACGCCAAAGTCAACGAACTGCAAGTCTCGACTCTAATCCTAGTCTTCTTATGCATGCCTCGTGGGTATCTTTGGCAATAGTGTCTCATGAGTATAGGTCGTAGTTTTTTTTAAGATGTTTAAAAATCGTTCTAATTGTTAAATGTTTTTCATAGTTTTAGTGATCAGGTATAAGATGTTTTATGTTAAAAGAGTCTTTTCCGGTCAATATTACAAATTGTAGGGTTTATATTTATTTGAGTCTTTGTAAGATTTGAGTATTACTTACCCATAGCTATAATTGCTAAGAAATAACAAGCATTGCAAGTGTCAAATTGTTATTTTTTGTGTAAAAATTATAATCTATTGCGTATAGATTGTTAATTTATTCTAGTTTTTATTTAGTCACATGTGTATAATTGTGAGTAAGCATTTGTTTTTATTATTGTTGTGTGAGTTTTATATTTTTTGTCATGGTCATAGTCTGTAGTGTCAAGTGCCATAAATTCATCATTTGTTATGTAGTCCTTATTATTTTGTCAAAATTGTATTAATTGTCAAAGTCATGTAACTGTAAGTGTCATTTTATGTTGTCAAAAGTCCGAAAAATAAAAAAATTACCTTACAAATGTATTTTCGGTGGAATCCAACGTTTGGGTAAGGTATGTAATTATTGAGCATCATGATCATATTTAGTTGAACTAGCAAAGCATGTTTATAGAGGAAGGAGGCAATAGAGGAAGGAGGTCAATCAACGACCTCTTGTCAATTTCCAGCGAGGGGTCCGCACAATGGTGTTGTGGCATTTCATTTTTTCAATTGTGTGTTTACTTTCTGCACATAAGAACAAATGAATCATACTTATTTAGCTATTGTAATAAGTGAGCTCCTGCGTGAGCGATATTTCCTACATTTTCTCTTGATGTCAGAGCATTGCAGAAGATCAGAAACACCAATGTAAGTCAGTTCGTGGATCTCGAAAAGGGTTGTGGGAGATCCATAAAACCACATGAGGTGGATAGTTGATGGTTCCTGTCATGTCAAGGTTTGTGGTAAACCTATTTAAAACCATGGAAAGAGAGAGCCTTTCTTTTGATCAAAGTCATGAGCCAAGTTGGGCATGCCACATGGGTGAGCATATTGCAGATAAGCATGTGATTTTTTTTTTACCATGTCAACATTAGGGGCGTGTATATTGGGAATTAATAATGTTAACAATATGGGAGTGAATGTTACCAAAATATTATGTAACATTATTAAATAAAATGTAATATTATTAATAATGAGTTTATAGAACTCATATTAATAATATAGTTGTAATAGTTTTATTATTGGTGAGTTGTGAGAACAACTCACGTAACTATTTTAGTGTGAGAGATATCTTAGGGATAAGTTTGAGAGATTGTAGGGATTGGAGAGAGATATGTGGGTTGTTGAGGATTGATGTTGACTCCTTGTATTAAGGAGAACATCCTCCTATATAATGTAAAATCTATCAATGTAATTGACATCCGAATGAATTCAATTTCTAAATTATAATATTCAAAGTGTTTTATTGTGTAGTTTTTATCACTTCCTACCTTGGTGGCCATTTTATTTAAGGCATTACATGCCTGCTCATCTGATAACCGAGTCGAGTCCACCACTTTATAGACCTTAGTTGGGTCCTTTTTTTCGTGTAATTAAAATACCAACTCTTTCTTTACTTCATACTCAGTCTCCTCCATATGTGTTTGCAATTCTTAGGAGAGCATCTTTCATGTGCGCGGGTGGGCCTCGGCCTTATCGAACATATCCCAATAAAATAGTTGGTTGGTGGGCACTGAACTCTGGAATATGGACTTGAGGATCTTAGTTGTGTCATCTATATATGACATCTCTAGAGGTATTAGTGGAATATTCCTTGGCCTCCTTCCTCCTGCACGCTTCCTTCGCGGTGTCTCTTGTGCAATATCGTGTTAAACATGGACTATTTCTTCCCATGTGCCTTACTCTCCTCCAATTCACCGATCCTATGGATCCTCTTCATCACGTACTTATCCATGATATTTTTCATTCTCATCCTCATGCTCCTCCTCATGTGCATGTTCTTCATCTTGGAATTCATCTTCATGTTCCTACTCTAGCTCTTCTTGATGTTCTTCTTCATGCATAGGTTGTTCTAAATATTCCTCCTCATCAACATCATGGATAATGTGAGGCTATTCCTCCTTTGTTGGAATAGGTCTATGCGGTTATTTGTCGGAGATATATGAGGGGTATGTGAAGTGTTTGCATCCCATCTCCACATTTGCATCCTTTTCATGCGCTATGGTCCAACAAAAATTCTGCCTCATCATCATCACCATCTTCTTCCCCTGGAGGAGTAGACTTATGCTTTCACTTGATAATTATGATAATCTGTCTTATTTGATGGAGGTGGTGGGAGATTTGTGTCACACACTTTGACCACCTTTCCATCATTGATCTTGGGCTTTAGGTAAATATGCACTCGACACACCTCTTTTCCCACTATTAGTGTCATGATGGGATTTAAATCCTTCATGTCGATTCAATCACTTCCACATAGGGTGCCCTTGTTTTTTACCTATATGTTTTACGCAGTGTGTGGTAGTCAATATCTGCCTTGTCTGCATTGAATTTTAGTGGTTTCACATCATTAATCATGTTTACCACGCTCTTGAAATATCTTGTGGTGAATGCAAATGGTAGTTTGCATCATGGCCCCATTTCTCCATTGACCAAAAACATATTCCAAGGAAAAAGTGTTGCATGAATACAAACTCTTCCCGCCCATTCAATCTTGATAGAATCTCATTAGGCACACGCCACTCATTTTCAAAGGCATAGTGTAACCTTTTGTACCATTTGTCAAAGCACAACTTATATACATTGGTAACCCCACTAGAATAGGTATACTTTCAAAAAAATTATCCGCGATTGAATCTCCATGTGGTACTCCCATTCACTATCATCGGTCCATCCGACATGCCTATCTCCCAAAACACTACAAGAATAAAGATCGATCCCCAAGTTATCTTCTCACATTTCTCGTGTTGGATCCTTGCCTCCTCAACAATGCCTTTTGCGATGTACAATGCTATGTTATACTTGGTCCTTCGCGCCATCTTTTCAATGTGCAATGTGAAGAAACTTCTTATTAACCTTAGACCATCTCGAAGGCTCGTAATTTAAATCTTACAAGGTACATGACTACTCTTGTACACTGGGTCAATAATATTAAATATGCCAAATGTGTGGTCTCCCTTACGGTAGTGAAACACCGTAGATGTATTTTCTATAGCTTCCTTGTCACACATATCTAGGGAAATATCTACACCACTATCATGAAACCCTATTACTCTACTAATTAGTTTCCCGATGATGCACATCCTTCTCCCAAATGAAGTGGAAATAGTACTTATGGTCCCTAGACATTAACCATTGGTACAGGTGCGTGGGATTACCAAAAAGTGATAACTCAAACAGTTGTAAAACCCGACATCCATCAAGGTCTTGTGCACCTTATCATCAAAAATTATCTTCCCTTCTGGTGTTCACTACCTCATTTCTCTCGAAGACATCATCATTTCAATGTCCTGTTTCATGGCCTTACACACAATGGTTATACTCACTAATTTTATACTTCCATAACTACGATGCCCATGGTTTTCCCACAATCACCTTTTGTGGATACTACATCTCTAAAAACCGTTGTGTTTGGTCCTTCCTCTACTACCTTATTAACTTTTGGTTCATTCCTTGGTGCCATTATGTACTTTGTTTGAATCTTCGCAACTCTTATATTTGATAAATTTTTGTCGTAAGTTTTAGAAACTCAAATCCTTTCTTGTTCAGGGGCATTTTTAACCTTTTTGATCACAATCAGTCATTCAAACCACTTTGTGCCCTAGCTCAATCCTGGAAATCAACCTTGTGCCCTAATCCGGAAGTTTAACCATTTTAACCTTTGAACCCTAGTTTTGAAACTCTTCCTCCAAAATATTCCACTTCACACAGCTTCAACTTCACCCAAGGAGCCTAATTTGGTTGCATTCTAAAAGTTAGACGCTCAATTTCCTTTGTTACAAATCTGGTTCACTCTGGTTCGTACTTTACTCACACATGTTCTTTGATTCCCAAGAGATCTTTTGCACACTAATTCTCAAATAGCAAGGTAAGAATGACTTCACTCGCCCTCCTTTTATAGATTTTCAATTTCTAAATGTAATAAATGTGCTCACCTACCACCGCTTTTTAGTTTTAAAACGTATTTTATACTTTCCCAATTTTTCTTGTGTTTTCCCACTTTTTTCCATAGAATTCTTCCACGTGTAGTAGTCTATAACCTTCGGTGCACTACTATTTCCGTGTTACAGAACCCTTGGCGTGCATCCTCTTGCACCACACACATTCTTTATCTGTGCCACTTGCCAAATAGTTTTCCTCACTTGCACCTCCTCCATCTCATGCGTGATTTACCAACTTTCCTTCACATAAGTAAGCATGCTTCACAACTTTGAGAAAGTTCACCATTATACGCACGCCTTTCATGTGTCATATCCGAATGGTCCAATCATAAGCAAGAACAAACCCATGTGTACCTTGAACTTTAAATGATATTCCAATTTAATCCTTGTGCACCTTTTCATTCTACCCCATACTAAAAACGTGCGTGGTCTTCTAAATATTAGTATAGAATAAATATCATCGGATCTTGCGCGCCAATGCACTTATCACCACAAAAACAAAATAAAAAAAAAGGGAAACCTAATCTAAATGGAAATACTTCCATATTACAAACATACGATGGAAGCTTATTTATAGTAGGGATTCAACATATTCCCATTAAAGTAACCAGGAAACATGGTGCCATCCAATTGTTGAATCGACATGTACACAGAATCCAAAATCTTTACCAATTTAAATGATCCCAACCAATGAACTTTGAGCTTTCCGAGGTGGCGCGTAAACTTAGATTCATATAGGAGATCCATTTCACTAACCACAAAATGACTCATTCTTAATGTGTTTTTCATGCCAAGCCTTCTATCGTGCTTTTTCTGTCTTTCTAAATCTATCACAAAATTACTCGTTGTTCATCCAATTGCATTATCTTTGTCAATGCTCTTTCTTTACACGCCCGATCATCTACAAAAATCCTCTGCACATGCAATACATAGGGATGAAAACACAAATTTAATGGTAAAACTACCTATGCGCCAAACACCAGCTGAAAAGGTAATGATTTTTTCAACCTCTTGTATGTAGTCCCGTACACCTATAGTACAAATGAAACTTTATCATCCCAATATTTTCTTCCTACATCACAATTTTTGTCAATGTGTGTCCCAAGATCTTGTTGAAGGATTTTACATAGTACCATTGGCTTGTGGGTGATAAGGGGTAGTCTTGTGATGGGATACCATAAAATCAACTAATAATATCCTGATTGTTTTATTCAAGAAATGAGTTCTCCTTTCACTGGGAAGGCTCAATGGGTAGCCATACCTACTAACAATATTCTCCAATAAAAATCTTGCTATTGTAGTTGTAATGCAATCCTTTGTGGGTGCAGATTCTCGCCCACCTTTTCAAATAATATATGAAATTTATACTATAACATGCACTTGTCCTCCGTACAATTTGGTGTAATTAAGGCAACAAAGTCAATTTCATACTTCTCAAAAGGTTATGTGCTTACTATGGGGTGCAACGGTATCTCATCATCTTTGTCTGGTTTTCCTATTCTTTTAAAATGATCACATGGTTTGACAAGCTCTTTAGCATCCATGTACATTGTTTCGCACCAAATTCTGTCAAGCGTATCTTACGGTGCGGCCTCACTTGCAAAAATCTACTGTTGCTATCCCATCACGAACTTATTACATAATGGCTTGGCATTCATGCTCTAAGACACATTTGTGCAATACTTCATCTCTACCTATTTTATACAAGTTACATCCTACCGATTGATAATATGGAGCAAAAATAGCCAATTTCTTCTTTTCTAGTGTTTTCATTCCCTTAGGTGCTATACTTGTGTGAAAGAATACTGTAATATCCTCTAAATCAGATGGTGCTTGCTATAATTTGAATAAGCGTGCATTTGGTATAGTGTCCTCTATACTATGCCCATCCTTGCTAGAGTTGATTCGTGATAAGTGGTCGCGCCCCAAATTACTTTTACCATGTTTGAAGATGATCGAAAACTCAAATTCCTAGAATAAAAGGATCCAACGATAGATGCGCCCTTACAATATTGGCTTACTTGCCAGATACTTAAGTTCCATGTGATCAATGTAGAAGATAAATGGTGTGGCCAATAAATCGCCTAAATTTGTGAAGTACGTACATCATAGACAATCCCTCATGCTCGTGCTTGTATAATTATAATCACTCGGTGTCAACTTCTTTCTTATAAAACATATAGGATGGTTTACATTACGTTCTACTCACCGAGCTAATACTACCCCGATTGCTATTCCGAAACATCCACATGGACATGAAATGGTAGAGTCCACAAAGGAAAGCGTAAAATGGGCACAACCATTAGTATCTCCTTTAATTGAATTCTGTTTGCTACACATCCTTTCAATAGAACTTCCCCTTGCCTTGGTAGCTCCTCTAGTGGTGCAAAAATCTTGGCATACCCCTTAGTGAATTTAAGATAGTATCTTGTATGCCCAAGGAATCCATGCACTTCATTTGGATTGGTTAGTTCCTCCAATCCCAAGATGATTGCTACTTTTTCTTGATCAACCTTCTTTGCAAATGATGTGCCCCAAAAGTGTACCAAATGGTGTTGCAAAGATACATTTCTTAATGTTCAGAGATATACTTAGTTGCCTACACCATTCGAACATTAGCATTAAACAATCACAATGGTCCTTAACCAACCCATATATGGTCCAATCATCTAGATATACTTGAATAAACTTATGGATAAAATATTGAAATGCTTGAACCATGATGCGCGAGATACTACTAGTGCATTATTTAACCCAAAGGGCATGACCATATATGCAAAACATCCCCATTATATTGTAAATGTTGTTTTCGCTTGGTCCTCGCACACAATCCTCACACGATGATAGCACGAAAAGCCACCGGTGAAGGAATAGATCTCACGCCCTATAATTCCCTCTAGTATTTCTTCGATGAAATGGAGTGTGAAAAGGATCAATAACATAGGAAGCATTAAAAACATGGTAATCAACACAGATCTTGATCCTCCCATCTTTCTTGATATTAATGACCATTAGGATGATCCAATATGATTCCTCTATGGGTTCTATGATGCCTTCTTTCAACATTTTATCAATTTCATCCTTTACCTTGACGTGTAAATTGGGATTCATCCGATAAGGCCTATTACGAACCGGTCATGCCCCATCCTTGAGCTTTATCTTCATTTCTCCGAGTGATGGATGAACACCCTTCAACTTGTGGTACCCTCTTGGAAATAGATCTTGAAAATCACGCAACAATTGGATTATTTTTGTAACTTATGCCTTAGATCAATAATCACTAATTATGCCCTCCTTTGACATGTCACCAGCCCAATGTTCACCTTTTTGGTCTTCAGTGGTACATGGTATGCATGGTCTTATTCATCAGCCATTTGTAGGACTTCTCGTGCACCTTCTATATGCTCTATGTTAAGATCCTCAACCTCATCATCCTCTATCAAGTATACAAGATTTCCTTTATCCTTTTCTTTCAGGAATGCTCCATAAGAATCTCATCCGTGTCAAGCTTTTGAAATCCCTCATGAAAAATTCATGGGTAGTTTCATCATATATATTTTTCAAGAGTACCTCTGCCTTCACACTATCTCCCAACGTGATGTACTTTATTAATCAGTAACTATGCATAAACATGAGGTTTAGTAGAAAAAGTAATAAAAAGTGTGCACTATAGCTAATGTTAAGTTGTGCCAAATCACTATCTCGTGCTTCACTCCACATGTACGTACCATGTATGTGCATCGCATAATGTAGAATAGAAATTATGAAACCACAATGATGGTGGTAGCATGTTGGGGCCTTTCAACCAATTTTCTCACGATGATTTGTATGTGACCATGAGGGGATGACTTCCCATCGTAAGATGGTATCTAAGAAGGAAGGTTATTCTGTCAAACCTTATCAAGAAGGCTACCCTTATTTCATGCCATTTAAGCGGAGTTATCCCTGTGTATGGCCCACTAACGCACTACTATTATCTTCAAGGAGTTAATTAACATATTTCTCCTATCTCCTTTGTTCCATAATTGTTCCTCCATTACACACAAAAATGAATCATACTTTTCCTCCCTATATATCTTGGTAGCACCACTCTTCTTACTCACCTAAACATTCTTGGATTGATCATTCGAGTTACTCTTCCATGACACCTACAACCCACCATTTCATTAATTACATGTGATTAATTATCACAGGAAATGCTAGTAGTATCACTAACGAGAATGTGCATCTCTCCAATTTATCAATCCTTCTTTTTTGGTTTGACATCTTCTAGAGTGTGCGTTGTCTGCACATATATCTAATTAAGGTCCTCTTCATTGACAAGCTCGATGTAGGGTGTAATATTGGTACCATCCATCGATATTACTACCCATTCCTCCTCATTCTCAAATCTAATCTATTACTTGTTAAAGTATAGGTTTTCATTGTTTGCATAACACCAAGGGTGGCCAAGTCTTGTAGAAAAGTTTTTGCCTCTACCAATTCTAGTACTTTGAAGTCTCCTCAAAACCTTTCTCCTTGAATCCACGATGCTTGCTTATTTACAACTCCAATGAGAATTACCCTTGTCTTATTGGCCATGTAAAGCACACTTTAAGATGGTTACAATGGTGGTCTTCACATTCGATTCCAAACATCAAGTGTTAGGATATTGACTTCTATTCTGTATCAATTATAATGTTACTTACTAACCAACCATATATAACCGCATCTAAAGTAATCTCCTTTTCATACTCATGGTCTTGGGGTGGTAAATTGGCATGTAAGATTTGTCTATCCTTCTCTGTTCCTACGTGCGACAATTTTTCCTATAACCATCCTCCTAACCGAGGGATGATGCTAACTTGCCTAAACATTATACATACTTCCTTGAGGTCATCCAAATATATATTAGGTATCTCAATTTATTTGGTGTGCTCTTTATCCCGCATTTGTTCCTTCATGCATTGCATCTCCCCATGCAGTTCTCTAATCAATCCCATGGTTTCTTGGAAAACTTATTTTGCTGCCCTAATCCCACTTGTCACCTAGGTTGATAATATGGAACCTAAAATAAGCACTATCTAATTATGAACATAAACATATCGATACTAAAACCCCCTCTTTCAAACTTGTTTTGATGTCCTTATGAGATTTTATCTTCTTATATTTCATAATGATATGTGGCATCTTTTACAAGATTTTAGGAATGGTAAACACTTTGGTGTTGAATTTTTTAATTTGAATAATAATGAATGAATCTTAACACGCTCTATAGGCTTTGAAACTATCTATCCTGCGGGGTGATGATATCTAAACTCTACACTCATCCTCCTACACACAAAATTATTAGTTTTACTTCTTATCCTTCTTTGGAGAATCAAGTGACATTTCTTACAGTTCCATAATCTCGTGACTTTTATCTAGTGGTGAATCTCAATTCAAGTTAGAATCTTACTATGACAGGGTGTAACACATGGTTTATTAAATTTGGATGATTGATCGTGTGCTCAATCCCTTGTGAGAGGATCAGGTAAAAATAAATAAATTTAAATTAAACATTAACCATAAAAATAAACATTAAATAATTAAAATAAACAATCAACACATTTATTTAGCACGAGAAAACCTCCGAGGTAAAAACCCCACAATAAATGTCCATATATTTAAGAAACCATAATTATTTACACATGGTAAATCTGTTAGTAACACTTTCTCACCTCACTTGTCTCTCACCCTCATATTTTTATGGGCATCGAGTGCCCTATTTAGTGTAACTCCCAAAACAACCTTTCAATCTAATTGATTAAAACCAATCAATATAAACCTTAGGTTATATTTAATAAATAAAAATATATTCATATTTTTATTTATTAACTATAATCTAAAGTTTATAGTTATATTTAATATTAATATTAAATATAATATTTTTAGGAACTTAATAAGGGGTTAATAACCCACTTAAGATTATGTTCCAACACTCCCCCTTAATATTAAGTGGGGTTATATGCCAACATTACCTATTTATACAACATGATTTACAATCCTTAAACCACGATGAGGGTTTTAGGCTAGCATATCACTTTTGAAGGATTTATACACCTTCATCATGCTAAAATTACCTTTTTGTACAAAATGATTTTGAATCCATAAATCAGAAGTGATGATTTAGGCTAAGCATGATTTGTGAGACTACATCTCATGATTTCTCATGGATAATCTATAAGCACCTTAGGATCCTTTTATAAAGTAAGGACCTCCTTTACAAAATGATGCTTTGTTATTGACTACACAGTAAACTTAGATAGATAAGTTTACTTAGATCATAAATATCTTTACAATGCTTTTATGGAGAAGAAGTATAGAGGTGAAAAGAAAACACACATGGATGACTGTTAGGAGGTGGAATTTTCATGCACACCCCCCCTCAATGGAAACTACGAAAGGCCAAACATTTTTGAAACTTGTAAAACTTCACAACTTCACAACACACAATGAATTTGTGAAGATATCGTAACTTGATCTTCAGTAGGACAAAACTAGAGATCTATACCACTGCAAAGAACCTTATCTTGGATGAAATGCATATGAATCTCTATATGATTTGTTTGTTGATGCTGAAGTAGAGTGTTTGAAAGAGAAATAAAACTCTAACTATCACATAAAAGAGGAGTACTTCCTTTAACTTCCATGTGAATTTCTTCCAACAACCATTTTAGCCATATGGCTTCTTTTGCTTCTTCCATTGTAGTTTTATATTCTACCCAAGTAGACGATATGAAGACTTTTGGTTACTTCTTGATACTCCAAGTAATGACACTTTTACCACAATTAAAAACATATCAAGTTATACAATTTCTATCTATTATATCATTAGCATGGTCGAATCACAATATCCATATAAATAATAATTATAAGAAGAAGAGGAATGCAAACCAAAATTAATTGGTCCTTTTATAAATCTTAATATTATTTTAGATAACTTCTAATGATTATGTTATGGTTATTACATGAATTTGGAGGTAATACCTACTACATATACAATATAAGGCCTAGTTATAGCAAGATAGATAAAATTACCTACATGTTACCTTAAATAGTAGGGTTTGTTTTCTCACATCCAAGTTTAGGACCAAGTTTACAACCATATTCAAATATAATAGTAACATGATCAACCATATTAAACCTTTAAAGTAAATTAGAAGCATATTTTATGATTGAGATACAACACTAGAATGCTTATCTTGAAAAATAGCGATGCCTAAAAAATAATACAATAATCCTAGATCATCACTTTCAAATTGCTATTTCAATTTATTTTTAAGTTTAAGAATTAAATTATTGAATTGCAAATACTAAGAAAATCATCAACATACAATAAAATAAGTATAATTTGATTATTATCAAATTTAACAAAGAGATCATTGATATAAAAGTAATTATTAAAACTAATATCTTTGAAAAAAAGTTTGTTTTTGCATACTAAGCTTTATGAGCTTGTTTTAATCCATATAGCTTTTTTTTCAATTTATAAATAAATAGTTCATTTCTAGGTTCTTAATAAACCTTTTGGTTGGGTCATGTAGATTTCCTCTTTTAGATCATCATTTAGGAAGGAATTCTTGACATCCATCCAGTGAAGTTTTCAACCATATTGAGCAACTAAGTAAATGAGAATCCTAACAATGCTCATTTTTGCAACAGGAGAAAATGTTTCTACATAGTCAATACCGTATTTTTGAGTAAATCCGTGAGATAGTAACCTAGATTTAAAAGTATCAACATTTCCATTAGCATTATATTTTATTTTTTAAAGCCATAAAGATCCAACAATACTACATTTTTTTCAGACGAGGGATAAAATCCCAAGTTTGATTTTTAATTAAGGCATTGTAATCCACTTTCATGACTTTTATCCATCTTTTGTCGTGTCATGACTCTTAAAAATATTTGGGTTTATGATTATACATATTCATTAAGACATGGTAAGTATGATGAATTCTAGTCATCTTATGAAGATTATTAGGATTAGAGTTTTGGAGAATATATTGAGCCCATTTAGGTCATTTAGTTATAGAAGAAACAATGATAGACTCATTTTAAATTTTAGTAACATTGTTACAATCAATCTGTTCATAATTATTATATTCATCATGATCATCATTTTATAGATCAACAAGATCATTATAAACATGAATAATAGAAGAACTACAAAAATGTTTTTCAAGAATTTTAACATTTCTATTTTCAATAATTTCTCATTTAGCGGGATTATAGATCCTTAAACATTTTGTTTTACCTCCATAGCATAAAAAAGTAAGTATAGGAGGTTTGATCTAACTTCTTCCTTTTAGCTTTAGGAATAAAGATGGAGGTTGGGCTACCAAAGATTCTTAAATGAGACACATTAGGTTTCTTATTAGTCCATTTTTATAAAGGTGTAGTTTGAAATATGGATTTAGTAGGGACTCTGTTAAGAATGTGAACTACATTATTCATAGCTTCAAACCATAGAAATGTAGGGTCCGAGGATGAGTGAATCATAGTTACGGCCATTTCAAGTATTGTGCATTTTTTCCTTTCAACTATACCATTATGTTGAGGAGAATAGGGAGTAGTAAGTTACCTTTGAATTCCACATTCAACACAAAATGAATCAAATGCTTTATTAACATATTCACCCCCATTTTAAATGTTATACGCCTTTTAATTCTATGATTAGAAATATTTTATACTAAGGCTTAAAATTCTTTAAATTTAGATCAATTTTTTTAAATAAAAAAATGACCAAATCATATGAGAATAATCATCAATGAATGTAACTGCATACAAAGAACCATTTAACAAAGGTACTTCTAAAGGTCCTCTAACATCACTATGAACAAGTTCAAGAGGTTCAGGAGTTTGCATCATGATGGCTATGAAAGGGGTTTGTAGATTCTTTACCGCATAAGAACCCTTCACAAGTTTCATGAGCATGAGAGATAGGAGGAAATCCAACAACTAGGTTAAGACGAGACATATCATACATGCTCCTAAAGTTAACATGCCCTAATCTTTCATGCCATAGCTGTAAATCATTCCTATTTTGAGAAGTAAAATATGAAGCAGAAGTAAAAAATTTAAGATATATAAACCATTATTTTGAATACCTTTTGCAATAGTAGTATCTAATTCATTTTTAATGTATAATTTATCTTTAAGTAAGATGAGTTATAGTTATTTTGAGTTAACTGAGAACATGATAATAAATTCATCTTTAGTTTAGGAACATATAAAACATCATTAATATAACCATTGAAAACTTTAGCTTTACCTTGACTTTGTACATCAAGAATAGAATGATCACCTAGATAAATTTTATTCGACATTCTCTAATATCGGATAGAATATCGACATATAGGTCATGTGCCTAGAAGCACCACTATCTAGGATCCATTCATTTTCTTTTGTAGTAACCAAAGCAACATATAAAGCAACGACATTAGGTTTTTGATTATTCTTTTGATTCTTGTATTGATTTTGATTAGATTTGTTTCCTTTTTAATTGTTGAAATTTGGTTTACTTTTATTTTTCCTACAATCTTCCTTTTTATGACCAAATTTTCCACAATTATGACATTTTCCATCAAAACTGACTTTTAGGTGATTATTCACTGGTTTCTTATCTTTATTAGGGGTTTAAAATTTGATTTGAACTTATAATTCTTATTAAAATTATAATAGTTATAATTATGTTTTTAAGCGAGAAGAGCTTGATTCAAATTATCTTTTTAATAAGAGTTCATCATAACCTACTCTTCTTGAATTAGGAGAGCATGAGGGTAGATAAGTTAGGAACACATTTCCATGTTTGATATTTAGAGTTTAGGATTCAAATAAAGTTCCTAAACTTTTAATAAATGTTCATTTGAATGATAAAATATAATTATTTATCCCAAATTAAATTATAATTGCATCCATCTAATTAATATTTAATATATTTAATTTTAGAAAGAAAATTAATGATTTTTCCTCTCTCTTAATATGAGTTTTCATTAATTCAAGTATATATATTTTTATGATTTTATAAAGTCTTGTACCTTCATGCATCGATTCTAGCAGTTTCTAGGCTTCGCTAGGTATTTCTTGGTTTCGATGTGCAATGAAATTCATCCTACATGTTTTGTAGAATAATCGACATTACTTCTTGTACTTTCTATTGAGATGTAAAAATGTTATCTATTATTGCTTGTCTACATGTAGGTTCCTTTTCTATGTCATTCATAATTTTCAATAGTTTCCACGCCATAAATTCTACTTTCAAGAAAATATTCTAGATTTTGTAGTTAGATCCATTTAACATCTACGATTTACCTATGCTTAAGTGATTAGAACTCATTTTTGTGATCTAAATATTTACAAGATAAAATTCAATGTTAATATCTAAAATTTCACGATTTTGAACGCATACCTAGACTTTATTATGTACTTTTAACACAAAGAGAAAATAAATCCATGTCAAAAATAAATTGACTATACTTAAAAAAAAATAACAATGGAAATTTTTATATATGATTTATTAAAAATTACCCTTTTGTCAATCAAAGGTTGCAATCAAAATAAATTGAAGTCTTTGTCCTTCACGTACAATTAATTGGCCACATGCCTTACAGAGAAGGCACAAAAATGTCATATAATGTTAACATGACACACACTATTTAAATTTTACCCTTTAGAGAAAAAATATATCAAACTTTGACAAAAAAGAGAAAAAGTGATATGAAGGTATTTGAGTTTTAAATGTTAAGCTTCCTCTTTATACATACTATCCTACTCATCTTCTTCACAATCAGTGGGAATAAACCCCCATAAAAATGCACAAGATTCCCATGCTAATAAAAATTCTTTATTATCTAACCAAATCTCTAGGGTAGATTATGACCTAGAATCTAATAATTATTCTATAAAAATGTAAAATGGTAATAATTTAATGTTCTCACAAAATGATACAAGAATTTCCTAAATATTAAAGAACCCATCTTTTTCATTCCATATGTTTGAAAATTTTGAAGATAACAATAAATAAAATATATTTTTTTGCACTGATAATAAAATATAAATGCTTGATATTTATTATTCATTTATATTTGATTCATTCATATTACACTCTAATTTTATACATGTTTAAAACATTATTGAGTAATTATTGGTGTTAACTCATATTATTTTAAATCTTTAAAAGATGGGTGACAAAGTGAATCTTTGTTATCTTATAAAAGATTAATACTTGAACAACTTTATGTTGATCGCCATTGTCTATAATAATTTTACCGACAAGAATTTCACACTAAGTCCCTCTCTGCGGTCTCTATCATGCCCACACCTCGAGATACCTACTTGACCTATGCACCGCCATTCTAGGCCATGCAATCCAATTATTTTGTTTTCTAGAAAGTTACTAGTTTATGCTAGCAATGATAAAACTATGCTCTTGTAGCCAAGACAAATTATACGAGATGAGGTTGTATTTTATGAGATGCTATAGAATATAACATCCTTATGTCAAACCCACAACCCAATTGAGTTTCCCTAACCCAATTTTCCACATCCATAACAAAACCTACTTGTCTTTAAAAAAATTGGTTTTCCTTTGTAGATACTTCTATCTCTTTAAGTGGTATAAATAGAGCATCATATAAATCACATCTATCATTAGGAGAACAAACCCAAAGTGGGAATAATTTATGCGTAAGGAGGATCAAGTCAAGGGTTTATGTTTCCCACAAATATTTCAGTTTTAAGGATTACTCTATTTAATGTTTTAAGTTTTGAACATGATCTCGAATTATCCCTTCTATTTTAATGCGTTTATTAAAAATGTAGAATATTGGGTGTTAGGATCCAAGCAAAGATAAATGCTGTATTTTTCATTCCTTATATCTTTAGTGACGCAATTGGAGGGCCAATCCATAATCCATGCCTAAGTGGGAATTGAAACACCAAATCTCTTCATAGTCACATGCCTATTTCAAATGAGGATTCTTATCAACCCCTTAAGAATTTTCAGGGAGGCACACCAAGCATATGTATTGATGCTATCCTTTATGATTTCAAGCATATGTATTGATGTTATCCTTTTATGATTTATCAATGTATTAGTTGATTTATGAGAATCTTGGCTACAAACTTATAATAAATTATTTAGCTCTCAATATTTGGCACTTAGGAGTTTTTAATGACAAAATATAATACCTGCAAAACATTATTAAAAAAGTGTTTAAGGAGCATGAAATGATTTTATACTTCACATTCATTAAACTATAGTTGTCAAATTCACTTATGATAAAATCCCTAACGTAAGCTTATAATATTGTTCTTAGAATTTGCCTCTTATTTGTGTTTATTTCCTTGCCTCTCTCAATTTGTGGAGGTAAATAAGTGGTGGGATATTTTATGTTTTACCTCAAATCTTATATAATAAATAAAATATGCAAGCCATGTCAAACAAATAAAACATAAATTACTATAAAATAATGCTTACCAATAAACACTTTGGTTGACTCACTCCAAGTAAGTAAAAATTGAAAAATATATGTTTTCTCGAAAAAGAGATGGAGAGATGTAAAGTTATGCGTGAACAAATAAATTAGGGGACCCACTTTTATAACATGGGTAAGTTTTAACTACCCAAAAACCGTATAACCATTTTAAAAATTAATAAATTAAATTATTAAACTTGATTTTAACAAATTAATTTAACTTCAATAGCCTCCTTTGGTACCATGTGAGAGGATTGAGTAAAAAAAAAAAAGTTAAATCATATATTAAACATAACAATATGCATTAGATAATTAAAATAAACAATTAACACATGTATTTAACATGGGAAAACCTCTACAATGTAAAAAACCCACAAATAAATTTTCATATATTTCATAAACCATAATTATTTACACAAGGTAAATCTTCCCAATAACACTTTCTCACATCACTTCTCCTCTCTCATAATCATATTTTTATGGGTCCTAAGGGCCCTATTTAAATATTTAGGGTTGAATGAATTGGTGAACCTTGTTTTTGATCGAATCATTAGCCTTTTTCAAACACTAGCTACCATAGGGCCTCAATTTTTTAGGTGCATATTTTCCTTTTAGGCCTTCTCATCATAATAATCACATCAATTGTACACTCATTGAGCATACCCAACTACTTAATATACTTAAAAGGTGTAGTCATCTTATAGCTTCTTGTCCTCTCCCGTTCAAGAGATCATTGCTATCTTTGAGAATATCAATAACAATGTGCTTAGTATGTATTCTAACTTGGATCATCTCATCCATTAATTTTCAGGTAACCTACATCTTAGATCTAATTCAATTAGTAATGATAAAGAGATGACTATTTTTAATATAATTAATTCTAGATCTTATCTCACTTCCACGCTTATTTCCATGACCACCCACATAACATTATTAGTATTCTTATGTTTTATATCAGGGATTCTCATGATATACAATCTCAAAATCCAATAAGGAACCCTTTTACGATCACCTGATGTTACATCCAATATTGCCACATCTATTATGCCTATACCTATAGGAGCACCCCATATTCCCCTTGAAAATTTTACAATATCTATTTCTATAGATAAAACTATTCGACATGTGATGTAAACACCTAGGTGGATTCCATATCCTTATCTACTACCCATGACCTTGAGCATCTTCTCACACCTTGTAAGCCTAAGTGTTATAATTACGTAAAGATTCCTCTAGGCCTAATAATGTTGTAAAATCTACTAAATTTCTTCACAATCCACTTGCACATGAAATAACATCTTATCCCTTACCCCTTAGGTTTTGTTACCTAATATTCCTATTTATTAGGTACAGAATGATCCCAAACAACATATTTTCTCCTTTCATGCCACTTTCTAAGAATATTATTAGAATGATCATTACTAATAGTTTTCTAGAAATGTTATAATAGTTAAAAATATTTTACAATTTACCTATACATTATATATGAGCTTTTACACCTTTGTCTAGTTAATTCCTAGAAAACATTTCAATTTATATTGATGAAAATATTTCATGTATTATGTAAAATGGATAAATAAACACAGATCAATGAATTAATCAATGATTATGTTTTTCACTATAAGGCTATGCTTACTAAAATGATAAAATATACTTGTTGGTAAAGAAATTCAATATTTTTTTACTAAAAGTCCCATTCCTTCTTTATAAGAATCGAGACATGTTTAAGAAATTCGATATTTTGATTAGCTCTTTTAAACTTTAAAATAATGAGAAGATAAGTTCATTACTTTGAATAATATTAAGTATGCATTTAATTATCCTAATACATCTACATCTAAATTTATAAGAAAATGTAATTACAAAGGAAAACATAATGATAAGATTAATAATGTTAAATCTATTGTTAATGTTATATATCAACCCATAAAAACTTCGATTCTGCCGATCCTTGAATGAAACTCACATAGTTACCCTCCTTGCCACAAGTCATCTTACAAAATATAGAAGAGTGTAACCTTGTAATTCCTATTTTAACTTCCATAGATGTATTCAAAATTCTCGAGAAATTCTTCAATATTTTTCATATCATTTAAGATCTCATTGATTATATAATAATTTGGAATTTAAATGCACTTTAATAGTGCATAATTTTTATAGAGATCAACATCCTCTAGATACATATGACCATTCATTTGAGTCTTTGTTTTTGATGATATTGATAATATTACTACGATGATCCTCATGTAGTTTACATTTAGGATATTATGAGTCTAATTCATATCCATAGTGTCTTGATTGACAATAGATTTACAAATTACTTGCATCCCTAGGATTTACTAAACACCATATGAACTTTGAAACTAATACGTATTTTGGATACACTATTCTCTCTTTTACTATGGGATCTTCTACTATTGCTATAATTTTCTTAGTTATTTCTTCCCTCGGTTCATTCAACATGATTCTAGGATTTCATTGGCTTTATCAACTTAAGGATATAACTTATATAATAAATTATGTGTTGAATTGATATATGAAAATTACGTTATTACGGTTTAGGGCATCCCATCTAAGACTCTTTTTCCTAATCATTTTGTTAAGAATGTTCCTCTTATATATCCGTTCTGGTGCTCTTACTCATGATACATATAGAGGATCGTACCCTTGTAGACTCTCGGTCCTCCTGGAACAATAACTAAATCTCCTAAGTGTTGTTGTGTCTACAACATGTCCCTAATTTCACAATTGAAATCATATAACCTCCTTTCCTTAATAAGGTAGTCCGAAATTCCACACCCTTGCTTTTTTTGTATCTTATGTGTGATTCTATTTCATAAGCATTCCATTCCTTAGTGTTTTTGCACAAGTTATTTATATTACGATTATCTCTTACACCCTTCACAAACATGTCTATATGTTACTTCGTAAATCATTTCTCATGTTACCACACAATCCTTGTGCACCCATTAAATTTTTGGGAAAAGATTTTTGCATGCACTATTACAAAAAGATGATACACAATGTTATTACCTATTACCATATGCCCTTGAATTCCTCATGTTTAGTTCATATCCACTATGTGGTTTCCTTCACATTCAAAAATATCGTCACACTGATCTTTGCATAGCCACAACCTAAAAATATGAGCCCCTTAATGTTCTCGTGAAATATTCACTCACCGTAATCCGAAAAAACTTGGTAAAACTATCATGCACTCCCAATAATTTTCCAATTTCCCAACCATGTTAAAAATATATTTCCCACACTCTAGTGTCTCCAATTGACACATCTTAAAATATGAAATTCCAATTCATTCTTGAAATCCCTAAATATGGTAGCATTGATTGAGGTAACATATCTCTAATCAGCACTCAAAAAAATATAGATTTTGGGGATGAAGTTAGAGGCTTCTTATACATAATCACACTAATTTTAACCATGTGTCAAATATCGGGACATCATTTGGCTAGTGAGACAAATATTTATGTGTGTCCTTTGTGTGTGCCATGTAAGTATTTATCCATTCACTTAAATTATTGCACACAATACTAATTTTCCCCATGTTCACTTTATGTATGAAGGGTCAATGTAAAACATTAAGGATGAATGTGCATGTAGTTAAGACATAAGAAGAATGTGTGAGACCCGTTGCACACCAAATTCCAAGAGCCTTCCATCAAAGAATTCACCATTGTTTATGCACACTAGAGGAAATTATAAATGTGCATTCCATTGTGAAAACCTTCTGCACATGACATTGTGCACCAAAAATCAGATGCATAAAATAACAAAACATCAATTTATC
Organism: Taxus wallichiana var. yunnanensis; assembly: GCA_018340775.1. Classification (NCBI taxonomy): domain Eukaryota; kingdom Viridiplantae; phylum Streptophyta; class Pinopsida; order Cupressales; family Taxaceae; genus Taxus; species Taxus wallichiana. The sequence goes on from CM031237.1 coordinate 314,501,318, forward strand.
TAGGAGAAACATCGGATTTACCATATATCATGACACCATAACTATTAAATTTATCAAATAAATTTAGTTCAATACATGTACATACCATGTTAAAGGTAGGTTGATACCTTAAATGAGGAGATTGAATAATGAAACCAAATGTTCCATAATGTATTAGAATCTATAAAATTTTATCATACCATATCCATTCTATCTCTTAAGCCCTTAAATATTTAATGAAGATATTCCTTCTTACAGAGAATGTTTTTCGACATGATATGCCTTCTAGATGTCCAACTTGGTATTCAATGTAATTTAGTTATGCATATACAATGTGATATTTAAGTGTTAAATCCATGATATGAATATCCTACCACCATCAATGCTTGCAAGCAATGTTCATCTAGATTTTCTTATAAGTACCTTGATCAAAATAATTGTAAAGGTCCTTGAATCTGGGATAGAAAAGCTCATGAGAGTTTTATTTACATTTTATTTTTCTCACTTGGCTATCTATGTTCTTAGCCTAAGTTATATATTTTTTGTTCTTGTTTCAATTTGAATAATTTTTTAAGGTTCATATTGTTGATTGAATGCAATATATTCAATTAGTGACTAGGATATTAGAGTGTGCATCCTGCACATCCAATAATGTTGTAAATTCATCAAGGTGTTCTAGGTATTTCCCCTCATACAATCAAAATTTTTGTGTCTTGATTGAGTGCGAGCATGGTTTTCATGAAATAAGACATTCAAATGAGCTAGAGTGATTTGTGCATATTTCTACTTATTCTCTTTCTACCCTATCCTACTCTTTTTTGCATTTTGATCAAAGTTATTAATAGTAGAATAAAAGGTTATAACTATTTAATGTGTAATATATATTTAGTTATAAGTGATACTCATAGTTGAATATCAAGTTTTATTTTCTTTCACAAAATCATTAAGTTATGAATTAATGTTAATCAAATTTTTTACTTGAAAAATCCCCCAAACCAACTTATTTATGATGTAATCGTTAATCCACTAGTTTCTTACACTTTGCTAGAACCAACAATGAATTAAGAAACACCCTTAATATCATTAACATCTACTATCATTTATCTCCATCTATTCCCAACATTTTTAAGCCACCAATACCTAGTGAGGAGGAATGAAACATTCACACCCACATTGAACTACATATTGCACCTTCCTATACATATGCCTTCTCTTCAAGAGAGGTAAAGCCTTTCCTATTTGTAGAGACTCTGTCTAAGTTTGTCACACTTACACATGCTCGAATACCCTCCAACTAAAACATCCCTTAACATTATAGAGGGAATTAGAGTGTGATACTCATAGAGATAAACATTTTATACTAGAAAGAGGGTTTGCCAAACCCTAAGCCGTTACCCTAGAAACTAGAAGAATAAACATCATATCAAAGTATGTTAAAGTGGAATTTGAAATATTAAGCATTCCAACCCATAAGAAGTGAAAATTTAATGGAGGTAAATATATTCTAAGGAAAAATCATTCTATAAGTACTTTTCCTCATGTAAATTTACCCTTTATTGAACCCTTCACTTTTGACAAGTTAGAAATATAACAACTTGGCTATTGAAACATTGGTAGACCACTTGTCATCCTATGTAAATATCATGACTTACCTAAAAACCAGAAAGAAGATGTGATAATTATATTCATGGTGAAGAAAATTAGTGACTATAAGAATGGGCTTGATATGATACAAATCCTTCACAAGGATGTTTCTTGTATGCACTTCCCCTCTCTCTTGGCCTTACGTGATTACAACTAGTTTTTAATCCTCTCATTGAGACTGATCACATCGGGTGGATCTTAAGATGACATTTCTTAACCACTTCATTACTATCATAAACTCGACTATTATGTATCATCAATTTTTCATTGTACAAAGAGAATCACATGAGCCTATCAACCACTTCAATGATTCCTTTCAAATCATTTAAATATATTTGAAAGTACCTTATAATCAAACCAAAGAAGTGACTATACAATATCTCCAAACACATGATACCATCACATACATGTTTTTACAAAGGAATCCCCTCACTTTGACCACCTTGGACCTTCTTACAAAGAGGCACTCAAGATTGAAATGAGGCATCAAGGTCTTGGTTGCGATAAACCATTTCCTTTCTTAGGTTAATCCATTGTGCAAAACCAAACATAGTTTACCAAGCATGTGCTTGTGCCTAATATAATAATACTCAATAAAATCCATAGTGTGTAGATTCAAATGTACACTTAATGTCCCACTCCCTTATCATATATCACTTCTCCCATGAATATTCCACATAACTTGTTTGCACAAAATAATACTAATAAACCCGAGCATTTTCACCACCATATAACTTTATCACACTGGTCACTAATCAAATTACTCCACATAAAAATAACCATGGGAAACTTCAGGCATCCTTACTATGCCACAAAATCATTTTAGAACCAACTTTCTTCTTTTTCACCATCTTCAAATTCAAATGCACAAACAAGGAACTTGTATAACATCGTTAAAAATGTCAAATATGTGAGATATTCCATTACATAATTTTTCAAAGAAGACAACCTTGAAGATTATAAGATACAGAATCTTAGGATGAAAGATCACATTTTGACCATGAAATTTTATGGTTCTAAATCATGACAAGGATCAAGCATGGTTTTGAGTTGATCAACCCAAAAAAATTAAATCATGCAGTGTAATATTTAGACTTCAATTATCATGCACTAATAATGTCATGGAATATGAAGTGTTTATACATGGCTTGCATTTTTCTCTGCAGAAAGGATCCAAGTGCTTAATAGAATTTAGAGATTCACAATTGATCACCAAGTAAGTCATAAGCCAATACATTTGTCATGGAAAGTGCATATTTAGATACATGATTTGCGTATGGAACCTCATTAAATATTTAATGTGTTTAACATTTGTTCCATGTTATGTAATGAAAATAGCATTACAAACACGTTAGCGTATCTTTGTCAATGCCTTAGAGCCATTAAAAATTTGAAGCTTAAATGATTCTCAATCAAAATTTTCTCTCAACCATTGATCCTTGATAACATTGAGCGTTTCTAGGTGTTCAATGATGAAAAATATATCATAGAGTTTCTCTAACTCTTGATATTTTTAAACACTTAATATTAGTGAGGTCAATAAAGATGGACCTAAATGGGATTAAGATGGAGTCCTAAACCTGAAAATAAATGACATGCCCTTTGGAATGATATCCATAGAAAATCTATTTGATATGGATCACCATGTAAAGTATGAAGAAGGTTCCTCCCCTCCTAGGATTTTTCACTATTAGTATTATATTTAGGAATATTGTGCTGATCTAAGGAATGTGCTAATTTAATAATCTTACACTCCATTAGAAAAATAATAATTGGTGTGCACCCTCAAGTTTCGACAATATTTAATTATATTGGGTTACAATGACTTGAAATTTTTTTCCCTTTGTCTTGATGCACATCATCCCATTAAAACTAGGTGCAAAGATATTTTGTCAAAGGTAGAGGCTCATCGATCCCTTGCTCAAGCATTTTATATTAAAAGAAGTGAAAATGCTTTTGAATATGTGTATCATATTTCCACTCCATCATTCTCCTTGGTTCACCAAACTTGTTCATGTTTGCAAAAAGAGTGGATAAAATCACATCTATGTGGATTTCCATAATTTGAACATGACATCTAAAATATATATCTGCCCATCCCTTGATGAGGTGTTAAATTTTTGAATGGAATGAAAATGATGTCTTTCCTTGATGGGTACTCACGATACAATCAAGTCATTTGGCATGAAGAAGACAAGAACAAAACTACCTTCACCACCAAGTGGGGAACATTTTCTTATCAAAGAATGACATTTAGTCTCATCAATACTAGTGCGACATTTCAACTCACCATGAATATAGCTTTAAAATAACTCATATAAAAATGAATTATTGTTTACATGGATTACCTTATATTCTACTCAATGAAGTTCAAAACCACGTCAAATATCTACACAAGTTCTCTAACGATGTTGGGATCCTAAAATTTCCCTTAATCCAAATAAGTGCATCTTTAGAGTCATTGAAGGTGAATTTTAGGGGCACACAATTAATGAGAAGGGAATATTATTGATCCTAAGAGGATTGAAGCCATATTGAATATCATCTTCCCTAATGGTCATAAATAATTGAAATCCTTTTTCATAAAGATAACTTTGTGATAAATTTTATCTCGGGTTTTGCTAAGATAGTTGGGCCTTTAAATAAAATGCTTAATTAAGATGATAAGTTTGAATGGAAATAAAAACTAAGTGCCACATTCATAGAGATCAAAGAAGTAACTACATGGGATCCCATTCTATGTATCCCCGGACTATGCATGCACATTCTTCATCTATTCCTTCACCTCTAAGAACTCTTGTGAAGTTTTCCTAACTTAGAAGAAAGAAGAAGAAATGAATGAGAGACTCATTACATTCATGAGTTCACCTTTACACAATGAAAAAATATGTTATTATTTCATTGAAAAACATGAATTCACACTAATCAATGATGTGAAGAAGTTTAGATACTACATATTATACACCAAAGTGATTACTATTATATGCGATCGTATGGTTAAGACTAAGTTGATGAAAAAGGATCTTGGTGAGTGCCATGGAAAATGGATGACCATACTCCAAGAGTTCTACATAGAAATCCATCCAATCAATATAGTAATAGGTATGGGATTGATTCACATAATGAAAAAGGTCGATCTAAATTTGGTTTACTAGTAGTACATGGTCAAATCTCTTGCACCCAATGAATGGTACTAGGACACAACTTTTTTTTTCTCCATCAAATATGTCCTACGCACATGAACCACACAAAACTTAGAGCATTGAACTTGAAAAGTAGTAGCTCCATGATAAAATTAAGCACATTGTACAGAATAAATCATGAAGGCATCTATTTTTATTCCTATCTGAAGAAGAATCTTATGTAGTATTACACAATTTCCATGAGAAGTGCGACACTAGCCATGCATTAGGAAATTCTACTATGCACCAAATATTGATAGTGGGATACTATTGGCCCTATTTATTTAAATATATGTAAACTCATATTTTAAGTTTCCATATTTTCCATATTTTCACAATAAGAGCACACAACCTTGTCATGCCCTTAAAACCTATTATTATAGCACACCCCTTTGCAAAATAGGTGTTATCAATGAAAATTATTTATATGGCCACAAACTCATCCTCACCGAAACCGAATATTGCATGTACTTGGAAAAAGGACAACCATACAAGAAATTTACCAAATACATCATCATTAAGTTCATAGAGGACCACATCATTACTAGGTTCAGTATTCCCTCTGCATTGGCATGTGATAAAAGGTAGTATTTTGTGTAATTTCTTGAATAGACATATGATCATACTATTATTCTAATATTTTCTTCTAACTACTATCTGCAAGGAAATTGTATTACAAAGTCCACTAATAAGAACTTGTTGGATATTATCAAGAAAATCTTGGATAAAAATATGAGAGATTGGAATAATCATCTCAAATATGCCCTCTAGTCATATAGAATACGAGTTAAGTCTATGCTAGCCCCACACCTTAACATATTGTATATTTCCTAGACCCTATTTTTCTAGTGAACCTAGGAATACCATGCTCAAGTTCATGTAAGAATAATTAAGGGAATGTGAAAAAGTAGAGGCTAGACTCATTAACCTCATATGATTGGATGGAAAGTATGATGTATCCATTTATCATTTTAGAAGGCACTAAGAGGTCATCAAATGATGGTTTGACTAGAAAACCTAGCTCGAGGCCTGAGAATTTTATACCCGGTACTACTTTGGGATAAGGCATATGAGAATAAAGGAAACATAAAAAAATTGACAAGATTTGGCTTGGCCCCTTCCAAATTTTAAAATACATAGGTGACAAACACCTTTGAGATAAAAACCTCACCTATGAGGACATGTCATTTCTAATCAATAGGAATTTCATCAAACATTAATTTTATGCATGAACCACTTTCTGTAGAGAATTTTAGTGTGTATCACCTTCGAGAATCGAACCTTCTAAATAAACTTTCCATACTTTCTTATATTGGATTTCCTTTTTTTTGCTTCGATTTTATAGTTTTCTTTGGTATTTGTTAATAAGTCTTGCACACCCTATTGTAAGCCTTATTTTTTTGTTCCTCCCAACTATATTTTCTACACATTTCCATTCTATTTTTTTTTTTACTTGGCCGATTATTGGTATTTTTGTGGAGTTAAATTAGGATTTATAATGATTTGTTCTAACAAGTGTGTATTTTCAATATATTTGTTAAGTCATGTAATATAACTTTGTGATCTTACTTTATCATTTTGTGATTTCTATTTAAGAGCTTAATCTTTACTTTATAGTTGTCATACAAAATTAGTAACACCGAGGCACTCCAAAAGATTCACATGTTAACACTCAAATTAATGTTTCCTTTTTGTAATATGAAAGGCTAAGGGATCATGTGTGTTTCATTTATTTATTCCTATCCTATCACTTGCCTACATTGGTTCCCACCCCATGTGAAATATTTACGTGTGTACGAGAAAAACACATAAAGAAATAAAACAAAAGTTTAAATGTTTTTTATTGACTTATTCACACAAGGGTTTTTCTAGTAATCTCCATTAGGGATATGGACACACGATAGGTATTGGAGTAAGGCCAAAATCATAAAAGGTATCTATTTCATGTTATAGATACTCAACTACTAGTAGATATATACTCATCCTTCCCTTCCATCCATTCCCATTCAACAACAACAACAACAACATAATAATAATAATAATATCATGTAAACAATTATGCGTTCCATGAAAATTCCTTGTCTCAAACATAGAATTTATAAGGAAATGTAAATAAACTCATTTTCACACACTAGACTCTTTATAGTGTTTTCAATTCAATATGTGACATTGTAAAGTTTTTTTTTTTTTTTATTATTGGCAAATAGTTTTTTGAAAGGGACTATACCCTTGAGTACAAAAGATGGCCTAGGAGCCAGAATAGGAATGTGAACCAGAGAGAAAAGGATCAGAATCCAAATGTTACAATGAAGCTCGAAGTAGCCCAAAAACAACTACCCAAACGAGACAAAACAACAAAAATACTGCAAAAAAGCAGTAGAGAGACCGCAAAAAAACAACATAAAAACATACAAGAACAACAAAAGCATCTACAACTACTTTTTGGTAGCTTTGTCAATGCTGGTCTTGATATTCTTCCAGGAGTGGAACATACCCAAAGTTGTCATGTGGGTAGCATCAGTATTATCTAGCTGCTCAATGGTCCTTTTGCTTTCCTTTTCGTTACCCCAAAGTGTAGCCGGAACACCGCTGAGGTTGGAGACACTTTTGACATGTTGCTCAATGAACTCCTCAATCACCCTAAAGATGGCCATGTTGTAATCATGTCGAGTTTTGGCCTTCCCTAAATGGGAGTCTAAGGAGTTCAGCTTCTTATAGATATCATCAATCTGGCTGCTATCAATATCCCCCTCCTCCTCCTTTTTTCTCTTGCCTTTCTGTTTAGCCAAGTTCTTAACCTCATCCTTCAGCAGTTTCATATCAGCCTCTAAGGCATCCAGCCTTTTTGAAGAACTTTCCATATGCACATCCCGGGGACTGGCACTACTAATATTCAGAAGGTCATGTGCAATTTCAATTTCATGAGGCCCCTTCTCCACAGCAAGAGTCTCAAGGTTAAGCTTTCTAGAAGCCCTGGTAACCGGTATTTTTGAGGTGGAGGCGAGGTGGGTGGTGGGAGCAACAGTAGGGGGAATGGAAGGAGAAGCTTGGATCGCCAAAGGGGGGTGACTGCAGCGGTGGCGGGGGCAGATGGAGAAATAGGGTTGGCAGCAGCAGAACCCGGCAGAGGGGGAACCGAGCTAGGAGAGGATGGAAGACCAGGGTACTTAAGAAGACAACATTTATGAAGCAACAAAATAAGCCCTTGGTGTAAGGGAACCACCCGGGTATGCTTCTGAAACTCCAAAATGGAGCGTTCAAGAGAGTTCAACAAGTAATGGGGAAAACAAACCAAGCGATTCCTATGGAAGTGGTTAAGAAAGATAAGATGCTTAGCAGGAACAGTGACAAACCTACCTTCCAAGGAGATGAACCGTATCATCATGCGAGTAACCTCATCATAGGGTGGAGGAATCGAGCTAACAAGTAGGCCCGCTGTAACATAGATTAGCTTCTCAGATCCTTCCACAAATCTCCTCTCTTCAACATCTCTGTCGACCCTTTTGTTAAAGAAATGGTAGCCCTCCAAACTAAGGCCGGTCGCTTCAGCAATAAGTTCTTCATTGACCAAGATCTTCTACCCCCATAATCAACAGTCCGCTCCTTCCATTCCTTCGCAAAACACACAGAAATGCTTTGATCATGCCCCTGAACCTTCTCCATGAAGTTGGTGATGCCACCCTTGCTGAGAATGCTCCATAGCTCAATATTATCCTTCCAGTCCGGGTCCGCACTTGGCTCAATTTGGCAGGGAGGTCCCCCCATCTTCTCTGTGCTTAACTGATTGCAACAAATTCCCAAATTCTTGTGAGTGCGTTGAAACCGTCCGCTTCTTGCTATTGTAATCCGCACAAGATTGGAAATGAGAGCCGTTGCTTTTCCCATGAATGGCTGCGTGTCTGCTGATCTGAGCCTGTGGAAAATTACATGTGGGAATAGCCCGCTCCCTATCATCAATCACATTACTACTGTCTTCGGTTTCCGTGGAGCTTTGTATCTAGCTTTTAGCAGTCGCAATGCAGCCCGCATGCGTGATTTTCAAATCAATGTAACTCCACTTGGAGTTCCCCATATATTTCACACTAACATGTTTATTTGACATGATTTGCATCATCATATTCTTTAAGTCAACACGTGTGGGAGTATTATTGATGCTGATCCACACCCAAAGATCATGACTCAGCTCTAGATATTGCTTGCGTATAGAAATCTGCATGAATGTTGTTTTGGAGCTGCTTAGGGATGCTATTATTATCCCAAATAGTGAGGTTAACATTAATGCCATAATTAGCCAGTGCATCCGCCAATTTATTACCCTCCCTGTAAGTATGCATGATCCTGATGTTATTGAAAGTATGACTAATACTTATGGACTCTGAGATAAAATCCTTAATGCTCCAACTAGGAGATGAGCACTGTTTAAGAAGATTAATGATATTCAGGGAGTCCCCTTCAATAATGAGGTTCTGAATATTTTGAGTCTGGGCAATTCTTAGGCCCCATAGTGCAGATAATGCTTCGGCAAAATGATTAGTTTGAATTCCCATTTTCCCAGCATACGCAGCAATCAGATTACCTTTATGATCCCGTATCGCTCCTCCTCCTGCCACTATCCGGGGTTTCCTTAGAGGCCCCATCAACGTTCAACTTATACCAATTAAAATCAGGAGGATGCCATTTGATCGAAGATCTATCAATTCTATTCCGGGATTGCTCCGATTGTTGATAGTTCCAATCTGCCAATTGGATAAGATGTATTCTTCATTCTCTGGATATCTCTTGTTCTTGGGGGTTTAAAACTAGCAATGTTTTCTTTGATACCATTAGAAATTTTACCAATACTAAGTTTATAGTTTTGCTTCTTATTTCGAAGATAATATCATTTCTATCCTTCCATATCCTCTAGATCCTTTTAACAACACAATGCCTGAAGGGTGGGTTCCATTGAGTCCATAGCTGATTAAGATCCTTCGGCAACACCCAGAGAGCTTAAAATTTAGAGAGGGCAAAACTCCATATTCTGGTGGCATATTCATAATGTATGAACAGGTGGCTGATATCCTCAGAATCATTCTTAAAAAGATGGCACCTATTAGGAATTATAAATCCTCTTCTCATTAGGTTGCCAGTGGTAAGAATCCACGCCTTTGATAGCGATGTGCAAAGGAAATTTTTATTTTGGGAGTTAATTCAGACATCCAAATCTTGTTCCAATTGAACTCTGTTTGACTACTATGGAAGAAATTATTATATCCAGATTTGACAGAGTAATTCCCATCATTGGAATTATTCCATACCAGCTCATCCTTGGAATCCAGCTGACTTAATGGAATAAGATCTAATTGATCTTGAAGGGAGGAAGTAATTTTCTTCAGATCAATTCTCTCCACAGTAAGTTTTTTCCAATTCTTGCTGGTACCATTTCCTTCAATATAGTCCTTGATTTTAATGCCATACTTGCTTATGAGACTGTCCTTAACCACCCCAAATCTGTCCATGAGATTGCCATTAAACCAATTATCCTCCCAGAAGTTTATGTCCCTACCATCCCCCACTTTCCATTTACTGCCCTGCTTGATGAAATTTCTGCTCTTGACCAGATTATTCCAAAAAATGGAACCATAGGGGAGGTGCTCATCTTGAAGATAAGAATACACAGCTTGATGATTTAAATATTTTGCTTTGATTAAATCAATCCAGGGTTGTTTCTCAGATAGCATTCTCCAGCCCATTTTAGCAATGAGGGCCTCATTCATTTTCTCAATATCTTTTATACCCAGACCACCCATAAACTTCGGGGTGCAAACCTTATCCCAAGCCACTAAGTGAAATTTGAACTTCTCTTCCATGCCTTGCCATAATTTTTTTTTTTGAATCCTTTCAATTTTATCTCTGAAGGAAGATGGGATCTTGAAGAGCGACATGACATAGATGGGCAGATTTTGAAGAGTACTTTTGATGAGCAGGCACTTACCAGCACTAGATAAAATGGCTCCTTTCCAACCAGCCATTTTTTTTTGGAATCTCTCCAATAAATCATCCCACACCTTGTAAGAGACTTTCCTAGTGTCAAGATATCACACTAGGATATCTTATTTTGATATCAAAAATATTAGAGTGTGACATTGTAAAGTTAAAGTATTAGAGTGTAATCTTATTTTGATATCAAAAATATTTGAGTATTCTTGTCTATTTTTGTAGGTGAACCAAACATCTGAATTCGATATATTTCTCAGAAGAATTATCTAGTAGAGTCTTAATTTGTTGTTGTATCCATAAAATACCCCTACTTTCACAAGAAAAATCACGAAACCTCTTTTCCTTCACAAGGTAGTCTAGAATTTTGAACCCTTACTTTTGTTATATCTTATGTGCAATTCAATTTCTCAAGCATTTCATGCCTTAGTCAACTTTTTGTAAGGTCTATATGACTTTTTTCTCTCACACTCTTAAAAATGTGTTTATCTTATGTTACACAAAACATTTCTCATGTTGTTTTGCAATACTTGTGCGTCCATTCACCTTTATGCAAATATTTCTTGCACACAATATTACATGATCTGCTACATAATGGTTTTACCTATTACCATGTGCACCTTAATACTTCATGTTTAGTCTAGATCCACCGTGTGGTTTCCTTTGCATTTAAAACTATTGTTGCATAATATGTATATAGCCACTGACAGAGTCTTGCTAACCTCTCGGTGCTTTGTGACACTTTCACTCATCCTAATGCACATGGAACTTGGTAAACCTCCCATGCACTCTCAACATTTAGGAAATTTATTGACCAATTATTAATACCATGTTTCTCCAATTGGCATGTCCTAAAATATGGAATTCCAATCCATGCCTAAAATTCCCAAATTGGATAACACCGATTGAGGCTATGTGTATCTAATTAGCACTTGAGAAAGTATAGAGGTTGGGGATGAAGTTACATGATTCTGAACATGGTTGCACTAATTTCAACCATATGTCAAAGATTGGTATGACATCTAGCAAGTGAGATAGAATTTCACATGTTCTTTATGTACACCATGTAAGTATTTATTCCTTTTCTTAAAAACTTCATGCGATACTAATTCACCCCTTGTTCACTTTGTGTATGTAGAGGTGAGGTAAATAATTTAGGATGATTGTGCATGTAATTGAGACATAATAGGAATGTATTGTTAAATTTACAAGTTTCCCTTGCCTAGAGGGATTTTGAAAAATTTTCTTTGCAACCTTTTGAATTATACCCATTTTTATTTTCCATAAATTTGCTTTAAAATTGCCTAAGTATCATTTTTCATTGGATTTCGGATGTTGGAAGTCAACATGCGTTTGTGTGAAAACTACGCGTTGAGTTTTGAAACTTGAAACCTGTCCTAAAATAAATTTGGAATCAAAAGTCGGAACTTAGGATGCATTTTGCATGCTGCTTGCATGTCGAGGTTCAAGTTTGATTCCTGTTTACTTTTCATACTTCAGAGTCCGATGTGTAGTTTGCATGAAAACTTTACATCAACTTACGAACTCCTCCCCCAACCATTTTAGAGGTATTTTGGACTTCAAATTCCGATATGTAGTTTTCATGCAAACCAAATATTGAACTCCAAACTCGACTTGATGGTAGATCAGCAATAAATGCCAATCACCCACATGTACCAATTCCAGGGTGATTAATTTTTAATTTCCTATAAAAAGGAAAGTTTTACTTTTCATTTTCACCTCACAATTTGGTACGATGACTGACCGACACCCCTCTAAACTCCAACCTGTACTCCTTAGGTTATTTTTGAAGCATATTTCATGTTTTTCTTATCAACTTTTTGGGTAAGTCTGCAAATTGTTTTTCACATTTCTTTTGGTCTCTTTTTAGGGTTTTTCTTGTCATATTTTATCTCTCTCATGGGAACCTTTCTCATTTCTTCCTTCACGTATTTTTTAAGTTTTGAATTTGATTCTGAACTTATGGATTTTTCACTCTCATTATTTTTCTTGTTTTTGAAGCCTAGGCTTCAATTCTTCAATTTCAAAACACGAAGGAGAGAAGACTAATTTTTAGGAGGAAATACCATTTCCAGTAGCAAGGAAGGGTTTTTTAGAGGTTTGAGGTTGTTTTGCAAGGTTAAAATTCTACCATTAGAAGTCGAGAGATTGTGGGCACATCACAAGTTAGAACTCCAGGTTGAGGTTTCATTTCAAAACTTTGGAGCTGTAGAGCGGGCCTTGAATTCCACCATCAGAACTTTGGATTGGAATTACATGTTGGGTTTGTAAGTCAGATTAAAGAGATGCCTTGCAGGTGGTACTTCTTCCCTAGGCCTCGTGATTCCAATTTTATCAAGTTTCTTGAAGTTTTCATCCGGGAGAGATGTCTAACTCCTCTTCTAAGGGGAAGATAAGATGAAGTACAATTTTCAAGGGGTGAAACCCCTTCAAGCATTGCATTATATGTTTAAAACATTGGAGACATAGACCTTAGGAACATCAACCTCCCCAAATTCTAAGAGAGGTCAAATCTCCAAATAAGAAGTTATGGATGCAAGGAATTTTTGATAGAGGACTTTCCTTGGCCATTGCCTTCCCTCTGTAATGCAGTGCCCATAGTTCATGCTTACTTTTTCCTTACACTTGAAAAGGATTCTCGAACAATGAAATATAATGACAAGGCATTAGTGATTAAACTAGATAGTGATTATTTCGAGGACCTACTAAAACTACCTAATGTTGAAGAATACACCAAAAATTCCTAGAGTTTTCTCTTGAAGCTGGGTTTCGAGACCGAGACTTGTACGATGGTTTTCAAAAAGAGTGTTTTCATGTAAATGTGCAACAGGGAAATTCACAATTTCCAAGCATGAAACCGATACTCATGTAGCAAATTTTTCATGTTTTATCATTCCAAGGCACCTCGGGTCTTCGATCAGTCCAAGTGACCTCCCAATTAACATCATCTCATCCCCTAGGTGATTTAGGAAATTCCATTCATTCCCCCTAGGTTATTTTAGGAGTTCATTAAAAGTTGCAAGCTTCAGGAAGTTATGGGAAGGGCTATCATTAGCCTTCCTAGGACTAGATCAACCCCATATAGCGGAGAAGAAAAGCCAAAAATACTTGGAGGTGATTCAAAGGAGTTGGGACATCATGGAAGTGATTCAGGAAGATTCTGGAAGTACTTAGAGGAGTTGGGACAGTTTCACCAAAATTAGGGTTCATAGGCCTCAGCAGGTCCCAAGGCCAAAACAATCTGCTAAAATTTCAAAGGTGATTCCAGGAGCTCTAGATGAAGTTATGAGAAAAATAAAACATCATCAGAAATTTAATTTCAAGCCCTAAAATATGGTGAAGTTATTTTTTCACAACACTTTGTCGCATTAGGTCTGCAAGTAATTTTTCTCATGCACATGTGGAGTACCAAATAAAAAATCCTATTTTTAGGGATCAAATGGAATATTCAAGACCTTCAAACCCCACAATTAGAATTCAAAGGAAATTTATAGTCAAGATAATATATAATTTCATCAAAAAATTCCATCGGGAGCTCACGTTATCTTTGTTTCCAGTTGTCCTCTTGGAGTGAGTTCGGGAGTTAGTCAAATTTTTGGAGGACACGTGTCAGCTCTAAGATCTGGCGGGATTTTGTGTCCCTCACATCCATCAAGGTTAGGGACATCAACCATGGAAAAATGAGCCTAGTCCCCATAAGAACTCTGGATCCTCATCACGGCAGGACCGCTAGGATTCGGTTCCCTAGGTGCTTTGCGAGAGCTTAAAGCCTCAATCCTCGATCACCGCCACGTGTCATCACGGGAGAGCCATGTAATTTGATGTCCCTAATTTCCCTCATAGTTCAGGGACTTAAAACATGGAAAAATACAACCAGCCCCTAAGAAGGACTTCGGTCACCCATATGACTAGCTTCCAACCCCTCAGTGCTTTAAAGCTAATTTTTTAGCCTTCATTCCCTGCCGTTGGATCTCCGCCACGTGTCGTTGCCTTACTCACCATGGAATTTGATGTCCCTCACATCCCTCATAGGTCAAGGAAATCAAACATTGAAAAATTCACCCATCTCCCTTCTCAACTTTATTTCAAAATTTTAAATACCCACCTGCTTCCCGCTTCTAACTTCTAACATTCTCGTGCACAACCATATCTGCACACTCCCTCTGCAACCTCCTACCATCACTCTGCCATTTCCAAAGTTAAAAAAATCCATAAAATCATTAAAATCCATTTCCCATGGCGATATGCAGGTCTCAGAAGGATATTTCATCGAGCTAAGAAGAAGAAACGAAGAATAGAGAAGAAGAACAATAGAAAATCCCCATTGCCGTGAAATCAAAATTTGGAGAAATCTTGCAAACGGATGAACGGATTTATGAACCATTTTTATCTGTTTGTTCCTCTATCCAAAAACATCATAAAATACATTCAAATCTTTCATTGTTGTTCCATAAATCATTTACAACAAAGAAATCTTCTTTCCGGCTCAACGAAGAAAAAAGTTGATTTCTCGTCAAATCGATCATTGTCGGATCGAAACAAGATTTCACTGAAGCACAAGAAGAAAAAACCCATATCAAAAATATATAATTTTTTTCACAAATAGAGGAGAAAACCAAACCTACAATTTTCAAGGTCCATTAATGGTTCCGTGTCCAGAAGCATTGCCAGTCAAAAAATTAAAAGTTTAAAATCTCCTAAACTATTGAGCGGGTAGGTCTAAAATTTTAGAGGGGCGATATTGGGAAAAACCCATATTGGAAAAATTCATTCCATGTCAATCGACCTCTAGAATCCCACTTTATAAAAATAACAAGTCTTTTGTATAGGGGACTGCTATTTTGGGAAAGTCATCATTGAAGAAATTTCAAAGGAGAAAGACGTTGAAGATGCGCTGCAAATGAGAATTAATCGAACGGGCATTTTGACGCTTAATAAAAATAGTAAGTGGTCCCACGAACACCTAATAAAATATTAAGTCAACCCAAGAAGTAGCTGAGGAAAAGGTAGTGTGCATATGATTGAATGAAGAATTTCACCACATCAAGATGGTCAAGAAGAAGCAAGAATCACCTCTTACTATAAATAGTAAGTCTCCCATGTGGGTACTCACTATTAATGGTAATTCATACTCAAGGGGCAGTTTTGGAACAATGGGACATAGAGGGATGATCATTCAGGTCAACACCATCATTCGGGATCATCCATGGGCATTGCTCATAGGGAATTTGATACTCATCTCAGATAATTAAATAGTGCCTCCCAATAATCACTTCATGGCTCGAGTTGCAAGAGTATCTTGTGCAAGTTGGAAGTTTCTTGTCATTGATAAAACCATTTAGCAGTGTTTTTAAACACTCATTTCAAAGAATTTATGATCCAATTGGAAGGACTTTCACATAAGTTTGAAGATTGAGAGTTTCATCGCATTGAGCTTTCCATTAACAAGGATCAATGGACTTCATTGGGAATGACATATCCTCTTCTTCTTCTCTCGCTATTTCTCTCTCCTCTTCCCCCAACTTTATCTCTCTTCTCAATGTTCTAATTTTTCATTGGGGTTGCACTTTTCATATGTATTAATGTTCCTAATGTAATAATTCACCTTTATGTTATAAAAAGGGACTTAAAAGTTTCTTAGGAAGTTGAAAAGTTTTAAGTTGTGTGAGGACATATGAAAAGGCATTGGGGGGTAGATGAAGAGTCATATCTCATTCTATAAATTGTAAATCCATTCCCATTTCAAAGGGTTGGTGATTGATTTTGTAAGCTCAAGAGTATATTGTACTTTGAGAGAATAAAGGAGATAACCATTTTCTTCCACTTCCCCCTCACTAGTTTTCCTCCTTTCCCACACTATGTACAACTTTTGTTTAAGAAATCAATACAAGGAGTTTCTAGCTTTCTTTGACTAAGGGGTTTCTTGATACTTTTTGATCAATAAATTCTATTTGGTCTTGTTGCTATTTGCAGAGTTGTTTCTTCTCATAAATGCATGTGTTGAAATTTCTAACTAGTGTGTACAGGAATATGATTTTCTACCTACAACATTAGTTCTCCTACCTCATTTCTCACTCCCATTTCCCTCTTTATAGAAAAAGTCTTCCCTAGCAAGATATTGCTAGCTTTTCCACAGGGTCAGTGGAGTTCCCTGTTAGATCCCCGGTCATAAGGCCACCCAGAGAAAACTCACTTTCACTCACGCATGCATATATGACAGCTGCACCGAGTTAAGTAGAGGGACTTAGACTCCCAGTGTTGGCAAGAAATCCACCAATTTATCCCCAAAAAAATTTCTCGCCAACATTTTTGGCACCCACCGTGGAGCATATTTAGCAGCATCTGCACCCAAAATATGACCACAAGGTCTAATTTTTTAAAAAAATAAAATATTGAAAAAACATAAAAAAAAGAGTTCATGAAAATCCATTGTTGAAAGATACACTATCAATTCTTGCACGTGACCTTTCATATTCCACAGTGTCTTTTCATATTCCCACTTCAAGAATTTCCAAAAGCTGGCTGAAGGAAGATACACTAGGTTGAATAGGTCAAGAGGTGGTGTTGATTCCAATTTCGAGGCTTTGCAAAATTAGCAAGAATGAATTAGAGATAATCCATACTTCTTCTCTCAAGCCTCCTCTCCATTTGGATTTTCAAGAAGTTCACTTGGAAATCTAGTCGAAACTCCTGTTGATAATCCCCCTTCAAATTCTCCTATTTTTCAACCATCATTGAGCATTGAATTCTGGAAGAAGAAAAATTTGAAGAAGAATTTGTAGAAGCAAGAGCTGAAGTAGAATCAGAAAGACCTCAACCCATTGTCCTGTGGGGAGGAAATACAATCCCGCTTTCTCTTGAACCCCCTCTTCATGATATACCAACAAATTCCCACAAGAAATTTCCAAAGGTCAAAGGCGATGGCACACATATTCATGAAGAACACATCACTACTTTCACGATGTCATGCGAGAATCCTTGGTGTTGAACACAAAGATGTTGCCATAAGACTATTCATGGAGTCCCTCCAAGAAAAAGAAAAAATGATTCTACCTCCTGCTTGCCCGATCCATCACTTGTTGGAATGACATCAAAATCAAGTTCGAAGGAAGATTCAAATTTACTGAGGATTGTCAGGACCTCTTGGTGCAGTTGGCTCAAATGAAGAAATAAGAAAGTGAAACTATGAGAAAATTGAAGTTGATGATGATGATGATCTCATCCTATCAGGGAAGATAAAGAATCCATCAAAGGGCAAGGCCCAACATCCTAGAGACGAGAGAACTAATCCATTGCTATAAAAATTGGAAAATGAGATGGTATCTTTGAAGAGGGAATTCTTTGAATGAGTATCTTCTCAAAGAAACAACACAAATCAAATTGCAGGAACACCTCGAAGGCTTTCCTTAGAAGCCCCACCCTTGAATGCAAATTATAGGATTTAGGAAAGTGAAGTAGAGCTTGAACAAGAAAGTGAAGGTGATGATCTCTTAGAAGTTGATGATCTTGATAATGATACACAAATCAGATTCTGTGAATATTCTGGAGGTGATGAAGAAGATGCACCCAATTTCTCATGTGTGGTATTCACTCATTCTCAGTCTGAGAAAGGAGAACCTTCCTCCATTGATGCTAAGAAAAAGAAGACTGAAGATCCTCTTATGGAAACTCTACAAAACAAAATAATCAGTTAAGGATCTCCACTCCCACCCTCCATGGAGTCTACATTGTTGAATCCTGATCCTATAATAAATAAGAAGTCTCCAGAAATTTGAAGTAAGTCTTTCGATGCCTCTTCTAATTCTAAATTTAAATATGAACCTATAAAATCTAGTGCTTTGAAATATCTTAGTGTACCTTTTAATATCCCCTATGTTTCTAAAAAATCTACTCCTGTTTCCAAACCTATCCCGACTCCAAAATCAGTCCCTTCATTCCCCTTGTCCACATCTACTCCCTTTGACTTTGTAGAATATGAGAACAAAGCCAAGGTGGAGATTACTGAAGCTGAATATCTGCGGACTCACCACAAAAAATTTGAGAGGTTTATTCAATACATCAGGAGTGATAGTTTAACATGCAATGATGTAGCTCCTAGTTCTAAAGGAATAATACCAAACCCACCTACACCTCCCTCACAGAACATGTTTTCTTTGAGTGCATCAAAGACTGATAAGATTGAATCTTTCTATGTCTCCTTTCTTGTTGGAAATTATGTATTGAAAAATTGCATAATTGATTTACGGTGCCTCAATGACGTGTAATGATTATAAAGGTTGCCAAGGCTCTCAAAATCACCATGAATCCACCCGATGGATCTTGTTACTCTTTAGAGTCAAAATAATTCCAACTTGTAGGAAAGGTCAAAGATGTACAAGTGGCTCTCACCAAATTTCTAGACAAGAAAGTTTCAACGATGATTTAGGCGACAAACATTTCGGATTCATTTGGAATGTTACTAAGAAGGGATTTTTGTTAGCAGTTGAGGGTAAAATTCAGATGAATTGGTCTTCTACAACCATACCAGTGAAGGGAGACATGGAGAAATTACTTCTAGAGAAGAAGATGAGGTACACAGTGTAAAATTCCGAAGTCTAGAAACCAACATCTTGTATCAAGATAGCAGCGGATGAATTAATTTGTGAAAAATGAGGAGGAAGAGGATATTCCCATCTTGATAGGGCCAGAAATGCCTTATCCGGAGAGGCATGGACCTTGAAGAATTATTGAGGAGATTTGAGTTACAAGAGGGCAGCTCTAAATTTCTAGACGATGCAAACCATGAAGAAGAGGAAATGGTTCTTGGTGATTTTCAAATAGAAAAATCAGCTTATGTGCTTATCGTGATGAAGAGATATTCTCATTCCCATTTGAAGATGAGGAATCCCTTAATCATGTCACCCTAGAAGATACCAAGACATTCTACTGATGAGCCCTCGAATAGTGGGAAAGAAATATTTGTATAAGAATTGCTAAGAACCGTAGTTTAAAAAAATGACCACGAGCTTAGTCTCAAACTCCTGATGCAAGCCATGAATTTGTAAGACAAGCATGAATCTGATTTGAAAGCCTTAACCAGTGTGAAGATCAGCCATGTTGAAATAAAGCAACAGGAAAAATATGATTCCCCTCCTAAGCCAATGGTTGATGGATGCAATGATGAAATCGAGGTGTTTTCTTTCCCATTTGAAGAGGAAGAATATTTCCATGATGAAGAAATTGAAGAAAAGATTTTTGAGGCCTTTGAAGCTGAAGCTCCTCTGGAAAAAGGAGTGATAGAATGCAGAAATTCCCAAGATGATGAAGTAATCCCTCCGGATAGTTTCCTTGAGCTGTAAAATAAAGATCCTTTGAAGGCATAAAAAGATGAGCTATAGGAAGTGACAAATGAGATATTTGTGTAAGAACTATTGGATGCAGTGGAAGTTACGGAAGAACCGAGATGATTCTTGATCTCTTAACTCATGCCATTGCCATACAAGAAAAGTATGAGGTTACTTCCAGCCCTCCCATCAATACTCAAACACCTCATAGTGGAGTAGAGATATAGGTTGAATATAAGGTTTCTCATGGAAAAGATATCAGTGATTATAAACTCGGGAAAGAAAGTAATTCAGAATATTCAAGAAATTTGAACGAAAAAATCAGCTTCGGAGTAGCGATGAGATGCTCAATGAAGAATCAACTATGTGGATAAATACGAAAGGAAACTGGCACTATGAAACCGATTTCAAAGAACATGAAGGCAATGGAATTTCTAAGAGAAGGCATGAGCATCAAGAAGCTCATGTAGGCTCACTCCTACAAAGTGTACATACAAATGTGAAAGCATTTGGATTTCATAAATAGTTGAGGAGAGGAGGCTACTATTTAGAACAGATCAACGGCTTCCCAGAACATCATCATTTGGTCTTACCTCTTGAGGGTAATTATACGCACCTGAAATTGCATGTGCTACATTGTCAGAAAACGGTTACAAATATACAGAATGACGATTCATGTCCTTTCAGAAGGTGTTCAAGCTCCAAAACCCATTTGCAGTGTATATTTGTAGCCTAGACATCCTTACTTAGCCTTCCCACACTTTTTTCAGCTTCTGCTTCATTCTGTGCATGTTTTGGCCTTGGTGCAAGGTCCGCCACCCTACCTAGTTGACGGTTCGAAACCACCGCCCTACCTAGGCGGTGGTTCAGAAATCACCACCTAGGCGGGGTGGCAGTCCTACCCACTTTTTCTAGATTCTGTCATGCGTGTTTTTAACATGTGATGCTTCACTTAACTTCACTTTTAGGATGCATCCGTGAGCCAAATTTTCTAAAAATAGTTTTGATTGCTTGGTTCTCCTTCCCTCTTCTATTTTTAAATAGATTTAGTTAGTTAAAACGCCTCTTCTTACCTTGTGCATGAAGGCACATCCCAACCCCAATTCTTATATATTCCATGCTTGTATTCAAGCAAAAGTCCTAAGAATTTTTGTATCTTGCATTGTATTGCTGCCACAATCTTGCTAGGAATTGCATAGCCAAGCTCAGATATCTTGTGTTATCTCTCTTCTACTTGCATTGCATCTAGACTACCTTCAAGTTGTCATTGCTCAAGCGCCTCCTCTTGATGCTATCCTTGCATTCCCAATTCCTTGGACTCATATGAACACAAAAAGAAAGAAAGGAACAAACTGAGGGGACATATACATATACAACCAGATTTGCCAAAGCTCTTGCTTTATTTGTCAAATTGTCAATTTCAAATCATTAGTTTCAATTACATATAAAATAGAGTAGTAAAATTTTTCAAGGCAATTACAAGTAGATCAAATCATTAGAAAGCTTGCTCTTTGACATTACCAGGGAAGTTGTGGGGAGCAATAGATCTTCTAAGGTTATGATTTGTTCTTCATCTCTGAGATAGGGTTTGAAGGGTTTTTGATTAACTTAGGTTATCCATTTCAGATTTCAATTCACATATTCGCATAAGTAATTATCTATGATTACTTGTATTTAGTTTGTTTATTAGATTAGACGTATTGTTTAAAAAACCTAGAAAATATCAAAAACATTTATTTTCACTAGATTAGTTTGCTTTCATTGTTTTGTTCGATATATTATGAAAATACCAAAAACATAGATTAGATTTCCTTTGATAGTTAGCTTGTGTTACAAAAATTATTTCAGCTCAATCTACATGACCATCAACGGTCCACAATAAGAAAAGACATACGGTTGTGATCCTTTAGTCCCACAACCCAACGGGCGAATTGATAACTAACATTGATACAAGTTTACATTTGACAATATTACGCACACTGCTAGGTTCTCGACAAAATAGAACAAGCTGAACATCCTAAACATCATCTCACGATGAAGCCTACGATTATTGGAATGCTCTAGAAATAGGGTTTGATTACGCATATTACCATACAAGTACCATAACCTCCATGAGTATTTGGTTTTGATTCTCAGGTCCCATAACCCAATGGGCCTGTTAACCAATTAGATATTGACACTAGTTTACATACATTGGTATTTAGATCCTCACCACTTCCACCTGACATCATTACACAATTCTCCATATTGAACATAGCATTCGATCAGGCTAAGAATTTCTGGACTAGACCAAAAAATCACCCATAGTCCTTATGGCTCCACTACGCCTCTCATTCTCACTTCCATGACCTTGTCTGGAAAGCCATACGAGGTGCCCGCAGGTCACTTTCCATGTGTTCGAAACCAATACATAGAATCTCGCAGAGCTTGACATTATTTGGAGCCTCCAAGAAGCTATTATATCAGATCAATCCATCAAACCACTTCAGGTTAGGAGAGCATTATTTTCCTTAGACTCACAAATTCGATATTATGTGTTGAAGATATAAGATTGCCCAATTAGCTTGTTCATCACCACCACACTCACATCCATTTCCATTCTACACCGGTTGTCTCGGCATGACCTCGGGAAGTCGGGTGTGAAGAAGGTCATGTGTTGATTTTCTTTCGTACAAATTGGTGAACTCGACGTGAAGAGCTAGTCTCTAAATGTTTCCACTTTCTTCATCCATTTTCCATTTTCCCTTTATTAGGTGGGTATCTTTTTATACCCCAGAATGTGTTGGGATTTGATGAATATGGTGTACCCCTTCTAGGTTATGATATATACAATTATCAAATAGGTGGACAACAACAATCACCTTCACTCTCAACATGGGAAGATAATTGTTCAAATGCTCAAAATCCTCTTCTTTAGGGAATCAATGTTGGTTCCTCTATACGTATCGAGGATCTTGACCAAATCACATAGACATATCCTCATGAACAATCAAGTTCTAATAACATGAATTTCATTGGGGAAGCAAGTTCATCTCCTCGGGTATTGTTTCGACAACCCATTAACATGCAATCAAACCAACTCCCACATCTAGATGAGGAGTACTTATCATGATATGTTAGGAGTGAACAATGATTCCAAAATATATACCATTATTTTGATAGGTTACAAGGACATGGTGACGTCCTGCTTCAAAACAATAACACTACCCCTCTAACAAATGAAAACATTTCCAATGAGGGGTGATAACATAGTGAAAAATTCATAGTAGGATACCACACTCCTCAACAACCTCCAAGAGTTCAAAAAAAAACACCTAAAAAAACACCACCCCATCAAAGGGGACATCATCTCGGTGTTAGTAGATAAATTCAAAGAGTTAGAGCTTTCCCAAAATGCTCAAAGTTCATATGTAGGGAAATCAAGAACTTCTCATTATCTACAGAATTATGGACAAATACATACTGCGTAGGATCCTCTAGTTTATATGGACGCTCCAAGCCTTGGGTATTTTCTAATTGGGATGGGTACCTTGGGTATGCCCCCTCACGCCACATATGGATATCTATAATAGGCACTAGCCGGAAGTGCATTCTCAAACTCCTTACTAGCCACAAATGCAACATTCCCTTCGTGCCTTCAGCTCCATACCAAGGAAATCAACCCCCTATGTACACATGTACTCTAAATCACCACAAGGGGATATGTACACTTATCTAGGTCCTTACAGTCATCCATAGGTGATGCCATACACCCCAAATTTTTTTTACGCTATGCCATTTTAGTAAGCGATCAACCTCCATCTCCCCAATAAGGATCTTACATGGTTGAAACATATGCAATTGGGACCTACTCTGAATATCGAAAGGATCCTCTAGACTTCTCCATCTGTACAGTCATGCTCCCAAGACCCTTTCCCAATATTTTGAAGTTCAAAGGGTAGGCAAATCATATTGCTCATATAAAAGCTTACGCAATGGCCATTCAAGATCTGCTCCCATGGGATGCAGTTATTGAGAAGATTTTCCCTAAGATGTTAGAAGGCATTTATTGAGTCGGTATTATAGGATACGGAAGATTCAATACACTCCTTCAAATAACTTGTGTCGAGTTTATTAAGGCTTTTAATATGATTTTTTTTAAGAATAGGAATTAGAGAATTACTTCATATCAAGCAAGAGCACAACGAGTCTCTAACCCACTTCATTCAAAGGAGGTGGCAGGTTATTTACTCCTCTGCAAGTGCTCCAGATATCGATCAAATTGAGCTTTACAATTTCTTCCTCCACTCCCTCAATAGGGAAATAAAGGAAGAAGTTCAAAAGTTCTCGCTAAGGAGCTATGAAGAGGTGCTAGAGGGTGCTCTCCGAATTAACCAAGAATCCATTGACAAAGTGGTCGTAAGAATCATGGAGAAAATGGAAAGTTAGTCACTCCTAACCAAAATAACCCTGGTTACTCCAACAACACAAGTAATAATCAAGGACCAAAAATCCTTAATAAGAATCATGGGGTTACGAATGATGGTGTTACTGACCAACCCAAGAAACCCAATGTTGTTAGTTCTCCCAATACAAATACTACAAACAACAACAATAACAATGACAATATAGTCAAAGAAATAATAAATTCTTTCCCTTAGTAAACACTTTGGATTTTAATCATCCTCAACGACAACAACAAAAACAACAACAACAACCTCAACAACTAAGACAAACGTAGACCCAAGGCCCCAATCAATACCTAGGTGGGTATTCAAACCAATTCCAAAACCAAGGGCAAGGGTTCCCAAATTTTAACTATAACAATTAGCAATCGAACAATAATCATAATTTTAGACCACAACAAGGTGTAAATCAAAGGCCTCGATATTATGATCCCGATTTATATTGTGGTTTCCATAGGGTTCGCGAGAATGACACAAGAACATGCCATGATTGCAACAAGTTCCTACAACATTTGCTAGAAGATCAAAGACAATTATTTGTCGACATGTTTTTGCAAAACAGCCACACCAACTCAGAACACTTACATGGGATTGGTATCCCCACAGAACACACCACTTGAGATCTTTAATGATCCTCTCCCCATGCACCCAAAATATGGTAGAATAGATCAAAATTGTTTAAACAAATGTATTGTAATAGGTACCAATGATCACGAAGCCTCAAATTCATCAAACCCATAAGTGGCACCTCCTTTGGATGGCAAACAAAAAACAATTGTGGGATTGGTGGATTTGGACACTGAACTCAGATTAACACTTGCTTTATTAGAACCAAAGATTATTCTTTGTAGCCAATCCTAATCTACCTAACTATATCAGATGACATTCGTGATATGCTAGGAAATCCAGTAGGATCTTATGACTTAATCAGTGATTTAACTAGAACCTTCTTTCACATTTTCTTTTAGATCTATTAAAGAATTCTTCTACTCACACTGAGCCGCTTTGCTAGAAGCACTAGGTCTTGGCCATTTGATTAATTTCACCCCTCCTCCAGAAGCATAGGTAAACCATGTAGAATTTTATGTCTATCATTTAGGGTAACCTAGAAGAGATGTTGGATTTTTGTTCGACATTAGCAAGATGCCCACAGACGCTGAAATAGCTCGTAGAGGTGATCCAATTTTTTTACAAGTTTGGATTTACAACAACTATGTAAAGCGTGTGATGATTGATGATGGGGAAACAATTAACATAGTCCCCTTCTCTTTCTTCAAAAGTTAGGTTATGGAGAGACCAATTGCTCCTCAACATGAAACACGCTGAGAGGCTATGACAACCTCAAGGAAACATCAATCAAAACTATAGTGTTTCTAGTCACCCTTGGGCCTAAGACGGTACTAACCAATTTTTATATTATAGACCGGGAAACCAAATATAATATGATCCTTGGCCATCCTTGGATTCATCGCATGAAGGCAATTCCATCCACTTTGTTTTAGGAAGTCAGGTTCCTACATTTAGGGAAGGTATTTTTGGTGTAGGGTGATCCAAAACCCTTTGACATACATTTGGATAACTTAAAGAAGATGCCAGGGGTTCACTCTAAATTTGAGCTTCCTACAAATAAATTAAACAAACCTATAAGCTCAATGCCAGAAGAAAAGTTGGTTCCTACAACATAATTAGAAGTCACAATCATGATCAAAGGAATTCCACCAATCAAGGATGAAACTGTCATTATAAAGATAGTGTCGCTAGGAACCACAAAAATATTGTCGAGCTATTGGAGAAGGATTTACCTATTCTCCTTCCATTTGATTCTATGGGTATGGGACATACCTTGGGACTCAGTTCTCTTCCAACATATGAGGTTTGTATGGTTGAAGTAACCGAGGTAAAGGAAGAAGATACAAAGGATGATCCAACATCCATTTTCCAAGTAACCGTTGGAATCTCCATTTTGATGAGGCCAAGTGTAGACACTTGTAGTTTGATTAATGCATTATTATTCGTAATATTGTACTAATTATTCTTCCCCTTGCAAATTTACGACACTTCGTAAGTGATCCGAAAATAATCGATTATTACTACCTGATCTCGGACCCTTATAGGCTTTAATTATTTGCCGATGATTTTCTCCTTTTAAGTAATCAATTTAAAATAATGCAAGACAATAAGAAAATTGCACACAGATTGATTACAGAGTTCAGAAATTGCCTACGTCTCCGGGTTCGTGGTCGAACTGTTCCACTAGTCAAAACTTGTAAGTTACAATAGTACTTTCACAAGAAAACCTAATGGAATTTTACTTGCCTATCAGTACACCAGTTCTTCGGACGACAAGGGTGAAAAATAGCACCTGACTTCCACCTTCCTGGCGTACAATCTCCTTCGGCTGTGATCGGCCTTCCCGACACAAACAATGCGAAGCTAGCACTCCGGTCGACAATCCAGGATTTGCAAGTACTTGGTGTGGCGCTATGGGCCGACTAGGTAGTTTAAATAACTCCTAGCCACAAATATTTAATTTATTATTGCCTAACAAATAATAGGTCAATAATAATCAAAATAATAATGCCTAAAATAATTTAGGTCTTCACACAACAACAATTTCTCATTCTCCTCTTGGCTCGGACTTCGCCTCCAGTGCTCTAGGAATGAGCTTCTCTCAAGTTTGTGTGTCCATTACAATGAACTAGGTACCCTATTTATACATTTTTAGGGCCCTACAAATATGCATTGCATATTATCCTTAGGCTATTTTAGCCTCACCCGTACATAGAAAAATGGGATTAAATCCCTATGTGGGCGGATTTCATGTTTTAATAATAGGATAAATATCCCATGTGGAGCACCTAGCATTTTAAATAGGATAAAAATCCCCATTGAGCGGCTAAGGGTGAAGAGGGTGGTTTTTATATGCTAAAGTGGGTATTCATCCCACATTTGACGGCCTTTATATTTGGGTAAGGTTTTATTAAACCTTACCTACTCCATTCTTCACGTGGGACAGTCCACGCATATAAGGTGGTCAAAGACCACGTTGGAGCATAACCGCCCCCCTACCACCACGTGGATTTGGTACCACGCATGCCATTAAACCTGCTCCCCACCACCGCTTCACTCCTCCTCCATGTGGAAATTTGGCGGTTAGTGGAGTTTAATACTAATGTTTTAAACATTAATATATATATATATTAGTGGAGTTTAATACTAATGTTTTAAACATTAATATTATATATATATATATATGTGGCATTTGGAAAGTGGCCTTACCATAATTATAATTTCAACCCATACAATGTGGCCTAGAAATAAATTAACTCGGTAATTAGCATATATTCCACTTGTCATCTCCCGATAGCAAAATCAAGCAAATTCGATGAGTGGTGGCAAGCCACGTGTCACAGTGCGATTCGGTCCAATATTGACCAGTTGACCAGAGTTGACTTTCCCGCTATCTAAACTTTGACCAAACATATCTAGAGCTCTCGATGTCCGTTTGTCGCGTTCTTACAGTCATTGGAAAGCTCTCGAGATGATATTCTGCACTGAAACCATTTAGGGATGTTTAGGGAACTTTCAAAATGATCCCCTGATCAGTAAGTTATATCTATCTAACTTCCCTCTTACGACACTTTGTTGGTCGTATTCCCTATTATAAACTAATTAAATAGGTTAGAGTAACATCTTCTTGGCTAATATTCCCTTATTTACCACCTTTATTAGATCTCTGGAGTATTAATCCACTTCGTTGGATTGATTAAGCCTTTTAGAATCCCTTCAGAAACCTAATTTCTCTCTCAGTAAGATTAATTACCCTCTAAACATGGTTAGCTAGTCTTAACCATGGTCAAGCTCTTCTAAACACAGTCAAACCTCACTTTGACTTGCTAAAAGTGATTTTGGACTTTTGCATTTGTCCCACATGTGGCCAAATCTCCCATTTTACCAAATGGAAAACTATAAATAGGGCTAGACCCCCTCCCTCATTTTCTAAGAATTCTCTCTTCTTCCTAGCATAGATTATAGTATTTTGTTTAGGATTTAGATTTTATTTCATTTTCTTCCATTGAGCTAGTAGCATTTGCTTTTGTATTTTATAGCACAAGTATGGAGTAAAAGGGAAGAACCATTGGCCTTGAAGCCATTAATGGGGAGATCTCTTTCTCTTAAACACATAATTGAATGCTTAGATCCTCTTAGGTTCATTATTTCAAGATTTCAAAGAATAGAGGTTAGTTTCATTTTCTTAGTTTGCTTTTTTACTTCAAATTAATGTATGCAAAGAAGAAAACCTTGCTCATTTCTTATCAGATGGTCCATTGATCATCTTGCTAAAAGCCTCTGGGGTTTCTTTAGATATTCTTACCCCAAATCCATTACTTTTGTAACTTTTCATTGAACACATTTGGCATGCCCGGTGGGACACTTATGTCCATCCTCCATTAATGGAGGTCTTTTGAGTTCTTAAAAGTTCATTTTCAAGTTTTTGGGTCAAATCACTTGTTATTTCCTCATTTCTGTTTCTAACACTAGATAAATGACCTTAATTTACATATATTTTATGGGTATGATATAGAAATAGGACACCTTTACTAACAACTAACCTGTTTGCTCTTGAAAATTTGAAAATCCATGAGTTTTGCAAGTTTTTCACAGGGTGTATGTAGGTGTTAACAAGGGGCACGTACACGTTGAAACCCCAGCGTCCCCATTAGAAAAGGTGCATACCTATTTGGTAGTCCTCACCATTTACAATTTTTTCCCTCTGGGGACACTCATGTGTCTCCATCGGCTAGGCCACGTATCCACCTCTCTGGCTGCGTATGCGTAAATATCTCGATTGTGTGAAAATTTGAAAATTGTCTGTTTTATGCTTGGGTGCATACACGTTAAAACCTAAGCATCCACATTAATATGTAACCATCCTGTTTGGTTAAGCATTTGTGTTTTAATATACTGGATTTAACTAATTTTTTCGCGGCAGTGTATCCATTGAGTTAGGCGCGTACCCGTCGGTTGGGGAGCGCTGGTGTCGGTTTGGGAGCGCAGGTGTCTGTGTAAAGATTGAAATTTTTTCTATAATCTGCAAAAACCTTTTTTTTTTCTGATCTTTGCTACAGATTTCTAGGACTAACAAGTTAAAAATAGAGTTTTTCTTTGGTCTTTCGGTTTGCATAGTTAAGTGTTTTCGGTTCTTAGCTTAAAACTAAGTTTGTAAAAGTGCGTATGCTCTCTCCTCATGCCTTAAAAAGTGATCTTGGAGATCAGAAACACTTATACAAAGGCTTGTATCGAACGCTCAAAACAATTATTTTATAAAGGATAAAGTAAACTTTCATGTGATTTCAGTAGGATTTTTCACATTGCGTATGCTCTTCCTTCATGCCTTTTTGGCGATCTTAGGAATCAAAAGCAAAAGTGTAAAGTTCTCTTTCTTGACATCAATCCATGAAATGAAAAATTACTAAAACTTTTTTCTATAGGACCTAACACTTGTAGAAGAAATATGTCCAAAAACACAAAACTTCTAATACACGTGTTCTTATAGGTTACCAAATGGTGTGCTACTTAAAACCACATTAAGATAAGCAAGATAAAAAACACACCATATTCAGAAAATTGTATTGCATGTTTTAGAAAAGGGTATGTCCCTATCTGCTCAACTGGAACATAACTCCTTTGGCATAATGCCTTAAGCTATAACAATGGGGGTGGTACTAGGAACCCTAAGTTAGTCCACCACTGTGTAACCTCGTGCATGAAACAGTAAGCACTTCGCTTACCCAATTGACTAGTACACCTTGTGAGTTAGAGTTACATGTTGTTCGTATCGTGACCCTAGTAAGAGTACATGATGGATGCATTTATTACCTACTATACTTGAAGTGGGCAAAGCCGAGATACTCGTAAGATAGTCAAGGGGACTATTTAGGTAAATTGCGCCCGCTCTTAGATAGCTTTGTAACACCTAGTTGAGAGAACTTATTAAGGAGGCCATTCTGTCTTGGAGCCCACTTTACTAGTCCATTGTTGTGTCAAGCCATCATGAAGTGAAAACTCATTTGGGATCTGAATCTTGTTCTTGCAAACAAAGAAAAGGAACCTTGTTAGTTTGATCTAAGTGTCTTTCACCATGAAACTAAACTATGTCCCACTTTCACTTAGTTTTATTCTTGTCTTTAGATGAGGTGAAACTCTGCCCAAGTGGCACTTGGTTTGTTTTCATCTTTTGATCTATACCCTTGCATTCTCACTGCCCATTTTTTTGGGGTGAGAAAGGTGCATACCTTGTGCGTTTTTATCAGAGATAGTGCTCGCCACTTTTTTGTCTGTTTACGCCCATCCATGTTTGCGGCTAGGTTGTTAAATGTCTAAAGTGTGCACAGGTATGTTTTTGTATCTTTGATAAATGTCCTTCCATCTTGATTTCAAAATCATCTTCACATTGTGAGTCCGGTTCATCTTTCATCTCTTCTTGAGTTGATAGTTTTGTTTGCATCCTAGATGCACAATCTTGGTACTTACATCGTATTCTCATTTTTATGAGAAAATGGTATAAGTCCCTTTATTACGTGGTTACGCTGCTCACATGATTAAAAACTCCTTGTTATACTTATCACTTGGTTTCAATTTTGACGTCATCTAAGTCTTCTTGAAAAGTGTCGATAACGCCTTATATGTATCGTAATAAGGTTGTCATGGTACTAACACCTTGCTTGCTTTCGGTTAATGTATCACGATGACGTTGTTACGCTATATCTATTCGTGACTTCCATTTTTTAGAAGGTTTGGATTTCATTGACATTAAAACTAGTTTTAAGTATACCTTACCAAGAGAGCTGCGTCATTCAACACGACGTCGAGGATTTAGGCCTTGTTAGAATTATAACTCGACCTACATATTGAAATGGTATTATCACTATCTATTTTAGGGCATAAGATTGGTAACGACAAATTGGATGATCATTAAATTTAAGTGTGCATATGAGTGTTCCTTGATAAAAATGACTACATAACACTTTGCATCTAAGATACATTGTTGTATAGTTCAAACACCACCTTAAGTGGCTTGCGAAACCATACGGTTAGGGGTCATGCTAGCTACATATAAACGTTTGCTAGTAATTCCTAAAATAAAAAAAAATGGAAAATAAATCAAATGAGCATGATATATGAGAAAACCCTTTTGAAACCTTCCCATTTAGTGGCAATGATTTAGCACCTCTCTTTTCTCAACTCAAAGATACGGAGATATTAATTGATCATAGTGGAGAAGAGTTAGAATCTTCGGAGAACAACAGAGGTTAGAACTTAATAGATTTGATGAAATCCTATATTATAATAAAGATCAATTACTCGCAAGAGTTTTAGCATTATGAGCTAAACTTCTGCAAGAGCGTAAAGAAGAAACAAAGGTCATTAACCCTAATATAGGAGAATGAAGATTCATCTTGGACACAAATAACCCTTTTGATGTTGGATACACTTCCACTTCTGGGCAACATAAGGCTACTTTTGAAGGAGAACCATCACAAAAACCTCACTATAAAGCTTCACATAAAGTGAAAATTGAGCATAAAGCTTCCCCTCCTCCAAAATTTGATGAAGAAGAGGACCCCCTGGTTGAGGAGGAGATCCTCCAAAAATAGATCTTGAAGTTGAGCCAGAAACTAACAAACCTAGGCTCTTTAAGAATAAACATATACAAAGACAAAGACAAAAGCAAACTTAGCAAGTTTCAATTTGATCCACACACAGACTATACCTTTAAGGTGACTCAAGTACAAATACCAATTTCACTGCTAAAGAGCAACTCATTTGAAAGATTTACAATCAATGAAATGAAGATAGGAAATGTAGGCCAAAGTAGGAAATATTCATATGAAGAACTACGCCCTTACCCCTTTGATAAGGACATGTTACAATTTTTTTCCCAAAACACTTTACCATTCCCAAGTTTGATAAGTATAAGTGCAAAAGTGATCCTCGTGATCATATAAAAGACTTTTACATGGCTTGCCAAGAGGTCGCATATAGCGATAATTTCTTAATATGACTTTTTCCTCGCATCCTAGGAGCCGTGGGATTGGAATGGTTCTATAGCATACCCAAGGGCTCCATTACAATGTGGCCCGCATTAGCAGAGAAATTTGTAAGGCATTACTCCTATAATATGGAGAGTGACATCATAATGAATGATTTATGCAATACAAAACAAAAACCCAATGAGACATTTGCAAGATTTTTACAATGATGGCGTGGGTTAGCAATATCATTTTCCTTGTGCATTACCAGAAAAATAGTTAGTGAGCATATTTGTTCCTAACTTAAACCCTGAAATATCCTTTCACTTACAAATGCATTGTGGCTCAAACTTCAAAGAAGTTATAGAGAAAGGCAGTCAAATTGAGAAAGCCCTCATCACTAAGGGAACACTTAAGTCCTGTCGTTAAAAAAATGAAGCCAAATCCACAGAAAAACCTAAATTCTTCAATAAAAATAAGCATGTTGTTGGTGATGGCATTATAGACTCCAAGAGAGTCCAAGCTGTACATACATGCCCACTTTTAAAGCTTTCACAAGGACCTCATCCCAAAGCACCTACAAAACAAATATTTACATCCTTAATGGAGTCCTTATCTACCATCCTAAAATAATTGGATGATGCAAAAATGGTGGAATATCCAACTACAATGGTACCATACCCAGAGGATGCTCTAAAACCGGTTTGGTTCAAAGATCATGAATATTGTGACTTCCACTGTGTTAAAGGACACAAGACGGATAGGTGTTTGAGACTACACCATTATATACAAGACCTCATCAAGGAAGGAAAGATCACTATGGATTCTCCCCCTGAGTCCGGGAAAGGTCCAAATGAAAAAATGGGTATTTACAAGGAACCTTTTCCTAACCATGTGGATAAAAAGAAAAGGAAACCAGATCAAGGGAAAACCTCCAATGACTATAGGACTGTTGCCTATGTTTACCCTACAAATGATAGTCCTTATGATTCCCTCATTGGATGTATT
Organism: Taxus wallichiana var. yunnanensis; assembly: GCA_018340775.1. Lineage (NCBI taxonomy): Eukaryota > Viridiplantae > Streptophyta > Pinopsida > Cupressales > Taxaceae > Taxus > Taxus wallichiana. Next base: position 314,534,929 of record CM031237.1, read on the forward strand.
AGCTCATCTAATGAACAGATCAACACCATCTGGATTTTAGAAAAGAGCTACACAGTAGGGATAAGACGTGCCCGCTTAGTCATACCAGATCTTATACCTATCCCTCAGGAAGGTCAAGTATAATTTAATAGAGTAGTTAGAGAAAACACCTGCTAGGATATCTATTCTCAATCTCCTCAAGATATCTAATGCCCATAAGAATATATTGTATAAAACTTTGCAAAATTCAAGGGTTTCAATAGATGTAGACCCCACGAACCTTTAAGCCATGATTGCGCACCTAAAATCCAATGATCATATTACTTTTGATCATACATAAATCCCACATAAAACCCATAACATAACTTACCCTTGTATCTCGAAGTGGTGGTTACCCGTCGCAAAATCAAAAGAGTACTTGTAGATGAGGGATCTAGTCTAAATATTTATACTTTAAAGTTTGTTAAGATACTAGGCCATTCGAAAGCAGATCTGGGAGCTAAGATGATCACAATCATGGCTTATGACAATGAAGAAAGAGAATCAGCGGGTAATATAGTGGTTCCCATGGAAGTAGGCCCAATGTGTCATGACACAATGTTCCATGTCCTTAACTTGGACCTTCCATAGAACATGCTTCTAGGGCACCCATGGATCCATGCCATGCAAGATATTCCATAGAATTTCCATTAGTGTATCAAGTTATGTCATGAAGGTTAGGTGGTTACCATTCTAGGTGACCTAGAACCATTCACACATTATAGGGCATTGCACAGTTTTTCTCATGTAGCTTATGAGTGTCCTTATATAGATGTAGTCATCCCCCTACAGATAGAAGCTATTAAAAAATAGATAGATTCAGAGTCCCTCACACCTTACAATCAAGAATTTCCTTCATTGGTCAACCCATTCTCTTCATGGGAGGCAACATCAGCAAAATATGGCCTAGATAAGCCATTCACTCTTGAACATGCTTTGTTGATATCAGACTTATCAGTATCCCCCAAAACAAGGGGTAAGCCTTATTTTCAGTTTAAGAGCACTCGCGAGCAATGTCCTAAACCATTGGAAATTTTTTTCCATAGTGGTCTCCTATCTAAGGAGAAAATGTTAGAAGATCCTACCAAGTAGAGTGCTAGAAGGCACCATGGCTTCATGTAATCAAGCACCCCAATACATCAAAGGTCCCCGCATGATGTTTGTCATGGACTATAGTGGGTTTGGATGTGTCATTAATGTACAAGGCCGAATAGAGCCTATTCCCATCCTTCATTTTAAGTCTGATAAACATGGCCTTGGGATAAGGCCTCATAATGCTCTTCCTTTTGAGAATGACACCACCTATTCTGAATGTGAGGATGTTTCATCTCATTCGATAGTGACGTAGATTCCCAATGTAGCCTCTACGAGGATCTTGCCTCCATGAACCTATTCCCAAATTTTTCGGTCCTTACCTTATCCGAATCCATTCCCTTAAACAAATACCAAGTAGCCCTTGTATATCTTGAACTCATAGATTGGGATCAACAACTTCACGTGCCCTTGGATTTCTTTGAAAATGATGAGGCATTTGCAAAGTTCATGTGACTTAGGAATTTCATCCTAGCTGGGGACCATAAGAAAGGATTTTTGATTCAACTAGACACCTGTGCGTACTTTGGGGAAGAAGCAGAGATGTGTGGATGGTTGAATAAGAAGGTCTGTAAATAAAGGTACAACCACTTCGAGAAACTTGGCAAAAGGATAAACGTAAATCTCACAGTGACAAACTCGTAGACAAATAGAACGAAGAGTATAAAGATGAAGTGATTTATCCATTTAAAGATGATCATGAGCTACCACATGAGGTCGATCTTACTCTTCCTCCTGATCCTACACGGATGGAAGATGCTTCTAAAATTATTGTTGAGGAAACATTCAACATCAACATTGGCTCAGAGGAACAACCTACAATGATAAAGTTGGGAGCTTCACTCTCAGCTTAGGAACATAAAAAATTTGTAGAGATCTTAAAAGAATACGCGAACATATTCGCATGGACATATTAAAATATGCCTAGTTTGGACCCAGAGCTAGTTGTGCACAACCTCGTTGTGCACCCAGATGCCAAACCAATCAAGAAAAATTTGAGAAAGATGCATCCTAAGGTGGCACTCCTTGTCAAAGAAGAATTGGAGAAGCTGTTAGCTACTGATTTTATTAAACCTATTGACTATTTAGAATGGATCTCTAACATAGTCCCAGTACAGAAAAATCTGTTGGCATAAGAATCTGCACTGATTTCCATGACATTAACAAGGCGTGTCCTAAGGATGATTTTCCCCTACCTAACATTGACATGATAGTTGATTCCATTGTTGGTTATGAAATGTTGTCCTTAATGGATGGATTTTTAGGTTATAACCAGATACAAATTGCAGAAGAAGATCAACATAAAACATCATTCATCACCCCTTGGGGAAAATTTTTCTACAAAGTCATGCCTTTTAGGCTTAAGAACACGGGGCTACTTATCGGCGCATTATGATTGTAATCTTCCATGATATGATAAGTGACATCATGGAAGACTATGTTGATATCCTAGTAAAATACAAGAGTAGAAAAGAACACCCTGGAGTATTGAGGCATATTTTTAGTGTCTACAAGACTATAAGGTTCACTTGAACCCTAAGAAATGTGTCTTCGGTGTTTTATTAGGAAAGCTCCTAGGGTTCATTGTTTCACAAAGAGGGATTGAAGTGGACCCTGTAAAGGTTACGACTATCACATAAATGCCACCACCTACCACTCTCAAGCAACTAAGGAGTCTACAAGGGAAAATTCAAGCAATCCATCACTTTATTTCACAACTTGTGGATAAGTGCCACCCCTTTACCCATTTTCTCAAGAAAGATGTCACATTCAATTGGGGACTTGACTGTCAGAAGGCCTTTGCGCTACTCAAACAATACTTGGCTAGCCCACCTGTACTCATGCCACCTACCCTAGGTGAACCTCTCCTCTTATACATTTTCACTACCTAGTTTTCTATTGGTGCATTACTTGCCCAATACAACTTAGACCATAAAGAGAGAGTAGTTTACTATCTTAGCCACACCTTGATCATGTACGAGTTAAATTACCCCCAAATAGAAAAGGCCTACTTAGCGAGTTGTCTTCACATTCCAAAAGCTTCACCATTATCTCTTGAACAATAAAACCAAACTCATATCCAAATTTGATCCTCTCAAATACCTTTTATCCAAACCTACCCTCACAGGATGAATGGCTAATTGGATCATTCTCCAGAGTGAATTTGGTATTGAGTTTGTGAATTAGAAGTATTTGAAAGGACATGTACTAGTTGAAGCAGGTTGGCAAAAGCTCCTCTCTTAGGAATGGAACCTTTGTGCCTAGATTTACCAGATGCATCTACGATGTATATTGAAGAATTTATATAATGGCAAGTCCATTTTGATGGATCTTTTACCTTCCATGGATCTGGAGTAGGTGTGGTCCTCATCACTCCAATAGGTGATGTCATACCAAGAGCATTCCACTGGGATTCCCATGTACAAATAACATTACAGAGTACGAGGCACTCATCAAGGGCCTCAATCTAGCTATTACATGGAACATTAGACAACTACGAGTCATTGGGGACTCTCAACTTATCATAAAATAGGTTGATGATGAGTACACAGTTAAAGATGAGAATCTTATTCCGTATAAATAGATGGTTGAAAACTTGAAGGAATATTTCACACAGGTCATATTTGAGCAAAAACCAAGGTCGCATAATAGATCTGCAGATGCTATGGCTACTATTGGGTCTCTCTTATGCATAGCACCTAAAGAAAGTAAGATTCCTTTCTTCATAGAGCATTTACAAGTGCCTACATATGATATGCCAGAGTCATGTTTGGCATGTGAAGTTGTTGGTCCTTTATCCCCTTGGTATGACCCTATCTTTCAATACCTACAAGATGGCACACTTCCACCTGACATCACCCATTCTGAAAAGAAAGCCCTTATTTTCCACATAGCCCATTATACCCTCTTAGGAGGCACCCTTTATCGTCGTGGCTATGATGGGAATCTGCTTCCTATTTGGATGTTGCTGATTCTATCCATGCCATTAAAGAAGTACATGGTGGTATTTGTGGAGTGCATACTAGCGGCATGGTCTTAGCTAAGAAGCTATTGAGGGTAGGCTATTATTGGCCTACCATGGAATCTGATTGTTGCAAATTCGTAAAGAAGTGTGAACTATGCCAAAAATACGGGAACTTGATACATGCGCCAACACAGGCCTTGCACCCTATTGCAACACCTTGGCCCTTCTCTAAACGGGGTCTAGATCTCATAGGGAAGCTCCATCCTTCTTCTTCAGATGGTCATACTCACATCATCACTGCCACCAAATACTTTACCAAATGGGTAGAAGCTATCCCTCTTACCTATGTCACCGGTGCATAGATTTCAAAAATTCATCATGAACCATCTCATATGCCGTTACGGGATACCTTCACCATTATCACTGATAATGGTAAATCCTTCAAAAACAAAATGGTTAAAACCTTGTGTCAATGCTTCCATATCCAACTCAAGTGGTCTACCCCCTATTACCCTCAAGGTAATGGATAGGTAGAAGCCACTAATAAAACCCTTGTATGGATTATGGAGAAAATGGTCAATTAACCGGCCATAATTGGCATCTACAGATACATCCCACCCTCTGGGCCTATCGCACTTCCATCCACATTCCTATGGGTGTGACCCCATATTCACTTGTTTATGACACTGAAGCCATCATACCTTTGGAAGTGGAGCTTCCCTCCATGAGAATATCTCTCAAATAATATCTTGATAAAGACGAGGACTACAAAGTTGCTCACCTAGCAAAGTTAGAACTATTAGATGAAAAGTGTGTTAGAGCACTCAATCACATGAAAGTATATCAGAACAAAGTGTCCAGGGGGTACAAAAAATGCATCATTCATAGGGAATTTGATGTAGGATATCTAGTTCTCAAAGAAAATCGAGAAGAACACCGTCAAAGAGAGAGAGAAGAAATGAAAGTTTGAAGCTAATTGGCTATGTGCTTATGTAGTGACTGCAAAATATGGATCAAGAGCCTACAAAATTGCATATTCGGATGGTGAATAAATTCCAAAACCCATGAATGCCATACACCTTAAGAGGTTCTATGCTTAAGCATGATGATAATATCAGATTAAAAAAACAAACAAAAAAACAAAGACAAAACAAATAAAAAATGGAAAATTGAGAAAACAGTAAAGAAAAAGCTGGTCGTACACATGTGAAAACCATGCAATTGTGGCGCATTGGGCAGGTCTTTGAGTGAAAACTAATTTTTAGTGCTCAAGGAAGATTCATCGGATGCAAGTTAACTTTACAGCAGGATGAGTAACCCTCCCTACTTTCTAGATATGACTTCCTTTGTTAAGTCTAGGGATCCTACTAGAGCCACCTTTTCCGTACCATGATCTGGTTTATTTTCTCTTATATCTGCATGAAGGACATTACCTTTGTATACTCCCATCTAACACTAAGCATCCTTGCACCATTTTCACCTTCTCATACATACACATGTGGCATTCTCGCACTTTGTATATTCCCACATCACGCTAGGGCACCCACACTTCTTTGTTATTGTACATTGCTTTCAGAACATGACCTTGGAAAATACAAAAACATTTGAAAAAGGATACACAAAAACCTAAACATCTGGAAAATTTCCCTTTTCAGGGATAAAGCTACATTCATTTCGTTATCTTAGGGAAACCTAGAAAACAATGAAGACCATAGCTATGAAAACTTATCTTTTTAGATAAACCCAAAAACATTAGAAAATATATCAATCATTGTCCCTCAAAAACAAGGTAATGCTTTAATTGCTTTTAATTTTTGGTTTGTATAGTTTTGATGTGCTTAGCCTGTTGAATTGTTTGTTCTTTGAATGGATCATTTTCTTACCTTATATTGAGTCTTGTTTGATTTGATTGTGTATTGCATTGCATTCATTTAGGAACTCTCATACTTGTGGAACATTATTGAAGGTTTATTTGTTTGTTGTGTATGTATATTAGAATTCATTTTACTTGCTTGGATTGGGTACCACTTAAAAACTCTTACTAGCATTTGCGTATGTCCGTTTAGTTGTATTTTGTTGTGTTCTTTGAATTTGTATATTTGTTTATTTTTTTTAAACTTTTGCTTGTGTGTTTTACATAGTTTTTTATCACATCTATCATCTATCATTTCATCACATTTCTAACATCATTCACTACATCATATATACAAAAATACTAAGTATTACATCATGCATGTATGCTGAGCTAATCATCATATACCATATCATCAATGGGGGCAAGAGGAGTTGCTCATGATCACAAATCTATCCCCCCACACCAATATCATCTAGTATCATCCCAAGTGCTAGAATAAGAACTTAGAAACATCTCATAAATCTAAAAACATGTGGTGCTATCTGTAGATACATCATCAATATGAAAGCATGAAACATACACATTTCTAAATCTAAGGTATGTCACATACATAAAGGAAAGAGAAATCATACATCATAATCAATGCTCGTACAAAGCATAATCACAGTATAGTATATCAAAATGTCCATATAATACATGTATAATTGTCCAAGTTAGTGCTCAAAATATACATCATCGATACAATATGCCATCTAAAAAGGGCATGCATAAAAAAGAATTGAGCCTTCATCAAGAGGCATCATCAAAACAATGGTACATACAACTATACAAAAGAATCGGCCTTCATAAGAGGCATACATACAAATACATCTATACAAAAGGAAAAGTAAAGAGATTAACCACAAGCTGTCCCCCTCGCTAGGGCTCTTGGGTCCATGACACTGGTGCACGGAAGAGAGGTGGCTGTGATGGACCTACATCGGGGGGTACCACCCTCTTCATGCGGATGGCTACTATCCGGCCATTTGTCTTTGTAATGGGCTTTGAATGATCTAATCGAATGGCTTGATCACCATGACCTGGAACCTATCGCAATCGCATCGATCGCTAGAACGATACCACTCCCTGCTTTGTCGGGACTACCCTGAAGGAGGTAGTCCTATAGTATAAAGCCTCGCCACCAGATCTCATGGCATTCAATATCAAATCAATGTCTCTAGAGGTAAGGGTTACTTATAGGGTGGCATCATGCTCACTTGTCACCCTGCCAATATCATCCTGAGCTTGTCTAGAGGTAGCGACCTCTCGATCTCTATCTACAGTGATAACCTACACCTAGGCTTGTGCTGATCTCTCTGTATAATGTAGCCCTATGACTGTGCATGGGCATGGTCCCTCTGGGCAACAACCAACTACACTTAAGTATGGGACTGATGTAAAAGGATCAATATATGATTTCCTTATGCAGCCATCTCTTGAATCGACTCTTCCATAAAGTACTATCGCTGCCCTAGGTGGCCTGTGTCCTAGCTTTGATCTCTCTTAATGGTGAAATATGCACTTGATCCTGTGCATGATCTCACTATGCTATAAGGCCCTGTACCTATGCCCCGGCCGTATCTCTCTATAGCCACCTATAACTGCACAACAATCGTTGCCTGTAACTTTTGCTAGAGGACAACCAATCTGTTCACCATCACCACCACCCTCTTGAACATCAGGTGGTAGGCCCTACTCTGGAAGTACCTACTGGAGAGGGGTGTAAATCCCTACTGGAATTCCTATTAGGGCAACTCTATGTCAACTTCCCTGAAAACCTATCTCGGCCTAGTGCTGGGGCCTGTCCCTAAGGCTCTATGATCTTTGGACCCTATCCCTGCGCCCTTGACATACCTATGTGCATCGGGCCCACCACCACCACCACCATCATCATCATCACTATTAGCACCACCAATAACTCCACCCTCATCACCACTAGGAGGCCCCACTAGAGGGGCTCTCACATCGGTGTTATACACCACCCTAGAAATAGTCAAACGACATGGAAGCACACCGTGATACCATGGCCCATACTCAGGTGTAGTGCCCGGATCTCTAATCTGTCTCAGTGGCACCCACATAACAGGTACCACCTGTCAAAAATTGGCCAGTGCTCTATCATGAGTAATCTGTGGACCCATATCAAAATGCTCTTGGGCCTTATGAGCATACCATCTGTCTGGCCCAGGAACATCTTGGGTAATTCCAAACTACCTCTGACACCAATCCACCCTATATAGCTCTCACATATAGCTGCAGACTACCTTAGATAAAGTGCTCCACTATGGCAGTGCCAAGTTCTAAACCATCCTCGGGCCACTAAAAATGTCTATAAGGTTTCCAAACCATGGAAGCTTGCCACAACTCATCCAACTCACGCCGATATGATATGCATCCCCCATGTATGGCCATACATTGCCCTACCGGGACCTAACCCATCGTAGAAGGCTCCTCAGAAGCCCAAACTCTCAAGACACCTAAGGGGTGAGCAATGGAAATGTGATCCCACACCCAAATCTATAGCAAATGAGCTGGTCCTACCATCTTCTGATGGTAGTAGGTAATCAAGTGAAGGTCCCAGTATAGATGTGCTAAAATACACTGACCCTAGCAGTAGGTCTCTCCCTCTAGAAACCGCATATCACTCCTAAGAGGCCGAGTGGAAAGGAAGCACTGGTATTCTCAAGGAGTAAGACTCCACTGACGAAGGCCATCATATAGAACACTACTCGCTCTAGCTCTGGATCATTGATGCATCATGATAATCTGATAGACATCCCACACCATGGTATCATCGGGATGCCAAACAAATCTACAATATATCACTGAATGTCGGTCTAGCGGCTTGTAGTCCTGGATAAGTGACCCTGAATCGGGACCTGCATAATGCACCATACGTCCTCTAGAGTAATAGTAATCTCCTTGATTGGGAGCAAAAATACTTGACTCTCCGTGCCATCACTTTACTATGGCTGTCAAGAGGCCATGATCCAATGTAATCTATGGCATCTCGGCCACATGAGTCAATCCCGTAACATATAGGAGGCTCTCTAGGGTCACTCTATCATCATCATCAAACTACACCTCTATCACTGCTAACCGACCATAGCACTCATGAGTCTAGAGAATGGGTAATATACATTGTAGAATCAACACAAGTGTTAGGAACGTACTTATTTCTATCTATTTTTCTAAGGAAAATGCTTCTTTAAATCATCTAACTTAATAATTATTCTTTTCTTCTAAAAAATCTCATCTATATTCTTCTATACTTGGCTATTTTACTAGCCAGTTGTTTTTCCCCATTCTTTCTAGCACCTACACACCTCTTTTGACACTGTGTGCCCTTACCGATGTGTATGCACCCCCATTTTCTCTCCATTCTCGTAGGCCATAATCGATGCATACGCACCCGAGTGTGACACTACGCACTTTGCTTTGGCACACACGTGTGCATGTGCCTATTCTATCCTCACTCGACACGGATGCGCCCTATAACACTAATGTCCCCGGTTCGGTGGCGCGTGCATCTAATAATTTCCCTCCCGATGGATGCGCGTGCACGTATCCACTATCGATAGATGTGCGTACATGTCCCTGTTCGCGTTTCGACACATATGCATGCACGTACCCATTAAACCGATGCATACACCCATGTGTATGCGTCAACATGGTCCTACCTACCCTAGTAAAACCCTAAAAAGTACATAATTAACTAGGAGGGATAGGCCATCGATGAGTGCATTGTTTGGCTCATTGATATCATTTCTTCAAGCCAAAAATACTCTTTTTGATATGACTTATTAATACATGGGGATGTTTTGTGTAGTTATATCTTAGTAGGTTTGATGCATTTTCCTTGCTATAGTTTATGAAAACCGATTATCACATGAACCTCCTACTAACTATCTTTGTGAGATCAAACGTGATGATGTGTGTAGGAAATGATGGAAGTTGTTGGTAGTTATGGAGCCCGAGTTCGAAGCATGCGGCAGAGACTATTTCCACCAAGTTGACCTATTAGTTTGGGCTTGTTCCTAACTACCCATAGAAATTTATGTGTTTTAATTAGTATTTGGTGGACAGTGTTTAATGCCACCTGATATGGCAAGTCTTGTAACTAACAGTATCTATATGAAGACTTCATCCTCAGAACTTGCTAGTACCACTTTTTGATATACTAAAAGAGATTATCTGCGTCTAGTTATTGATATTTTTACTGTCTATGTTATGAAGGTTATTCTGAGTTAATGAAACTTACGACATTTTGAGAATCAAAGGTTGTTAATCCCTTTATCCCAAGGAAGAGCAAGGGCCCACTCGACCAAGGAGATAAGAGGTTATTTTGAGTTCATTTATGCATACAGTTCTTTGATTGGATTTACTACAATTGTTGTTTGAGAATCTTACATGCGTGCTTTAATTAACTATATATGTTTCTTCATTACTACTTCTATTTAGAATAGATGCTTCGTTATGCAAATATAGTCAATAAGTAATCTTTCTTTCTGCTAAGTTTCATTTATACAGTTGTAATTTCATTTGTTAAGAATAGTGTGTGCATATTTCATTTTGCAAAGCAGAAGATTAGTTGTTAGTTTCCTTTCATCACAAATAGTTGAATTATGTAGAACTGTATTTAAATTTCGTAGATTTGAATTGCATTTCCGTAGAATAGTCACTAAACTAAGCAACCCCCAACAGACCCAACAGATAATTGGTTCCCCTAGACTCCATTGCATACTTGCCAGACACAACCCTAGTTTAGAATGACACTGAAAGAGATTATGTCAGTTAAATGATTGGAAGAATACAACGACCCATCATTTTTGGCACCATTGTCGAGGACATAACCATAAGCACCATCATTTTTATTCCATATGCTATGGGTGTTAATGGAGTTCATATAGGAAACCAGTAGTTGTCTTGGACCTCGTTTTAAAACAACCAACCTTGATGCATAGGTCATGAGATAACCAAGGGAGATTTATAGCACACAATATTTAAAAATCTCTCTAGACACTTCACAAGGAAGAAACACTGAGAGTGATACAGATTCCAACTCAATGCCTAGAACCTCTTCTGAGCATTCTGTATCCTCTTCACACCACTCGGCAATGGGGGACCTTGGGAATGTGAAGACCAACCTTTAGGGTGAACCTTTACATATCCCATTTTCCTCGATGCGGATGAGGATGTACCCATGAAAAACATCTCACCATCCATCCTCCCCATCTTTCAAGGAATGACCAAAGAAGACCCTGATTAGTTTCTATTTGAATTTAAAATCCTGTGCCAGACATATGATTAACGAATTGACAATCAAAAACTCAAACTGTTTCCCTCCACTCTCAAAGATTCTGCTATGAGATGGTTTATGGGGTTACCATCTAACTCCATTAATTCCTGGGAAGCCATGGAAACAACCTTCTTGGATAAATACCAAGACTATTATAGGGGAAGGGATAGGAAGGAAGAATTCTTCCAAATACAACAAAAGGAAGATGAGAACCTAGAGGATTATTTGGATAGATTCCTCTTTCTCCATAAATGCAGTGGGTATGAGTTACATGCAGACATCGCTAAAAAATCTTTCTTAAAGGATTGGATGAGGAAACCAAGAATTCCCTCCATCTCATGGGAGGAGGAGACGTGCATAAAATCACCATGGACCAAATCATTGAGCTATGTAGAAGATACTCTAGAACATATGGATGAATACAAAGGAAACAAACATCCAAGTCTTTGGGCACCTCGAACACGGAAGAAATGGCAAACATGAAAAGCAGAGACATTACGATACAATTAACATCCACCATAGATGGAATCAAGGCAAAAGCCACCCTTGCAAAAGAACCGTTGGACATGTATTTCCCTAAGTGTCGAAAGATACACCCCTTGAGAGAATGTCCTTTGGTTGTCACAGACATGTGCTTAATCTACGAAGTAATGACCATGACACTAAACATTGCACACTTTTACCACAGTTAAAGGGAGGTTTGAATGCTATCTCTCAAATGAGTGCTGAATTAAAATTTTTCCAAAGACAAAACAATCAGGGTGGGTTCCCATCTAGACCGAATCAGAATCCTTGGAGGATGTCATGGCCAAATCAAGCCTCTCAGTCTTCTTGGGGACAACCTGAGTGGGAAAACTCAAACTAGATGACTTATCCATATCCACCACCCTGGACAAATCCCTACACTTAGCCAGGTTGGGCACCACCACCCACAACCAATCCTTGGCACAACCAAGGTGAGTGGTCCTCAACAAAATTTTAGCCAAAATCAAACGTGGGCACCACCACAAAACAATAATCAACAACATAGGTTCTAGAAACCACAACAAGCTTTAATGCCTCCACCTCAAGCCTACCAACATCAAGGACAAGAAAAATAAACACAACTTGTAGCTCAACTAGTATCCAATCCTAAAAATCAACAGACCGCTTCAATTGATGACATAGACCCTGGTAACACCATGCAAGTTAACACTATTGGTAATTTATGACTGCAATCTAGAAAAATATTGAACACTCCTATTATCATCACAGAACTACCTGCTACTGCCGATAAAGAAGAAAACCTTGAGGGTAATACTGGTTCTTTACCAATACCAGATACACCAGATGACCAAATATCTAAACAGAATACAACCCCTTTTCCGAGTAATTACAAGACACTCGAATCGCATATGAAACAAAACTAGTTTAGGAATTGAAAAAAGTACATATTGAGGTCCCACTTCTATGAGAAATACGGAACATCCTTGAACTAAATCAAACCATTAGAAAAAAGTGTATAAAAACACCATGAAGGAAAAAGAAATACCCAAATACTCGCCGAGTCGAAGGGAATTTAGACGATTTAGTTCTTTGGCACCCTTATATCACCAAAATATGGGGATCCTGGGAGTCCTATCATTACTATTTGTATAAACAACTAGTCAATATCTAACATTTTAGTGGATCTTGGTGCTGCTATTAATGTCATCACAACAAAAATGTTTAATCTGCTATCCTTAACAGGACTTCAACCTACCAACACTGTTATGCAGTTAGTAGATCAATCCATTGCTGTACCTGATGGTGTGGTTGAAGATATAATGGTCACTGTTGAATCATGGGAGTACCCAGTTGATTTCATGGTTTTGTAGCCTAAAGCTCGAGAATTTGGGATATCCAGTCATCTTGGGAAGACCCTGGTTGGCTACGGTTGCTGCATACATTGACTATAGGTCAGGTAACATGACAATTCTAAATGGGTAGAAATCCAAACACATTTCATTATACCCTCTTGCCCAGCCTTATATGAACAATTGTGACCAGGTATGGGTGGATTCTTTGGATGCTAACTCTTTGAGTTCTTATTTTCTAGCCACTATTGCAGTACACAATCATATGGCGGAAGCTGTGGAGTCATATACACTGACTGATTCTAAGGACTTTGTGACTACAAAAATCAACACTATTGCTACAGAATCCAAATCTACTATCTCTCTGGTAGACATTACCTCTGCTGAGTATGGTAGGAAACTCTATGCTTATAATTCTGAATATTTAGTTCCTAATTTCTATTGTCTTGTAACAAAGATTCTATCTTTTGACAACATACCCATCCTGTACATGCTTCAGCCCCATGTTTTCCCGTTGAATTATTTTATCACTAGTGTAGAGCTTACTCCTGTGAATGATACCAAGTAGGTGCTTGTTGGTATGGGAAGAGAGATAACCATAGGTAACAATATGGAGGTCAATCAAGAAGCTAGGGTGCTTGAGGTTCTGAAGAAACATTCACATGCGTTTTCTTGGGATTACACTGATATGAAAGGAATTCATCCTAGCATCTATACACATCATATTTACACTGATGACGTCAAACTTATAAGGCAGCCGGAACGAAGAATCAATCCAACATTGAGAGACATCGTCAAAAGTGAGATAGAAAAACTCTTAAAGGTAGGTTTCCTCTATCCTATATCTGATAGTCAGTGGGTATCCCCATTAGTTATTGTTCCCAAGAAGAATGGTAAGTGGTGAATATGTGTTGATTACAAGGAACTTAACAAAGCCACCAAGAAGGATTATTTTCCCCTGCCTTTCATTGACCAAGTCTGGACAATTTGGCTGGTAAGAAATATTTTTCTTTCTTGGATGGGTTTAGTGGGTATAATCAAATTAGTATTTTCCCTGCTTTGATTAGGATAAGACTACTTTTACATGCCCTTGGGGTACATTTGCTTACCGAGTCTTACCTTTTGGGCTTTGTAATGCCCCTGCTACATTTCAACGGGTAGTCTTGGCCATTTTTGCAGATCTTGCTAACAATTGTGTTGAGGTTTACATGGATGATTTCACTGTCCATGGATCCACTTTTGAAGAATATTTGAATAACCTTGAGAAAGTACTCAGTTGATGTGAACAACACCAACTATCTCTGAGTCATGAAAAATGTCTAATGATGGTTGATCAAGGAATTGTCTTAGGTCACCATGTTTCAGCCCAAGGTATATAGGTGGACCCCAAAAAGATATCAGTCATCACCCAATTACCTACACCAACTAATCAAACTGACATCAAAAGTTTCCTTGGTCATGTAGGTTATTACCACCGATTCATAAAATATTTTAGCAAAATTGTTACACCTATGTTCTCACTACTAACCAAAGATTGTGTTTTTGAATGGTCTCCTCAGTGTCAACAGGCATTTGATTCTATCAAAGAAAAGCTAACGATGGCCCCTGTCTTACGTGGCCCTGACTGGGGACAACCTTTCCATATCCACACTGATGCTTCTAATACAGCCATGGGTGCTATCCTTGGACAAAAAGACTCAGAAGATCATATGTATGCAATTTATTTTATCAGCAAAAATCTGACTCCTACGGAAAGGAATTACACTACTATGGAAAAAGAATTCTTGGCTGTTGTCTATGCTTTGAATAAATTTCATCATTACATCACTGGATATAAAAATTTTGTTTACACTGACCACTCTATCATTTGATATTTGATGAACAAACCAGTGGTTGGCAGAAGGCTTATTCACTGGTTACTCTTGTTGCAAGAATTCAATCTCACCATTATAGATAAGACTGGGAAATTTAACGTTGTTGCTGATTTTATTTCTAGATTAAATGTTTCAGGTGATGACGAAGTAGTATAGGACTAATTTCTTGACAAAAACTTGTTTGCTATCTCGACTAAGACTCCTTTGTTCACCGATCTCATAAATTATTTAACAACATAGAAGTTTCCTACCTATTTTACTCATAAGGAAAGAAGGGGATTGGTTAAAAATAGTGCAACATATAAATGGTGTAACAAATTGTTATTTAAATATTGTTTTGACATGGTTCTTCGTAGGTGTGTTCAAGAGGATGAGGTACACGCCATACCGTGAGCTTGTCATGATGAGCCAGAGGTGGACATTATTCGGTGAAATGAACAATTCACAAGATCCTCGAGTAGGGTACTATTGGCCTTCCCTCCATAGGAATTTGTCAAAAGTATATGTGGCGAGTGTGATGCATGCCAATGAATGGGAAAACCTACACTTTCTATAGAAATGCCTCTCTCGAATCCTCGGCTAGTTTTAAGACCATTTGATCCTCCATCTTCTAGGAAGGAGTATCTCTTGGTATGCATGGACTACGCCACCAAATGGGCTGAAGTTCAAGCATTGACATCTAACAATGAGGATCTGTTGCTGATTTTTTGTACAATCGGATATTGCTGCGATTTAGAGCACCGAGGGCCATTGTATCTGATCAAGGTCCTCAATTTGTTTCAAATATGATTGAAGCTTTCTTGGAAATCTATAGAATTAGGCACTGGAAATCATCACCATATCACCCCCAATCCAATGGGCAAGTGGAGGTAACCAATCAAGAACTCAAGAATATTCTAACTAAGGTGGTCAATGCCGATAGAAAGAATTGGGTACCAAAGCTTCCTGAGGCCGTTTGAGCCTACAACACAACCTGGAAAACAACTACTAGTTTTTCTCTGTATGAGCTGGTCTTTGGGAATAAACCACACATTACTAGGTTGAGTTCAAATTTCACACATGGCGAACAGTGTTGGAAGTTGGGATTGATTTGGATGAAGCACAACGCGAATGAGTGTTACAACTAAATGAATTAGATGAAATGCAGATGGAGGCACAACAAAAGAGATGAATTCTACAACATCGGTGGAAAACTTCGACATGATGCTCACATAAAAAAGGACATTTTATGAGGGACAGTGGGTTTTAATCTTTGATTCTACGCTATCGCATTTAAAGGCAAGCGCCTACATGTTGGTTGGTCTCTATCGGGTAAATCAAGTGTTTGATAATGGCTCTGTTCGGTTGATACCTATTGATGGAGACAAATGGAATCTTCTGGTGAATGGACATAGGCTCCAGATTTATCACCAACCGCTAGATAAGAAGACTTTCACCGATGACATTTTGTTATGCACAGACATGCATGCTGAGGAGGCTCTTTGCCTCTTGAGCATGGAGTAATCAATATCTTGCAAATTCAATAAAGGAATATGATCCTTCATTCGATCTTCTTCCCTTAGTTAGTAGTTTTCTTGTTGTTATTTCCAATAAATGTAGGAATTTTCATTATTTCTACAACCGCTAATCATGCTTCATCTCGAACTGCAGGGCATAGGAATCTACAGATATCGGTGACTAAACGTGGCATGGGTAAGTGCATTCTAACTTGCTAACGATATTTCCATGCAAAAACATTTCCCCATGTACACATTTGTCATCATTATGCCATCATGAAATGATTGCTATATTCATTTCAGATCTCTTTCCAAATCCGGTTCTATGGATGATGGCATAAAAGGAGTAATGGCTCATAATCACCACATGCCTTGAATGTTTCACATTCTTCAAGGTCAGGATGGGTGGTGCTTGCTCCTCAACCATGGGATATGTGTCGCCGCAAAAATCTTAAAATCACATGGGTGGCTGGTCTCATTCACTATTTTTCCACCGCCACCTTCACTCGATTTTGCGCCACCCAAGGAATATGGTGCAATTTGAAATTTAATGCTTCTACAACTGCTTCTTACCATTGTTGTATGCACATCAAGAATGATTGATTTTATCGAGTCACTAAACGAGGAGTGGGAGAGACACTGCATTACGTTTTTTCTGCTACCTAGTATTACTCACCTTGAGCTTTGGCATGGGACCATGAAAGACATCAAAACCGGATTCATTGGATGCCTTACTCCAGAATGCCATGCTTTCATAGGTATTTCATGATTTTGGATGGCTAGATTTCATTTTCCAATTTGAAGGTTTTGATGAAGGCATTGTGGAGGAATTCTTGGATAATTTTGAGTCCACCTGTTCACAAGTTGGTGGAAGACAGGAGTTGAGATTATTAGTCGTGGTCATTTCGACCTATCCGCCTTGGAGACTTTGGTTTGAAGGTTATGATGAATGCTCCTCCAAAAATCCTGATTGCTCTATTTCATGATGAAGGGAGGCATTCCCTAAAGTCATCACGACTCCATTGGGTGTCCAGAAGGGTGTTAAGCAGACAATTCTACCTAGAATCTGGAGTGAGATTGTGAAATGGGTCAACCGGTATTTCATATGTGATGGTCAGGCCTCTATTCTAGGTGGTGATGCACTTAAAATGCTAATCCACCTTAAGAAGGGACATGTCAACCAGGACCTTCAGGTAAATCTACTGAATACCTCATGGACTCCATTATTAAAGTTTTCCAGAAGTACCGGTTTGGTGGAGGCAAGTCTATAATTAAACACCCGAGGTTGATTCATTTGTTGTGTTCACACCAGGTCTTCTTTAGACCAAAGTGGAGGCTCAAGGGACATGTTGGTGGTGAAGGGTCCAGACCAAAGCAATTGAAATCTGGTCTCTCTTCTGCACCTGGTCTACCCTTACACCGGGCCCTTGCCCTTCGCACAACCAAGTAGAGGTAGTTGATGTTCTGAACATGCGAGATAGATTTGGTACTCAGAGGGTTCATCCCCCTCCATTTCTGGCTCAAAAGGAAAGTGCACCATGGCTTCATCTTCTTCCATGCACCTACGGTCTTGACGGCTTAGTTCATTTTTGTAGTCTGGTGGTTCCCAATCGAGAATTTGCCTAATGATGCTGCCCCCATTTGGGAAGAACAACATGAAGAGGATCACGGCTAGTGTTCCGGCACTTGCTATTCCTACATCTATGAAAATTCACCATGTGGTTCTTGAAGTGCTTAGCACCCAAGTTGCATCTTCTCGCAACTATTTGGAGGAAATTGCGCTACTGAAATCTTAATTGCAAGGTATGGAAGAAACAAACCTTTTACTGCAAACTGAATTTACACAACAAACAGTAGAGAAGGTTCGGGAAATTGCTGCCCTACAACTTGAAGTAAGTAGTTTGAAGCGTCAGTGTGATAAGAGTCTTAACATCTTAGATAGATTCCATCAGTTATCCCTTCAGGAAAGGGAATTGAGGAAGGAAAATCAAAAATTGAAAAAGAAATGGAATCTATACAAGAGGAAAAGTAAAAAGTAACATCTATTTTAGAATTTGTCTGTCCTTTGGCCCTCAAGCTTCTATCCTGTAGGAAACCCTCTCTAGTCTATAGCATGTTCATCCAAGAACAATTTTATTCCTGGTAGTTATTCCAATTGTGTTGTCAAGCTCCTCATGAAATTCCCAATGGCACTAGTTTCTTATTAGTTTACAAGTGCAGTACTCCTGAGATCCAAAATTTTCTTTGTGAATTCTACCTTCATAACATGATAGTTACCAATGTGCCTGATTTCTTAATCAATTTATTTGTGGGTGATTTCCAAATTAAGGCCTTTCAGTCTGCATTATGTAATCAGATCATCTGGGGTCAGGAAGCAGACATTTTCAATCACACCGCTCAGTCCATTGGATTCCACATCCACCCAACTCATCACACATGATGTAGCCCTGTGGAAAAAACTTTCACTCACTTTACTATCAGGTAGGAGTTGGGGTAAACACTTCTTAGATTTTACTTCAATGTGTCATTGATTTTGAAAATTACAGTTAGGAGAACTTTGGGACAACTTGGCAGGCTTGTGATAGGAGGTGGGATACTTTGAGTCTTCCCTTGAAACACGGGAGGTTCTCTCTCCCCAAAACTTGAGCTGGAGCATGTGTAGGGGTGATGCCCTCATCACCATTATAAGACAGACCACAGAGAAAACCAGCCAATAGTACAATGACGAATGGGCAGGCCTCCAAGTACATCCACCACTCCTTTTGAGCCCTCTCACTACCTAGTAGAACAATGTGGCCCAGTCAAATGATAGTTTCACAGTGTGGGTAGAAATCACCTCCAACACTTAGGGCTGCAAGAACACCACAAAACAATACACAAATCCATTTGAAGAGTATGCCATGGTGAGTAGCTTGGTACACGGGCTAGATGAAGATAAGTTGCATAGGGGCATGCATCGGGTAAAGTCGGGGAAAATGATGAGTGCATTGTTTGGATCATTGATATCATTTCTTCAAGCCAAAAATACTCTTTTTGATATGACTTATTAATACATGGGGATGTTTTGTGTAGTTATATCTTAGTAGGTTTGATGCATTTTCCTTGCTATAGTTTATGAAAACTGATTATCACATGAACCTCTTATTAAATATCTTTGTGAGATCAAACATGATGATGTGTGTAGGAAATGATAAAGTTCTTTGGTAGTTATGGAGCTTGAGTTCGAAGAATGTGGCGGGGAGACCATGTTTCCACCAAATTGACCTATTAGTTTGGGCTTGTTTCTAACTGCCCGTAGAAATTTATGTGTTTTAATTAGTATTTGGTGGACAAGTGTTTAATGCCACATGATATGGTGAGTCTTGTAACTAATAGTATCTATATGAAGACTTCATCTTCAGAACTTGGTAGTACTACTTTTTGATATACTGAAAGAGATTATCTGCATCCAGTTCTTGATATTTTTACTGTCTATGTTATGAAGCTTATTCTGAGTTAATGAAAGTTATGACATTTTGAGAATCAAAGGTTGTTAATCCCTCTATCCGAGGAAGAGCAAGGGCCCACTCGACCAAGGAGATAAGTGGTTATTTTGAGTTCATTTATGCATACAGTTCTTTGATTAGATTTACTGCAATTGTTGTTTGAGAATCTTACATGCGTGCTTTGATTAACTATATCTGCTTTCTTCATTACTGCTTTCATTTAGAATAGATGCTTCTGTTATGCAAATCTGGTTAACAAGTAATCTTGCTTTCTGCTAAGTTTCATTTATACAGTTGTAATTTCATTTGTTAAGAGTAGTGTGTGCGTATTTCATTTTGTAATAGAAGATTAGTTGTTAGTTTCCTTTCATTGCAAATAGTTGAATTCTGTAGAACTGTATTTAAATTCTATAGATTTGAATTGCATTTCGTAGAATAGTCACTAAACTAAGCAACCCCCAACAGACCCAACAGATAATTGGTTCCCCTAGACTCCATTGCATCTTGCTAGCGCATAACCCGGTTTAGAATGCCACTGACAGAGATTATGTCAGTTAAATGATTGGAAGAATACAATGACCCATCGCCACTCACATAGGGTCCATCTGCTGGGTCTCGCATGAACTCTTGGATGCAATCCATGCATCTCATCCTACTTGGTATTCTCGCCATCTTACTCCATGGCTATCACTCTCACTCGTAGTAAAAATTTGCAAGAGCTCTGGTAGAAATGAATTTGTCGTGGTTGATTTATTGACCCGGGTGGGTATATTAACTTTGTCATGATTGTTTTAACCTTCTTCTATCCACTGTGATAATTATTTTTGCTAATTTTCACACGTTGGGGCACTTCGTGCCACCCTGCGGTTACTTCTCCATCGCACTGAAATAATTTATGAACCTTTCATGCACCTTTTCCCACCTTTTCCTCTATTTTTCATCTATTTTCCCCCATCATGATAATTATTTATTAATTTATTTTAAAGAAATTATTCCCGACCCATCTTTCTTCTTGTGGGAATATATTTTGGCTCTTTAATAGCCTTGCCTTCCCACTATTGCCCTCATGCATACTTTTAGAAGATCTTTGATCTTTTGAAATTCTTTCTGACTGATCAAAAATAAAAAATAAATTGTAAAACCATTTAAAAAACCAAAAACATTGAAATACTTCAGAAATGACCAACAAAATTGGTAAAACCAATCATCTACGGCTGAAATCTATGTCTATTGCATGGCACTCATCCCATATCTTGTTGACATTTTCAAATAGTTTGAAACAACAACTCGTGCATCATCTAAATCTTCAAATCACCTACACAAGCTATGTTGCTTACTTCATCTATACTTTGGGGCACTATCAGTTACCTGGTACTGTTTTCGTCATGCACATTACTTTTTCACAGGACCCAAGTGTCCTCCATCTTTCCCCTTGCATAATAAACTTGCTTGGGGCATCATTCTTCACCCTTGTTGTTTATCAGAACATGTGGGACTATATCTTGATAACAAAATATTTGTGCAACTATCTTGAACGTTGTTGGTTTAAGTGTGTGTGATTGTAATTATTTCCCTGTTAGGTGATATTTTTTATTTCTCGTATTGCATTGCATTCATATATGTTGTATGGAGTTGTTCATTTTTAGCACAAGACAGTTGTTTGTATCTTTGCTTTTCATGTCATTTTATGCTTCCGTCGCATGCTCACATTTTAATAAAGACCGATGAGGAGAATTCTAAGCATTTTGATGATTATATATTGATGGAAATTGATTTGTGGATAGCTCAATATCCCTCTTTATTCTTGTTTCTCATCTTCTCTATGCACTTTTCTTTCTTTTACTCTCTATTTCGATCACCGATCAATTTTTCTTTGTCACCTTATCGAAACTAAAGGGGCATCCTTCATCCTTCATCCTATTAATTTTTCTTCTACCCCTTTAAAAATTTTCTACTCATTTACGTTTGTCTACTTTCTTTGAAGTGATGTGGCTTATGTCACCCCAAAGAGGGGAAAATGTAGACACCTATAGTTTGATCAATGCACTATTATTCTTAATATTGCACTAACTATTCTTCCCCTTGCAAATTTATGACACTTCGTTAGTTAGATCTATCTAACTCCCCTCTTACAACACTGTTGGTTGTATTTCCTCTTATAAACTAATTAAATAGGTTATAGTAACCTCTTATTGGCTAATATTCCCTTCTTTACCACCTTTATTATCTCTCGGAGTATCAATCCACTTTGTTGGATTGATTAAGCCTTTCAGAATCCTTCAGAAACCTAATTTCTTTCTCAGTAAGATTAATTACCCTCTAAACATGGTTAGCTAGTCTTAACCATGGTCAATCTCTTCTAAACACAGTCAAACCTCACTTTGACTTGCTAAAAGTGATTTTTGGACTTTTGCATTTGTCCCACATGCACCCAAATCTCCCATTTTCCCAAATGGAAAACTATAAATAGGGCTAGACCCCCTCCCTCATTTTCTAAGAATTCTCTCTTCTTCCTAGCACAGATTATAGTATTTTGTTTAGGCTTTAGATTGTATTTCATTTTCTTCCATTGATCTAGTAGCATTTTCTTTTGTATTTTATAACACAACTATGGAGTAAAAGGGAAGAACCATTGGCATTGAGTCCATTAATGGGGAGATCTCTTTCTCTTAAACACATAGCCGAATGCTTAGATACTCTTAGGTTCATTATTTCAAGCTTTCAAAGAATAGAGGTTAGTTTCATTTGCTTAGTTTGCTTGTTTACTTCAAATTAATGTATGTAAAGAAGAAAACCTTGCTCATTTCTTATCAGATGGTCCATTGATCACTTGCTTTAAAAGCCTTTGGGGTTTCTTTAGAGATTCTTACCCCAAATCCATGGATTTTTCAACTTTTCATTGAACACACCAAGTGTCGTTTTGGCGCCGGGGAAGGTGTGATCTTTAACTCCCCGAGGGAAGGATTATACCTTTTGCCTTTAAATTAAACTTTTAATGTACAAATAATGGGGCTGAATATGAGGCCCTTCTACTTGGTCTCATTGAGCCAAAAGAATTGGTGCTCTTAATATTAGGGTCTTTGGGTGACTCACAATCGGTTACAAATCAGATATCGAGGTATATGAGACTAGAGTTGAGCATCTACAACTATACAAGACAACAATGCTAAATCTAACAAAGGGGTTTGACTTCATAT
Source organism: Taxus wallichiana var. yunnanensis (assembly GCA_018340775.1). Taxonomy (NCBI): domain Eukaryota; kingdom Viridiplantae; phylum Streptophyta; class Pinopsida; order Cupressales; family Taxaceae; genus Taxus; species Taxus wallichiana. Next base: position 314,558,084 of record CM031237.1, read on the forward strand.
AAATTAAAGCAATTCCATGAGAAAAAAACCTTCTCGCGGGCTCCATAACGACTTCTGCTTCCCACTTCACTCCAAGTAGTGAGTTTTAAGACACAAACTTCACAGTATCGGTTCATGATGAACCTTTTATTCATAAAACACCGATAACCCCAATGTTGACATACATGGAAACCGAGAATGAGCTTGTTATCTCATACCACATTGTGTGATAAAACAACTCGAGGATATCTAAATGATTTTACATAATTGCATCGTACTTATCACGAGGTTGATCTTTCCTTAATCCCACATTATTCTTCCTATTTTGGAAATCCCATGAGAAAATCTTCCCTAGAAAGGATCTTGAAATTTATGAGGTAGGAGAAGAAGGGGATTTAGAGTTACCTCCAGCCTTCCTGAGTTTGAGGAAGGTAATGCCTCCTTAATCAAGGGAATGATCGATATAAACATTGAGATGGAGGAGGAACAAAAATCTTGAAGCTAGGATCTTCTCTAACTCTAGAGGAGGTAGAGATACATACCTAAATCCTCAAGGAGCATTAAAAGATTTCGTGTTTAGCTACAAGGAAATGACAGGAATTGCACCACACATTACAGTTCACAACCTTGTCACCAAGCCGGATGCTAAACTAATTAAACAAAAGTCAAGGCCCATGAAGCCAAAGGTGGCCCTCATGGTGAAGGAAGAAGTGATGAAACTCCTACAGGTAGGATTCATCAAGCCAGTCGACTACTCACAATGTCATTTGTCTAATATCATCCCGTTCTCAAGAAGAATGGAAAGATCCACATTTGCATAGAATTTTGAGATATCAACAAGGCTTGTCACAAAGATGATTTCCCATTATCATCCATCAATGTTATTGTTAACATAACAAATGGTTGTGAGTTTTTATCTCTCATGGATGGGTTTTATGTGTACAACTAGATCAGAATCTCTGAGGAGGATCAGGCCAAGACTACGTTCATAACTCCTTGGGGAACCTATTGTTATGTTGTCATGCCATTCGGGCTTAAGAACACTGGGGCCACATACCAATGAGTGATGACATATATATTCCATGATCTTATCCATAAGATTGTGGAATCCTACGTGGATGACCTTTTGGATAAGGCTAGAAAGCATTGCAATCACCCAGAGGTGCTTTGTATCATCCTTTCTCACTTAATTGAATACAACGTCACATTGAATCTAGAAAATGTGTATTCGAGTGTAACAGAGGAAATCTTTTGGGATACATCATATCTTCACGAGGGATTGATGTAGACCCAACAAAAATCTGGGCTATACTAGAAATGACTCCATTATCAAATGAGTTTGGCATTAGATCTTTTCTTGGGAAACTCGGTGTAATCTGAAGGTTTATCCCTGATTTGACCTTTTCTATTCACCCAATCAACAATTTATTAAAAAGGATTGTTGCATTGATTAGATGAGAAGAATGCAACGAGGCATTTGATTCGGTTAAACGATTCTTATTGTCCCCTCCCAAACTCATGACGCCTAGGTCCTGTCATCCCTTGATCCTATATTCATGAGCTACAGATGACCTGCATGTTAGCTTAAGAAGATGATGATAAATGAGAATGTGTAGTCTATTTTATTATTTAAACATTGATTGATTATGATATGTGTTACACAGATGAAGAGAAGGAATGCCTTGTTATAGTATTCGTGACGAAGTGCTCAAGACATTACATGCTAAATCAAGAAACAAGGGTTATTTAAAAAACATATCACTTGCAGACATTCCTCACACAAGGGTCCTTATCTAAGAAATTTGGACACTTCATAACTCTAATGGGTGAGTTTGAGTTAACATTTGTAAATAAAAAATTTGTTAAAGGACAAATACTTATGGAGTGGTTGGCTGACAACCCATTGGATGGAGGTAATCCAATAAATCTAGAATTCCCTGATGAGTGTGTGTATTTCATTAAAACCAATCCTCCCATTTCTGCTTGTCCATGGTACACTGACATAATTAATTTTATAGTGGACCATACATACCCAGAAGGGGAAACATCACAAAAAAGAAGGCGGTTACGTGTTATAGCCACTAAGTATGTTATTTTGGAACAAGTGCTCTATCATAGAGCCTTTGACGGAATGTTGTTAAGATGTGTTGATGTAGAAGAATATGAAAATATTCTTTATGAATCACATAGCGAAGTATGTGGAGGTCACGCCACTGCTTGGAAGATACATCGAATGGGATAATTCTGGCCCACACTAGAGCATGACGTGGTATATTTTGTGCGTAAATGTCATAAATGTCAAGATTTCTCCCACGAGATCCACATACTAGCATAGGCTCTACAACCAATTGTAACCCCATGGCCCTTTTCCACGTGGGGCCTAGATTTGATACGGAAATTATCTCCCTCATCAACAGATGGTCATAACTTCATAATCATGGCCAAAAATACTTTACTAAGTAGGTAGAAGCCATGCCTCTTACCACCGTGCATGGATCTGTAATCGCTTATTTCATTATAAACCAGATCATTTGTAGGTATGGGGTCCCACATGTCATTATCTCAAATAATGACACATCTTTCAAAAATGATGAAGTACGTGAATTGTGTGAAAAGTTCAAAATAAGTCACCACACGGCTTCTATCTATTAACCTTAGGCCAACAGATAGGCTGAGGCTACGAACAAGACGTTACAGTCCATTCTCCTTAAGAATGTCAAGGAGAACACACGAGATTGTCATTTAAAGATTTTTATGACATTTTGGGCTTATCAAACATCAGTTAGAACACTAATGGGGGCAACCCCATTTTCTTTGGTATTTGGTGCAGAAGTGGTTTTACCACTCAAAGTTGAAATACCTAGTCTCTGTATCTCATTGCAAGGAATTATGGGAGAAGAAGGCTATCGAGAAGCACAAATTTCTCAATTAGAAAGTCTTGATGAGGCTAGAATCAATGTTGAACAATGGCATAATGTTTACGCTGACCGGATGGCTCAAAAATACAAAAAGAGAGTCTAGGAGCGTGAAATATATGAGGGATATTCGAGTCTTAAGAATTTATAGCCGAATAGATAAAAATATCGGTGAAGGAAATTCAAACCCATGTGGTTGGGTCCATATCGAGTGATAAAAGACTATGAAAATGGATAATTTCACTGTGTATACTAAAGGGTGAGTATTTTAGTGAATTTTTAAACTCTCTTCACCTAAAGAGGTATTACTCATGATCCATTAGCATTTTCATATGTACATTACTACATCTGCATTGCATTTTCATCTGCTGGTTTATTCTGTAAAGTTTGGGATCAAGGGACTTATTCTTATAACAACTCCTAAAAACTTCTAAAAGTAATGGAAAAACATTCAAATCATATCTCTTTAAATTTTCACGGTGTCATCAATTGTTTCTGAATCACTTCATCCATCCAAACATGATAAGACAAAGTTTTGACAGTAACCATACTAAGGCCTACATACTTGGTTCTACTTTTGGTCTCTTTCTAGATTAGGTGTCTTTTCCTATGGTATGTTCTAGAAGCTTCATGGTGTCACATCTATCCCATATACATCTCTTTAGAAATAAGAAAATTCTAAACATTTTGCCTAGATAAATAAGTCAAATGCAAATGCATAGAAATTTTTAGTTTACACATTTCTTTCCCTACCAACCTTCAGCGTTGAGCCTGTGTCTCTTAATGGTGATGTAGGGTTGGGAAAGGAGATAAATTACCTTACTCACCTATGTCTTATCCATTGTGATAAGCCCATGATTCCTACTGGTAGCATGGGGCAAGGTGTAGGGGGTCTCATTGATAAACTTGAAATCTAGAAACAATTCATTCAAATATTGTGAAATCATAAGTAAAAAACAAAGTGAGTTAGATGTCCAAAATTCCAAAAGAGTTTAAAACCCCAAAACTATATTTTGTCAACCAAGTGGCCATCTACGGATCTAAGTCTAGATAAACTAGAAATCAATTCACATTATAAACTATGAAGTAACTTGAGTAGAGTGAGGTTGTAGCATCTCAATTTGGTTATGCCAAATCATTGTCTTTCTCTCATCACTACCATTCAAAAAATTTTCATAACTTGTGCCCTTTTTGGCTCTTGGTGTTAATCCTCGCATCTTACTAGTTGTGTGGAGTTAGGAGTGGGAAAGTTCATTCATTTATCATATCACTATATCACCACGTTTTGCCAAGACAATACGAAGTACCAATAAATTGCTAAAAGAAACTAGAGTTCAAAGCATCACATTGTGTAACATTATCATATATCAACATTATAAAATACAAAAATAAATCATTATGTTGTCATTCATATCCACTGCATACATTATGAAAAGTAAATAAAAGTGGAAATTCTAAACATCTAGAGTACACATGTAAGATAAGACAAGAGGAAGTCAACTCAGATACAATGGATTACCAAACAAAAAAGAAGAGTCTATATATATCATAGTCAGTCAGGTTTGTATACAATGCCATCACATGCTAGGTGTGGTCAAAACGCTTGCAATGAGCTTGAAATATACAAAACTAAATCATATAATGCCCAAAAAAATGGGAACAAAGCAATAAAAGACCTAATGGCTTGTTAATCCCTATAGAATCCCTTAGATTATGCATGGCCACATCCAAGGCTCCTACTGCGGCTACAACGATGTTGCAAATGAACTGAATGGTGTGAGTGCTCAAGGTGGTAGCCGCTAGCCATGGTATCGCTATGAGAATGGCTCTATCTCATCAGTCACTTGGCGGTATCATACCCAACCACCTGGGTACGAAGGGAGGTCACCATCTCCGCTATCCTCTAGAGCAGTGTAAACACATCGAGTGTGTCTTCCAACTATTAGTGGATGGCATGAGTCATCGGTCAACTCATCCTGGGTCTTCCCTAAAGGGATCAATAAGGTGTCCATGCACACTCGTTAGATAAGCTCTCGCCACTCCATGAAGTCACTGCAAGAAAGAAAATAAGAAGAAACAGCAAGTTAGAAAACCACAAAACAAAAATAAAGTACCAAACTAACATTCCCAACTAACAAAGTAAAGAGAAGAGTATCAACATAATAAGATCTCTAGGCATCTACATAAGATCAATGGCTCTTTGTGCTACTCTTGGTGGTGAAGAGCCTCCCTAAAGCCAGAAGCAAAGTGCTATCCTATCACAGACTCATCATCTCCCTCTCCATCTTGAGGAAGTGGTCCCTCCGAGACCAAGGTCTCTCTCTCCATGCTCACTTCCTCCTGTGCCATTCTCAGTATATCCTGAGTGTCATGCCACTTAGGGTCACTCTCCTCCTCCTCCATGTGGGCTACCTCGCTAGCCTCACCACCTAACCCCTCATCCTCCATCTCCTCTCCAAATGAATCCTCCTCGGTCTCATCTCTTGTGTGCTCCTTAGATTCGGAGTCTACATCAATAGGCTCATCCTCCTCTCCATTATGAGTGGGAGTGTCCATAATCCAAAGTAAAGGTGCTTAAGGGGCATCGACTACATCGGGCATAGACCACATGCCGAATGCAATAGGAACACCTAAGATAACCACTATCCATCCATGATATCCTCTAGGGCCCTTCGAGCCTCTTGAACAGTCATGTAGACTGGTTCCATTAGAGGAAGCATGTCAACATAAGGGAGGACAAACTACTGAGGAACCCGGTCGAATGGATGAGTCTCAACTCTCCCTACCCTATCAACTAACTGTCCTGTGGTTGAGAAAGCTACTGCTATGGTCACCTTTTGTCCCCATAACACTGCCATATCTTGGTACGGTGTGGTAACCATGTCCATCGTAGTAAAAGAGGCCACTGGTTGATATGGCATCTAAAGAACTGACATCACTGTCCACCTTGTTTCCTGAACATCCCCTAGATCTAACACTAGTATTCCCCTTCCATAAGGGGTGATGTACTAATAGAACTATCTCATAACTAATGTGGTATGGCTCAACGAATGTCCTTGTAATCTAACTATCCTATACATTTCATGATATGTAGTCACAGGATGTCTACTCCCTAGATGTATATGCGGCCATGCCCTCAATACGTGTAATAATAGGAGCCCAACAAAAATGAGAGTGTCATCTCCCTTGTCCTTGATTAATCTTGAGGAAAAGATGCCCATGATGGCTCTGTGAATGATGGGAAAATGCGCAGTGGCAATGGAGTAGAGCTTTATCCCATTCTTCAAACCGAATGAAACCACATCGTCTCCTATATATATGTTGCCCCACCGAGTGATCTCAGATCTAGACCTTGATGTCTTTAGGGTCAATATCCTCCCAAGTATCAAGAGCCCAAGAATGTAGTATACGTCCTCTAGGGTGATGGTCCACTCACCCCGACACTGGAAATTGGAAAGTGTTCCAATCGCATCCCGAGAAGAAAATAAATCATATAGTATGTGACTAGCAAGGGTGATATGGGGCACTCGTGAAATCCTCCAAATGCCTGCTCTCATAGAGTATCCATCTCATCTTGATTCAATTGATCTAAAATCCCTGGGATCCAATCACACTCCCTCTCACAACTCAAATGCAGATGTAATCCTCCTTGTGCATTCACCGAAACATAAGAAAAGTGAAATTTAGTAACTTATATCGAGGGAGAAGCTCACCAAAAACATGAAAAAACATCAAAAATCCAAAAAAACTTAAGTTAACACACATCTTAGTCATTCATTCAGAACCACCACAATTGCGGGGTGGCGGTCCTGGACCAATTTTCCAAAGCTGTCTTTAACCCTAGAAAATTCTCAAAAACACAAAAAGACCATTTTGAACAAAATAAAAGACTGCCCTATGAGCGCCCCCTAGAGACTCATTTAAGACACAATTTTTTAAAAATAACCCCCAGGTAAACTTTTCAACATTTTTACATTTTAGGTTTTAAAATGCAAAAGTGAAAAAAACCAACCTTAGACTGTGCTGGTCGATATCCCGCTCATGGAGGCATGATCACGATCTCGTAATCGTTTTGGCTATACTCTCATTGAAAATGGTCATTGTGGGTCTAGAGCTCCAAATTCACCAAATTGAGAATGCACAAATGAATTGAAAAATGGGTTTGTTTTGATATATATATATATATATATGATATTTTGACCTCATTTTGAGTGTATGTGTTCACAGGGCTAGAGCGTTGGCGCAGGTATATCTCTATATCCCTGCACAAATGGTAAGTCCTCTTGTCATTTTTATTTAGTGTTTATTTTTCGATATTTAATCTATATGCACTTGAGTATTCTCTTCCTCTTATAGGTAGCGGGAGTTTGGATGGTGATGTTTCGACACACAGGTGTATTAGGTATAGCTTCTAACTCCCCATTTTAGTAATGCCATACTCAGACTCTACGTTTTATGACTTTTTCATGGCTAAGATGCTTCTCCTATGGGCAATATGTTCACACCCAAAACTACATGTGCTATATTGTCAGAAAATGGTTACAAAAATCCCCAATGATGATTCATATCCTTTTAAAAGGTGTTCAAGCTCTAAAACCCATTCGTAGTGTATATTTGTAGCACAAACATCCTTAGCCTTCTCGTTTTTTTTTCAACTTCCTACTTTATTCGTGCATGTTTTGGTCTTCGATTCTAGGAATGACACCCTACGGGCTACGGTTCTAAAACCGCCACCTGTAGAGTAGAAGCGCGGTCGTGGATCGCCCACTGCGTAGAGCTGAAGTCTTGCCCACTTTTCTGAGATTTTTTCATGCATGTTTTTAACATGTGAGCCTTCACTTAACTTCACTTTTAGAATGCATCTGTGAGCTAAATTTTCTAAAAATATTTTTGATTACTTGGTTCCCCTTCCCTCTTCTATTTTAAAATAGATTTAGTTAGCTAGAATTGCCTCTTCTTACCTTGTGCATGAAGGCACATCCCAACCCAAAATATTATATACTTCATACCATCACTCCGTCTGTAACCTCCTACCATCACTCCGCCATTACCAAATTTCAAAAAAACTCCATCAAAGCATTAAAATACCTTTCCCATGGTGATATGTAGGTCTCAGAAGGAGATTTCATCGAGCTAAGAAGAAGAAACAAAGAACAGAGAAGAAGAACAATAGAAAATCCCCATTGTCGTGAAATCAAAATTTGGAGAAATCTTTGCACAGATGCAAGAATTGATGAACTTTTTTTTTCCTGTTCATTCCTCTATCAAAAACCATTAGAAACATACCTTCAGACCCTCCTCTCATGCCATAAATCATTCACAACGAAGAAATCTTCTTTCCGGCTCAATGAAGAAAAAAATTGATTTCTCATCAAACCATGCTATCGATCGAAACAAGATTTCACCTAAAGCACAAGAAGAAAAAACCCATATCAAAAATATAATTTTTTTCACAAATAGAGGAGAAAACTAGACCTGCAATTTTGAGGTCCATTAATGGTTCTTGTGTGTCTAGAAGCACTGCCAGGTCGAAAAATTAAAAGTTTAAAATCTCCTAAACTATTGAGCAGGTAGGTCTAAAATTTCAAAGGGGCAATATTGGAAAAAAAAACATATTGAATTTTTTTGTTCGCGTGAATCCAACCTCCAGAATCCCACTTTCTAAAAATAGCAAGTCTTCTACATAGGGGACTGCTATTTTGGGAAAGTCATCAACAAAAGAACTTGTGAAGGAGACAGAGACATTGAAGATGCATTGTAGCTGAGAATTCATTAGAACGAGAATTTTGACACTTACTAAAAATAGTAAGTGGTCCCACAAGCACCTACTAAAAATAGTAAGTCAACCCAAGAAGCAACCGAGGTGAAGGTAGTGTGCACAAGATTGAATGAAGAATTTCACCACATCAAGATGGTCAAGAAGAAGCAAGAATCACCTCTTACTATAAATAGTAAGTCTCCCATGTGGGTACTCGCTATTAATGGTAATTCATACTCAAGGGGAAATTTTGGAATAATGGGACATAGAGGGATGATCATTTAGGTCAACACCATCATTCAAGATCATCCATGGGAATTGCTCATAGGGAATTCAAGACTCATCTCAGAGAATTCAACAGTGTCTCCCGACACTCACTTCATGGCTCGAGTTGCAGGAGTATCTTGTGTAGGGTGGAAGTTACGGTCATCGAGAAGAACCATTCAACAGTGTTTTTAAACACTCATTCCAAAGCATCTGTGAGCCAATTTGAAGGAGTTTCACACAATTTTGAAGATTTAGAGTTTCATTGCATTGAGATTTCCATTAACGCGGGTCGATGGAATTCATCGGGAATGTCATATCCTCCTCTTCTTCTCTCGCTCTTTCTCTCTCCTCTTCCCCAAATTTGTCTCTCTTCTCAATGTTCTAATTTTGTGTTGGGGTTACAATTTTTCATATGTATTAATGTTCCTAATGTAATAAGTCACCTTTATGTTATAATAAGGGACTTAAAAGATTCCTAGGAAGATGAAATTTTTTAAGTTGTGTGAGGACATATGAAAAGGCATTGGGGGGTATATGAAGAGCCATATCTCATTCTATAAATTTTAAATCCATTCCCATTTCAAAGGGTTGGTGATTGATTTTGTAAACTCAAGAGTGTATTGTACTTTGAGAGAACAAAGGAGATAGCCATTTTCTTCCACTTCCCCCTCACTAGTTTTCCTCCTTTCCCACACTATGTACAAATTTTGTTTAAGAAATCAATACAAGAAGGAGTTTCTAGATTTCTTTGACTAAGGGGTTTCTTGATACTTTGTGATCAATAAATTCTATTTGGTCTTGTTTCTATTTATAGAGTTGTTTCTTCTCATAAATGCATGTGTTGAAATTTCTAACTAGTGTGTGCAGGAAGATTTTCTACCTACAACATTAGTTCTCCTACCTCATTTCTCACTCCCCTTTCCCTCTTTATAGATAAAGTATTCCCTAGCAAGAGATTGCTAGCTTTTCCACAGGGTCAGTGAAGTGCCCCTGTTGGATCCTTGGCTATAAGGCCACCCAGAGAAAACTCACTTTCACTCATGCATGCATATATGATAGCTACACATATTAAGTAGAGGGACTTAGACTCCCAAAGCATTGGCAAAAATCGATAATTTCTCCCGATAAATTTTCTCACCAACAAATATTTATTTGATAAAATCCAAGAGTTTGTTGTCTAGCTTCCCTAAAATTATTCCAAGGTCAAATTTTATTTAGGAGCTGAATGATATCATCACATTACTGAGAAGAGTTACATGACTTACTTCTTCCAAGGAGTTTCAAGAATGGATGTATTTATACATTTCCACCATTTGGAAGGATGATGAACTTATCGGATGGGTGGAACATATTAGCAATGATATTTGTTTCTAATTTTTAGACGTCCTAACTTCTAAGAATTTATTTATGACTTCCTACCTTGTATATATGATTGCAGAACAAGAAATTATCCGGGTTTGTCACCGGTAGGGTCCAAGAGTTCTTCTCGATTTATGAATTCTATCCTCAGCTCACAATGAAGGAGGGGCCTAAACATTTTTGAAGGGTGAATGATGCTTTCTTTGCTGTCATTTTATACTTCTTCGATAGAGACTTGTATAACCGAAGAATTTTTGATGATTCTTGGAAGGAAGTCAGAGAATGGGGAGGTATCTATTTACAATTCCCAACATTCACATACATTAGAGTGCTAGATTCTTAGGTGCTCCTAACAAGTTACCTAGGTGCCCCATGAATAAGTGGGTATTAATGGAGCTAGTTTGATAGTTGTTACATTATCATAAAATTCAACATGACAGACACAAGACGGGAGCCTAGTTTCCTATCACAATTAGAAGATACACATGTGCTTCCACATATAAGACAAAAAATATTGAAGGGAAATATAATAGATGAATCGAAGGCCTTGTACCCATGCACCTATTTTGATTATTGGGAAAACTTTGACAAACAAGTATCATCTAGCATTCACGTGCCACAATTGGAGGATATTTGGATCCATTGCAAGGATGAAATCATGATAAGGGAAAGGGACTTCAAAAGGTTAAATCTTCGGGAGACACCCTATTACGGAATTACAACCATCCCAAAAAGGTTTTCAAGACGATGAAAAAGTTTTGGACCCCTCCTATGACCTGAATAGTGTTAGAAATCAACCATTTCCATGGATTGATTCGTCACTTGAAGAATGAAACAATACGAAGGATAAAGTGGGTCTTATTCTCAATCAGACCTACCACTAGCTGATGTCATTTGGGATCATACCAAATGCTTTAGATCAGCTTCTTTGAGGAAACCATTTAGGTAAAATCATCGATGGGACATGCCACCCCTTCAAAGGGAAGAAGAGCCACTCCCAAACTTGCTTCAAAACCTCACAAGATCTCTTTTTTCTATAAAGGTTCAAGATCTTCTTCCGGAGTTTCCACAAAAAGAGTTGCATCTCCCAAAGTTCCATCTACAGAGGTCATTAACCTAAGTGTTTCTCCTTCAACTTCACAAGTGTTGTATACACCATCTTCCCCACCTCTTCCCTCTTCACCATTTTCAGTTCCTCCTTCCCCTCCACCTTTCACTCTTCCCTTGGCCACATATTCCATTTCTCCTACACTTCTCACCTCATCCCCTTCCATGGCTCAAATATTTTCTTCCCTTCTACCTCTTACATCTAGAGTTTTAGGATCTCCTTTTAGAACTCATCTTTTTCTGTTTCCACTCCGATTACATCCATTCCCATGGCCATTCTCTCCACTCCACCTTCTGTTATTACCACCTCATTTCCCCTTGTAGTGAATACAAAAAGTTCTATAGTAAAACCAACACAACCCATTAACATAGTAACAATGCCCGCATCAACTCCGAGTCTTCTTCTATTCCTAAATGGTTAAATAGAAAAACTCCCAAGAAGAAGAAAGTTCCAATTGTTGAGGTTGTTGATTTGAGTATTCTCGGATCTACCTCCTGGAGATAATAAAAGAGACAAAGTGTCATTCCCAACCCATCGGTTGATTAAAATAGACAGAGTTGAAATAATAACTCTGGCTAATAGAAAAGCCAAGGAAACTATCTCTAAAACAAATTACCAAATATAGTTTTTCCCTTGGGAAGGCCACTCATGAAGGTGCCAAACAAGATGTTCAAGTTACTTTGGGTAACCTTTTAGATAAATTTGACAAAGATAAAGTGACTAAGGATGAGCTCAAGAATAAGGTGGAACAATTGATTGCTATTCTAATAAAGATCACATAGCCTGCTCACACTACTACCATTGTCATACCTCCAAGATTTGATGACACTTCCTTCTCCATAGTAGAGAATATTGGACAACAAGGTCAAGAAGTAGGATATTGAATTAAAATTTTGATCCATGAGGGAGAGTAAGTGATAAAGGATGCTGTTGATCGTTATAATCAATTGTACTCTGAGAAGGATAATTTCTCCAAGATGAGTGAATTTATCACCGAGGAAAGTGAAAATTTGGAACTCACTCTTGAGACCTGACAGGAGGTACAAAACATGAAATCAGATATACTTTTAAAGGAAGGGATCATTGATGATGCATCAAAACTATTTGAATATAATGAAGCTATTGAATTTAGGGTCCGGATGTTGTAAGAAGCCATGACTAAGATGGATGAGAAAAGGATCAAGGTAGTTGATGGCCTCAATGATATTATGGATGAATTTTGATAGGATCCATTGCAAGTTTCTGGATAAAAATATTGATGCACTTCCGGTTGAGCAAATTATTGCCCAATTCAAGATCCTGGTCAATGAGGAAAATGATGTAACCAAATCCTTTGGGCTCAATTCTATTCACAAGTTAGTGTCATATCAAAATTTCTTGAGTCAACTCAAGAAATTAATAATTCTAACTAGAAAGTTACCAAAGTGAAATTGGTTAAAGTGGCTAAATTGGCCGAGGTCCCAAATCATTACGCATGTGGACTAGACAATGAGGAAATTCAAGGAATCATCAAACAATTTCTTGAATACAAGCACAAGGTAGTTCTTTGAAGAAAAAGAAGAGGAATCAAACAAAGGAAAGGGTGTGATGAGTGTTAGTGTGAGTTATCCTATGTGTCCTCCTCTCATGTTGGAGGGTCATCTCACATGGGTTAGGTTTAGGGTTAGGTTTAGGGTTTCATATGTGTCATGCACTAGGGTTACTCAGCACCCTATATGTACCCATTTTCTATTCATTTATGAGCATGCCAAGACACTCCGTTGTCTTTCCTCTATGCAAGCTTTGTTTTTGTTAAGCAAGTTCTTCCATTACTGATCAATTTTTTCCTTGCTATCGTTGGAGCTTTCACGATTCCGTTGGAGTGCAACTACTTCGTGGTGCCTCGTTTCCGATTCGATTCTCGCAAACTCTTTTCATGGTATCAGAGCTGAGATCGGGTAAACGTGCACTCGATTTATTTTTTGTTGCTATTACTCTTACTTGGTTTCATTATTTTACTCTGCATGCAAGTCTTTTGATCACCATTTTCTGGAAATTATCTTGCTAATATCTCTAACAAGCTTTCTCGGAAAGTTTTTGTGTTTTTTTTCTTGTGCATGTTGTCTGTGGTTGCAGGATCCTTGAGTTCTTCAGTCGTGGTTGCTACTCAACGAACTGCTGTCCCTCTGGTGTTTTTTCTTGCTTCCCGGCGTTTTTAATCACATTTGCCACGTTTTTTGGTGTGGGCAAGCTAAAACGTGGCTGCTCAGCGTTTTTTGGGCTCTCCAAGGCATTTTTTTATTACGAGGTTTTTTAATCATTAGCCACGTTTTTTTGATTAGCACAGGCGTTTTTAATCATTAGCCACGTTTTTTTTGTCTGCAGGGCGTTTTTTAATCATTTGCCACGTTTTTTTGCTTCACAGGGTTGTAAAAATCATCTGCCTCGTTTTTGCTTCACAGGGTTGTAAAAAATCATTTGCCACGTTTTTTTGGCCTGCTAAAACAAAAACGGCCTGGCAGAAGAAAAAATGGCTGTACACTCTCTTGACGCGGCCAGGCAACATTTCTCTGTGTTTTTTCACCCTTGGCGCGGCCAGGCATCATTTCCCTGCTGTTATTTATCCTCGGCGCGCCTGTTCCCTTTTTTTGGTGTAGGCAACATAAAACGTGACTGTTCATTCCTGTGCGCCACTGTACACTTACACCAGTCAGTTTTGGTAAGTTTCCTTCCTTTCTTTTTAAAAAAAAAAACTTACTCAATCTCTGCTTTTTTATAAAAACGAGCCGTGTAAGTATACATGCTAAGTTTTTTTTACAATCAAACTTCTTTTTAGTAAGTTTTTAAAAACATTTCTAACTCTGACAAGTTTCTTAATTAGAAACATTTATCTTTTTAAAAAAAAAAATCTTCATCTAAATCTTCATTAGATTAGATCTAATTAGTTTTAAATTAGATCTAATTTTTATTTAATTTCACATTATTTAAAAAAATATATTTCCTTGGCATTATAATTTGGTCTTTGGATTGTTGTATTTCTAACCTTCTGTCGAGTGTCGAAGACGAAGGGTGAGGTCCGGGATTGGCAGGTGGCTAATTCCCCCTCGCAATACAAACAAACCCTATCTCAAATTCTGTGCCATTTCCAACGAGCATACATACGACACCCTTTGCATGCGTTTAGGGCGCTTTTTTAATCCGTTTGCAGGCTTATTGGCTTTTTCTCATCAAATTGCGGGAATTGGTTTTTGCTATAACTTTTGACTCGTTGCTCGGTTTTGAGCACTTCTTTAGTCAAAGTTGCATGTTTTTTCGCACTCTAGATGATGGGATCATTAGCTTTGTAAATGCACTAATTTTATAAAGTGCCGCATTCTGGGGGGTTGTCTTTGTATTGCTTAAGTCAGCTCAATTTTTTTGAGCTTTGTTCTATTCCTTTTTTTCGTGGACTTGTGAGCGCGTCCGCCACAATTTTACGACAAAGGAATTCTTTTGTGCGATGTGAGACACTTTTTCTCACCACCAGGGTTGGCTTTCGCCTCCTTTATGTTTTTGCTTGTGCTTGTTTACGGTGTTCCTCTTTTGTTGCACTCCACGAAACACTGTTGTGGTCTCCCCTCTTGCGCGTTATTACGCTAATTGCAAGACGAGTTACCAAGTGTTTCAAACCGCATACACGGACCTGATTGTAATCAATGCACTAAACTATAAAGTGCCGAAAGCAGGGGGTTGTTATTGTCCTAGGTGGTTGTGTTTCTTTTCTACATTTCTTTCTCTCTCTCTTTCACTATGGATGCACTTTCAATTCCTTTGCTTACACCATTCAACTTTTTCGAATGGAGATCAAAAATAATAATGAAACTAAGGGGTAAAGGGTTATACCGCATCACCATGGGAACTGAGACTGAACCAGATGACGAACCTGAAAAATCTAAGTGGTTAAACCATAGTGATGAAGCTTTAGGTCTTCTTTGCATGTCCGTTTCTCTTGACTTGCTCTTCCACATTGAGGCGTCTGAAACACCTACATCTGCGTGGAAAATGTTGGATACGATGTTTGGACAACTAGATGACATGAGAGTGCATGAGTTGGAAAATGAACTACTAGGGTTAAATCCTAGTGACTTTGAAAACCTACAAGCCTTCTTCTCGAAATTTGTCCACATTAGATTATTGTTAAAAGGATGTCAAGTAGAAAAGAAAGATTCTCAACTGATCTTGTCGATTCTCTCTAAACTAGGTCCCGAATACTCTGTCTTCGTGTCAACTTTCTATGCTACAAAAGCTGCTTTGGGCGATACTTGGATGATGCCCTCCTTTGACTATTTTTCGTCCCAACTCATTCGAGAACAGGACAAACTCATTCAAATGGGGTCTCTCAAGTCCAAGTCACATGCCCTTGTAGCAAGTACTAGTAAGGGAAAGAAGACTGAAAAGAAGAAAGAAACTAAGGATCAACCTAAGAAAGAAACCAAGATCAAACCTAAAAATGACACAAACACTTCGACTTCTGAGCCTAGGGCACAGAAAAGCAAGTATTTGTGTTCCTATTGCAAGAAGACTGGTCACGACGAGCAACACTGTTTTAAGAAATAGATTGATCACTTATCTCATTTACTTGAGAAAAATAAAATAAGTGTTCCTGAATCAATAAAACAAAGTGCTCCGAAGGCCGAGTCTTTGCTGCAAAAGGTGCTAGAAATGATAAGAAGAAAGGAAAGGCCCTTGTAGCCAAAGTTGCTCCTTCATCGACATGGATTATAGATTCTGGTGCCTCGCACCACATGGGTTCTTCGCATGTTGAGTTTTCCAACATCGAACCTTGTGGAATGTCCCAAATCACGATGGGTAATGACACGACAGTGTCGGTTTCCTGTAGTGGATCGTTAGAGATGGATGGGGGAACATTTAACTAAGTGTTGAGTGTTCCGATCTCTACCAATCTCCTATCAGTTTACCAAATTACTCACCTTGGTGAAGGAATGCGAGTGGAATTTGGTCCTAACTCGGTGATTATTCGTGAGCTTAACAATGACACTACAGTGGCTGAGGGAAAGGCTAGATCACCGTTCACGGTTGTACACCTTCTCCCACTTTACTTCTGATTCTACGCCCACTGCCTTGCTCACTCATGCAAATGAGGTTAGTAAGCTATGGCATGAGCGTTTTGGACATCTAAACTATCGCTACCTTGAACAATTGAGTCAAAACAAAATGGTCAACGGGTTGCCTCGCGTCAAGTTTTCTAAGGGTCTTTGTGAGGGTTGTACCCTTGGAAAGCATCCTGAAAAGAACTTTGATAAAGGAAAAGCCTGGAGAGCCACTTGTCCCTTGGATCTTGTTCACAAGTGATGTTTCTGGTCCATTTCCTTCTCCTTCGTTTACTAGAGCTCTTTATGTGCTAACCTTCATTGATGACTATTCACGATATACTTGGGTATATTTTCTTAAGCTTAAGTCTGAAGTCTTTGAACATTTTTAGGACTTTAAGGCTCTTGTTGAGAAATAGGTGAAACGGTCTATCAAGGTTCTCGAACTGACAATGGAGGTGAATATGTAAACAATAGGTTCATGGATTTCTATACTTCTGAAGGGATCTCTCTGCAGCATACAGTTGCTTATAGCCCTTCACAAAATGGAGTCGCAGAAAGAAAGAACCGTACTCTTAAGGAGATGGCCACTTGTATGATTCACTCGAAGTCTCTTCCTCCATGAGTATTGGGCCGAAGCGGTGAATTGTGCAAATTACATTCAGAACCGTGTTCCACACAAGGCAGTAAGAGGGATGACACCCTTTGAAGCCTGGTTTGGATGCAAGCTTGATGTTGAGCACTTTCGAGTCTTCGGATCCAAGGCTATGGCTCGGATTCCCAAGAAGAAACGCAAGGCCTTGGAACCACAATCCAAACCTTATATCTTTGTAGGGTATCCTGATGGTGTGAAGGGATATCGATTGATGAATCCTACTTCTCATGAGCTATATATTGAGAGAAGTGTTAAGTTCGATGAGTCCTCTTCGACTTCTACTTCTCCACCTATTGAGGTTCTTCAACTCGCTGATTCGGATTCTGACTCATCAGATGATGATATTGTTGAGCGTGCTCCTCTTCTGGACCCTCCCGACCATCAGACCTTTGAGTCTTCTGATTCTGATAGTAGTGATGATGAGGACTATGTCCCTTCTCACTCAAGTGAAGAATCTTCTGACTCTGAGCCTGATCCTCCTGGTCCCCTTTGGGCTAGGAAAACTTTGCAAAGTCTTTGGAAATTTAGTTGGAGATACTTCGGATATGAGACGTACTCACTCAAATTTCGTTGGACCCCACTCCTTCTTCGCCTCTGCTTCTGATCCACAGTCTTTCCGGGAGGCTTCTGGTATTCCTGAGTGGGATTCTGCTATGGATGAGGAGTATTCCTCTCTCATGAAGAACGATACTTGGGACCTCACCACTCTTCCGAAAGGAAGAAAAATCGTTCGGTGTAAGTGGGTGTTCCGAACAAAGTATGGAGTAGATGGAGACGTCGAAAAGTTTAAAGCGCGATTAGTAGCTAAGGGTTTCTCCCAGATAGCTGGGGTTGATTATACAGAAACCTTTGCTCCGGTTGCGAAGATGACTTCTATTCGACTGACCCTAGCCATTGCATGCAAGCGAGATGGAAAGTCCATCAAATGGACGTTAAGAGTGCCTTCCTTCATGGTGACCTAGAGGAAGAGATCTATATGGAACAACCTCTGGGTTATGTCCAAGATTCCTCCCTCGTTTGTAAGTTAAAGAAGTCTCTTTATGGCCTTAAACAAGCCCCTCGGGCTTGGTATGCCAAGATGGACTCCTTCTTACTTACATCAGGGTTTACTAGGTGTCACTCTGATCCAAATGTTTATATTCTACGGCAAGATGACTCCATACTCATTCTTGTTCTATATGTTGATGACTTGTTGATCACAGGCAGCTCTTCCTCTATTATTGATTATGTGAAGATCGCCTTAGCCAACAAGTTTTCCATGAGTGACTTAGGTCTGCTTCATTACTTCCTTGGGATCCAGATTTCACAATCTGACTTGGGAATCTTGATTTCACAACCTAAGTATGCTCTTGATTTGATAGCTCGGTTTTAGATGTCTGATTGCAAGTCTTCTCCTACTCCTTTTCTTTCCGGGGTTAAGTTGGTTTCAGATTGCTCTACTCCCTTGGTTGATGGTACTCTTTACCAACAGTTAGTTGGGAGCTTGATCTACTTGACTCACACTCAACCGGATTTATCATATGCTGTTGGGATCGTGTCAGATTCATGCAGGAGCCACATGAGCTGCATTGGAAAGCAACTAAATGGATCCTTCATTATGTTCGTGGCACTTATGCTGATGGCATACACTATCATGGAGGGTTGATATTGACTTGATTGGGTTCACTGATTCGATTG
Source organism: Taxus wallichiana var. yunnanensis (assembly GCA_018340775.1). Classification (NCBI taxonomy): domain Eukaryota; kingdom Viridiplantae; phylum Streptophyta; class Pinopsida; order Cupressales; family Taxaceae; genus Taxus; species Taxus wallichiana. Next base: position 314,576,871 of record CM031237.1, read on the forward strand.
GGCGGTGACTTAGATCATCGGAAATCTACTGCTACTGATTTCTCTCTTGGTTCGGGTCCTATTAGTTAGTCTAGCAAGAAGCAAAATGCAATTGCAATATCATCTACTGAGAGGCGAGAATACGAGAGGAGCGGTCAACGCTGCCACGAAGCTATTTGGCTACGGGGTATTACGACAAAGTTTGGCATCCACTTTCGGCGGCCTACCATTATCTATTGTGATAACACGAGCACTATCTCTATTTGTAGAAATCAATTCATCATCAGCGAACGAATCACATTGAGATCCATATGCACTTCATATGGGAGCTTATTCATGATGGTATCATCGACATTCAGTACATTCAGACAGCTGATCAGATTACAGACTTATTCACCAAGCCTTTCACTGAGATGAAGTTTCTTCACTTACGGTCTCTTCTTGGGGTGAGGTCTTCTGCAATTGCCCATCTTCTTAGGGCTATTTAGTCCTTTTCTTCTTCTTCTTCTAGGAAGATTGTGTTTGTATATGGGCACCTTATCAGGCCTTTAGTTGCCGGGCCCCATTGACACATCTTTCTTAGTTGTTTAGGAGTGTCTTCCTCTTCCGTCTGACTCATCACAGTGATACCCTAGCTTCGATGAAGGGGGGGTGTTAGTGTGAGTTATCCTATGTGTCCTCCTCTCATGTTGGAGGGTCATCTCACATGGGTTAGGTTTAGGGTTAGGTTTAGGGTTTCATATGTGTCATGCACTAGGGTTACTCAGCACCCTATATGTACCCCTTTTCTATTCATTTATGAGCATGCCAAGACACTCCGTTGTCTTTCCTCTATGCAAGCTTTGTTTCTGTTGAGCAAGTTCTTCCATTACTGATCAATTTTTTCCTTGCTTATCATTTGGAGCTTTCACGATTCCATTGGAGTGCAACTACTTCATGGTGCCTCGTTTCGATTCGATTCTCGCAAACTCTTTTCAAGTAGCTCTAGCTGAACATGGAAGCCATTTTGCACAGTCTCCAAGATGCAACATTGATTCGAGTTATAATTTTGACCTAGTCAAACCTACATAACCACTTTTCTATTTTTGTGGGAGACTGTTTCCTCAATGTAACCGCATTTTATTTTTATTATGTAAGGATTAATGGAGAGAGCTATAATTACTCATGCTCCTTAGTATATAAATAGGAGAATGCATTTTCTAATATGGAACTTTTGGATCTTATTGTAAGGAGACTTTGTCAATTTTGAGTTCCATGTAAAATATTTTATTTGTAATATACAAAACAATATTTTTCCTTCGACTACTTGATGTGTTGTGCATTTTAATAATTCATTCAATACTTGTGAATGCTTTCAGTTCTTTGTATGTGGTGATTTATATTTCCTTCATATTAATTATATTTATTTAGTTAGATTGCAAGTTGTGATATAAAAACTCATTCGTTTTAGTTGTGGAAGATATAAATTCCCTTATGTTATTTTAAGTTTTGTAATCATTAAGTCCTGATTGAGGAAGAAATAAGAAGTTGTGCATATTATATGTTATTATGTTGTAATACTTTGTGCATGTGAAGCGGATCTATTTGTTCCTTAAAATTTGGTACATCACCTCATTTTTTGTGTTTCAATTATTATTCCATCCCTTTTCCCAAGAATAAGATAAAGTAGTTTATTTTAAGTATTGTATTTCGCACCTTGATCTTCAATATGGTGCACATAGTTTAGAAGGAATTCGACCTTCTTTGAGGGTTCATCCCAAGGATCCAACGTACCACACCTTAGGGATGTTACCGTGTTGCATAGGATCATATGATGATTCCATGGGTGTGTGATCCACATGACAACATGTATGAGACCCATTACATGTAAAATTCTAGGAGCCTTCCATATCAAAGAATCACCACTATGAAAAGTTAAACACTGGAGGAAAGTCTAAATGTGCATTCCAATATAAAAATATTCCATGCATGATATTATATGCCAAAAATTGGATGCATAAAATGAAAAATATAAATTGAATCGGGAGACAAAATTATATTTTTCATAAATCGTGCCGTAGCTATTCAAAATTTCGAGGATATTACCTCGGTATATGTACACACCATGTAAAATGTAGTTGGATACCTTAAAGGGAGAGTTTGAATTATGCCACTAAACATTCCATAATACCTTGGAATATGTAAAATATGAGTGTACCATATCCAAAATGGTTCTTAATCACTGAAATATTTAATGAATATATTATTTCTTGTAGAGGATGTTTTTGACATGACATGCCTTCTAGATGGCCAACTTGGCATTCAATGTAATCTAATTATGCATATACCATTTAATATACTCATTGTAAAGGTCCTTAAATCTGGAATAGAAAGGAATCTAAGAGATTTGTTTTCATTTTACTTTTCTCACTTGGATATCCAAGTTATTGGTCTAAGTTAGCTTCGTGTTTTTCTTTTCGGTTCAAATGAGTGTTTAATTGAATACAATATCTTCAATTAGTGACTAAGATATCATAGTACACATCCAATGACATTATACATCCCTTTGGGTGTTCTAATTCCTCCCATTAGACTCTCGTATGTTTCCATGTCTTGGTCGATTGCATATTGGTCTAAGCACGAGCATGGTCTTCATGACATTCGATGTTCAAATGACCTAGAGAGAGCTATGCATTTTTACTAGTTATTCTCTTTCTTCCCTACCCTACTCACTTTTTCACTTTTTATCAACTCTATTAATACTAAGACTAAACCTTGTAAAATGTTTAATGTGTAATATATATTTATGTTACAAGAAATGTTCATAGATGAATATTAATCTATATTGAATTTTATGCCATGATTAAGCTATGAATGAATGTTAATAAGTTATTTTATTAGTAAAATCCCCCACACCGTCTTATTTTTGAAGTATTCCTTAAACCACTTGTTTCTCGGCACTATCTAGAACTACAAAAGAACTTAAAAAATCCCTTAATATCATTAAAATCTACTCTCCTTTATCTTGAGCTATTCCTAATATTTTTAAAGCCACCAAGACCTAGAAAGGAGGAATGAAACCTTGGAGAAGAAATCCCTGCACTCACATTGAAATTCCTATTGTATCTTTCTGCTCACATGGATTATTTTCAATAAAGGTAGGTCTCGCCAATTTACACTATATTATTTTTATATTTCCCGCGATTGTGCATGCCCTAGCTAATATAGGTACCAGATCCCTATTGATTCGGAACATGGACAAAATCTTGAAAAATATCATTGATTGTAAAATTCAAGTTACAAAGTTGTAGGGGTTGTAATCTTTATATATATTATATATCCATAAACAAATAATATACTCTGTTAAAAAAATTCCAAATACATCCAAGAAGCATAAAAAATAATTTACTTACGTGAATACAAACAAATTTATGATTAAAATAAACTATCCATATAAAAATATGGTTTAAACACACAAACTATCTTGACTTACCAATGGTAAAAGTAACAAAATAATTTAAATGAAAAACTTACTATTACCCTATGGTTTTACCTAACATTAACTCCTTAATTTTGCATCATCTCAAGTGATCAAGAGAGGAATTCTATGAACATCTCAAATTTTTCATGTGCAAATGATTTAGTGAAAATATTTGCTTCATCCTCTCATGAAATCTTTGGATTACGAACAAATTTTATACAACCTTAATTTTAAACATAAAATATGGTAGATTTATCCTTCGGTATTCCAATTCCATCAAGTATGTGATGCATCCATATCACTTCCTGACATATCCACTTGCATCATCATATTTGAATTCTATGTAAGATCAAGAAAAAAGTTTTGTTTATTTCTTCCCCATGACATTGGACTAGATCACAATAAGAATACAAATCTATAAGTGAATTTCCTATCATCAATGTTACATGCATGGTATGAGTCCAAATATCCTCTCAAGAAGAATTGATCATTATCCTTGTCTTATAGGAAAAAATCCGTAGTACCCTTGATGTATCTCAAGATCTACCTTTCTACTTTCAAGTGAAAAGCTCTAGGTTCTTGTATGAGCTGTGAAAGATATCTGGCTATAAAGATGATATCTGGCCTAGTATAAGTTAGGTAAATGAGACTCCTAATTAACTATCAATAGAGATTTGTATTTACTTATGGTGATTGATCTATATGAGATAGATGAAGTCTTGTCTCCATAGGTTTGGAAATGGAAATACATTACATCATCTAATATTTCTCGAGTTTGGTCTTGGAATATTTCAACTAAGAAAAAATGATATGATTTTATTTTTTCCATACTTCTAAGAAAATACAATATTTCATCAACTCGAGATCTGTCATGTTAAGCGATCGATTGATATATTTCTTCATTACATTAATAATCTTCATTGTTCTTACAATGATGAATAGATCATTGACATAGACAACAAATATCACAATCTCCCACTTACTTTTTGATGTAGAGATTGGGATGGTAGGAATACTCTAGAATCCATACTAAATGATATTCTCATCTATTTTGATATACAAATCCCATGGAGCTTGTTTAAGACCATACAATGATTTGATAAGTCTACATACCTTTTCTTATTTTCTAGGTATGAAAAAACCTTTTGGTTGAGTCATGTAGACTTCTTCCTGCAAGTATCCATTGAGAAAGGAACTTTTCATTTCCATCTAGTGGAATATCCATCCAAACTATGTAGCTAGAGAAAAGATCATCTTGATTATCTTGATCTTAGTTGTGCAAATTTTTTTATCCTCATAGTCAATACCTTCCTTCTAAGCATACCCCTTTACTATTAGTCTCACATTGTATTTGTCAATAGTCCCATATACATTTTTATTTTGTTTTCAAAATACATCTGCATCCAATTAGGTTTTCCCTAGTGGAATATCGACAAGCTTCCATGTGCTATTTTTCATCTTTGTTTGATATTGTGCATCCATGGAATCTTTCCAACACTTAAAGTGTAGGGCTTCCTAAATTGTAGAGGTATAAATAGATTCAACAACTTTACTCATTAAGGATAAATTTATCTCTTCACAATCTTTTTTAGAGTCAATGGTTCAGGAGTGGATGTGTGTATAGGTGTAGACATAAAATCATGCACTTTGAGTCATTATTTAGTCTTGATCACATACTATTGTTTACATGAATCCTAAACAACAATAGTACTGATTAACCCATGTCTTTGGTAATCTTTTGTTGCTTTCTGTTGTTACTTTCTCTCTTACACCTTTATTGGCCTAGTATGTCTATTCATGCTCCAATTTTACCTTCTCTAGACCTGGAGCTCGTAGCCAAGACACCAACGTTAGGCACCCTTCTCCCCTCTGGGTTCCCCTATCCTCTTTACACTTTACTCTCACTTTTTGGGTCCTTTCTAGCCATTTGAGCATCTTATATTTTTGGTATTCATACTTTTCGGGGTTAATTACAAAATTCAAGCAAGGGAATCATATAAATATAAAGTTATGTGATCATAATAAGGGACCAAGAACTAAGCACTAGCTATCACCACCTAAGGTTGCATCCATCAAAGGCATCTATAGCTACATTTACATCCATCTAGCTCCATCACAAGGCAAAAATGATGGTTCATCTACATCACACTTCATAGGAGGGGAGTCTATTATTTCCATGCACACATTTATTACATTATACATCTATTTACTTGTTTTCTACTTCTCAAAATGGGAATGACACAAGAGAAACCTAGGATAAAATTTCCAAACACACACACACATAGAACTACATTGGGTCTGAGATGTAGTGCAACACTCAATGATAAGTCCATCAATTTGGTAGCTAAGGATAGTCCAACCCCTTCATATGCATATTTATTTTTTAGGTTTTTGATACTTAGTTTCGGGATTTTACAAGTGATTCTTCCATTGTAGGTTTATGGTGACAACTAGAAAAATGCAGTGGCATACATGCGATAAGAAGCGAATGAGTGTAAATATATTACAACCTTGAAAATTTGGGTTTCCGACCATCTATATAGACCAGGGCACCCATAATTCAAACTAGGGAGCCCACGGGCACCCCTATCTTTTCCCAGGTGTCCTAGTCCAGTAGAATCCTCCGGATCTATATTTTCTCAGGCTCTTGTGTGACAGTTTCCTCCTCATTTTCAATCGATCTCCATCATGACGAAACACGAGGACATTTTTGAATAAGCTAAGGCTCTCCTAACTCTCTTTTCACATTAGGGTTTATACATTTCATTGCTTAGCTTGCTTGGGTGTATTTCAGTTATTCCATTGCTTATTTATTTACTATAAACTTGCATTAGATTAGACTAGGATATTACATTTTAGCGTAATCATTTTTGGTGAAACCCACTTGTGATCGGTCATTTGGATCCTTATTTAAAACATCATATTTTATATCATGGCTCCTAAAGTTCCTCAAATTCCTTTGTCTGATTTACTTAAGATACATACCACTTGTCAAGATGTTTTGTAAAAATCCTTAGATGACATGTATCTTCCTAAAGATATGCCACCACTTGAACTAAGTCCTTATTTTGATTGTTTATATGATGACCTATTGACATTAACATTTTCCTCCGTAATTTCTATTTTATTAATGTATGTATTAGGAATAAGATGTTGTTAAGTATAATTAGTAGAGTATGGTAACAATCAAGTACAATAGGAATGTTGTGGTAAAAAGTAAATATTTGTTGTAAGTGGTCCAATAATGTTAAAATGTCAAAGTTGGGGTAAGTAGAGAAGTAGGGTCTACATGATTAGGAATTAGAAATATTATATTTGTAATAAAGACAAAGAGTGATGTCATAAATATTTTGTGTATTTTATTTATGGAAAAGTCTAAAAAGGTGGAACCCATGTGAGATGATAAGGTTTATCTTATCTTAGAAGATAAGCCTACATGTAAAGGCAAGAGTTTAGGCATGGAATATGATTGGCCGGAAGAGATTTCCTATCCTATCTTAGAGATAGGGTGGATAAGCCTGAATTCCTATAAATAAAGAGGCCACCCCCCTCATTTAGCATAGAAGGAAGTAGTGAGAAATATTGTATGAGTAAGTGTGTAAAGGAAGCCATCATTTTGAAGGTGTGTTAAAGAAGCCATTAAGAGGTGTAATTGTGAAGTTTCTCCCATAGTTATTGTTGGAAGGAAAGTGAAGTCAGTAACACTTGAAGTACCTCATGGGTGAGATTGTAACAATTTCATGTTGATATTATAATTTACACTTATATTTCAGATTTATCATCATTCCTTCTTATCATAGTCTATGGTATTCTTGTGTTATGTTTGTTGTTGTGTTTCCAAATTACATCCACCAAACTAAAAGTGTGCATTAGTAAATAATCATAGCATGATGAGTTCTCATTGAAGAATTATCATAGTGCCGGATTGGTGATGATATTTTGGTTCCGTCATTCTTTGGGACCATTCCTTGTTGGTGGATTTTCTAGAGAGATATTCACACTTAGTCAGAAAACATTTGGAGGGTAACCTTGTTTTTACTGTGCATAGTGGTTACCATGGTAAAATCAATTTTTACCGTGAATAGTATTTACCACAAGTAAACTCACTTTTTACCGTGAATAGTATTTACCGCAATAACTTCACTTTTACCGTGAATAGTGTTTAACACAAGAAAGTCATTTTTACTTGCATGAGTAAGTCAAGTTTTACCATAGTTTACCGTGGTCATTTCTAGTTTCTTTGTAGAAAGGTGTAAAGTCGCTTTCTATTATAATGATTCCAATTATTTGTGCACATAAGTCTTGTTGATTGTACTTGTGGGTTGGTATTTCACTGTGGTTATTTTTGAAAATGAGGTAGATTCCTGTTTTTTCAGCCCAAGCTAATGAAGATGCTTCCTCTTTCATTCAAGAGTTTAAATGATCTTGCATTTTTAATGGCCTCATAAGAAGGGAACAATGGAATGAATTTTTTCCTACCTTTTTGGATGGTTCAACACTTAGGTGGTTTGAAACACTAGGTGATAATGTGAAAAAATCATGGGATTTATTAACCGAAAGTTTTCTTGAAGAATTTGGTGAACAACGAAATATATGAGATCTAATGATTGAGATAAAAAAGCTAGCCCAAGGAAAGAAGGAGAAGATAAGAGATTATCATGCTCATGTTCTAGAGCTAAGGAGGAAGCTCAATGCCCAGATCCGGAAGGAAGGATTAGCAGATGGGTTGATGAATGGCATGGATAATCTCCTCTGTAAGCACTTCATTCTTGGGATGAAGCCAGAGATCAGACAATGAGTGAAGTATGACTGATTAGATACCATTGAAAAAGTAAAAGAGATTGCAAGAAGGCAAGAAGAAAGTATAGAAGAGGAGCCTACACCAACACCTTTGGTCTAGAATCCACAACCACTCTCGGTGAGCACAAATATTTCTCCTAGTACATCTACTGAGTATGAAGATCTTCTTAGGAAGATGGGCCAATTAACTATTAATCTTCTTCAAGGAAAAAAATTAGTTCTAGGGAGGAGATAGAGGTCCAAAAAGAAATATTTCTGAAGTCATATGTTATGGTTGTTATAAAAGGGTCATTATAAGTATAATTGTCGGATAGAGATTCTACATCCAGTACAAGAGATAATGATAAAGGAAAAGCACCGTGAATTCTTTTGATGTAGTAGATAAGAGCATAAATAATGAATTAGATGTGTTTGTAACAAAAATAAAGAAAGAAAAAGATAACCAAGATAGAAATGATCCTAAGAAGATGAAAGGAGAAACTAGTAAGAAACATAAGAGAAGAAATTTGGGTGTCCAAGATTTTTTGATTTCACGGGGAAAAGGACCATACTCCATCTAGAAGATCTATCCAAAAGGCTTGCAAATATTATATATGGTCAACTCTTGGCTATGTCTTCTGAGAAGAGGCGAGAGCTGCGAAGTGGACTCAATGCTCGATGAAGGAAGGAGGTTGAGGTCCCCTGTTTTGAAGGCGAGGTAGATCCCTACACTCCACAAGCTGAGGTATTATGTAATGGCATTTTAATTCATGATGTCTTAGTTGATGGAGGTGCTGCGATTAATGTAATGAATGAGTCTATAATGAATATGTTGGGGTTAAAAATTGATCTTCCCTCAACACTTATGTTAAGGTCATTAAATAAGGGAAAAACTAAACCAGAAGGTTTTGTTTCAATTGTGTCAATATCTGTTATGGGTGTTGTATGTGTGGTAGACTTTCAGGTGATGAAAAATGGTACTATTGCGTACCCAATGTTGTTAAGAAGACCATGGCTAAGGAGAGTTCATGCAAGAAACTACTAGAATGAAGGCTTCATGACACTTGGACGTGGTAGAGAGAGGGTGAAGATAAACATGATCCCTTGGCATCATAAAGGAGTAACTCGTGGATTCAAGTGGTGAAACTGATGATTGGACATCCTCCGATTACTCTAGTACCAAAGTAAAGTGGACACGAGAAGATGAAGAAAGTGAGGTTGATGTTTCGGTCACGAGATATCCTTCCAGTCCACACCGACTCATGAACCCATAAAATTATCGAAGAAGAAATTGATGATCGTCTCCAACAAATAAAGATTGGTGATCTTTGTGATGGAGAGTGAGAAGGAATGCTACCTCCAAATATTTGAAGGTAGATACACATATTCACTTTTGATTACAAGGAACTCCGTCAAGTAAGTTGGGTAGAACATTCTATTGAGCTGGTAGATGGTGCTAAGACCATAAAGCAAATGCCATATAGAATGAATCCTAATTTTTCCAAGATTATAAAAGAAGAAATAGATAAGTTGCTTGATGTATGATTCATATTTTTGTGGAGAATTCATAATAGGTTTCTCCCATTGTGATCTCAATAAAAAGAATGGGAACCTACGCATTTTTGTTAATTATAGGAAGCTCAATAAGGAAACAAAGAAGTATCATTACCCTCTTCCATTCTCGAGATCAAATCTTGGATGAAGTAGCTAGCCAGAGTGCTATAGTTTTGCTGATGGATATAGTGGATACAACCAAGTTCGTATAGTAGAGAAAGATCAGCTGAAGACCACATTCACCACTCCTTGGGGAATGTTTTCTTATAGAGTTATGCCTTTTGGGTTGTGTAATGCTCCAAAAACGTTCCAACGCTTGATGAATAGGGTGTTTGAACCCTACATTAAGAACTTCATCAGAGTATTTTTGGATGATTTTTACATCTATGGGAGCAAGATGGACCACCTGCACTAGATGGAGACAACATTTCAAAGGTTATATGAAGCACAAGCCTCACTAAACCCTACAAAGTGTGTCTTTGGATGTTCTAAAGGTATTTTGTTAGGGCATGTTGTATCCAGAGATGGTATTGGTACCGATCCTAATAAAGTTTCAAAAATCAAAGAGTTACCATTTCCTATGAATAGAAGTAAGTTGAGATCATTTTTTGGCCATGTGGGTTACTATAGAAGGTTCATCAAGAATTTCTCAAAGATTGCACAACTACTAACTTGAGCTTCTTGAAGAAGGATGTTACTTATGAACAAAGAAATAAGGGACATGAAGCTTTTGAACAATGAAGGAAGCCACGGTGTCTTCACCTATTTTAAAGAATCTAGATTAGAATAAGCCATTCATTGTGTATACCGATGCCTCGGATACAATATTAGGAAGTACTACGAGCCAAAAGGATGAAAATGAGAATGATCATCTAGTTTACTTTGGGAGCGGACAAATGATTAGTGCTGAGGTAAATTATACTGTAACTGAAAAAGAGGCTCTAGCTATCATTTTTATATAAAGAAGTTTAGAAATTACTTGCTAGGGAAGAAATTTATAGTTGTAACAGATCATCAGGCTCTAAAATATATTGTAAATAAGCCTAACCCATCAGGGAGGATAGCAAGATGGATAATTTTGCTACAAGAATTTGAATTTGATATTATAGATAGGTCGAGGAAAGAAGCATGTCAATGTAGATGCACTCTCTTGAGCCTATGATGGTTTAGGTTCATCTTGTGATGATGATGATTTCCCAGATGCAACATTGTTATCCCTTGACACAATCCCTAGTGAATACATATATATTTGGAATTATCTGAATGAATTCAAGTTTCCTGATGGTGAAAATGTAAAGACTAAGAGGAAGATTACTCAAGCCAGTCGTCCATATTCTATTCTTTATGAAGTATTATTCGGATAGGACACGATGGACAATACAAGAGGGCAGTTGGATGTGATCAAGGGAAGGAGCTGATAGAAGAATTCCACAATGGTACATGTGGATGACACTTCTCTAGAAAACTTACATCAAGAAGGATCTTGGATGCAGGTTATCACTGGCAGCCCACTCTTTTTAGAGATTGTTATAATAATTGTAAGACATGTGATATTTTTCAAACACATGGTAGCCGTAAGACTTCATTAGCTCCATTATGCCCTATTCTTCCACTTGGTCCCTTTGAAAAGTTGGGAATAGATATTATAGGTCCACTTCTAACTACCCCACGCCAAAATAAGTATATTGTAGTTGCCACAAATTATTTAACCAAGTGGGTTGAAGCTAGGCCATTGAAAACAACTTCCATGGATGAAGTGGAAAGGTTCATATATGAACGTATTGTCACTAGATTTGGTTGCCCATTAGAAATTATAAAAGATCAAGGAAGCCACTTCATTAATGAGGTGGTAGAAGCCCTAGTCAACAAGTTTTCTATTAAGCACATGAAGGAAACAACATACAAGCCAAGCACAAATGGACAGGTGGAATGAACAAATTTTGTGTTATGTCAAATTATAGAAAAAGATGCAGCCTTGTAGGTACATGAGTTGGATAAAAGGATTCATGCAAAGCATTGTGGGCATATAGGAAAACATCAAAGTCAACAAGATACTCCCATTTCGGTTGGCTTATGGCATTGATCAGCTTCTTCCTATTGACTTTAATATTCCCCTTTGTGAGAGTTATGAAAAATGAAAGGATGGATGAAAGTGATTCAGTAAAAGAAAGGTTGGTGCATCTTCATTTGCTAGAGGAAATGAGGGAAATAGTGAAGGATACAAGATATAAGAAGAAAATGAAGCAGAAGGAATACTTTGATCAAAAGATCCATTGGTCTCCATTTCATGTGAATGACTTGGTTCTAGTATATGATTCCAGATACAAAAAGAAGACAAAAATTTGTTCCAAAATGGATGGGGCCCTACAAAAATAGCATTTGTGCATGAAAATGGTACATATCGACTGGAGGAATTGGATGGGACTCCCATTACGAAATGGGTCAACCACGACAAGTTAAATCTTTTCTAGGCATCAGCTTCAGAATGTCCATAAGAGTCTACTCCGAGGACGGAGTAGAAGCTAGGAAGGGGAAAATGTCACCATTAAAATTTTTCCTGTAATTTCTATTTTATTAATGTATGTATTAGGAATAAGATGTTAAGTATAATTAATAGTGGCATCCAATAGAAGATAACGGTGCCGTCAATACGGTGCCACCAATAAAGTAGAGTACGGTAACAATCAAAGTACAATAGGAATGTTGTGGTAAAAAGTAAATATTTTTCGTAAGTGGTCCGGTAATGTTAAAATGTCAAAGTTGGGGTAAGTAGAGAAGTATGGTCTACATGATTAGGAATTAGAAATATTATATTTATAATAAAGACAAAGAGTAATGTCATAAATATTTTGTGTATTTTATTTGTGGAAAAGTCTAAAAAGGTGGAACCCATGTGAAATGATAAGGTTTATTTTATCTTAGAAGATAAGCCTACATGTAAAGGCAAGAGTTTAGGCATGGAATATGATTGGCCGGAAGAGATTTCCTATCCTATCTTAGAGATAGGGTGGATAAGCCTAAATTCCTATAAATAAAGAGGCCACCCCCCTCATTTAGCATAGAAGGAAGTAGTGAGAAATATTGTATGAGTAAGTGTGTAAAGGAAGCCATCATTTTGAAGGTGTGTTAAAGAAGCCATTAAGAGGTGTAATTGTGAAGTTTCTCCCATAGTTATTGTTGGAAGGAAAGTGAAGTTAGTAACACTTGAAGTACCTCATGGGTGAGATTGTAACAATTTCATGTTGATATTATAATTTACACTTATATTTTAGATTTATCATCATTCCTTCTTATCATAGTCTATGGTATTCTTGTGTTATGTTTGTTGTTGTGTTTCCAGATTCCATCCACCAAACTAAAAGCTATGCATTAGTAAATAATCATAGCATGAGGAGTTCCCGGTGAAGAATTATCATAGTGCCGGATTGGTGATGATAGACCCTAGCCTTCATGATCCTCCATCTAATCAACCCATGTTGGAGTCAATTCAAGATTTGCATTCTTTATTTCAAGACAAATTTCAAGCTATGGAATCCATGATTACATCTCTCAAATATGAAATCCAACATCTTAAGGATGCTTCATAGGCTAATGTTTGTTATCCTTCTACATCTCATATTCATTCTATGTTTTCTACATGTACTCATATCAATGACCCTTAAGTCAACCATTACTAAGTCTCTCACCCTTTATCACAATACTAAGCAACATGCCATTCTTACTGAGCTCCTTAGTCATCAATTGATCACTTTACCACCCACTCATTCATATCCTCCTTACGACTATAAAATATCAAGGTCATCTATATTAAAATTATCATCGAATCAATGGACATAATGATAATGATTTCTACGATTTACAACAAAGAATCAAACATATTGATTATTAAGGATTTATCCCATTCACTACACAACATTCTGTTGCATTCTTATCTACAAATGATACATTTCAATGGGTTCCTAAATCTGATTTTTCTATGTCTAATGAGCATCACACCATCTTTACTCAAGTTCCTTCTATAATAATTCAAACACCTCCTAAGAAACCACCTCTCAAAATCAATATAACACCTCCTCTCAAGTCATCTATGGCATCACCAAGTCAAATTACACAACCGTATCTCAAAATCAGTCCACCTTCTCCTATCAAGTCTTCTCGCAACATCATCAATACCACCAAAGCTACCACCATTGAAGGTTCCTCCACATCCTACTCCACTTTTGTTTCTAATTCATTTTGTCAAAGCAACTTCTCTTTCTACCGATGGTCAAGACACATTTATGCCACCATTGCATGGTCCTATTATTACTATTTCCACACATTCTTCCACCACTTCACACAAAATTGGTCTTTGGTAGGTAACTCTTGATAAAATGCTCATCAACATATAATTGGGGGCATCATAATTCTTTCTCTCCTCTTCTAGCACCATTAGTTGTCTCACATCTTACAAATATCACATCTAGTATTTTACATTTATCATACATTAACATCACCATTACCCTATGATGCACTCTTGTGCTTCAATTCACACTTGACTGTTGAGGGCATCCTATACATATGAACCTCACACACCGCACACCTGCCATCGTACACTACACATTTTACGTCTTCACACATCTTACATACATACATCTCACATCTCACATCTCACATCTCACATCTCACATCTCACATATGACATCTTACATCTTCCATTTACTAGGCACATGCACATCCTAGCTCATCTATGCATCATCGGCATTACACATCCTACATTAAACAATACACATTAGACATCACATAACGATTTCTCATCACCACATCTACTACACATATTACAAAACATAATCATCTAATTATACAAGCAATACTCATTACACGATGACACACTCTAGTCACATGGTCCATACTAGACTGTTGAGGGTATACAAATCAAATGGACCTCACCACACTCACACATTCAACCATCCAACCTTTTCTCATGTGACATTCCTAGGTTAGTGATATACACTATAGGATACATCATCACTTACGATGGCAACATTTAGTGGTATATGCTTTAGGATACATCACCACTCTTTCTACTCATCTTGTAGTGATAAACGTCATAGGCTACATCATATCTTACCCTATCGTCATCATCACTTGTTCGATAATCATTTAGTGATATACGATTTAGAATAAATCATCACTCCTTCAATCATATTTTCATGATATATGCTTAGGATACAATGTCACACACATCTCATCTCTATGTTGCATGTTATCACCACACATTCACCACAACACACTAAACACAACACATAGTTAGACCATTTTCCGATGACACAATATCATTTATGGTTCATTCATGATCTCTTTGAGGGGGCATAATTAAATGAACCTCATTGCATAGAATTCCATTCACTTGGGGGCACATGGCTCCTATCATTCACTTTGCATTCCATTCCATCCATCCAAAGCATATTGCATATCTTGGTTGTATTTACTCTTGCTTGCATTTACTTGTACATGTTCACTTTATTATACATGCTAGATAGATAGATTATATTTCATTATCTTTATCATAAAAACATGCACATTCAATTGCTTTCTAGTTATGATCATAAACTCTACAGGTCCATTACATGTAACACATATGCTTGACACCAGTCCCACAATGGTTATTGAGGGCATCCACATTCATACACTACATGTGCTATTGTTTCATTTTTGTTCATAACACATTATTTATTGGTTTACACACACTTTGACATACATTTTATATTTATAACATGCTAATGGGTGTTTCATGTGCAACATTTTCTATGCAAGGATATTTACTTCCATACTTGTTTGTTATATTATCTGCTTTATTGTTTGTTCTTATTTGCGAGCTTGGACCTTTATCTTATGTGCATACTTGTATGCTTTTGGCTTTGTCATCGTTGATTGTCTTGCGACATCATGAGTGATGTCCCATGTTTGCAACCTACTCTTCACAGTCTATATTGTCTTCTTAGGTGTTTACATTATCTTCTTACACATTGTCTTTGTAGCTTACACTTGTTTTATACATGCATGTTTGTTCGTACTAACACTTATTTACTAGGAAATTTGTTTTCTTGTGCCTTGGTTTCTACCATGCAAATCCCTTCCCCCATGCGGGGCATAGTTTTGATTACCACGATTTTTCCTCTTTTTGGGCTACATCCTCCCACAAAAACATCACATGCACCCCCAAAGAGGGGGCATCATTTGGGTTTACACACAGTACACACCAAAATACCAATATAGTTCAATTTTCAGTTTTTGTCCTTGACATAGTGGGTTACATAGTAAGTGGGTTTAGCACAGTCTACAAAACTCCATACATAACGGATTTTACAAGGAATATTGTCCTTATCACATGCGTGGGTACACACCAGATGCAATGGTGTTTTATACATCATGAATTATTAAAATGTTGGAGGATAACACCAAGTAGTTTCTCCCTACAATTCTTCCATTACATTGGCATCGATTTCCCAAAAACTAGGCGAGACTGAGATATCTCTTGATTTAGGGAAGCGATTCAGGTTGGAGAATAAATTAGACTTTCCTCCCTACACTCCTTCAGAAAGTGGCACGAGATCACCCAAAAAACTTGCACTTCATTGATAGGATCCTTTCTACACCTTTTTCTCATCACATATCAGTGCATATGTTCCTTTTTCATTTTCGTAATTTCATTACATGCTTTTAATACATACACGTGTATTTACACACATTTTACACATATACATGCATATGGTTTTTAGATTAAGGGTAAAATTTGAGGGTGTTTTTGATAAGGATCCAAAACCTTGCTTATAATATGGGAACCATTATTAGGAACCCCGAGTGAAGCAAAATTTGGAGTGCTACAACTACAACACATATCGAATATGAGTCTAGCTAACTAAGTGAAGCCAATTTATGGAGGCTTTGCATCAACAACAAATAATAACCAGGAGTCTAGCAAATTGCAACTACAAATGAGTGAGGACAATTCAAGAGTGTTACAACTACAATGAAGAACCAAGAGCTACCAATGTAGTAAAGAACTAAGAGCTACAAATACAACAAAGTTTGGAGATGCCAAAACTACGACGAAACCACCTCTGAGGAGGATCGAGTCTTGGGGGATTTGAACCCGTGTGGGAAAGCACATAACCATGTGACTTGACCGTACCATTGCCACCCCATCGACACACATATACATGCATATTTGACTACTTGATCATCTTCTCTATTGCAGTCTATCTATATGGGAAGCAAGAAGTTAACATTAAACAAAAACATCACACTAACATATAGGTACATCACAAACATCAACATTTACACATGTGCTTCTGCCCTAAGTTCACTCTCATCACCTATTTACATTTTGGCATATTTAGTATGCTCCATCTTTTTATCACTCCATGCCTTTTCGAGTCCCTTGGCACTCTTTCTACATCGAGTGTACATTGATATCGTGTACACATCTCTATCTACTTAATGTTACTAAGCATTCTTCTCACCAACATAAATTGGGGAAAATGTAGACACAAAATCATGAATTTTGATTCATTATTTAATTCCAATCACATACTACTATTTACATGATTCCTAAGAAAAAGAGTAATTATTAACCCATGTCTTTGGCCATTTTTGTTTCTTTATGTTGCTACTTTCGGTCTTTCACCTTTATTGGCCCATTCTATCTTTTCATGCTTCAATTTTTCCTTTCCTCTGGACTGGAGTGCCCACCAGGATGCCAACGCTGTGCACCCTTGTACCCTCCGGGTGCCCCGTACTCTTTACACTTTACTCTCAATTTTGGGTCCTTTCTAGCCATTTGAGCATCTTATCTTTTGGTAGTTAGATTTTTTGATGTTAATTAAAAAATTCAAGTGAGGGAATCATATAAATATAAATTTATGTGATCATAATAAGGGACCAAACACTAAGCACTAGCTATCACCACCTAAGGTTGCATCCATCAAAGGCATCTATAACTACATTTGCATCCATCTAGCTCCATCACAAGGAACAAAGGCTGGTTCATTTACATCACACTTCATAGGAGGGGAGTCTATTGTTTCCATGCACACATTTATTACATTCTACATCTAGTTACTTACTCGCTACTTCAAAAGTGCAATTGGCACAAAAGTAACCTAGGACATAATTTACACACACACACACACCTAAAACTACATTGGGTATGAGATGTAGTGCAACACTTAGTGATAAGTCCATAAATTTGGTAGTGAGGACAATTTGACCCCTTCATATGCATCTTTCTTTTTAGGGTTTTGATATTTATTTTTGGGATTTTGCGGGTGATTCTTCTATTACGGGATTATGGTGACATCTAGTGAAGTGTAACAAGTATATACATGCAACATAAAGTGAAGGAGTGTAGATATCTTACAACCCTAAAAATTTATGTTTCGACCATATGTACAAACCAGGGTTCCCACGAGCGCCCCTATCCTTCGCCAAGTGTCCCACTCTAATAAAATTCTCCATATTTACATTTTCTCGGGCCCCTGTGCAAAATTTTCTTCCTCATGTTCATCCAATATCCATTAAGACACAACCCCATGACATCTTCAATTCGAGTTAAGGATCTCCTAACTCTCTTTACACATTAGGGTTTATATATTTCATTTTTTTAATCTTTCTTGGGTGTATTTTAGTTATTCTATTGCTTATTTATTTACTACAAACTTGCATTATATTAGGGTAGTATATTACATTTTATCATAATCAATAGGACCATCCAATTTAGCATCTTGAATCATATTGGTCTACCATTTAGGCATACGTTGAGTTGTTCTTATGGGTTATGGTCTTGAAAAATATTCACCATCATCCGTATCATCACTTTGTCATTATAAGTGAGAACATTTTCTTCTATCTTCACATCATGACTTATTTAAACATCTGGTGAGTTAGTAGAAGGATACTCATCTTCTTTCTTATCAAAAAACTCAACATCCCTACTTGTGTATAATTTTATGGCCTTAAGATCTCGTTAATATGTACCTAATATATTTTTCACTATACCCTATGAAGATTTATCTATCAACTTTCATGTCAAGCTTCATTTTCTTCTTCTTGGGAATTTACATACTCACTTTACATCCAAATAATATGAGATGTGATATAAATGGTTTCCCTCCTAAAAATTCTTCATGTGTTGTTACCTCATGTTAAGATAAACAGTGGGAACTCTGCTCAACCGATATATTTTTGTCTTGGCTATTTTGGCCTAAAATTTATTTGTGAGTCCTAAATCATTAATAATACTATTATCACCAAAAACAACACCCTCTGATTTGCATGAATGTGTGGATGAACAAACAATGTTTTTGGGTAACATGGGATTATCTCTCAAGTAATGGGACTTGCTACTTGAGACAAACCTCTAGAGAAGGTTGGTTCCTTTACCTATTCCTAATGCTAAAATAATCCTAAGGAAGGAAATGTAACTATATAATCCTACTCTATAATTCCAAGAGACAAGGATGATAAGGAAATGCATAAAAATGGAAATCCTAAGCTATAAGAGAGGTGATAGCACCAAGAAAAGGGTGAAGACACTTTAATGAGGGAAAATGGAGAAGGGAGAGTCCAAACAGAGGTGAAACAAACCCAATACTTCATTCACTATATATTTTCCATGAAACACAACAAGATGGAAGTACAAGTGAGAAATACATGCACAAATACAACAACACGATTAGAGAGGCAAGAAAATATAACAAAATATAAGTTAGGGTTAAGAGAAAACCACAAAAGAGATATTTTATCTGCTTTCAAAAGTATGCACAATCCATTACATGTGAATAATAAGGAACAAGAACACATTCCAAGATCAAATAGAGGTTTATAATCGTGCATCTGCTCGTAAATAATTTTGGCATAATTTCTGTACATTTTAGAACATCTCCCCTTTCAAATGAGAGATATTTACATTATATATCGAATGGGAGAGAGAGAAGGGAGAAGAGAGGGAACTTTGATTTCAATCTTAAACCACTAACAAAGTGCATTGAATGCCTAAAAACAATCATGGGAACCCTTCTCAACCCATTCTCCCATGTTAATTTTCTTGCTAGAGAAGCCAAGGTGCTATACCTCATTAAAACCGGTGGTTGAAATACCTAGAATCTGTTCCTCTAGAAATGGCAGATTGTATTTCCCATTTAAAAAAAAACCTCATTAAAAATAAGAAATCTATCTTTTCTTATGTAGAGGATGCTGAGATATTTCCAAAAAGTCCAATTTTTTGAAAATCGGAGCTTCTGGGAGAAAGTTATGGTCATTTTACGTTCAGGGTGCCATACTACAATAAATGTAAGTGGGTGAACTGTTAAATCAAATCTTCGTCAAAAATTCAAACCTGCAAAACAATCTCAAAACTTGACACAAAAAACCATCATATTTCGGAAGTGGAAGACTTGCAACATATAACATGCAAATGTGTCACGATTTTTACGATGCAAGAGAAACCCGCAACCCAAAATGAAGAAGAATGTTAGAATTCTACACCTTTCAAATTCGACACAAAGGGATGTGATTTTCAAGAACCGAGTTTGAATGACATGATGCATCATTTACTTGCGCTGATTTCGTTGACCTCCAAAAACCCAACACAAAGGAAAATGGGTTTCTGGATTGAAAAACAAGTAACATATTACATGCGTTTGAATTGTTAGAAGAATAATGGACTAAGAGGGGGGGTGAATCAGTCCTATAAATTTCTCATTCAATTAACCATTAATATCAGTAACCATGAACATTTAACCAATCACATACATTCAACCATTATTTTTTTAGTGTGCACAAAACATCAAAACAACCATAACACATAAGAAGAGGCACATAGACACAAGATATAAGTGGGAAACCCTCATGGGGAAGAAAACCCACTAAAAATATTTTTTATATTACACAAATCAAAGTGATTTAGTGAAGCACCAATTTCACAAGGAGCACCCCTTGTTTAGTAGAGCACCAACCCTACAAGGAGTACCAACCCCAAATTTAGTGAAATACCAACCGCACAAGGAGGCTACAACTCCCTAGGATGACCAAGAACAAACTAAGCCACCAGTAGATATTTTATCTCTGATAATGTTTCTACCATAGGCTGATGGAGATCACATATTCAGCTCACAAACCCTAGGTCAAACCTTAGGTCTTTAATCTAGCTCAATCTTCTCCCTTCTCCAGCTTGTCTTGACTCTAATCTCTTGCTCACATGATTTTATACTCTCCTCAACCTAAAAAAATCTGATCATATCTCAAAATATTCCCTCATACCTGAAATTCACTCACCTATGGGTCACACACTTCACCCATGCAAGACTAGTTCTCAACATGAGCTAAAACATAACTTTTATATGCTTTTCTTCTCTCCAAACCAAAGAAGGTCCATCCCTTATGATAAATTCAACCCATACACCTTAATTAAATTCAAATAAAATCATTACAATTATCACATATAACCTAAGTAGGTCGGCCTAGCTAAAAACCTCATTACATGTTCCAAAAATGCTCAAAACCCCACACGTACAAAGATAAAAATACCTTTACATCAAAACCATACTTATTCATGACCCATAAACCCTTAAAAATTATTAAAATATAATTTATCATTCAACAATGGTCACAATTTAGCTCAACCAATCAAATTATTTCATTTAATGGGCCCAATACTCTTTATATTTCTCAAAATAATCATTACCTACACTGGAAAATTAATTATGCCACCAAATCACTTCTACTAAACCAAAAATTCCATTGGAAAACTAAATGGAAATTTAAGAACCTATAGAACAATTCTAAGTAAGTTAGAATCCTTGAATCAACCACTTTCTCAAACCATAACCACTTTTTTATTCACTAAATAAACCTGTCAAAAATGTTATTTCCAAAGGTTAGCTCATGAAAACAATTATATGCACATTAAATTCCTAAAAATTGATTCATTGGATTCCAAATTAATCCCTCTTAACTTTATAGGTGATATAAAGCATTACCTATTCCATATAATCGTTCAAACAATTCCGAACTTGTAGAAAAACACATCCCGTTATGCACTATCAAAAACCTTCATGTCCAAATAATGAGATAGAAACCTCATAAAAACACCTACTCATGGAAAAAAATTATATCAATGGAAATATATCTGAATCCTATTTCCCACAACCTTTTAATCACCTCAAGATACGACTTGTAGCTCTAAATGTGGCCATTTTACTAGGCACTACTTTTTTAGGATTCAAAATTACCCTTTGACTAGTCAACCCGAATCGACTGAATCGACCATGTACATATATGAATATTTCCTAAAAATAATTTTAACATCAATATAAACTCACATAAATATCCATTACCTTCTTTGGAGAACTTTTCCTCAAACTAGAACTCTTCAGAAACATGCATTTTTAGGTGGGGCCCACATATGACCACATGCTCAAACATACCTTTCTAGAAATATGGAAGAGTCCTATACAAAATACAATCATAAATTTTGATGAACCAATAAAAACTGGTCGATACAATAAATTTTATATAAAATGCTCCTAGTCAAGGTTTAGCTAGGGTTTCAAACCACTTTAGCTTCTTAACAATCATTCATAAAAATGTGACAATAAAACCACCTAATTTTTTTTTAAAGTTTAATAACTTACATAATAAGCTACCACAAAGATATCAGGTCCCCATGAAAATCATACAATTCACAACGAGCATCAAAAGGTCTAACTTTGCTTGAAAATCACATAGAAACTTACCCAATTTCACTAAAACTTGTGTATATTCAAATTTATTCAGCACTTTGACATGAAACTTTGCATAAAGCACCATGACACCTTGATCCAAATTTCCATAATAACCATATATCCCAAATAGATCTCAAACTCTCCATTCACAGTGACTTACCTATGCCTAGCTCGGCTCTGCTTTCTCAGTTTGCTTCCCAAGGACCTAATAAGCACCTTTGAATCACTTAATACAGACATGAAACTCACCTTAAACTTTAGGTACACTTCCAAAAAGATGTAACCATACTACAAAAATAATGATATGATCTAAATCTCATACCTGCTTACCATTTTGGATGCTCCAAGGCTAGAAACATGCCTGAAACGAATTGACTCAACCATGATTTGAACATGCTGACTCAATGCAGAACCATATATAGTCATGAAACATCATATGGACCATGTATGACCTCATGAAACACTCCAAACATCTTGTAAAGACTCAAACCATGACTAGCCATACTCAACCATGCACCAGGAAGATCGTTGAACTCACCAAACCACACAACATGCATGCTTAACACCTGAAAAACATCATAGGAGGACTCACAAAACATCATGACACCCTTTTTCATCAATTGGGGTTGACATAAATGACAACACAACCACACAATGGCCAACAATCTCCCCCTTTGTCATTGATGGCAACCATCATTTAGAAACATTGATGGAAACCAACAAGAAAAACACCTACATGACCTCATTCTCATGTTTTTGATGCTTCTCTCCCCTTTTACATGTATGAAAAAGGATAAAAAGACTCTACTACATGAAACGTGACAACTCATGACTTAATTCAATGAAAAACAATTCAAAATCATGACTTACTTGACCAAATAGCTCTCCCAGTCTTCTGTATTCTTCCTTTTTTGACTCCAATAGAAGCATAACGAGATCATATGGACTTGTAAAAAGGTTCCCCTGGGAAATTAAATCTCCTATTCTCCTTCATTCAATATTCACATAAACCTCCTAGGTAATTTACATTCTCAAGAAACCAAAAATTGTCTCTAACTCCAACATACCGACTTTAGGGTTGCTTGTCCTAAATGACAACTTCAAAGTGTAAAAATTACAAACTTTGGTAAGCCCTAGAGTGTCAATATCATAATGAGACCTCTCCTTATGTTTTCCTTGGGTTTAAACCACCTATATCTAGTGGAGAGAACAAAAATTTTGCATCTTACCATGTTTTCATACCTCAAGGAGTGGATACCTACTATGCCCCTATCTTGAATCCTGTTCACTTAGTATTTTCAACCTTATTACAACCAATTATACTTGTTTGAGTAAAAATAAACATGCCCTTAATTAAAGTAGATATGCAAAACATCATCAACTCAGCTGAGATAAATTTATAATACGATTACTGAACTCTTTTGTACCAACATTTTCAAGCCAATGGTTAGAATTGATACACAAGATCTAGGTTTCTCATAGAGCTTACTTACCTTTTTTCCATGGAGGGTCTGATCTTAGTCATAACACTAATAAATATTTGATCAAGGCATTTTAGACTTACTTGAACCAAATACTTGATAACACATTCTCTATAATTGAGGATGCATTGATTGAGGGCACAAACATTTCTCCCCTTGTCATCATCAACACCTTCCGAGCATGAAAGTCATTTCTTTATTTGTAGCATACAACTATTCACATATTCTATTTTTGCATTTTTAGTCACACAAACAACTTCCCCTATCTCTGATATCTTTCACAAGATAATATTTCTTAGTAACTATACTTTTCCCTCTTTCATGAGCTTCTTAGATACCTACACAACTTTATAGTGTTTAGATAAGCTCATTGATGTGCCCAAATTAGCAGGAACTTGATAAGGTCATAACTTGAGCTCCGGGTGTCCGTTTTGTTTTTTGAAACCACATGTTTCGATGAGACAAATGCATTGGCAACTAGCCCTACCGGTTAGGGAAAGTTTTGGCACATTTCAGGTCCTAAATCTACCATCTTGAGGCCAAAAATTAAGATTTAAGTTGTAGTTCAGTTTTTTCCTATTTTTGGGCATTAGTTAATTTTAGTCTATTAGTTGCATTATGAGTTAGAAAGTTGGAAATTCCTCTAATTTAGGAATGTATAAGATGCGTGGCAATTTTTGTACCCATACGAATAAGCATGCGAACTTACTAAGAATAGTAGGTTCTAGTAAACTACTAAAAATAGTAATTTCTGCCACCTAGAGTAGATTTAGTCAAGTTAGTTAGAGTTTGCATGGAAAATCAAGTTGGGAGTTGTTTTCCTATTTAGGAAACATTGTAATTCATTATTCAATAACAAAGAAGGAGATCTATTTTCTTTTGGAGTTCATATTATTTGTAGTATATCAAGTTTGTTCATAATTTGGCTACATTACTCATTGATTATAAGCCTCTTCTCTCTCCCGTAGCATACTCGAGTGCAAGTTCAAGTTTTTCCTTGAACACATGTTATAAACATCAAGAAACCCTTTGTTTCAGTTATGTGATATCATTTTAGGTTCACACTTGAAGATGAAGAGACACTTAGATTCCCTGAATTGTCCATCTAGAGACCTTTCACTTCTCTATACCTTGAGAACTAAGGGAACTCATTGACTTCTATTATGAGATTCACATTTTCACTATTATGAAAGTCGGTCACACACCATCAAATTCAAAATCTCATTACCCCTACCTTAGACCATGCACATTGTATAAGATTATAGGAACATATTCTCAAACCATTGTAGAAGTGTATCAAACTCACTTTCTCAAGCTTAAAAGAAATGAAAAACATTGAGTTTTCATGTTTCATGAGTATATAGAATTATGCGCCTTTGTTTGCACAAATCTCAGGATTTAAACCCTACCAATATTGTCACAATAGATTCTTTCAAGTATGTTGGGTACAAGAGTCATAAAACATCACTAATTAAGGTTAGAGAGTTCACAATCTCCCCTTAGTCCTTGGGTCAAGACCAAAATTGTCTCTCCTACCTTTAGAGGCATCATCGACCTTACCAAAGCTAAATAACTTTGATGATAGGTGTATTGAAGCAACGTACCAAATTATTTAATGAAATTGATTCTTTTGACCTTCAAGACCTTATCAAAACTTTTTACTAGTTACATATGATCGATAGGCATCTTGGCATATTCTCGAGACATCCCTATAGAATTTGGTGATCATGTACAAGCTTGTATCAATTGGTAGTCTTGGACAAACTCATGACTTATACTATTTTTTTTAAAGTGAACACTTTTCCATCCTCTTTTACTCAAGATGCACATGTATGTGCAAATTTCACATTTTCAAACCACATAGGTCTAATAAGCCTTAGTCCTTGTAATCAAGTGATCCTCACATACCTAGTTCAAGATAAGATGGCCTTCCTTTGGTTTTTCACGGTCTCATGATACTCAATTTACTAGATTTATTTGAGGCAGAGAGCCACCTTTCATATTTTCACCAAGTTCACTGATATCCCTTGATTACTTTGCACTATCCCCTTGTTCCCTTAACATCACATATCATCTTCATGCCTTGAATTAAGACATTGTAACCTATAGAAAACCAGGAAGTACCTTGATAGACCTAAAATTTTACTCCAAGGATTGTAACATACAATTTGATCTTTTCAATCACTTATCCTAAGCTTATAGTTATGTAATATGAGAAGTAACTTTAATCCTCATCTTTTTAGTCTTTACCCTACCTCTTAAAGATAAATGCAAGCTTGTAGACTTACAAACATGACTACTTTGGACATACATACCTATGTGAGTTAGATTTTGAGTTTTTATTGTCCTGTAGAATGCATTGACCTACAACAACTTTAGACCTTCTTGAACATCATGACACACTTCACACATCTTGTCCACTCTTTATATTACATGTACATACTATAGTTATCAGCTCGGACTCATCAAACTGTATAATAACTTTTCTTCAAGCCATTTGAAGACTTGAGACCACCAATCATAACTCAAGAACATATTTATTGACTTATTTTTAGCTAAAAACCTTATTCATTTTCTTTTACTTTGTTTGATCATCTGAAACACACTATTGTACTTTGTGAAGGCAGAGAGCATGGAATAACATACCATGAAATCTAACTTGACAGAGATACCAAACTATTAGAGATGCCATTCTTGTACACAATATTCTTAAGCCTCTTTGATCATGATCCAAGTCAAGAACCATCTTGGGACAACCTTTATCCAATTAGGGAACACATTATACTTGAACTCTTTTACAAATTTTATGAGTCAAAATACCTCCTAAGGTCAGATCTCAAATCAATACATAGTATGGAGATCAAACCTTTTGATAGAACCAACTCATCTCTTGAGAACTTTACATTCTTGATGAACATCAAAACCATCTCTATGAAAAATTACTTACCAATTCAAGATCTTATGCCTTCATACTTGAATCAAGGAAATATATAAAATGCTTCAGTAGACGTTGAATTTTTCATCTAGACCTTGATAACCTCATACTCGAGACTAATACCACCACAAAAAAATATTGGCTTCATGATTGACTCACCGACATTAAAGATTAGTCTTTTCATGAACATACTTAGGTCACAGATTATGTAGTTAGACAACTCAACAAGGTTAAAAAGAGTAACCACAATCCGTTGATACAACAAAATAAATCATCTTTGCAACTCTTATAGATGACTAGAAACACCGACTTTCCGGACCATATCATGACATACAACTTCACTTGACACATAAACTAGATTTTATATGAAAATATTTCTTTGAACAATCAACTTGACACATACCTTTATCCATTTCAAGATACATGATATATACTTGAAATTTCCAAGACTACACACAATTATGCTCTCATTAGGACCTTAGAATCAGAACATCAACTAGCATACTTAGAATTATCTTGATAGAGCTTATAATTTTGACAACAAGAGCAAAGAGATGACCTTGAATTTAGACCTTAAACAAATATTTTAGACACATAATGAAAAACATAGACACCTAGAAGAGACAAGAACTCAAAGAACTCATAGGTGGATCAAATGACATACCTAACAAATTTTGAGGTATCCCATACTCATAATCTTCTCAAATTCTCAAACACAGATGATTGCTTCACTTCAACCTTTGTCTCAAACTACTTGAACTCTTTTGCATGATTGGTCTCTTGTCATCTTTGTTTGGGCTTGAATTATCCTTGGATTCCTTTTGATTGACTGAATCTAATTCTCCTTTGACTGATTTTGACATCCGTACTTCTTTCACTTTGGAAGAAATAACCTTCTTCACTTGTCTAGATGAGTCATGAGAGAAAAACCTTGCGATATGACCCTTTAGGTGACACTTTTAGAAAGTAACCTCATGTTTACCACTTGAATGATCACTTTTATGTTATTTTCCATTGGTCTAAGGGTACAAAAAACTGAAAACATTCCTACAATCCCTTGCTCTATGACCATAACCATGAAATTTTGCATACCTCATTACATTTGGCTGTCTAATAGGATTAGGCCTTGAATAGACATTCTTTCAATGAACACCATCATCTTCACTTCCTTTAGAACTAGGACCAGCTACTGGATCTACAAGAATAGGCTTCTCAAATTATTTAATCTTTAGGGTTTGCATCTCCTCTTTGAGATTGTCACATTCTTCTTCCTTGGCCTTAAGAGAAGTTGTCAAATATTTGATTTCAGTCTTCAATATGATGTTCTCCATCCTATGAAATGCTAAATATTCTTGTAGATTAAATACCACCTCTTTGAAGTCAACTTTTCCATGCACACACACCTCACAGGGCTTGTTTCTTAGTCTTTCACATTCCTCTTCCTTTGTGCTCAGATCTGAAATGGCCTTCTCCAACTGACTCTTGAGATATTTTATGGTTTCTTCATCCTTCTTAGCCATGGATTTCAATTCCTGATTCTCTTTCTTGATTTTCTTCACCATATTGTGCTTTTAGGATCTCCTCCAAGCTATTAGACTTATTTCTCAAGGATCCGCTCGATACTAATTATTAGAAATGATTTGTTAGATCAAAACATGCAGGCATTAATCTCTAATACAATCACTAGAGTTAATGAATCTAAGGGAGATGGTTAGTCCATCCACGGGAGGCGGTTAGTCCATGTCACGAATCCCACGGGGAGCATTGACAGTTTTTCCAACAAACCCCCTTAGTGTTACCCGAGGGGATTCGAACTGTAACCTTTCACTCGATACCAATTATTGGAAGCACAATGGACTAAGAGGGGGGAGAATCAGTCCTAATTTTTTTCATTCAATTAACCATTAATATCATAAACCATTAACACCATTCACATACATTCAACCATTATTTGTTTAGTGTGCACAAAAATCAAAACAACCATAACACATGAGAAGAGACACATATAAACAAGATATAAGCGGGAAACCATCACGGGAAGAAAACCCACTAAAAATATGCTTATATTACACAAATAAAAGTGATTTAGTGAAGCACCAACTTCACAAGGAGCACCAACCCCTAGTTTAGTAGAGCACCAACCTTACAAGGAACACCAACCCCTAATTTAGTGAAGCACCAATTCAAAAAGGAGGCTACAGTCCTATAGGATGACCAAGAAAAAAATCAGCCACATGTAGATGTTTGATATCTGATAATGTTTCTTCCACAACTTATGGATATCACATATACAACTTACAAACCCTAGGTATTTAATCTTGCTCTATCTTCTCCCTTCTCAATTTTTCTTTCCTCTAATATCTTACACACATGATGTCATAATATAATCAAACTAAAACACATCTTATCATCTCTAAAACTATTCCATCATACCTTAAATTCATTCACCTATTGGTTGCACACTTCACACATGCACGATTAGGTCTCAATATGAACTAAAACATCACTTCTATATGCTTTTCTTCTCTCCAGCCTAAAGGAGGTCAGTCCCTTATGATAAATTCAACACATAAAAATTAATTAATTTAAAATAAAATCATTACAATGATCACATATTACCCAAGTATGTCGGCCTAGCTAAAAACCTCATTACATGTGCTAAAAATGACTTAAAACCCCACGGGCAAAAAGATAAAAATGCCCTTACATCAAAACCATACTTATTCATGACCCATAAACCATTACACATGCTTAAAATATAAATTATCATTCATAAATGGTTGAAATTTAGTTTAACCAATCAAGTTATTTCATTTAATGGGCCCAATAATCTTTGTATTTCTCAAAACAACTATTTCCTACACCCTTCAAACCCTGGAAAATTCATTATGCCACCAAATCACTTATACTCAACAAAACCATACCATGTGAAAAATTAATGGAATTTACAGAACCTGTAGAATAATTCTAAGCAAGTTATAATCCTTGAATCAACCACATGCTCAAACCATAGCCATGTTTGTCTTCACCAAATCAACCTGTCAAAAAAACTATTTCCAAAGGTTAGCTCATAAAAATAATTATATGCACATTAAAGACATAAAAAATTGATTAATGTTATTCAAAATTCATTCCTATTAACTTTACAGATGATAGAAATAATAACCTAACCCATCTCATGCTTCAAACAACTCAAAACATGGAGCAAAACACACATCCCTCCCGCACTATCAAAAACCTTCCGTCCAAATAATGACTTGGAAAACTCATCAAAAACCTCATCATGAAAAAAATTATGTAACTGAAATATATTTTAGTAATATTTCAAATTTTTTTTGAATCACCTCAGGATTCCACATGTAGCTCCAGATATGACCATTTTATCGACCACCGCTGAGGCCTTAAAACTGCCCTTTGACCAGACAACTTGAATGGATCTCAATTGACCATGTACTGCATGAACCTATTTTGAAACCTCTTTTAACATCAATATAAAATCACATAAACTCCACAATTCCAATTTAGCCATTACCTTATTTGGAGAACTTTGTATCAAACGATAACTATTTAAAAACATACATTTTTAGGTGGGGCCCACATATGGCCACATGCTCAAACATTACTTTCTGGAAATATTAAATATTATTGTATAGAATAAATAAGAAAATTTTATTAACCAATAAAATTTGGGCTGATACAAGAACTTTTTGTAAACTACACCTTGTTAGGGTTTAGCTAGGGTTTTAAACCACTTTAGCTTTTTAACGATCATTCATAAAATGTGACTATCAAACCACCTCATTATTTTTTTAAAAATCTGAATAAATGACCTAATAAGCTACCTAAAATACATCAGGTCCCCATGCAAAACATACAGTTTACAATGAACATTAGAAGGTCTAACTTTGCTTGAAAATCACATAGAAACTTACCCGGTTTCACTAAAACTTGCATATCTTCAATTTTCTTTAGTAATCTGACCTGAAACATGGCATAAAGCACCGTGAAACCCTAATATAAATTTAAATAATAACCATATATCCTATATATATCTCAAAATCTTCAACCAAAGTGACTTACCTATGCCAAACCTGTCTGCTTTCTCACAGTTTGCTTCTCAAAGACCTCATAAGCAATGAATCCTTTGAATAGAGACCGAAACTCACCATAAAATTAATGTACACTTTCAAAAAGATGAAACCATGCTAAAAAAATAAGGATATGATCTAAATCTCATATATTCTTACCATTCTCGTATGCTCTAGGGCTAGAAACATGCCCGGAATGAACTAACTCAATCACGATATGACCATACTAACTCAATGCAGACCCATGTATACTCATGAAATAGAATATGAACCATTCATGACCTCTTAAAAAAATTAAAATAGCTTGGGAAGACTCAAACCATGATTAGGCATACTCATACATGCACTAGGACATTGTTGAACTCACAAAACCACACAACATTCATGCTTCACACCGAACAACATCATAGGAGGACTCACACAACATCATGACACCCTTTGTCATCAATAGGGGTTGACATCAATGAAAAAACAACCACACAATGGCTAACATGAGTCATAATGTTTTGATGCCTAAGGAACCCAAAACTTGAAACACTGTAGACTATTAGGTTTCAAAGCCGAAAATACATTGCACATGACATGTTTTTGGGATGCGATGTTCTGATGATCAAGAATCCTGAAACTTGACACAAAGGGAAGATATTTGACCCTCTCTTAAACATTGGAAAACCATAAACAAGGGAAAGTCAAGATTTGGGGGTGAAAAACCAATGACATGGAATATGTTAATAGATCAACATGTTTTGATGCATGAAGGACTTGGAAACCCGACACAAAAGAAAATTTTAAAATTTAGCCAAATTTGTAGGTTTTTATAGAAAATAAGTATTTGGCTAAGTATGGGCCTGAATGGAGTTTCAAAGAGAAGAATAAATTCCCTAAACCCCAGTAACCTTTCCAAAACATGGATTTATCCATTTCTGATCAATTTATACTGCCCTAAGTCCAAAATGGAATTGCTAGTTATCAAAATAACTGAGGTGGGTATTTTGGATAACAAATACATCATACCATCTACATAATACTATTATTTCTTATCTCAAAGAAACCATTTTGATGTGGTGTATGTGGAAGAGGTATCTATTACAAAATTCTATGAGCTTATAAGAAGGATTTGAACCCATTGTTAGTGTATTCCCTTAATCTAAGCTAAGAGATTGATTTTATGAATAATCTCAATTTCAAAACTAGATTTAAAATTTGTCAAGTTGTTGAAATATTCATATTTACTATGAAGACAGTAAATACACATTTTCCTAGAATAATCATCAACACAAAGAATGAAATACTAAGAAACTAGAATGAATAGGTCAAATCGATCTACAAAAATTGGTATGTACCAGATCAAGCTTACTCGAAGATTAATATGCACTCTTCTAGAATGAATCTCTATGTTATTTTCCTATTAGGAATTTTTGACACTTTTCTATGTCTTTCTTGAGAGGTGGAAATCCATTCACCATATCATACTGGTGGAGTGTGTTGAGATATTTGAAACTGATGTGGCCAAGTTTTCAATGCCACAATTGTGCGGAGGAGGTGTCTTTTTCCAAAAGTGTCTAATCATCTCTCTAGAAAAAATCAAGATGGAACATCCACTCTACATTGTAATCTCTTACAATTTTTTTGATATTCTAGATTTATATTTAATGAGACACATTTTCTTTCTACCCTTGTAGTTGGAATTAATTTTTAAATTGTGATCTAAAACATGAATAATCGACAATAAATTCTTAGTTAACCCATGGACATAATAAATATGATAATTTGCAATTATGTATACCAAGAGGTAAGGAAATATTGCTGATACCTTGGATATTATATGATGAATCATCAGCCAAAGAAAAATGATTTCAAAAGGGTGTGTCTCGCATTATGTAGAACCAATCCATGTATATGTTCATGTGTCGAGTAGTACTGAATCAATGTACTAGATTTCACTTGTAGACGTGGCTGCTTCACAAGATTAGGAAGTATATAGAAGTCTCCATCATCTAATTTATCTTCTGGTCAACAAAATTTCCTTATTGATGGGGTTTCTTTCTCTAGTTCACATTATTCTACTCTTTCTTATAACTTTGTTATCCTTGTTGAGATTATTGATTGTAGGGATTTGTGTTACTTGAAAAACCCTTTTTTATCTATGTACCAACAATCCTTTAAGTCATGGCCTATTCTACCACAAATCAATATTTTTGTTGTTTGTCCCTTACCGATTATTATGATTCTAGGACTTATTAGAAGATTGAAATTGTTTTTTCCTTTTAATGATAAGTGGGTGCCTCGCTCTTCTTATTTCTTGAACATGGACTCCTTTTTCTACTTAACATGTTCACCATATTTTCAAAACTAATGGTTTTCTTAAACAAATTGATTTTCATCACCTCGATTAGGAATGAGAGTGGAATCTATGATATCTAATCTAGTGTTAGGAGTGATCCCCTTAATATTGTAACTCACCTCAGATTATCCTCAAATTTCTCGCTCAGATTGAATTTGAGTGTACAGAGATGAATCTACTGATTCAAAATATTTTTCTTGTTCTTGGCCTCATGCACAATGCTAAATTTATCCCATTCTTCTCTCGGCTATTTATCTTGAATGTGTGGTTGTAATTCATCAGCATTCTCAATACGGGAAAATTTTGGTGGAATTTTTTTGTAAAATCATGAATATTAGGGATTTTGGAAATTGGAAATGGCTAATTTTCAGTAGTCGGCTCCGCCCAATTCGCCTAAAATTTCCACCGATAAGTCATTTATATGGGTGAATTCACCTACTATTTATATGTTAAATTAAATTATGCATGTATTTCGCTAACGTTTCTTATCATTGTACCTCATCCAAGAAAATTATGCCTGTTAAATCACCTTTACCACGAAATGTTTTTAGAAATTCGCCATCGATTCGAAAGTCAATTTTGGAGATTCGCCACCCATTCTAAACTAATTTTTCAGAGGGGGGTCTTAAAATGAACCTTGTTTGAATAAGATTTTAGTTTCATCTTTTGATTGGATTTTTAAACTAACATTGTTGGGATGCATCTACCTCTTATCTAGTGATTGATCCATCCACCATAGAAAAATATATTTAAATTTGAGCTAGGTGCAAATTTTAGTCTTCCACAAGACAATTATTTCCATGGAGTAGTTGTAAGTTAGAAAAAAATTGGTACCATTGTTGGCCATTGCAGAAGAGTCTCAATCACCATATTCCCATATAAATGGCTCGTTAGTCCACAAAATAATTAAAATAGATTGAAAAATGAATTTAGCTCATGTGTAGAAAAAATGTTTGGGAGGAATTTTTTTATTTTTGGGCCCTTTTGGTCTCTTGAGCACTTAATAATTTAGAAAATACAATTTCTTGCAAAAAATAATGAAGTTAGGCACTAAGGCTTCTTTTCCTTTAAAAAATATATAAATTTTTAAGTTTCCAAGAAGAATGGGAGAAAACAATCAGCCAGTAGATAGGTGTTTTCCATATAAATTTAGTTAGATGCGGCTAATTGGATTAAATAGAGGCTAAATTTAGTTAGATGTGGCTAAATGGATTTATTAGAGGCTAAATTTATCTAATCTACTACATATGGCAAATGGAACTAAAAATGTGAATGTGCATGGGGTTGACCCCTTAACTCTTCAATATCCAATGTGTTATAAAAACTTTAGTAACTACAAGAGTGATTCTAATGCTTAATGTGTATGGTGAGTTACTTTGTATATGTTTATCAAAAATTTACAGATGAGAAAATAAAACAAATAACCCATACCTTATATAGGAGTGATGGCAGAGTATTAAAGGTCCACATGAAATCATATGATGGATCCGATTTTGCTAGGTTATTTATTTACCTTTTCTTTGGATTTTGATCTATCGATATTTTTCTTGATTTGATTATTTATATCCTTTCCATGCTTATTTAGGATTATTTATATTCTTGAATGCATGCGTTTTATATGTATGAATTTTTATAGTCCACCGAATTCATGAAATGACATGGATGGTTTAGAAAAGAAGCCCATTGATGGATTGCATTAAGCAAAGTGATTGGTGGTTCATTGTGAAATGATCATCTTTCTCAACCACTTTTTTAACCCGCCACTTGAGATTAGTATTTACAACTCACTTCTTAGGATTGTTGTAGGGTTTGGGTTATGATGAGCCGAAAACTTTAGGTCGATTCCATGAAGAATGAGCTCTCTTGGGGTGCATCCAAATTTGGTTGTAACCACACTGTCTCTAAATTTAGAGAAAACCCTCTATTAGGGAAAAATTAATTTTAATTCTAATTTTCCCAAAATAAATCTTTGTATAGGAGGAAGTGCTTGACTGACTCTTTCTTTCCCAAAGGTGCTGAGTTAAATTTGAAAAATTCTCCAAATTAATTGGATATATCCTTTAGTGATACCTGGTGGTGTTGGAGGATGGGAATGGGGTGAGAAGAGGAAAAGGGATGCAATGGCTCTCTTTTGATGCTCAAGATTCTCTTGGTCATCAAAACTTTCATACGCAACCTCTCTTAACTAGTTCTAAGCACATGCTCTAATACCAAATGTCGATTTGGAAGGAGGGAATCTTTAAAAATATTATTGACTAGAAAATTCAAATTAGAGAGCTTTAGGTGTTGTAATATTTATAGATATTAGACAACCATACAAAATAATATACTTAGTTATAACAACTTCCAAATACATCTCGGCATAAAAATAATTTCACTTATGTGAATAAAAACAAATGTGTGATTAAAATAAACTAACCATATAACAAATATGATTTAAATAAACAAATTGTGCAAACTCACCTATGGTAAAAGTAACAACATACTTGCCATGAAAAACTTATTATTAAACTATGGCTTTACCCGACAATCCCTTGTAATTTTGGATGGAATTGGAGTGTGAAACTATTGGAGACCAAAACTAAGCATGTCCTACCACCGCAAATTGAAACAATACCTCTTAATCCTAGTGTGCATCAAACATCTTTGAGGTATGATCCTCCTACTCATGCAAACTTAGATCCTCCCCATCTTGAAAGTTTCAAAGGGTTGCTCTTTCTTTAGCTCTTTCATTATTAAAAATATTCCAAATATACAAAAATTATTCAAATAAGAAAATAATCACAAAACATTCATTTATTTTCAAATTACAAATCAAGAACTACATATGACTTGAAATTTTAGTTCTTTTCTTTGTACATTTTTGTTAGATGGCATATTCTATATAATTTTACATGCACTTAATCACAAGGTATTTAAAAATGATGTGGGATATAGATAGGACTATTCAATGCTAATATGTTAGATCTCTCCTCTTATCTAGTGTTTAACCAATATTTGGGGTGTATCTTATGATATTAGGTGTTACTTTTTAGTACATAGTACTATTTCACATTCTTATTATGATCATTTTCTATATTTTTATTTGAACTAATATTTCTAGCAAATGTGATATTTGTATATCTATAATCTCTTGCTCTATGTTCATTTGGGCTACTATATACTATGGTATTCATTTTCCTTCCTATATGCTAGTTATTTAATGTATGTGACATATGACCTTTGTTATGCTTTGTGTGTGTAGAAATTTCATATATATTATTTACGTATTTTATTTCCTTTTCTTGTGCTTATTTGTGTGTGAAACACTTGTGTATCTTGTATGTATCTATTTTCCTTTTTGTGACTGATATATGTGAACATTTTTTGTGTACTTGTTTATTGCCATGCTTATATACTTGTATGGTTGTTTTCCTCTACACGTGTTTACCAATACACTTGATTACCTATGTTATTTTTTTCTAGTATGATTATTTTCTCACTTTTTATGCTATGGTTTATACAGGCACTCTTTTTCATGAAAATGATTTGTACGATAGCCAAATATGACAATCCTTTATTGTGATCCAACAATAACTATTTTATACATCCAACATAGAAACACATCATTTATTTTGATCCAAATGATATATTTGTACATCTCACTCACCTAAAAAGAGGAGTCATTTAGTGAGGTTATTCCATAGAAATATATGTAATTCACGGAATAAACAAAATACAATAATCAAAATAGAATGGAAAAAACTACATATACATAATAAATAAGGACATATATAGAAAAATAGAGAATTTATATAGGTATAAAACCATCTGACAAGGAAACACTTAGTAGACATCATTGTCCAAGATAGATGGTTTTGTATTTAGCACATTTTAGTCATAAACTCCACATTTCTCAAGAACATAGAGATAGCTACATGTTTTGATATAGGGGTAAGTGCACTAAGTCATGGGCCAAAAGGGGGTCTTAAGTGGATGTATTTTTCTAAAATATAAAAACTTCAACTTGTACGAGTTTTTTGAAATAGTTACACTCAAAATTGGAAGATGTTGTATAAACATGGATCGTAGAATTTTGAGTCTAGGTTCTAAGCTACTAAATTTTATTGAAAATGAATAAGTTTAAGTGGGTCAAATAACTAAAATACCAATAGGTGCTCATGTTTTTGTTAAAAAATATAATAGAGTGACATTCATACCCCCACCATTTTTGAGCACAATTTATTATTTTTGAAATTCCTTTAGTAAAAAGTTAGCTTGAAGCATCTAGTTTGGGATATTTTTTTAATATTTTTTTAGTGAGTATTTTTTTAATGATTTTTCTAGTACAAGAATTTTAAATTTAAAAACATAATGGAGCTCGACCATGCCCCCTAACTACCTCAAAAATATTGAAAATTAGATTTTGTTTTTTTGAATATGTATAGAATTAGGCCTAGTTTGGGCTAGTATATATATTTTAAATTTCGATGAGCCAAAAAAAGATATACGATGAAAGATAAACATGTTTAAAATTCAAAAAAATAGCTATAAAAAGGAATAGTTAGAAAATAAATAATATGGAAACCTTATATTAGTCAGAAAAATTGAAAAATTATATTTTTAGAAAGAATAAAATCTACTCAACATCATGGTATAATGTTTTTAAATGAATCAATCATTTTATGTTGATTTATCATGGCGGAAGTGGATTTTTTTCATTTTTTCAAAAACATGTGGTTTGCTATGTTTGTGTATGTCCATGCCTTAGGCTTGGGGATCCAAACTGGATCCAAGCCTTAAGGCATGACTTGGAAAAAGTAAAATCACAAAACATGTACATGTTATAACGTGCATGCACTATAACACGTACACTTTCTTCATAGTATGAACATTATATGTGATTTTGACATGCTTCTATTTACAAAAATAGATGTGT
Organism: Taxus wallichiana var. yunnanensis; assembly: GCA_018340775.1. Classification (NCBI taxonomy): domain Eukaryota; kingdom Viridiplantae; phylum Streptophyta; class Pinopsida; order Cupressales; family Taxaceae; genus Taxus; species Taxus wallichiana. The sequence goes on from CM031237.1 coordinate 314,615,173, forward strand.
AAGTATAAGTTTTTCATTTATTATTATTTATATTTTATTATTTCTTATACTTTAAATTTATTTTAGTAAATATAAGAAATTAGGGTCACTTTGCACCTTATGGAACTAGTCTCATAGCTCTATTAGTCACGATTTAGGAGATAGTTTTTATAGTATAATCTGTCAAAGACATAGGTAATTTTGAGATTTCAGCATTCACCTAAAGCTTTTATCATTTAAATTCTATAATAAAAACCATAAACCCTAAAACTTAAACCCTAAACTCGAGGCCCTAAACCTAAACCCTAAACCCTAAACCATGATCCCTAAATTCTAAAGCCTGAACCCTAAACCCTAAACCTTAAACATTTAACCCTTACCCGTGAGCCCTAAACATTAAAGCCCGAGCCTTAAGCCCTAATCCCTAAGCCATAAGCCCTAAACCATAAACCACGAGCCCTAAATGCTAAAACCTAAACCCTAAACCCTAAAAACTAAATCCTAAACCCTAAACCCTAAACCCTAAACCATAAACCATAAACAATAAACCATAAACCATAAACATTGAATCTTAAACCCAAAATCCTAAGCCCTAAACCCTAAACCCTAAGCCCTAAATCCTAAACACTAAACCCTAAACCTTGAACTCTACGACCTAAACACTTAACCCTCAACCCTTAACCCTGAGACCTAAACCCTAAACTATAAACCCTAAACCTTAAAACTAAACTAATAAACCCTTAACCCTGAACACTAAATCCTAAACCCTAAACCCTAAACCATGAACCCTAAGCCCTATGCCCTAAACACTAAATCTAGATGCTTGAGCTCTAACCTCTAAACCTTAAACATGTAACTCTAAACCTTGAACCTTGAGCCATAAACCCTAAACCATGAATCCTAAACCCTAATCCCTAAACTCTAAACCCTAAACCCTAAGCCTTGAACCCTACACCCTAATCCCGAGCCCTAAACCTTAAACCATATACCCTAAGCCCTAAACCATAAACCTTGAGCCCTAAACTATAAACCCTAAACCTTAAGCCCTAAATCCTAAATCCTAAACCCTAAAACCTGAACCATGAGACCTAAATGCTAAACCCTAAACCCTAAAAACTAAATCCTAAACCCTAAACCCTAAACCCTAAATCCCAATCCCTAAGCCCTAAACCCTAAACCTTAAACCCTAAACCCTGAGCCCTAAACACTAAACCCTAAACCCTGAACTCTACAACCTAAACCCTTAACCCTCCACCCTTAACCCTAAAACCAAAATAATAAACCCTAAACCTTGAACACTAAATGCTAAATACTAAACCCCGAACCCTAAACCCTAATCCCTAAACCTTGAGCCCTAAGCCCTAAGCCATAAACCCTAAACACTAAATCTAGAGCCCTAAGCTCTAACCCCTAAACCTCATATATTTCCAGTAGGTCTCATGAGTGAGTTCATCTTTTGAATATCAATATTAGGATCATATTTCCTAGTCTTGTGCCTAGAACCATCATTGAGTCTGCTTGTACAACTACCTTGTTTATGAGAGGTGGGACAAGAAACTAAATGGATATGACATCTACCTTGTGCCTTGCAATGCATATTACACATCTCTGCCAAACCTGTTTCTCCCCACATATACTTGCGCTCTTGAATGTCAATTTCTTCACACTCTAAAACAAATTTCACATTTATCATATTTCCATGTATGGTATTATACAAGCCAAGATGAACCATTGGAAGCTGGAAAAAATAACCATCACAACAAAAACTTAATCTTAAAGGAAATGAAAGAAACACAAAGAATATACAAACGTAGAGGTGTAGGATCGAATCAAATTTCTGCATTATCCTCTTCCCTAGAGAAAGAGAAATCTCTTCTACTACTGGAATAGATAGAAAATTTGATAGAACTTCCTTAAGTGTTCAAAATAAGCATAGACAACTGGGAATGGCTAAGAACACAAAGGGGTTATCAATTGCCTAGTAAATATTTCTTGTTTAGTTCTAAATGGGAGTCAGTTGGCCTATGACTTAGTGACCTTTCATTCATTGATAATTCCTTCTATGATAAATCCATGGATGCTTTCAAAAGCACCTTCAAAAAGATAGGGGTATTCATCAAGCCTATTGAAGGGTGTGATGTGATTTCCAAATAACTTGAAATTAATACAGATTTAGAGGTCATAACATGAATTTAAAAATATCTCTATCATTATAAATAGAAGCCAAGTAATGGTGTCTCCCTATATCCAAGGATCCAAGACTACAAGTGTCGTGGTAGAATTGGAAATTCAAGAATCATTGAGTGTCCGAATAGGAATTGTTATCCCAAATTTCCCCTAGAAAGTTTGGTCAGAACAAGCCTTACACATAAAGAAAACATGAAGGGAAATGATTCAGACCCATGAGCTCGAGTTCTAGAACTAGGAAAAGTGAAAACAGAGGCCTAAGAAAGTCAAATTCGACCCTGCATAAGAACAAATACATAGACGGTTCTTCCGGGCATTTCCATGTCTTAAATCTATCTAAAGGGTTGAGGAGGACTCAAAAATGGAATTCAGTGGTCGAGAGGTAGAGGAAAATGGTCAAGTAGAGTTAAAAGGAAAACTTCATGGTCAAGTGGGGTTTTTCGATTTTTACATTTCGCGAAAAAGGGGAAACGATAAATTATGGACCCGCAAACCTGATTTTTTCTCTAATCTAGCTGCCATGTGTCCCATCTCAAAAGGGGGACCCATTTTCAAACTGTTTCCCCCATCCATTTGTATGGACTCGATACAAACTTTAAAGGGGCATATCTTTTGACTCGGGGCTCGAAATATTGCAAATTTGACACCATTGGAAAGATCTCGACCTCACCTATGCCATGGAGGTATGAAAATTTAATTTTGAGGAGGTTAGGTGAAGAAAAATGGAGGAAACATCTTCAGGCCTTCAATGCAAGATCCATCTGTCTCAACAACCAGATCAGATTTGATCTGTTTCCGTTGTTTCCTCTTCTTTCAAGGTGCCGAACCAAGGATTGATGTAGTAAAGACGGATTTGGGGGAAGATTTTATCAGAAGCATTAATAGTGGTGGTTGAGTTTCGACCTACTTTTCTCGCTTCTCTCTCTCTCTATTTCTTCTCTCTGATCAAATCTATAAATATAGGGGCAGGATTCATTGTAAAAGGTTGTTGTTCATTCTTCTTCCCTACCCTCCTCTCTTTCTTCTCCAGGGTTGAATGAGGAGTTTAAGCCTCCTCCCTTGGCTTTGTAATGGAATTTTCTTTCCTCTTGCCCGTTAATGGTGTACTGTGTGAACTCTTGGAGTAATAAAATCTATTTTTGATGTGTTTTGTCCATCCTTTACTCATTTTTTTGTCTCTTCTCACCTCTCACCATTATAGGGTATATTGTCCATATTCTGATGTTTGTTGTAGGTCATGGGAGTTGTGTTTAATGGGTTTTGAAGTGGTGTTCTGTGTGAAATCTATCTTTGGTCTATGGTGCATCTTGTCCACCCTCTCCTCTACTCACCTCTCTCCACTTTAGGTAGCTGAGATTGTGACAGACACTTCCCTTTTCTTGGTTCTATCCCCTATGTAGTGTAGGATTTATTTATTTTCATTCTCTCTCTTTCCTTGGTCCTTGGAGTTATTATATTAGGAGTAGATAGTCGCATTTCCTTCCTTAGAAGTAGTTTAGTGCTAGGATCGGGAAGAAGAATCCAAATTTCTCTCGGAGGTCCATCTCAAGTCCACAAGTCCCATAACTTGAGAGATGGTCCAATTTTATGCAAATCACACCAAATGATTACGCCTTAGAAAAGCATATTTTTAGAGCTCATTTGGGGGTGATGTGATTTCATGTTAACAGGAATGTCGTTACATCACGAGACACATTTTCAAACATCAGAGTAATGCATCTTAGAAAATAAACTTCAACCTTAGAAATCCTCTCAAATTGTCGAAACTTACACAAGCACTTGGACATATCAAGATTTGTTCTTCGAATGCAACTTTCATTCTTGATAGATTACAACCTGAAAGAATTATTCAAAAGAGATTCAAAAACATTTCTTTGTACCAAATTGTTCTTTGATATTTGGAATTTCCCTCCTTCAAACTATCAACGGATGAAAGACATAAAATTGTGATGACTCTCTTGTAATGTTATAAGTAGAAAGAAAATTAACCCTTTTCAATTGAATACTATGTGTTAATACTACCCACTCCCTTCAATGGAGTAAATATTGCAAGTAGTGTCGGGCCATAAAGGTTCTCCCTCCTAGATGGCTACTCGGGGTATAACAGATCATGGTGAAAGAAAATGCTTAATTCAAAATAACTTTCACCACCAAATGGGGAACCTATGCATACAAGAAAATTCCATTTCGATTATCCAACGCTAGAGCCACTTTTCAGAGGGCAATGGATATGGAATTCAAGGGGCTGATCAAAAATAGTTTTGATCTATCTGGATGACATTACAATGTTCTCCAAGAATGCAAAAACCACCTTTTCCATCTAAGGTAGGTGTTCCAACGATGCAGGAGTTTTGGGGTGTCACTGAACCCCAAAAAATGCATATTCTTGGCCCGTGAAGGAAAGCTTCTAGGCCATATCGTATCAAAGGAAGTATTGGAAATTGACCCGGAAAGAGTTCAAGAAATAAGAGAGTTGCCATTTCCAAGTCACAAGAAGGATCTTCAAAGCTTCTTGGGAAAAATCAATTTTGTTCGTAGGTTTGTTCTAAAAGTTCTTCTTTGTTGTTAAGCCAATAACATTGATCTTTGAAGAAGAGCTTAACATTCAAGTGGAAAATTGAAGGAAAAGAAAGTTTTTATGCTATTAAAGAACCATATCACAAGCCCCAACTCTTGTAAACCCATTTTTCCAAATACTTCATACTATATGCCTTTGGTGGCGTGTAACATAATTTTTGCAATCTTGGTGCAATGAGAACATAAAAAGAACAACAACCAATTAATTTCTTCACTAGAGTCTAGAAGATTATGAGGTAAGGAAATCCTTCATTGAGAGGTAGGTCCTGGTGGTAATCAGAGGATTGAAGAAGTTTAAGCATTTGGTTTCAACAAAAAAATCCAACTATTGGTCTCCCATGCGGGAGTTAAAGAATTCCTTCTCAGCAAGGACCTAAATGAGAAGCGTGTAGGATGGATCACTCATGTCATGGAATATGACATTGAGATCAAGGTCACCAAGCTGGTCCGTGGGAAGGGGTTATGTGAAAAACTAGCCTCAGGTCAGCAAGATGAAACAAACAGTGAAAAGGAGGCTATTCTTATTCTACAAGATGATTAAGAAGAAGGGAGAGATGATGTACATGCTCCTTGTTGGTCCCAAGACATGGTACACTTCCTTCAAATAGACATGTGTCCCCATGGGATGAGTAAAGCAAAAATAATGCATTTCAGGCTACATGCCATCGCATATGTTCTTATTGATGGTTTCTTGTTCAAGAGGGACATCAATGGCATTCTGTTGAGATGCATTGGGGTAGATCAGGTAGAGAGAGTGCTATGAGAATTCCATGTTGAAGCAGCTTAGAGGCCATTTTTCTCCAAGAGTGACAACACTCAAAATCATGAAAGCAGGATATTATTGGCCCAGAGTGTTTAGTGACTGCTACACATGGATCAAAAGGTATAAGAATTATGCATTCTTCAAAGGCAAGGAAAGGCTATCAGCACTTCTATTACACCTAATCTCAGTCGACCAACCTTTCATGCAATGGGTTTGGACTTCATTGGATTCATCAATCCAAACTCAAGCTAAGGTCATAAATGGATCCTAACAGCGACATATTATTTTACCAAATGGATCGAGGTAGTGGCACTCAAGGAAGCAAATGAGTCTAGTATCCTAGATTTCTATGAAGGGATAGTGACCAGATTTGGAGTGCCAACCACCATCATATCAGACAATGCATTAGCATTTATAGGTTCTAAGATCACAGGATGGGCTGTCAAGAATGGGACTTATTTGAGCACTTCATCAAACTATTACCCTCAAGGTAATGGCTAGGCTGAGTCCACAAACAATAACTTGCTAAAGATCATCAGAAGAAATCTTGATGAGAATCAAAAGACTTGGCACACAAAGCTCAAAATGGCCTTATGGGATGATAGAATAACACTCAAGAGATCTACAGGCAGCCCTCCATTTAAGCTCGTCTATGGGAAAGAGGTAGTGTTGCCTATATCACTTGAGTTTCCAACATTGGATCTCGTGAAGTAACTAGAGATGTCTGAATTTGGACCAATGGAGGCTAGGTATGTAGAGCGATAGAATTAGAAGAAAATAGAGAGCATGCTCTCAAGAAATAGAGAAGAATAAGGCTTCAATAAAGAAATGCTTTGATAAGAAGACAAAGGAAGGGACATTCCAGGAAGGAAACCTAGTTTTGAAATGGGATGCAGATCAAGAAAAATAAGGAAGGCATTCCAAATTTAATGCCATCCGGAGTGGCCCTGAAAGGAACGATAACTAGATTGTTCAAGCCAAGAACATAGATGCTAATCAAACATCACAATCAATAAGATGAAAGCAATTCGCGAATAAATTTACATAAACCTTTCCAAACAAATGAGCAACAATATCATATATTATTATGGAACTCAATGCAATACATTGAGAATGGGCCTTGCTTAAATAGGTAAGCAATAACAATCTAAGAACTAGTCAAGGTCATAGATCAAGCCATAAATTAAGGAAATAACTAGTCATCAAAGAACTAGTTAAGTCCATAGATTTAGGAGAGAACTAGACATCAAGGATCTAGTCAATACCATAGATCAAGGAAATAACTTAACCTAACAACTAGATAATATCTCCTAATATCTAAATAAGATAAAAATATCCACACACATAAGTGGGTGAGGATAAATATAATAAAGGTAAATAAAGTACCTAGGTGAACATGAGCTAAGGTAAATACCTACTCTAACACCCCCCCTCAAGTGAAGATAGGGGCCAAAATAGAAGTGGCATGTCCATAGTATGAGTCTTGAGAATTAGGCTTGATGAGCTACTCATGTACAATAACTGGGAAAAAAGGGACACTGCAAGGTACCCAAAAATAGTAATAACAAAGTAAAGAGAATAAAGACTCACTCCAAGGCATCCTAATAATCTCAGCTCAAAAATATCGTACAATCTTTGAAGAAGTTTGGTGTGCACTATGGTTAAAATCCCTTTGTTGGATCACAAAACTCAATAACAACTAACATTGGGTTTCACTAGAATAGATCCATACAAGGAGATTGTTAATGGAGTGATGTCGAAAGTGCAAAAAAAAACACCAAACATAATTCGATCAACTACTACAAATATGTGTGCCATGATCCAAGAACAAAACCAAAGCAACAAGGAAAGGACACAAAATCCAGTGTCACGATCCAAGAAAAGCCAAGGTAACAAGGAAAGGACACAAAACCCGAAGAAGTAGGATCAACACCACACCCTCCCATACTGCTGAATGGGTGGAGTGGCACTACAAATCTGTATGAGTTGTCAAAAAAACTACTTGAACACTGAAAAACTAACATTGGAATGCACCAGAATAGATCCCCCATAAGAGATACTGTCAACATGCCAAAAGTGTCGAAAATATAGATACAAAATCTCTCAACAAACAAGAGAGATACACTACACCTACTAAAGAAAAATGCTCAAAATAAGAAGTAGTATGGGAGGGTGTGGTGTTGATCCTGCTTCTTCGGGTTTTGTGTCCTTGCCTTGTTACCTTGGATTTTCTTGGATCGTGACACTCTGGATTTTGTGTCCTTTCCTTGTTGCTTTGGTTTTTGTTCTTGGATCATGGCACACCTATTTGCAGTAGTTGATCGAATTATGTTTGGTGTTTTTTTTACACTTTTGACATCACTGTTGACAATGCATAAGGTATAGAAAGTGGAGCAAGAGGCCGAATGTTATACCTCATTTGTAGTGCCGCTCCACCCATTGGTAGTATGGGAGGGTGTGGTGTTGATCCTACTTCTTCAGGTTTTGTGTCCTTGCCTTGTTACCTTGGCTTTTCTTGGATCATGACACTCTGGATTTTGTGTCCTTTCCTTGTTGCTTTGGTTATTGTTCTTGGATCATGGCACACCTATTTGCAGTAGTTGATTGAATTATGTTTGGTGTTTTTTTGTACTTTTGACATCACTCCGTTGAAAATGCATAAGGTATAGAAAGTGGAGAAAGAGGCCGAATGGTGGAGGAGCCACGCCTATAGATTCCTCTCAATGAATGCCTATGTCGCCACCATGAGTGATCAGATATCCACCCCAAATCAACATGGATGGATGAAGAAGATGCCTACATATGACTTGGTGAAAAATGCACAATGGGTGCATGCAAAAGAACATCAGAATGTGTGTCAGGTTGATCATGTCTGATAGCTGAAATCTCAAGTTTCTCAAGCCTGAGTGAAGGTGCATAACTCATGTGTTGCTCATGATCCTCAAAAAGATTCAAGAAAAAAAACAAAGGAGCACTACCAATGTGTGATTCCAATGAAGTATCCGTATGAAAACCAATTTCATGATGAGAATCCCACTTAATATGTGGAATAGAGGAAACAATGGCCTATGAATGTCTGCTGCAATGACTTCTCTAGTGAAACCCATAGAACGGAGCATGCAAGAAGCGAATACATTGGTATGCTTCTCAAAAAGGACACACAGTTGAGTAGAAATAGCATACACAACATGTGGTACTATAATAGGCACAAATGTGGAAGAACATGTAGTAACAAGCTTCATAGGTGTATGAGAATCAAGAACATAAACAAACTCAAAGATTGATAGATCAATGTCAGTGGGTTCAGGAGCAATAGTTGCAAGTGGACTAGGAGCATGGATATGGCTGTCCACAATATAATAGTGATGTTGTAGGCTAGCAAGTTTGTTCTGCAAGAAGTGTATTATTGTATCCTTATCATGAATGAGTGATTGTAGAAGAGAATTTCACTTCTTGAGTGATCTATTTTATTTTTCTTCTACAAATTTTACAATATCCTCTTGAATTCCACACATTTTAGAGAAAAGCATATCATTCTTAGAATCCATGATAGATACAAAATGCAACTCCCAGAAGTTTAGGATGTTGGGCTCCGAAATTACGTCCACAATTGATTACAACACTCCTCCATATTTGGAACTTTATAACTATAGTGAAAGTCTCAAAATAAATATTTCCAATGGAAAGATCATGAAAAAACAAGAATTTTTGCAAAAAATGGCACTCAAAACCGAGTTACCAATCAAAAATTACAAGCTTTTTAATATTTTGCTCTGTTATTTATTTTAGTTGCCACTAAAACAAAATAAAATGTTGTTGCCTCCACTACACAAATAAAATTAAAGGGGGCTGAAGTTAAGCACCTACTAGTAGGAATCACAAGCTTTAAGCCCTCATATGACCATACCATATGACCATCTAGATACCCTTGTGAGTCATCAAATTGTTATCCCAAATTTCCCCCCAGAAAGTTTGGTCAGAACAAGCCTTACACAAAGAAAACATGAAGGGAAATGATTCAGGCCCACGAGCTCGAGTTATAGAACCAAGCAAAGTGAAAATAGAGGCCTAAGAAAGTCAAATTCAACCCTACACAAAAAGAAATACAAAGAACAATTCTTAAGGTATTTCCATGTCTTAAATCTATTTAAAGGGTTGAGGGAGGACTCAACAATGGAATTACTGAGGTGGTCAAAGAGGTAGGGGTAAATGGTCAAGTAGAGTCAAAACGAAGCTATGGGGTTTTTTGAGTTTTGTGTTTCGTGAAAAGGGGAAAAGGTAAATTACGGACCCACAAACCCAATTTTTTCTCTAATCTGGATGCCATGTGTCCCATCTCAAAAGAAAGGACCCATTTTCAAACTATTTTCCTCGTCCATCCATTTATACGGACTGATACAAAATTTGAAGGGGCATGTATTTGACTCGGGGCTCAAAATATTGTAAATCTGACACCATTAGAAAGATCTCAATCTCACCTACACCATGGAGGTCTGAAACTTTAATTTTGAGGAGGTTAGGTGAATAAAAATAGAGGAAAAATCTTCGGGCCTTCAATATAGGATCCATTTGTCTCAACAACTAGATCGGATTTGATCTGTTTCCACCGATTTCCTCTTCTTTCAAGGCGCTAAACCAAGGATTGATGTAGTAAATATGGATTTGAGGGGCTGATTCTATCGGAAGCATTAACAATGGTGGTTGAGTTTCGACTGTTTTTCTCGCTTCTCTCTCTCTCTCTCTATTTCTTCTCTCCTATCAAATCTATAAATATAAAGGGATTCATTGTAAAAGGTTGTTGTTCATTCTTTTCCTTGCCCCCCCCTCTTTCTTCTCTAGGGTTGAATGAGGAGTTTAAGCCTCCTCCTTTGGCTTTGTAATGGCATTTTCTTGCCTCTTTCCCATTAATGGTGTACTGTGTGAACTCTTGGAGTAATAAAATCTATTTTGTGATGTGTTTTGTCCATCCTTTACTCATTTTTTTGTCTCTTCTCACCTCTCACCATTGTAGGGTATATTGTGCATATTCTGATGTTTGTTGTAGGTCATGGGAGCTGTGTTTAATGGGTTTTGAAGTGGTGTTCTGTGTGAAATCTATCTCTAGTCTATGGTGCATCTTGTCCACCCTCTCCTCTTCTCACCTCTCTCTACTTCAGTAGCCAGTTTGAGATTGTGATAGGCACTTCCCTTTTCTTGGTGCTATCACCTCTGTCTTTGTAGGATTTATTTATTTTCATGCTCTCTCTTTCCTTGGTCCTTGGAATTATTATATTAGGATTAGATAGTCACATTTCATTCCTTAGAAGTAGTTTAGTGCTAGGATTAGGAGGAAGAATCCGTCTTTCTCTCGGAGGGCCATCTCAAGTCCATAAGTCCCATAACTTGAGAGATGGTCAATGTTATGCAAATCACACCAAATGAGTCGCCTTAGAAAAGCATATTTTTAGAGCTCATTTAGGGGTGCTGTGATTTTGCATTAACGTGAATGTTGTTGCATCTCGAGAAATATTTTCAAACATTGGAGTAATGCATCTTAGAAAATAGAATTCAACCTCGAAATCCTCTAAAATTGCTATCTTACACAAGCAATGGACATATTAAGATTTTTTATTTGAATGAAACCTTCATTCTTGATAGATTGCAACTAAAAGAATTATTCAAAAGAGCTTCAAAAACATTTCTTTGTACTGAATTATTCTTGGATATTTGGAATTTCCTCCAAAATATCAACAGATGAAAGACATAAAATTGTGATGACTCTATTTTAATGTTATAACTAGGAAGAAAATGTACCCTTTTTAAGTTGAATACTATATGTTAATACTAATAAGAATGGGTAAGACAAAAAACATTACAGTGAGTGAAATAGTTCCCATGCGATGGGAAAAAGAAGATAGATGTATTGGGTAAAATTTATTTGTACCAAATTGTTCTTGGATATATGTAATTTCCCTCCTTCAAAATATCAGTAGATGAAATGCATCAAATTGTGATGACTCCTTTGAATGTTTTCCTACGAAGTAGATGAACCCTTTTAGTTGAATACTCCTAGTCAATACTAATAAGAATGGGTAAGACACATAACATTACAATGAGTGAATGGGTGAGCCTAAACCCTGAGCCCTAAAACATGAGCCCTAAACCCTAAATCCTAACCTCTAAACCCTAAACCCTAAACCCTGAGCCTTAAAACCTAAACCACAGAAACTTGAACCTTAAACCTTAAACCCTAATCATTAAATCCTAAATCCTAAACCCTAAACCTTAAACCATGATCCCTAAACCCTAAACCCTTAACCCTCATGCCTCAAAGCTCAACCCTAAAACCTAAACCATGAGACCTAAACCCTAAACCCTAAACCTTGAGCCCTAAACCCTAAACCCTAAACCATGAACCCTAAGCCCTTATCCCAAAACCTAAACCCTGAACCATCAAACCTAAACCCTCAACCCTAAACCCTAAACACTAAATCCTAAACCCCGAGCGTTAAACCTTGAACCCCGAACCGTAAACCCAAAACCCTCAACCCTAAGCCCTGAACCCTAAACCCTAAACCCTGAGCCCTAAACCCTAAAACCTAAACCCTAAACCCTAAACCCTAAACACTAAATATTAAACCTTAAACCCTTAGCCCTTAGCCCTTAGCCCTTAACCTCAACCCTAAATCCTCAAACCTAAGCCTTGAGCGCTAAGGAGGATGCACATAAAAATTACCTTGTATTTTTTCCATAGGACATGAATCCCATTCAAGGAGCAATCCTCTATCTACAAAGTGAGGATCTCATTTTAGTAAGAGGTAGAAAAACATCATAAAGTTGATTCATGGTCACTAAAGTGAATTATGGACAAAATTTCAAAATTAGTACCAATTCAAGTAGTGGTAGGGCCCAAATCCAATCAAAAGGTAAAAACCTACAAAACGACTATATATTTTCACAAAACAAAGACCGACTACAATATATATGGCCTGAAAGTTTTAGGTCATTGCTAAAATTCTAAAAATGAGTAATTACTAACTAGATTAGATTTTGAAAAACTATATTCTAGATTATAGTTGTTAGAGCTATGAGACCACTTCCATTAGGTGCAAAGTGACCCTAAATTTTTATGTTTACTAAAATAAATTTAAATTATAAGATTTATTTTATTATTTTAGTAAATATGGCTCCTTTAGGCCCTCCTAAACTTCATATATCCCAAAAGCATACGCGTTTGACAACACTAGAAATGCGTACGCGTACATGTTTTAGGTTCATGAATTCCCAAGCCTAAAAAAACATAACACGATCACTTTATTACAAAACACAATCAAGTTTCGTTCATTTTCAGGTTTTTGTCCACTTTTTGGCCCCCCAACTTGGTGCACTTACCCATGGATTTAGGGATAATTTGGCACATTCCAAGGTAGAGGCTACTATATTTTGGTATAGAATGTGGGGTGTAGACATGACTAATTCACTACCTTTCAACATTGCATATATCAATAACCTTAGAATACATAATATGAGGGCATGCATCTTCTCCTTTTTCTAATTTTTATCATTTCATACTTATTACACAGGGAACATTTCATGGTAGGGCATGAGTATAATTAAGTCCCTTTTGAATTTGTGTTATTTTCCACACACTCGCCTAGTAAAATTTATAGTGTTGTGTTCCATGAATAGAATATTTTGGGGTGAAAAAAATCCCTATGAAAAATTTCTTATCACTCTTTTAGGGAGGATTTGAGGTAAATAGAAATCCTTGTGATGCCTCTCCTTGTTTTAATTTCGTGGGTCAAATAGAAATCCCTATGAAACTTCCTTTTGGTGTTGGGTCAAGTGACACCCAATTACCTTTTAACTACAACATATCCATAAAAAAATTAGTGAATGATCACCCCTAATCCTTTAGAAAAAAATTCAACCCATATCTCTGAAAACAACATCAAATAGATTTTCCTTTGTTAAGAAACGTAGGTGTACTCCTTCCTTTATTTACTTTGTAAATTTAAATGTTTCAATTTCATTTTATAATGTTACAATGAAATTTTCAAATATAAGTTAAATTTCAAATAATTATATGGACATTGAATACATTCATTGTTGTAGGTCTCACTATGTAGATCATGTCAACATACAATTATATAAAACACCTTGTGTGAAGAAAACATTTTTACACACTCAAGTATCTTATCCTTTAAGCATGAGATTTCATTTCATACATAAAGGGGGAAATGTAGACACCTAAATTTGAAAATTTATCATTTGGTAATAAAAACATTAGTTTTTACCTAGATCATGACTTGTGCATATATACCAATCCTAATTTAACATCCTTCTAGTCATATTGCATGACTTTATTCCTTATTCTCACTTCTAATTTACTCAACAAACTATTACATTAGTCCAAAGTAGTATATTATCCACATGCATAATTCCTTGAACTTTAAATATTCCTAACACGTTCATGTATGAGACCATCAATCTAAGACCATACCATCCAATAGTTTGGTTTAAAGATAAAAATTTCATCCCCTGCCACACAAGGTTATTTTCTCAAAGTTATATATTTAGATGGGTTTTTAATTTCTCTAGGGGTTGGACTTAATGAAAAATTATACTTATGAACCCCTATAAAATAAAGTCCAATGCACTCATTAACACACCATGAAATTACCTAACACTTTCAAGAGCACCTATTGGAAATATAATTCCTAAGGCACTCGAACTATCGTAAATTACTAAAAAGTGGAAACACACTCTAGGAGAAGCCCCTAGAAAGGTATAAATCACACTCAACTATCAATTTGGTTAATTATTAATGCACAATAAACTTAATAATAATTCATCACTCTATATTCAATAAGAGAGATTACATTTTATAGGCAACATGTCACCTATTATCAAGGAGTTATCCTTATCATTTGATATCGCTTAAAATTCACTCAATCTGAAATATATAGTTCATATCTCAAATACCTATCTATGTGAGATTTTGTAACTCACTACTATTTTTCACACTATAATATTAACCATGAATCCTTAATATAATGATAATATTTGTAATATTCCCCCTTAGTGCAAACATGTGAGAAGAGAAATACATCCTATAAATCCTAATCCTTGAATGTATTGCTTAGACTAGGTACACTCCTTCAAGTGGTGTCGTCACCCTTGGAAAGGTGTAGGGGTGAGTAAAATTCCATTGGGGGTGTTCCAAGACCTCTTTCCCCAAAATCCCAAATTCTAAATGCTACAAATTCCTATACTTTCATAGATCTCCCTCACTAGGTAGATGACAATTCATATTGAGCTACCTATAAATATTCTCCTAACCCTCAAGAGACAAACTACTCTAAATATGATCATTTCTCAAATTTGATACAATAAGTTTATTTAGAATGAATGAAAAAACAAGTACTCTAAAAATAATCACAACATAACACAATGGAAAACTTAATCGAACAAACATGACATTAAATCACTTATGTGGCCCTTTCACTAGTGATTAATGAGAGTTCACTATTTGACCTCCTACCTTGATTACCTCCATCCTCAAACATGTCACTAACTTATAAAGTTTGTCTTGAGGCTCAATTGTACAATGACCCCAACCCACAATTTTGAGTTGGATGTCGAATTACATGAAAATATAAGCTGTGAAATTTTTTTCCCCAAAATTTTGATGAAGAATCAAATGTTTTCTGACTTGACAATTATACATGACTTGGATGATGACTACAATTTTTTTACAATGAAAATTTGATGAGACAACAAACTTTGAATAGAAAAGTTTTGACCTATGTCAATATTATAACTATATTGAAAAACATACCTAATATAGCTACTAATTATTATTAGATGGCGATTTTAAAAAATTACCTTTGACCATTGTTGATAAGATAATATAAAAAAATAATGAAAAAGGACATCGATATAACTACTCTATGTCGTCTCACATTGTATTATTTAAACCAATTTTCTTTTCAAAAAATCCCACTTTGTGGATGTTTAGACCCCTTAACACATGAGATTGCAATTTCTCCTGGGTAAAAATAAATAAAATATAAAATAAATCAAACTTAACACAAAAACACAATCACTTTGTTTATAAATAGCTATCATTTGGTTATTAACTCTTGCATGCACCAAAGGATAAAAGCGCATGAATATATTATTATCAAGACAACATGTGATCCAAAGGAAACCCTTATGTCAATACGGTTTACAATAAAGTTGAAATTTATTTCACATATAAGATATTGTTTAGAGCTTTCCAACACATTTTGAATGAGGTCAAACTGACATCATATATGAAAGTTATGGCTTGTTGATGTTATGTGTCAACAAAAAATGAAACATGTTGCATAGTGATGATGCATCCTTATATAGCCTTGACATGTAGGCCAATGAGTTGTTGACAAATGGTAGAGTGTGATTTATTAAAAATATTGTTTGAGTTTTGGACTTTGGTATTCAATAGTCGAGTGTAGGGCCCACACTATTTGTTTGTTGAGGCCCATTCATTGAACATGGTTCACTTTTGATTAGGAAGGATACCATGCTTACTTATTCTTCACATTCAACCATAATTTTTCTTGATTATAAACCACATGCATAAATAATTCATTATACATATGTGATTAAATCTCAAGGATTCTAAATCACCTAGCAAGGAAAGTTCATTAGCTCGACTGAGTTTCAAGCATGATGATCTCAAAAAAGATAACTCATACTTTCTATCGAGTTTATAGATTGGATCAATGGTTGAGTCAACATTCAAGGTGAGATCAACACTAAACATATGCATTAAATGGATGGAACAATGCCGAACTCACTAATCTCTCCAACAAAACCAATGTAAGGCGTGGCAAATTCCACAAAAGTAATCTAGCCACTAAAGGATATTAAAAGCCTATATGATAGACTATTATGCACTCAATGTGGGATATTATTCCCTTTGAAAAGACATAAACCTTATAAAAAGGATAATGTGAAGGTGGGGAATTGAACCCTCACCCAACGCAACTATTATTAGACCTTAGTGTTAGGCCAAGCCTAACCTTAGTAAGCAATTTTCAAGATATTATAATTATCTCAAAACCTAGTCTTCTAATCCCAAAATAAGGTGTTTTTAATGGGGATGTAACCCAATTCAATGGGATAAAAAGAATTCACAAACCACTAAACCATAGGTAATGTAAACATTATGAAAGGCCAAAGTTGGTATTTAAAATGTAATTTTTATGTTGAAGCCCCTTTGTAAGGGAGAAAAGAGTTTTTTTTAATATGTATTGCAGGAAGGAACAATCTAGGTGGAAGAAAATATTTTCAGATACTTCCTATAGGCATATCAAAGTTTATTTTGTGGACCAAAGAGAAAATTTGATGTAATGGTTTTACAGAAAGTCAACATTATGTCATCAATAGAATGGTTCAATATTTTTCTAGACCCGAGACGTAGCCTAATAGGGTTGAACTCTATTATCAAATTTGGTTTGTAAATTCCTTTATTTATGGGAGAGGGCTAGTAGTGGTACACCCTAAGTTAAGGGGTCCAAAATATCAATTTTTATCATATGGGATTGTGATTTTTTCACTAATATGTAGTTTAGATTTGTGTTAGCTTATATTTTTCTTTGGAATGTTCAATTGAAGGAAAACCATATTTTGAATTGATTTAAAATACTAAATTTGAGTTACACTACAACCATGGTGGAAACCAATACTTGAATATGGGTGAAATTGCTTGAACATTGACTTTTTTGTACTTGTACATGGGTGAGAGGTCTTACATGTCATGATGTGATTGGCTACTCTACATAATTATTATGTCAAAATAAATAACTACTACATAGTACTATGACAACTATTGGGTATTGTGTGATCAATAGTCATGTCAACTATTGGACCTTGTTCACCTATTGGCCCCTCTCCCTAGAAAAATGAAAATAATTTCATCGATAACCAATAATCAGTTTCTCGTGTAAAAGAATTTATTATTCCATAGGAATGTACTTTGTCGATACCAAATGTCTTAATTTGGTTTAAAATTAATGTACAATAAAATTAATAATAATTCATCCATTTATATTTCATAAGAGAGATTACATTTTATAGGAAATGGGTCTCCTCTTATCAAGGAGTTAGCCTTGTCATTTTCTATTCCTAGAAATTCTCTCAATTTTAAATATATCTCTCAAATAACTATCTACGTGAACTTTTGTAACTTACTTCTATATTTCACACTATAATATTAACCATGAAGCACTAATATAATAATAATATTGGTAGCATCAACTAGGTTATAAAGTCGCACTTCTTAAGCTAGAGACCATCCAATCTAATTCAAGATAAACATGCAAATCCAATGTTACATTATCAATTGATCAATTTACTAAAGCAATTTTCATCTATACAAATATCATATTATAGGTATGGAACTATGTGTGGTTTGAGACCTATTTTGGAGTATTGAAAATTTAGGTGGTGAACGGACTACATATCAACCCAACCACTAACCTTTTTTAGGGTCTCTTACCTATGGTTAGGTTTTGATATCATTTATCATCATTCAAGTGGTTTCATATCGAAGCACATCTTAAAAATTTACCAAAGAACATAAAGTTGTAGAACACTAGATCATCACCATTAAAAACCATTCATTGGATATTGAACCATATGACACTTCTAAACATCCCGACTAGTTGAACTTATTTTCTTAGTTTGCACTCCTAACTTGACAAATGAATAACTTGTAGATCATTTATATCCTATGTATTCATACAAATTTTCCAAATCAGCTTCTCGAGTCCGTAATTAGATAATTTTCTTTCTCTACCTTTTGTGTTCACCTTATTAGAAATTATTTCTAATATTCCATCTTGAAAATTTCTAATAATATTATAATTTGATCAGCACATTGATATTTTAGTAGTGATATAAACATACTACATATTTCTAACCATTAAACATTAACCCCACGCTTATTTATTTAGGGTTTGATCATGTAACTTTGAGGTTTGACCATTGTACTCATACAAACTTAAATCCCCACCCTCTTGATAGTGTCATATTTTATCTCTTTTTATATTAAAAATATTATAACAATACCAAAACATTCAAATATTTTCAAAATACAAAATCAGGACCTACATGTTCCTTGATTTTCTAATTCTTTACTTTGTATATGTTGTTTGTCATATGGTTTGATAGATAGAATATTATATATACTATTTACACACGTGTTCATGAGATATCGAGTGACATGAAATACATACATAAGTATTTTTAAATCTTAGATGTTAGTTCTCTCATTTTACCCAATGGATAGCCAACATCCTGGGGGAATCTTTTATGATATTTGGTGATATTGTTTTAGTACATACTATTAATTCACATTCTCATCATGATCATTTTCTATATTTTGCTTCATCTTCATTAGTTGAATGAATACTACTAATATGTGATTTGTGTGGGTTTAGTATTTGTTTCTCTATGTGCCAGAAGATATTGTCTACAATTGTATTCACTTTTTTCTTGTCTTATTGTTTTCATGTATGCATCCTATGGGTTTTTCTATTATTGTGTGTGTGAAACTTTTTTGTCCCTTTTTTCAATTTATATTACCTTTCATCATGTTTTTTTATGTGTGGCACTCTTATGTCTCTTGTATGTATCTCTTTTCCTTTTCTATGAATAACATACATGACATTACATTTGTACAATTATTTATTTCTATTATTCTATAATTATATAATTATTTCCCTATAAATTTGTTTTCTCATAAAACTGATTTCTAGTGTGTTTTATTTCTAGTATAATTTGTTTTCCCTCTTTTTGTGCTTTGGTTTCTACTATGCAATCTTTTTTGGAACAATATCCTTAGGTTGGACACCTATAACAATCATTCAATGTGATCAAAGTTTTACTATTTTTACATCGACACAAACACGCATCACTTCTTTTGAGGCAAGTAATTTATTTTCCCATTGCACTCATCTCAAAAGAAGGGACTTTTAATGGGGTTATTATTTAGAAATCTATGCAATTAGGTATCAAATAGAATAAAATAATTATAACATGATGAAATATATTATAGATACACAAATAATGGGGATATATACATATTAAATTTATAATTTATATAGGAACAAAACCATTCAAAAGGGAATGAAATTGATAGACATACTATTTAGGATGGAGGTTTTTGTCTTGGGAATTTTTTTAGTGATTACATAACCATTTTCTAAAACATAGAGATAATTAAAAGGTTTTGATATAGATTTAGGGATAGTTATCATAGTCCAAAGCTTATGTTACTACATTTATGTACATAATATGGGGGAGTGACTACTTGTTTTTAACCTTTTGTATCACGAGCACCTTTATACTACATGGTATGCGGTCATCATCTTCCTTATTCTATATTTCATCATTTCATTTTTGATACCCATGAGACATCACACAATAGGGTTATGAATATATTTCACCCTCTTTCAACATTGTGCTATTTTTTCACACATGCTCCTAGATATATTACAATAGTGTGGTCCGTGAGTATAATATTTTGGGGTGACTATAAAACTCTATAATGTCCTTATTCTCACTCTTTTAGGGAGGATTTTGGGGTAGCTATAAATACCTTTGATACCCCTCCATGTATTAGTTTTATGTGGAGACTATAAATTCCTATGAAATGCTCATTTTGGTGTTAGTTCAAGTGACACCCAATTACCTTGTGGCTTTGTCATATCCATTAGAAAATTTGGGAATGATCACTACCACTCCTAAAAATTTAGAATTTTAATCCATGTCTCTAAGAAAAAATCAAGGAGATTGTTCTCTAGAAAGAAAAATAGGAGTAATATTTGTTTTACTTGACAAATTAACAAGTTTCAATTTCAATTTATAGTGTTACAATTATATTATCAAATATGAGTTAAAGTTTAAATATTTATATGGACATTAACAACACGAGTGTTACAAATTTCATTATGGATATCGTGTCAACACTTAAGTGAATCAAGCACCTCAATTGAAGACAAAATGTGTTTCCATAATAGTAATGGTAAATATTCCTTCAAGTATGAAATTTTAGGGGGTGAAATGTTTTCACCTAAATTTGATAATTTATCATTTTTTAATGAAAACATTGGTTTTGTACCTAAATCATGACTTTTATGCACATACCAAGCCTAATTTCACATCCTTAGTCCTATCACATGAATTTATTCATTATTCCCATTCCTTAGTTTCTCTCATAACTAATTACATTATTTTAATGCATTATCTTATCCCCAAGAATCATTCCTATAACTTTCTCAGAATCCCAACACATGCTTGTATAGGACCATCTAATGATTTGGTCCAAAGCTAAAAATTTCATCCCAAGCCACTCAACAATCACTTTATCAATTCTATATCTTTATATGGGTAAGTAATTACTGGTAGGTTGGACTTAATATGAAAATGTAATTATGAAACCCTATAAAATAAATTATAAATAAACCATTAATCACCTTACAATTACCAATAAATTTAAGATAATGTATTGCAAATATTATTCCTAAATCACTCTAAGATCTTCTAAATTCCTAAAAAAAGTAGCAGACACACTCTAGGAGAATCCCATATATATGTTTGAAGAAAACTTAACCAAGTTATAACCTCACACTTCTAAAGCTAGAGACCATCTAAGTCAATTCAACCTATAAGCATGCCAAGATATTGTTTCATTATTAAGTGATCAAATTGTCCAATGCTAGTTGCATCCATATAAATATCACATACTAGGAAGAGAAATGTTAGTTAGATAAATACACTTAGTCTTAGGACTCTCTAAATTATTTCCAATGTAGGTGGTGTACATATTATAATACAACCACTAAAATTTTTAGGATATCTTACCCATGGTTAAGGTGTGAAACAATTTTGTATTATATATGAGGTTTCACACATGTGGCATACATAGGGGTTAAGAGTAAATCACATCACAAGAAGTTGTAGAATTATAATGCATCACCATATGTGGCCATTCCTTAGGTATTGAACTATCTTACACATCCATACATCCCAAATGGTTTTGTCCCTTCTTAGTTTGCACTCACGGGTTCACATATGAAGCATTTTTAGATCATTTTCAGCCTATATATTCACACACTACTTATAGATAATATTATTGAGTTCATAATCAGCTTAGTACACTCCCTTTCTTGTATTTTCACCTTCTTTACAATCATATCTAATATTCCATCTTTAAAATTTATAATAATAGTATATTCTAATATTCCATCTTGACAATTTCTAATAATAATATATGGTAATCTACACTTTAGGTATGTTCTTATAAAGATGGAGCCCAGGATTTGATCTAGACAAATAAAACATCAATTTCATGCCATTATGGATCAAAATCCAAAGCAAAATTTCATCCCCAGCCACTGATCACTTTATCACTTTTTCAATACTACGAACTAGAGTTTTTAACAAGTGTGGCAAAATCTCTAGGAACCCTAGTGGTGTTTGATGGCACAACCAAAACTAGAACTAGAATAGATTTTGCTAGAATTTTTGTAAATGTGTACCTAGATAGGGAGCTACCAAAAAATATCGCTATCCATTAGAATACAAGAAGCTGGAAGCAAACTTTGGAATACAAGACATCTATTTCTAGATGCAATAAGTGCAACAAATTGGGACATAATATCAAAACATGTCCTAATATTGTTAATGATGGACACACAAAGGAACTAAGGAAAATAATGGAATGGTAGGAAAATAAAAAAGAAGATCCAGTGAAAGGCACAAAACAAGATAATAAGAAACCAGATGAAAATCAATATGTTGATAAAGAAAATCCTTTTTCCTATCTTGGAAATCAGGATCAAGATGATTTGGAGGAAGAAGAGTTTTTTGTCCAAACTCAAATAAATGAAATTCTCATGAGAAATATAGTAATAGAGAGTAGAGACAAGAATAAGATTCATTAGAAATGGCTTAAGAAGAATCAAGAGAAGCAACAGATCAAAGACAAGAAGAAATACATCAAGATCAGGAAAAGGGAACAACAACAGAAGACAAGGAAGGATTGGAAATAGTTCTAGATGAAGAAAAAAACCTAGGGCAAGGATCAAATTAGAAGAAGAGTGAGGAAATAAAGATCATGGTGACCCCTATAAAGGGGAAAAGCAATATTCAAGAAGCATCATCCTCCAGGAATCCTAAGAAATCTACAGATGTAGGAGGATGTACCATTAGAGGAAGAAAATCAATCAAAGAGGAGCAAAAATGAATCACGGAAAAGAAATAGTAGTAGGGAGGAAATCAACATTGGATCAAAAGGGCCCAAAAAAATCATAAGATTAACATAGAGGCCTCAATAAATGTAGAAAGTAAGTGCAATATTCTGTCTATGCACTTGTTTTTTGTTGGATATTGACTATTTCGAACCGTATTTAGTCGGATCGGGCTGGTTTTATGCTTATTTTTTGTATGCACTAGTTGTTCTAGGTGTAAGCTTTAGTTTTGACTCATGAAATGTTTATTGTCATATCTGGATTGTAGATCCTATTGTAACAGGGAAGGGTCCCTGCCAAAACCATCCTTTTACCAAATATAAAAAAATCTACACATTGATATTTTATTAATAATATGAATATATTACATGATTCTAACCCTTAAACCTTTGAATAAATAATAACTACATCCTAACCACACACTTGTTTATGTATTTAGGGTTGATTCAATAACTAATGGATAATGAGGTCTTATTGGATTGTAGTTTTAGTAATTTCATTTGGTAGATGTCATTAAGGATGAAAAATCGATGAATTGGTGTGAAAAACTTATGTTTAGAGAATAATTCGTAGTTATACTAGGTGAAGGATCCAATTCATTCAATTTTAAGGGACACAAATCAGTCTACCCAGAGGTTTGATATTATGATAGTTTCTGAAGTTATAGGGGTGTGAGAGTGTTTTTAATGTTATGAGGTTATTCTTGTGATCCATGGATATGTGGAACATATCAATTTCGATGTTATGTGGAATTTGTATCTTATTTTACATATTTTAAAAGAATGGATATTATGTTAGGAACATTTTTATTAGTGCTTTCATTATATTGTATGTGTTAGTGCGTGGGAAATAATAAATAATGTATTAAAAACTCATATAGATAGAATAGCTGAGATATATATGAGTATGCAACTATATTTTTGTGATTTATGAAAATAAATATCATAGATATTCTAGGTGAGTGATTATAGGGTATTATGTGTGTGAGAGAGATATTAGTAGTTTTTAGGAGGGATACGAGGGATTGGGTGATAGAAAATGATAAAATTTGACTCCTAAATTCTAACTATATAAGTTATTTATATGTATCTTTCTCGATATTGTATTTTCCCTACATAAATTGAATAGAAAACTATTATTATGTTAAGTTTATTTGTTAAATTTTAAATACTATAAATGTAACCAAATTTTACTTTTGGTATCATAGTATGTCTTGTTATATTATGTGAAATCCATGTTTTTCTAAAATCAATCAAGGGAAATTCTCATACTCATATCCTAATTTTTTTTAAAATTTTTTTAGCAATATGATGATGGCACAACAGGTTGAGACGATCTAACACCGTTTGTAGAGCGCACAAATGCAATTGAAATGTTAAGGTTTATTATTTCTCAAGCCTTTACAATATCTACATGTGGCTACTCTCTAGTAGATATTACAATTCATTCATGGAACCTTTACAATCCTTTTGGTGTGTTTCTAAGGACCTAACCAAAGACTTGTTGCACTCTAACTCATCTCTAATGTCCTACAAATAGTTCTTTGCACTCATATAGCTCTTTTATGTTTACATGCATATTCAAAAACCTCTTAACTCTTCCTTCTTCTCGGTGGCATTTGTGTAACCTTAAACCTCAACAATGGTGAAATTGACCTCATTTAACAATTGTATGCATTCTTAGTTCCCTCTCCTTGTTTGAATTAATTTTTGGGTGGGATGGCTCTTTCTAGATGCTTCTAAATATTTCCCACTTAATTTTGAATTTGAATTTGTGTGCCTCTAATTTTCCACATCATCTGGTCATTGGGATGTTTTGACCATTAAATCCTGTCAACATCCATTGTTATAAACCTTATGACACCTTGTCTTTTATGCCAAATACCCATTTTTTGTGCACTCATTTTCCCCACCTTGATTATCTTTTGTCACGCCTCATTTGTTTGAGATTCACCTTTTCCTTTTCTTTTATGTAATTACATTGGACCTTTTAAAAAAATTACACGCTCCATTAAAAACTATGTTGCTACCAAATTCACTCCCTCATCTATGTGCTCCTCACAACCTCCTCTTTTGTGCAATTCTTACTTGCATTCGTCCCACACCTATAACTATCCATCCTATGCCAAAATATTTTCATGTACTTTTGTGCACCATTCTCTCCACTACCCTACAAATCTTCTTGCATGCATAACTTCTTAAAATCACCTTGTCAATCCTTTTATGCATTGTTATCTCTCTGTTCATTGTGTACTCCCATGTAATCATCTATGCATTCTTTTTCACTTCATTATTTTTCTCTAGACGCCTCCATTATGGGATTCTCCTACATAAAACACCTTTGGTACTTGAAACTCGAGTTCCTCCTCGGGTAGACTAAGTGAGTGGTGAAACCACGCTTCATAATATAGAAGAAAATAGTCATATTTCCTTCATCCAAGTAAGCCCTTTTATGGCCTTGGCACTTATTCAGTATAACTTTCAATCCTTTTCACCTTTTAGTGGCTTATTTTCAGTACCCTACATAAATATGTGAGATTCTACCAACCGTATACCTTTTCTCCTATAATCCTTTTCTCACCACAAATCATCCATCTCCTCTCAAGGCTACCATGTTGACCTTTCCTCTCGTGAGTTCGTGCTTGCCTCTATCTCTCTTCTTTACTAGTTTTTGCTCACCTTTGTCTATCCACCTCTGCCAAAATCCTTTGGGTCCTTTCTCCTTTCTCTGCACATTTATTATATGTGCAATTCTTCTCTCCTTGTCCTCTTTTTTTTCTTCTCCCTCTATTTTTGGTCATTAATTCTCCACAAATAATCATTTGTACACTTCTCCACTTTATACAGTTCTCCTTCTCTAAAATTTCCTTCTTTACAACCATATTCTTTCCACATGATTTCATTGCACATTCTATCTTTGTGTCTTTATTTCTTTGTCTCCTCTTTCCTTATGTCACCTCTCCATAATATCTTCACCTTCACTTTTTAGATTCATTATCCCCTATGTACCTCTTTTCCTTCACATGTATTTCCTTATATGCACGTGTGGTCTTGGACCCATATTCTATCATCTTTTCTAATTTCCCCCTTATTTACATAGGATTTCTCCTCCTTGCGCATATATTTATTTAGAATCTACCTTGCAAATTTATTTTATGTATTCTTCAAATTTATACCCAATGTCTTCTTGTGGGTTTCTTTACTTCTCCTTCTCTTCCTTATGGCCACTTCTCCACCTTCTTCTCTTTTTGGTGCACCTTCATCCTTGCACACTTCTATTGATGCCTTATCTCCCACTTGTGCTCCAAATTTTGCACATAATATTCCTTGGTAGATGTAGAATTTATCTTCTTTCCCTCCTATTGTGGAAAATTATCCCACCCATTTTCCTTTTTCTTTCCTTCTCCCTTTTCACCTTCCTCATGACATACAATTTTAGAACTTCCTCACACTACTATTTTTCTTCCTTTCTTTATAATAAGGCAACTTATCCTTCTTCTCATAATTTCATTGCATTGCTACCATACTCTTCCATTTATATGCACTCATTCTCTTGCACACCTCTTACACTATGCAATTCTACGATTATCTTCGTCAAAATACTTTTCTTTGGTTATCTTTAGGACCAATACTTCCTCACACAATTTATCCTTTTTCTTACACTCTTCTTATTTCACATGCTACTCCTCGAGATCTTCATGGATCCCCTTCTTCCATAGTCCACTTTTCTTCCTATGCACTTTAAAAACCTCTTGAAAGGTTTTTTCTACTTTAGTTTCCTTTTGGGAAACTTATTCTCCTCTTATCTCTACCTCCTTCATAATGGTGCTCACATTTTATGTGTGTCTTTTACTTCATGCTCCTTAACTCCTTTACCTATTATTATTTATTATATGCAATATCTTGCACCCTTTGGTCCCTCTCGCTAATATTTCTCCATTTTTGCACCGATTTTAATTTAGCTACATAATCTTCTTGTCCACTCCTTGGAATCCACACACTTCTCACCATTATTTCTCTATGGCTTCTAGTTGTGACATTAATTCATCCTCTATGTGCTTGTGGTCTTCAATGAACATCTTTTCTTTAACTTCCCCTTCCTCCTTCTAAGCAATATTCTTGCACACCACCATCAAGTTGAAATGAACTTGCTTGCATTTATTCTCCTCTTGAATTATCATCTTCCCAGTCATGCACTCCTAGGTGACTCTATTTCCTCATTTCACCCATTTCTCAAATATAGAACCAAGCTTCTCTACGATTTCTTACACACTACCTTGTTTGACTCCTACGCTCGAGTTGATTTTCATATTTTTTGTGCACTGCCATATTGATTTTGTACATTGTGCCTTCATCTCACAACGAGGATAAATGGGATGTATTCCCATATTTTCACACCCTAAACATATATTCTTTCTCATCACAGAGAATTTCTTATCATACTACCATGACCTTCCTAACAACATATGACATGTATCCAATGACAATATGTCACACCTCACTTGATCGATGAATCTCACAATATTCATCTCTATCTCACATTTATCACACACAATACCTTCCCTAAATTCCACCAAATAGGTCAATTTGTAAGGGTTGGGGTGTTTTCTCCATCAAAACCAACCACGCACCATCTCCTCTTGATTAATTTATCAATGTTTCCATTATTGACCTCTACTAGGCAACACTTTCCCTTGGTATTTCATCTCATCTGAAATATCTATTGTAGATTATCAATGAATCCACCTTGGTTATTTTCAAAACTTGACATTCTCTTGGGTGCTCTTGATTATTTTTCTATCCTTTCTCCTTTAAGACATTCTCCACACACTAAATTCTATACGTGCCCAATTTCTATTACACTTAGCCACTAAATTCTATTTCTCCTCACACATATAACAACATCCATTGAATATTACACATCAATATATTCTCACAAAGAGATCTCTCCTATAGGTCATTATTTTTTTACGCATTGCTCGCGTAATCTTTTTAGTTATGCCTTTGAATCTATGTCGATTATTTTTATCCTTGTGCATCACTAGCACTCTCTTCACATATTTCATTTCTTCATGCTTACGAATCTTCTTTGATTCTCTTGTGGCTTTATGTGTTGCATTCCATACTTTCTTCCTCACTCTGTCATCATGAGTTTCAACACCTCTTCGATGGGTTTCATCCTCTAGTTAGGTCCCTACACATTTTAGCTCCTTCATTATCTCCTCCAAAATCCTCATCATTACTAGGTCTATCTCACCTTTTTGGGTGACATCTCTTTTCTTCCAACCGATGCACTCCTAGATTTTATTTTATTTTATACCAACCTTTTCTTCGGGATGGAGAATACAAAATTCCACACTAGTTGCCTCAAATTTAACATTGTTCTAGTTACATTTGCGGGAAAGTAACATGATATACTACCACTTGATGATGACATGACATGTTGAGATGATATGACATTTTTGTAGAGCTCACATAGTGGAATTAAAACATGAACATTTCTTATATTTCTTAATCCTTTAGAACATATACATGTAGCTACTCTTTAATGGAGCTTATATTTCATTCTTTGAGCCTTTACAAGCCTTTTGATGTGTTTATAAGGACCTAAACAAAGACTTTTTCACTCTAACTTAGCTCTAATGGCCTACAAAAGTTCACCACACTCAACTAGCCATTGTACGTTTACATGAAATTTTAACCACCTTTGAAATCTCCCTTCTACTCAGTGAGCCTTTTTTACAACCTTCAATCTCAATAAAAAATTTAACAATAAAACATGGTGAACACAACCCTCCTTTTATATCCGTAAGCATTCCCACTTATCTCATTATCTCCTTGTTTTGTTGTGTGGCCTCATCATTTTCCAAGTAGCTCTATTCTAGGATTCTTCTACATCACAATCATAGAAAAATGTGTGGAGGAAATTATCCCAGGACATAGTATCAAAAGTGCCATCAATAAACCTACAAAGAGGAGTGATAGAGGCATCTAAGGTGGGGATATTTCATAAAAGCTATAAGAGTTTAAATTTGAGAACCTATTAAATAGGAAAGGAAATTTTTTTATGCTCCTTCCATTTTATTTTGATTAGTATCCAATGATAGGTAAAGAAAGTACCCT
This sequence comes from Taxus wallichiana var. yunnanensis, assembly GCA_018340775.1. NCBI lineage: Eukaryota > Viridiplantae > Streptophyta > Pinopsida > Cupressales > Taxaceae > Taxus > Taxus wallichiana. The sequence goes on from CM031237.1 coordinate 314,644,083, forward strand.
TCCATATTTTATCAACTAAAACAAGCATAAAAACACGTTTATGGGAAGCTATATGCAAACAAATTAAAATCCATTCTATGTTGTATTGTTCTACTTTTTTCTCATTTGAAGACTCCTGTGGTTGTGTCTCTCTTCATTATCCCATTTATTGAGTCTTTCACTTGCATTATTTAAGAAATTGAGTAAATAACATGAAAATCTATGCATATTATTTACCCATTACTTCTATTGTATTTGGTAACTCTAGAATTCATGTGCTCTATTAAAACCTATCAAGGGTGTCACCAATAGCCTACAATTTTGGTTTGGAAAATTATGGATGCATACTCAAATATGATAAAGGAATGTACAAATCCTATCTATAGTGCATATAAAATCCAAAGCGCATGTGCCTTATACTAGTGGTTGGTTAGTGGAAACACCATCATATTTCATCTCATCTTAGTGTGACATATATGCCATAGATACATGCAAATTATGATACTTTATTTTGCATCATATTTGATGATGTGTCTTCATCTACCAAAAATGTGCATATTTCAAAGTTATATTTATTAATCATCCACATATTTTTATTAAATATTCATTATTATGGCATATTAGGTTATTTTATTTATGTCTTGATATATGTTTGTTATTAGTAATAATTTGTGATTAGAAAGAGTAATTATATTTCTATTTTTTATTTTTCTATTCAATGTGATTAATTTTAATAGGTATGGTATGGTATGGTTATTTAAAATAATATGAGTGAGTCAATTTAGTTTATAATTTTAAGTAAAATTCCTTTATTAATTTGGTGTAATCGATTTATAGGGTGTATTTTTATTTTTAATGTTATAGTTTTGTTTTGAAGTGTCAATATTGGTGTTTTGTCATGATTAACAATCATGATGTTAAATTATTTTATAAAATCATGTTGTTTCAATAAATATACTTGTCCATGGTTTGGTCATTGTCATGTGTTAGGTAGTAAAAAAAAATTATGTGTCATAAAAAAGGTTGAAGTAATTTGTTTATTAAATTATCATTTATGAGTCATTAGTGATTTAGTAAATATTTTTTCAATCCATTTTTTTGTAGTCAAATCATCATTTTCATGTCTCTTAGGAGTAGTGTTGTAAAGTGTCATAAATAAATAAATATTTCATTATGGATGCATTTTCAGTGGTACCTAACATCTTGAAAGATATAGTTCAATTTTGAGGGGGATTTCATACTCATAAGTTTCAAAATAATTTTTTGCTAAGTAGTCAATAAATTGGAGGATAGAGGCATCAAAGTTAAAGGACAACCAATTTCCTCTTGTAAGATGTTATTAATGGGGTTGTCTGATGGATTAGTGGTAAATAAAGTGTGGAGAATGACTTTGTCAATACTAGAGTCAGTAGAAGAAGAATCGATTATCTTGTGTATATCGAGTAATAATGATCAAGTGTAGAGGACCCTTGAGGCGATGAGGACTTAGTCCTATTTTGTAACTTTTTCATGTTTACAACATTTTGTGTGATGTAATAAGTGAGAGGCTCTTATGAAGTCCTATATTGTACAAATTTAGTAGAAAACTACAATCACATTGTTTGGAAAGCATCATGATACTTTTTAGAAGATGAATAGATGTGTATGTCCATGTTCATGCCTAGGTTAGTATTCATCTTGTAGAATAATTTGTGAGGATGAACATGTATAATTCTTGTTTTTAGCTCCCATATTTGGTTAGTTATGGGTTCTCAACAATGAATGGTTGATGAGTTCCTTCTCTACCTTGAGTTTTTTTTGTGCACCAAGATCATGAGTAGGCAAAGGCAACACACTACGGAAGAAGTGCAATTATTTTTATATCATATTTTCACTAATAGCGGGAATGTTAGTAATATTTGTATCAATGCTATCATTATATCATATGGGTTAGTGTGTGAGAAATAATAAATAATGTATAAAAAAATTCATATATCTTTAAAATAGTTGAGATATGTGAGTATATAATTATATTGTTGTGAATTGTGAAAACAAATCACATAGATATTATAGGTGGGTGATTCTAGGAGATTGTGTGTGAGAGAGAAAGATATATATTAGGAGTTTGTAGGAGATATATGAGAGATTGGGTGATTGGAAATTATAAGCTAAGACTCCTCACTTGTAGGAGTTTTGTAAGCTATTTACATGTATCTCTACGATATTGTCTTTGCCTCACATGATTTGAATAGAAAATTATTATTGTGTTAATTTTATTTTTACAAATTTTAGGTTCTATAAATTTGACCATATTTTCATATGGAGGAGGTGGTTGAAGGGAAAAATATTGATGCAATCTATGGGAATTTTCCCATTAAATCTTCATCCTTTGGTCATTCTTTAAGCTCTTACAACTATTTCTATTAGAATTGAGGTTATAGAAAAGGGACCTATTGGTTCAATTTCCAATTTTAAAGAAGTTGATAATCTTATTGGAGCTCCTAGTTATTTGTTAGGTTTTTGGGTTTTCTATTTTTTGGTCCCTAATCATTGAGATCTTGTGTGTGTGCGTGAAATTTAACTTTTTCTTGAAGTGAAGGCCCATAAGACAATGAATGAAAACACAAGCCAATGTGTAGGTGTGAATGAAACACATAAATAGATGAAATGAAATGCAATTATAATTCATGCATTTCTTGTTACAAAGCCAAACGTCCATAACCATAACGTAGATACATTTGATTCTAGTCACAAAATTTTTGTCTTGCTTTGGCTAGGCATCCATAGCCTTAGTAGAGATACTAGAAAGACCCTTGAGAGAGTATGTTTGATATTTATCATTTTATGCTTTCTTTTTCTTTTAAATTTTGAATTTTTCTTGTAATTTTTTGATTTATTATTGTTGACATGATATGTGGGTAAGTGCACCAAATTGCGGGGCCAAAAAGTGTAAAAAACCAAAAATTAGGGAAAGCGCGTAAACATTCTACACTAACGTGATCACGTTATATTTTCCTTAGTTGGTAATTCACAAACCTATACGCGCATGCGTTATGTTAAGTTATATATATATATATATATATATATATATATATATATATATATATATATATATATATGGATCGAGTCCTATTCATTTTAATTCCCCCCAAACGTGAGTTTTACAACAAAACCGTGCCCTCACGTTTCATTTTTAAATTTGATCTTGCTCAAGCGATTATCTGAGAATCACCGTGAAGATCTAGAATCAATGATGGCACCACAGAGAAGAGGTAGGCACAATTATTTTCTTGAAATTGCATTGAAATTTAGTAATTATAGAGTAGAATTTGAATTGAATACATATTTTTATTGTTAAATCTCCATGTCAACGCAATCAACCACAACCAAACCTTGCAATTCTTATGATCCCTCCTAGCCCTCCTATAGTAGCTCAACATCCCTCGGGAAATCAAGAAAATTTAGCATCCCATATAGTGGAAAAAAATATTAAATTGAGGATTTAATCAAAATAATAAGGGATTCACATTCTACAAACCCCCACCACGCCTCTCTTACAAACACATTGGAGGCATTAGTGGCTCAAGTTGACATGACAATGGGTCAAATTGATCATTAGACATATTATAGAGAGCATTATAGGGTTTATTATTCCAAAAATTGTCATATACAGATGTAAAGAAAAAATAAATTACAAAAGACCTCATATGTGCCTTATTCACGGACCCCCAAACCAATTTTCTGTTTCGTTGTCATGCAAATGGTTTCCCATCCATTGGTGCAATAATGTTTTGATTAAAAATAATTTTTGGGACTGATGGTGGATGGTGTTTGATTTTATACCTTTCAATAACAACGAGGTGCTACTATACTTTTTAAGGAAAATATATTGCGAGTTTATCCTCAATGATATCTTGAACTATTTTGATTTAGGATTTCATGGCGAGGAAAGGCTCTACGGGATTGACCAGTGTGCAATGTGCACCTATTGATAGGGTAGAGTCCCCACATAGAAGCCCCCTCACCTGATATTGTCCCTCCAGCGGTGAAGGAGACAATAGAGATTAATACACTCCACGCATTTGGGGGCCATCGATACCCTTGTTCGACATCTGAGGATATTTATTATCCGGATGCTCGTGGAGTCTGAAAGAACACTCCTTCGGGAGTACTAGTATGAGGCCAAATCTTTACTCGACATGTGGTAGTATATGTTTGGGGCTGCGGAAGATGATAATTTCATGTATACTAGTTTTAGTGGAGTTGCCACTTTGGTAGTGCACATAATAATTCCAATATGTTAGATGCCTTTTTGAGCAAGACATTTGGATTACAGTCATCGGTGTCACCTTTGTAGGTATTTGTTATGTTTTATTATGTGTGTTACAAAAATATCAGAGTACTTGATTTACTTATATATGTTAAATTTTTGAAATAATTGTATTTGTACATGTATGCATTGATATTAAAGCATGCGGGTGGGGCGTCATCATCCTAGCCACAGGTTGTGAGAGCCATGCCTACGCATACATTCAGAGGTAATTTAGAATGTTGAATGTGTAAAATTTTCAATTATGAATATATATATATATATATATATATATATATATATATATATATATATATATATATTTGAACTCAAATATATGTATGTTCTTATATGTTCAACTAACTTGACATGATATATGTTTGATAAAGATGATGACTTTACTAGACATGCCACCATCTCTACGATGAATAGAGAAAGGTGTTACCACTACGATTTCATTTGTGCAACAACTTTGAGGTATTTAAACATGTATTTTTGTTAAATTGCTCATGTAATTCATATTATGTTAAATTACATGTTAATAATGTCCTTCATTGTGTATACACAAGAGTTACCTTCATATTTGTGTATATATATAAATTTTGAAATCAAATATATGTATGTTCTTGTATGTTCAACTAACTTGACGTGATATATGTTTGATAAAGATGATGACTTCACTAGACACCCCACCATCTCTGTGACGAGTAGAGAAAGGTGTTGCCATTGCGATTTCATCTACGTAAAAACTCATTGAGGTATTCAAAAAACGTGTATTTTTGTTAAATTGCTCATGTAATTTATGTTATGTTAAATTACATGTTAATAATGTCCTTCATTGTAACATTATTAAATTATGTTAATAATGTCCTTCATTGTGTATACGCATGAGTTACCTTCATATTTTTATGTTTTATTATGTGTTCTACATAAATATAGGAGTAATTGATTTATTATATATGTTAAATTTTTGAAATAACTGTATTTGTACATGTATGCATTGATATTACAAGCACGTGAGAGGGCGTCATCATCTTGACCACAGTGCGAGAACCATGCCTACATATACATTTATAGAGGTAATTTAGAAAGTTATTCGTTTAAAATTTTCATGTATGAATATATATATATATATATATATATATATATATATATATATATATATATATATATATATATATATATATATATATATATATATATATATATATATATATATATATATAAACTTTTGAACTCAAATATATGTATGTTCTTGTATGTTCAAATAAATTGGCGTGATGTATGTTTGATAAATATGATGACTTCACTAAACACCCACCATCTCTGTGATGAGTAGAGAAAGGTGTTGCTGCTACGATTTCATCTGCGCAACAACTCACCGAGGTATTCAAACAACATGTATTTTCATTAAATTGATCATGTAATTCATATTATGTTAAATTACATGTTAATAATGTCCTTCATTATAGCATTATTAAATTATGTTAATAATGTACTTCATTGTGTATACGTAGGAGTTACTGCGACATGTATGTAAACCACTGTTCATTTTATTCATAGGCATGGTGGTGTAAAAAAATAGTTTTATATTGATAAAATTAGTTAAAATATTGTCATTACACATACATGTACTTAGTTGGCATAATGTTTTTGATCTGCATTCAAACAAAATATTGTTAACATAGTTCCATTTTGGCTAATTTTGATGTTTGATTATGTGATCTTATGTGTATGTAGGGAACTTCAACCCATTCCATTTTGACTTTGAGGGAACGGAATCCTCAAGCTCATCATTTTGATACCCCTGTTTGTGCTCAGGAGCTCCCGATGACTCATTTGAGTGTGAAATGTAGATTCAACGTGACCGAGAGCTTGCGGTAAGTGTGTGTATTTATGTAAATAATTTCATTAGCATGGTATTAAATACATGTTGAAAACATATATAAATTAATTTTTGACAAAAAAATTGTATTTGCATTTACAAGTTCAACTACAAGAAAGTCTTCAGCGAAAGAGGACTCGTAGCATGGGCAAAGATGATCCGAAGTCATCTCACGAGATCTCTATATTCATCTAAGGGAGGGCCTTCTTAGAGAAAGTCCAATAGAGGGATAGATTTTGATGATTAGAATATATATATATATATATATATATATATATATATGTCTTACATTAAATTTATTTGTATGCCTATGTGCATGGCATTGTATGTACGCCTATATGACATTTGAACTTGATAGTATATGATCTATTCGGGAATTTTATATTTTTGTGCACGTTAATACTATTTGGAACCATATATATTTGTATGAGACCTTACATTTTCTAAGATTAGTTTTGTATGAAACTAATATCATGTGCACTTGACAATATTTAAGACATCATGGATTATTTTTTCATTTATTGATGATGTATGTACTAATGTTTTCAACGTATAATAGGAATAAAAATTTGGAAATCAATATTTATATAATGTATGTATATAAATAATTACCTAATCTGAGTAATTATTCATTCAATTTATCAATGTGTATATGTGTATTTACCTTACCTGCACTTCTTCTTGCTCATGGTCTCTTTGTACTGGTTCCTATCTTATCATGCACCTACTACATTCTTCAATGCTTCTTAGTATTATCCCTTATTAAAAGACCTCAAAAATCATTAGGACCATCACTAACTTGATTCATAAGGATCCAAACACCAATGTTGTTCATCTTACCAAAAGCTCATCAACCATGCCCCTTAAGAAAATGTTTTTAAAACAAGCGGGGATAGAAGGATCTAAGTGTGTTCTTAGCCATTTCCCTATTGCTATGATTGTAATTTCCATGTTGCTTGAGTCCTTTGAATAATTTGGTGGTAATGACCCTCCTATTTCACTCCCTCAACTTTTCCTTTCTCTCTCCATTGCGCTCAGATTTGCCATTCTTCCTCTATGTCCACGAACACTGCTCTCAATAAGTATATGTCTTTACAACAAATGTATTAGAAAATATGGAACATATATGTTAAGAAACACATATCCAAAAAAATAAAAATGACTATGCAGTATTAACAACAACAAAATTCGTATTGGTATTATGGTGGGATGAGGATTGAATCTTGAGGATCATATTGATATTTAGTGTATCTTCGTCGAAGAGGAAACTCCCTGTCGAGATCATTTATCAGTATGATGTGGAAGATGAGAAAAAAAAATGAAAGCTAGAGAATTATATTTCATGGGTAATAAGTACTATTAATAAGACTAATATGGCTTCCGACTTCCTTTTCAATGTAATCGGTGTACCTCATTAGGGCATAGTCTCTTAAGAGCCACGAGACCAAAAAATGCTATAACTTCGACAAGTGATTTCTCGAGACTCCATGGAACTGGATAGGTCTTGTTAGATCCTACACCTTCACATTGGTACCCTTTATGAAAGGCTATCTCCATTTTTTCCATGTCGATTCTGTTCTCTCACTATCTATTGTTTGTAAACATGTGAATATTGTAGTTTGACTTGGTATAAGGTTGTCAAACACATTATTTTGCAAATGATAGTTCATGACACTGAAATGATTGCACCAACACATCTAGATGAATAGGTTAACACTATTTGAGGCTTTGTTTCAAAGTGCGAGATGTTTTGTTGCTTCCAGGATACCTTGTTCGGGCGTAGTCCCTTAAGATCCCTAAGACCAAAAAATGCTATAACTTTGGCGGGTGATTTCTTAGACTTCGTGGCACATGGAGAGGTCCCGTAAGATCATACACCTCAAGTTAGTACAATATATGAAACCCTATCCTTTTTTTTCCATCTCGATTTGGTTCTCTCGCTGTCCTATTGTTCATAAATGCGCGAAATAATGTAGTTTGAGTCAATGTAAGGTTGTCAAACACACTATTTTGCAAACCGTAGCTCACGGCCTTTGAACCAACTACACAAAAACATGTAGATTACCATATTAACACTATTAAAGGCTTCTTTTTGGTGTGTGATGGTGTCTTTACTTCTGGGCTACCTCATCCGGGCGTAGTCCCTTAAGAGCCCTGAGACCAAAACAAGCTATAACTTCGACGGGTGATTTCTTGGATTCCGTGGCACCTCGAGAGGTATCATTAGATCCTACACCTTCATGTTGGTACCCTCTATGAAAACATATCTCTATTTTTTCCATCTTGATTCAGCTCTCTCGGTGTCCTATTGTTTGTAAACACGTGAAATATTGTAGTTTGAGTTAGTGTAGGTCATTTGTCAAACACAATATTTTGCAAATGGCAGCTCGTGGCACCAAACCGACTATGCCAACATGTTGATATGGCTAGGTGAATGCTAGTGGAGGATTATTTTTGGTACAGGATGGTGTCGTTGCTTCCGGGCTACCTCGTCCAGGTGTAGTCCCTTAAGAGCCTTGAGACCAAAAATTCTATAACTTCGACGAGTGATTTCTTGGACTCTGTGGGTCTTTGAGAGATGTCTCGTTAGATCCTACACCTCTATGTAAAACCCTCTACAAATTCCTATATCTATTTTTTCCATCTAAATTCGGTGTTCTTGTTGTCCTATTGTTTGCAAACGTGCCAAATACTACAGTTTGAGTCAGTGTAAGGCTACCAGATGTTATATTTTACAAACGAAAGCTTATGACAAAAAAACCGACTATGCCAAAACATCTGGATGGCCGGGTAAACACTTGGGAGACATCATTTTAGTTCCCTATGCTCTAGGTGCTTCTAGGTTACCTTGTCTAGGTGTAATCCCTTAAGAGCAATGAGACCAAAAATGCTATAATTTCAACGGGTAATTTCTCGAGACTCCATGACACCTAGAGAGATCTCATCGAGATCCTACAAATCCATGTAGGGACCCTCTACAAAAATCCTATTTCTATTTTTTCCATCTCAATTTTGTTCTCTCAGCTGTCCTATTTTTTGCAAACATGTGAAATATCGCAATTTGAGTCAACATAAAGGTCATCGGATGCTATATTTTGTAAACAAAAGCTTGTGGCACCAAACCAACTGTGCCAACATGTTTGGATGGCAGGTGAATGCTTAGGGAGGTGTCATTTTGGTTCCCTATGCTCTCGGTGCTTTTAGGCTACCTTGTCCAGGTGTAGTCCCTTAAGATCCTTGAGACTAAAAAATGCTACGAGATGTTTCATTTATAACTTCTACGGGTGATTTCTCATACCCGTGGCACCTAGCGATGTCTCGTCGGATCCTAAAAATACACGTAGGATAATAATTGTATTCTCATGAATAAACTTGATGGTGATTTGGAAATCTCAAAAATGTACTTATCATAATAATTACAAATGAAAAGTCTATAACAATTAATCATCAATAAGTAAATCGGTGACGGGATAATCAATGTCACCACGTGCCACCTCAAATTCCAAATTTCATTTCATTTAAATTTTCTTCAAGAAAGGTTGGGGGAAATGAACTCGTCATTTTCTTCATGCTTTTAGAGGTCTAGAATGTCAATTCACCCCAAATTTGGAAAATATGGAGAACTAGGAAAGTCAAATTACCTTTCTAAAACTAGCCTTCCTATTGCATCATGATAAAAACAAGTTCCCATGAGCCAAGGGAGGTTTTAAACTCATCACGAAGCATGGATATCTCTCTCTAATAATACCGAAAGGATACCTATGATGCCATGAGAAAAAACCAACAAGGGCACAACCCCACCTTCCACCAACCAAATTCTATAGGCACTACCACTGCCATTGACATTGCAAACAATCTAAATGGGAATAAAAATTCAAGTGTGGATTCCTTTCCTAAAAATTCCATATTTGATGACCATGATCAGAACCAAAACTAGAAACAAAAACAAGACCAACAACATGACCTAGACCAGGACCTAGACTGGAAATTTGAGAGGATTTATGAGGTTCAATTTTATTTTCCAAGATGCATTACTCCAATGTTTAATAATTTTTCTCAGATGCAACGACATTCTAATTCAGACACTCGATGCTTCCTGAATATCCAATCTTGTCACATACCCCGGTAGTCCTTGATCCCTAGATACATGGAGAGGCATTACTTAGCTTCCATTTATAATGATAGAGATATTTGTAAATTCATGTTATGACCTATAAATGTATATGCATTTCAAGTTGTTTGGAAACCACATCAAAACCTTTACTAGGCTTGATGACTACCCCTATCTTTTTAAAGGTGCTTTTGAAAGAATTTGTGGGTTTATCATAGAATGAATTATCAATGAATGGAAGGTCACTAAGTCGTAGGCCAACTGAATCCCATTAAGAACTAAACAAGAAAGATTTACTAGGCGATTGATAACCCATGTGTGTTCTTAGCCATTCCCAGTTGTTATGCTTATTTTGTACAAGTAGACTCAATGATGGTTCTAGGCACAAGTATTACAGAAGTTACGAGTTCTTGTTACTAAGTAGTAGTGCCAAAGTTTTAATTTTCAAGGTACAATGATTACGTTGATAGGAAGTCAGAAGCCATATTAGTCTTGTTGATTCTTAGTACTAATTACCCATGAAATCTAATTCTCCAAATTTCATTTTCTTTGCTCATCTTCCATGTCATATTGAATAACCTATTTGATAGGGGAGCTTCCCTATTTGAACATAAACCTCCATGTCAAGACCCTCTAAAAAATCTTGTCTTGATTTTCTCCATCTCCATTCGGTTCTCTTATTGTGCTATTGTTTGCAATGGTGAAAATTAATGTACTTTGAGTCAATGTTAGAGTTTAACGAAATAATTTGCAAAGCGGAAGCTATTGGAAAAAAATTGACTATGTCAACATGTACGGGTGACTAGGTAAATCCTAGTAGAGACATTGTTTTAGAGGCCAACACTCCTGGTGCTTCTGAGATACTTCATCCAGGACATAGTCCGTTAAGATCACCGAGTCCAAAAAAAGGCTATCACTTCACCGGGCGATTTCTCTAAATTTGTGGAACCTAGAGAGGTCTCATAAGATCCTACACCTCCATATTACTACCCTCTATGAAATCCCATCTCGATTTTGTCCATCTTGATTTGGTCCTATCGTTGTCCTATTGTTTGTAAAAGCGTTGAATAGTCAATTACGAATCAATGTAAGGCTATCCATTGCCAACCACATGAATAATATAGGTGGTTCATACAATACATGTGGTGAAATTAGAATTTTAATAAGATATTTTTACAATATAGGTGGTGAAATGAGACTTTTTATTTACTATTCCTTTCTAAAATTTAATTTCTCTTAGCTTCACTTGCCTTCGAGAATAATAAATTATGTAGTAATGTGATGCCAACCACGTGAAGGTGGAATCTTTTTGGCACCACTAACCTACATAAACATGTTAGTAAGTAATTAAATATAATTTTAGATCCTACGGAATTTAAACAAAATCATTAAATTATATATTCAAATTAAATTCATGAAGAACATACCTTTGCAAATTCACTCCAATGAACTACAAGGATCAAATCTAATCTTGATAGTAGCAAGAGTTGCTTCATGATATGATTCAAAACCTTCCACATATTCTTGTTTAATGTCCTACCTTGATATTTGATCAATTAAATATTTGTTGCAAGAAACAAATGTGAATAGTGAAGTATATTTCAATGTACTTCATAGTCTTCAAACAACCAAGTATTTGATTTTTTGATAGTATATTGTCAAAGCCAAGTTCCAATGACTACCACTGACCTAGTGGGATACTCAAGGCCTTCACCATCAATAACTATGGAAGTCAATTTTTTCCCCTCTACACAACAAGACAAGAAGTAGTTTGTTCCCTCTTCGTTAAATTCTATTGCAATAACTACAAAAACATTCCCTACATCACAAAGTAAAACTCAATTCAAATTTAAAATACATTAAGAGTTGATCATTTAATAATTTATAATTCTAAAACATGACATACGTATATGTACATTGTTGTACTAAATTAGAGACTTGGTCAAAGTCAGGTGATGTTGTCATATGATCTAAAGATAATGAAAGTTGTAATGCTCATGGAGCAGGATATATGTTGAGTGGAACTAGAGATCTATAAGTCAATTCATCCACCCACCGCTGCATGACTCACATTCATTCAATGTAAAATATTTACATGATATACAAAAACATGCCATGCACCTAGTATAAATAGTCTAAGCATTTGCATTTGAACTACGGAATGAGTGCATATCACTTGATCCTATAACTATCATATAATATTCATAGCTTTCCAAATGTTTTTCCTCTATCAACCAGAAATATCTACAAACTAAGTTGATCTCTCTTGAGATTTATGGCCCATGTTCTTGACACACCAATCAATAATGATTTTTGCATCTGTAAATTTAGCACCAACCTTGAAATTTAACTCTTCTTTTGCAAGTGCTCTTTCCACACATGCTTCTGCACCATCATGCTCTCCTTTTCCATGTCCCGCCTCAGTAAAACTCTAGATATGTTGTACAAGTACTTATTTGTGCATCCTGATTAGCCAATAAATCATCTGTGCATTCTTTAATTGTGATGAGCGGTTATCTAACCAAATATAATGCTAATTGAAAATAATGTTTTTCTCATTCAAGTTTGCATAAAACACTGGAAATACCCTTGCACATATTACATAGAGTAGAATGTGTCCGATCATCACTAATCTATAAATGATACTCTCTTAATATTTTTTCAATATTTCTCGAGTTCTTTCTGGAGAGTGCATGAATGCTATATGCACAAAAATAACAACTTGCACTGAGTTATAGTATTGAGACTGAACCTTCATGCATGGTTGCAATGTATAATTCTATGCAAAGTCAACTACTGAAACAATAGTACCAAGTGGGAATGTGTCCTATCTTAACTTGAATTTTTCATCCAAGTATCGAGCTCTATGTGTGTGCCTTGCATACTCATAAATAATTTCCTCTATGAATTTGACCATATATTCTAATACAGGTAATTATTTTGTAACAAGCTCACACCTCTTAGATTCTTTTCCATCTTTTAATTGATATGCCACTGATTTATATTTGCTAAAACCAACTAATTATTTTCCTATTGAATCTGTACTCTCCTCATGGATACAACTTTTCAATTTTGGCAAGTCACCACATACGTTGCATGTTCCATCCAAACATGCTTTGTTATAAAAACATTGTCCAACTGATTTTTCACAAAATATCGTAGGAATAAATTCCCTTGTAGATTTTGGTGGGAAATTTAATCCACACTCTCTACAACATGATATCAAGTATGCAAAACACAACATATTTGACAAAAAAACATCATAGTGCATTGAAAATTCAACATGATGCTTCAGAACAACAAGTGGTACATGAATGATTGATTTTCACATATAATGGTTTATTCATTTCAAAAAATCCTTAGCTAATGTTAATTTGTGGATTTTAATTCTTAAACTTAGAGAACAATTGTGTTTGAGTCATATCCAAGAATTTTTTTGCACATGATTCACGATTACAAGAACCTATTCTTCTTATTTGTATCTCTTCTATTGGTGACACCCTTGTGTTCTCATTCCAATAATTTACAAGTAATTCTTTTAGAATATCAAACGTATTCTTGTCTTTCTATGGGATTTTTCTAGAAAATGCCCGATAGTCGGTGTTATTAGTGACTCAATACTTTTACGTCTCCCTATTACTTTTGCTAGTGTTTTTCTGTTTAGCTTCAAAGCTCGCTTGTTTTTATAATCAAGCATTTATTAACTATTTTATCACTTACTATACAATAGTAAGTGCATGCCATGTAACATTACTATCTTTGGTGCGTCTATTAACACCTATAGTTTGGTATGTTTTATGTATATTTTCAACAATTGATGCATTTTGATCATCAACATTAGATGTTCTTAACCCGGGGTCTTCATTTTAGGTCTCATATTAATTAATTTCATCAATGAAACAAATAATTGACATCTTTGTGTGGCATTTAAATTCTCAAATTAATTATCCCAAATTCCACTAGATTTTCTTCTCACATTTCTTCCAGACATTTTGTTAGGCTTGGTTTTATAATTTTTTCATCAATTTCAATTAATTGAATTGGTTTTCTTTGCAAAATTGAAAGATGTGTTCTTAGAGGTGAAGATTTGTTAACATGGTTACTTTCTTCATTACTAGTTTTAGGATTAACATTTGGATTCATATCAATTTCTTCATCCATACCAAAATTATCATTCAATTCAATATCAATATTCATTGCAAAATCATTATTCTCTATATTTTCATTATGTATTTCATCCTCATTTTCTAAAATATTAGCTACATTTGTTATAGCAGATGTACCTTTCCCTGCACAAAGTTTTTGCATTCTCTTCACTTTATTTATTCTCATCTCTTCCAATTTCTCTAGTGTCTTGTTCTTGAATTTCCTCTTGTCCTTAGCTCAAATTTTATCGCTCATGATTAAAAAAATTCAACTAGTGGGGTAGGGGACAAGATGAACTACTCAAAAATCATGTAAGAATGTACAGGAATTCACTGGACAGGCAGAAATAAGGCATAAATCCCACGAAAGAGATGAAAGGGACGTTGGGGGCCACAAAATATAAAAATCATAATGCGTACACGTTTTTAGTTTTCCATATTTCCAAGGCATGCCTATAGGCTTGGATCTGGTTTGGATCCCCAAGCTTGAGGCATGGACCTATACAAACACAACAAACAACATGTTTTTGTAGGAAAATGCAAAAATGCCACTTCCGCCATGATAAATCAACATAAAATGATCAATTCGTTTAAAAAAATTATACCACGACATAGAGCAGAGTTTCTTCTTTCTAAAAATATATTTTTTCAATTTTTTTGACTAATATAAGGTTTCCATATTATTTATTTTCTAAATATGCCTTTTTATAGCTATTTTTGAAGTTTAAACATGTCTATCTTTTGTTGTGTATCTTTTTTTGACTGATCAAAATTGAATAATTTTTTTAGGCACAAACTAGGACTAATTCTATACATATTAAAAATACTAATTTTTGATATTTTTGAGGTATTTAGGGAGGGGGTGCATGGTCGAGCTCGTTATTTTTCAAAATTAAAATTTCTATACTAGAAAAATCATTAAAAATACTCACTATTAAAATTTTTAAAAATTCTAGCACAAACTAGATGCTCCTAGCTATCTTTCTCTGATGAAGGGTCTTCAAAAATACTAAATGGTTCTAAACTAATGGTGGGGGGCACGAAAGTCACTCTATTATGTTTTTAAACAAAAATAGGAGTGCATAGTGGTATTTTAGTTATTTGACCCATTTAAAATTATCCGTTTTCAATAAAATTTAGTAGCTTAGAAACTAGACTCAAAATACTACAATTCATGTTTATACAACATCTTCCAATTTTGAGTGTAACTATTTCATAAAACTTGTACAAGTTGAAGTTTTTTATTTTTCAGAAAAATGCATCCACTTAAGACCCCCTTGTAGCCCCCAATTTGGTGCACTTACCCATGTTACCCTCTCATCTTTCAAGAGGGTTTAGAACCACTATTGGCTTGATGGAGGGAATGTAAGTGATTATGGAGATGATAGTGGAATGCGTCAAAAATAATTATTACGAGGTCTTCATAACGAGTTGTTAAGTTTGTAAGCATGTGTAGATATCAAAGAAAACATTCGTTCTTAATTCACCATGTAAGGATAGACTAAGTACAAGAAATTATGGTAGAGACTACTGACTCATAAAACATGACAACAAGATCATCAAGAGTTCACCAAAAATATGTGAAACAAACCAAGATGTGGAATGTGAATGAACTGTAAATGAAATGTGTAGTAGTGAACTGATAAGTGGAATTAATAGAACAAATACGAAGAAAATCCATGAGCAAGTGCTATTTATTGCAATTTTTTTGGAATATAGAGATTTTTTATTTTTAAAATATGTTTAGTTGTGTGGAGGTATGTGTTTTTGTTTGTGTCAATGATGATATAACAAAATGTGTAGAGAATCGGGTCATGTTTCAAATCTAGGACAGATGAAGATAAGTGGAATGTATGGAGCACGTAGAATGTTATAGTGAAGAAAAATGAAATTCCCCAAGTCTACATAAGGACTAGATGAAGAAGGGCCATTATGTATGAAGCAATGGATAGATGAGATAAATTCCTGAATTAGAGTGTAGGATGGGGATGATTAATGAAGCAACGATGCAAAATGAAAACCATAGAATGGTGGTGTGTGGAGTATATGAGTATGGGGATGAATAAAAAAATGTCAAGTGGGGTGAATGTGTTATAGTGTTGGGTGAATGAGAACATGAAAACAAATCAATATGAAAAGATAAGATGATATGAGGTATGGTGTAAGTGATTATTTTAGGTGAACTAGGAGTAGAGAACATGGTGATGTTTGGAGGAAATTTGTGAGAACCAAGGGTGTGTTCATGGGATGAATGGTTGTGATGAGATTATAATGGCATGGAATAAGAAAAGGAATTTAAGAAGGAATGTCAAACAAAGGAGCATGTGGGATAAAATTGAAATGGTGTGAAAGTGTAATTCGATGTGAAGAAGGATTTTGCAACACATGTGTAAGAACCAATGGTTGTGTGATCATGACAGGTTATGTGTATGAAGGAGGAGGAGTTGATAGTAAAAATGGTTCCTAAATGAGTGGTGTTGGATGTAAAAGGTGGATATGGAAGAATTATCCAAAAGAGGTAAAGGAATGACAACACGTGGAGGTGACTTGCAAGAAGGAGAACTTAGATATTCACAATGAGGAATAGATGTAAGAGGAGTGTAAATGAACTTAATATATGGTATATGATGTAACAGAGGTGTCACAAGAAATAATGGTGCTTAAATGAGTGATGATGAAGGAATTGAGATACATGTGGAAGAGGGCGGTAAGATAGGTAAAGTGATGTGTGGAACCCTATGTGATGAAGACCACAATGTAGGTGTGGGAATGGAATGTATTAAAATTAGAGTGTATATGATTGAACCAAGTGATGAATTAGATGATGTTGTGGGAAAGATAGAATCACATGATCATAAATATGAGGTACATATGGAGAACTTCGGAAAGGAGGATGATAAGACCACATCAAAAGTGGAAATATATGACATTGGAGATTAAGAAGAGTATGATGTAGATGATGAGACACTAGGAAAACATGATGATGATGTTTTGGTGGTAGAGGAAAATGATGAAGGAATGACATAGGGATAATAATCAAGAATGGTCTTATGTGTAGTGATTAGATTGTTGTTATTAGGTGAATTTGGAAGAGATAGAGGGTCAACCATAATGTCACCCTTGTCGATAAGGTCTTGAATGATATTGTAATGTTTGGGACATGAGTCAATTGAATGAATATCACTATGATGGTAGGTACATGCCTCATCAGAGGAATGCCACAAGGGTGAGGGTCATTTGGGTGGGAGAGTGATGAGATTGGAGTTAAGAAACTTGTGGAGAATAAAAGAAATTGGTTTAGTCAAGGGAGTGAATTTGTGGGTGGGGCGTTGGATGAAGTTATAAGTTTTAGGAGAATGTAATGAATACAAAGAGGTGGGTTTAGAAGCTAATGAAGTGTGAGGAGAATCCGATTGGAGGACATTGTGAACATGAAAAGGTGATGATGTAGGTAGGTGAGAAATAGAAATGTGTGAAAAGGAAGGAGGATAACTATAATGAGCATCCTTGAGGCGTTGTGTCATGTGCATGGCCTCATCAAATGTGCATAGTGGATGAATTTGTAAGTGGTGTGAGATGTGGGGGATGTAAATTTTGGAAAAGAGATCAATAAGTTCAAATTATGGGAGCAGAAATGAGGTGGTGAAGCGAGCATGCCAACATGCAACAAATAAATAATGGACTCATTATGGGATTGGAGAAGCATGTGAAGATCTACTTGTTTTTCTTTGGGTGCAATATGGATGGAGATGTAGACACCAAATTTGTGTCTTACAACCCCCTGTGCCCCGCATCTCATTTCACAACCTAACCTCATCACCTAAACCTTACACAATTATTTATTAATTACCTTATAATTAATAAATCCACATCACCATACCTGCCACCTCATGTCGCCACCTCATCATGACCTAGTCTTAACCCTAAACTAACCTAATTAAGACCTATAACTTGGTCCAATTCCACACCTATGACTAATTACTCCTCATCCGCACCTAAAACCAACTTCATAATGACTTGACCAAGCCCGCTACCAATCCCTCGGAAGAAAAGGAGGGAAAGCTGGCTATTTTACCAAAAATAGCCCGCTTTGACCTTACCGATACCGGTTCCTACTCGACTGCCGTCGGTTGCGTAACCACCATCGGTTCCCTGTAAATGACCACTTCCAACCAAAAACAAAAAAGGGATTTTTCATTTGGAGAAAAAAAAAGAGAAATCATCGAAAGGATCCGGATTTGCTTGGCCGAGCAGAGACAAGTGAAGAAACAGGAAGAGCTTGCAGAGAAGGACATCAAGCCCAAAATTGCAAACGGCACAACCAGAGCCCAGTAACACTCATCCGAGCATCAGAAGAGAAGACTGCATCCAACTTGGGTCCTGTCTTCACCATCACAGTCCTGAAACCTGCACCTGCATCAGGGACGAGTAAGTAGTGTTTCATATGTTTCTAAGCACCATTTTCTTGAACCTGTTGCTTAATAGTAATCATAAGTTTATTCCTAGATCTACTACCAGCAACATACTACACTTAACCTTCACCCATACATCCTGATATTGCCCAGAAGGCCATTTTACCACACTCTGAGTCTTCCCTATCCTCCCATCATTCCCCTCAGCCATCCCCCAATCCTAATAACCCCACAATCACCTTGCAACCAACCTCTATCCAAAAGCACTTAGATTGCTGACCCTACCGGTATCGTTTATCCCCTACCGGCAGCGGTTCTCTAACCGCGGTCGGTTACCCAGTGACCGGCGTCGGTCACTGTGACTTATACCCCAAAACCCTTTTCTCACCTATTTGCCACCTAACAACCTCAGATCCAGTCTGGTTTATCCCTATAACTCAACCTGAACGTACCAACGACCAGTAACCGAACAAACAACGTGACGCTTTATTATTGATAATTTAGTTTCTATTGCTTTGTAGCGAGATACCTAAATCGTGATTTTGCAATAGCTTTCTTTGTTATCATTTGTGTTAAATCGTATTAAAAAGGGAACTGACCACCTTCGAAAGGAAGTTTTATATTTCCTGGGCCTAAGGCAGATCCCTCATTTATTGTCTAATTAAAATCTGGTGGTCTTGTATTCTTACTTGCAGGTAGTCCTTCCAAGACAAAAAGGAGTTCTTCGCAGTCGATCTGATCTTTCTCTACGGTACGCGCACACCATCTCAACATTTAACAGGTATTCCTCCTAGCCCTAACCCTTATCTGTTTCTCAAAGGAATGATAGGATAGAAGCAAGTCTATTCTACAGAGCCGAAACCATTCCATGCAAAATAGGAGAAGTGGGATAGAATGCATCTTTAAGTTATTTGAATGTATGAATGCTATGTTGTTGGAGGTGGGAATACTAGTTAAGTGTATGACCAATAAGTGAAAGTGGTAAAGTGTAAAGGAGGAGAGTGTCATCATGTTGAAAAAGGTGGCATGTATAGCAGAAGATATGCAAGTGGTGTTGAGGTTATTTTGTGCCATCAAATTTGTCAAATGTGGGACCTTTGAAATGTAGTGGATAGGGGCGACGTTGTACCATAGAGTGAATAGGATCATTACAAATGATGTGATAAGTCAACATGGGTGGAATTCCCCCTAAGTGTTGGGACTCAAGCTTTGTAATGCGGTCGATGAGGTGTTGGTCGAGCAAGTCGGGGTGTGAGTGAGCACGAGGGTGAATATATGTCATGTGGAATGACTAGGCATCTAGGTGGGAGATAATACAAGATGATTAAGTGGGGATCATAAATTGGTTGGAGGTGGCCATAAGATGATTGAAGGCCATCAGGAAACCCTTCGAGGTGTGCGCTTGGGGTTTAAGGATGCACCCAAAAAATGGACCATTTTCTTGTTTTTGGCATTTGAAATGTGAAGCGGTAAATCAAAATCATGACTAGTGTGAGGAAAAATGGTCGAATTGGTCATGGCCTCCACTAGGTAGTTATCAATATGATTTTATTATGATTTTTGTGTGTTTTAGGATAAAATAGCTAGTCCCATCTGCAATTGGGTATAGAGAAATGCAAGATGACATGGTTGTGGTTGTGACCGGGCATGCTAAGAAAGTGTGGTTTTTAAGTTTGTTGTTTTTACATTTTTAAGAGGGTTCGGTCGGGGTCATTAGCGAATCACATGTGCGAATTAGGAATTGGGTTATAAGTTGTAGATATGACTTTAGGAAAGTTGGTTGGGGTGAGTTAGTGGGGGTAAGGATGGTGAAAAGTGAGTCATAATAGTGACCATAGGTGGGGTGAGGTCACGAGGTTGGGGTCGATTGGTAGCGAGATGCATGGACATGGATTCGGTTAAGGTGAGGGATAGGGAAGGCAAGGGTTAGGAATATTGAAGTGAGGGCTGGTCATTATAGTGACTGAAATTTTTTTTTGAGAGGAGTGAGAGTCACGGTGAGTTGGAGAGAGTTGTATTTGGGTGAGGTGAGTGTCGTGAGTCGTAAGATGAAATAGGGTTTCAAGGTGATTTGAATCTCGGGGAAGGATGAGTCACTAAAGCGATTGGGTAGAAGAGGTAGGGTTTAAGGTTGGTGTTATGTTATAGAGTCTGTTTTAATGTATGGAAGTGTTGAAGACTTTACACTAAAAGTATTGTACAATATCCACATTTTTCTAGTCGTGGTTTAGGGGTATAGCCCTAAGAAAAAAATTCCTCCAAAAATGTGCACGATATTTTGAGAAACATGCTCTTCTCATATGGGTGGGATTTTCGACCCATAGGTTTATGGGAATTTTTGCCCATGGTGTTCGTACCACTATATTGTAAAAATTTCCTAAGTAGTTACCTATTTATGTGGTTTTTTGCATATGGTAGGGTTGATGTAACATTACGAGATGTGTGTGAGTGCAAGTGTGAATTTAAGAGATTTTTTTAACATAGCTCCAAACAGATATGGGTTTTGTATTGAGAAAAAGAGGTTTCTTGTAATAAAAATTTAAGCAAGTGATTCTTGGTGGACGTAGCTTTCGAATTAGGTGAACCACATTAAATACTATCTCTGTGTTGTGTTATTTTATTTTCTGCACTTTTATTTCAGATCTACGATATTATTCTACATATTAGTTTTTGCTATTGTGATTATGTGTGGGATTGTTCCACATATTTTATCCCTTATTTCTAAACAATTGGTATTAGATCCTGGTTTGGTTTGCTGAAGTGTTGAATCATAGGGAAATTTTTAGCTTGAGTGGGATCTATGGTATATGATGGAAGATCAAAGGTTGATAAATTCAACGACATAATTTTAGTCTTTGAAATATGCTAATGGAAGATTACCTTTATCAAAAGTATCTTTATATTCTATTGTTTGAGGAAGGGAACAAACCCTCAAGCATGACCGATGTGGAATGGGATTTCTTGGATAGGAAGGCACTTGGGACAATCCATCTATGTCTTGCATCTTTGGTATTATTTAATGTTTCAAAGGAGAAGACTACAAAACAACTTATGGATGCATTAGGGTAGTTTTATGAAAAACACTGCCACTAACAATATATTTTTAATGAAAAATTTGTTTGATATGAAGATGTATGAGACTAGTTCGAAGTAGCAGATCATTTGAATGATTTTAATATTGTTGTGAATATGATAGCTTCAGTTATAAAAGAATATGATGAAGAATTTATGACTTTATTAATTTTGTGCTCCTTACGAGATTTGGAATAACCTTTTAATGGTGGTAAGCAACTCGGTTCTAGCTAACTCAAAGTTGAAGTTTGAGGACATTGTAGGGATGATTCTAAGAAAGGAAATGTGAAGAAAAATATCTTGGGAATATTTTACTTTAGGGAATGCTTTGACAATGAAAACTAGAGGAGAGAAGAATAGAGGAAGCCATGGAAAAATCAAAAGATTGGGCAAGGTTGAAATCCAAAAGCAAGATGGTATGCTAGCACTATGGAAATTCTAGGCATGCAAAGAAGGATTGTTGGGAGCTTTAGAATAAGAAGAAACAATGGGAATAAAATAAGGAGGTGAATGTGGCAACATGTAATCTCTACTAGGATGCTTTGATTCTCTCTTTGCATAATATTGTTGAATCTTGGGTTTTAGATTCAGGGGATTCTTTCCATGCTACTCCACATAGGCATTATTTTGTTGATTATTTCAAGGGGATTTTAGGCATGTTTTCTTGGTGATGATGAGCCTTGTAGCATAGTTGGAAAATTTTCTGTTCAAGTTAAGTTACTGAGAATGGGAATACATGGCTATTAAAGGATGTTAGACATGTGCCTACATTAAGAAGAAACTTTGTATCGGTGGGGCGGTTGGGAGATGATGGTTGTACTATGATAATTACAATGAAATCTTGGAAGGCTACCAAGAGTGCTCTTGTGGTGGTAAGAGGTAAGAAGGTTGGAACCTTGTATTTAACCACCATGTTTCACTGATTCTTAGAGCGTTTCTTGAAAGTGACGAAACAGAGATAGGGTAATGGGCATAGGAGGAATACCTATTGAAATGGTTGATAGGTTGTTGCACGCATGTCAACTCCCTGAATCCATAGCTGATTGTGAGAACTTCCTTTTGGCTGGGAGGAACTACCTAAAATGGAAAGTAAGACCACCGAAAGAGTTAAAAAAAGTATATGCGGTGGACTACTTAGCATGTGCTAGATCCTAGAAGTGTGATACTTCCTACACATTGTCAATCCATTGTTTAAATTTTTTTAATGCTGGTAATAAAGTAAATCCTATTGTAATTAAAATGATTTAGGTATCTCACTTAAAACACAATAAGAAAGATCTAATCTAACAGGCTAGGTTAAAATAAGATCCAAAGGTCAAGTAACTAGTTCTGGGTCTCTGCAGGTCTGACAAAGGTCTTAGGTAGGTCACAGGTGAATAAGGGTGATGTGGGAATAGGTAGGTAGGTCTTGTTTTAGGCTGTATTAGTAGATATAAAGACCGATGCGGAGTTAAGGGTGATTGACACCGGTTGGGAGAACCGGTGCCAATTCTGTGGGGTCTTGGGAATGTCATAGAGCGAGCTTTAGATCTCCTTATGATTGCACAAAGGACTTGGCTGGTCGAATGATGTATTAAGTTGTTTGGATGGGATTTGGTGAGGTTTTAATAGGGATAATGCAGGGGTAAATATTAATGAAGGTCAATGAGTGGCTAGGAGAAAAAGGATGAAAATACAATGATGAAATAAGTGAAGCAGAGGAGTAAAATGTTATACTTACTTGGAATCTGGTTCTGGACCTCTGTGAGTGAGGAATGAAGGTGTTGATAAGAGGTTGAATGTTGTAGAGGATCACCAAACATTGGGGGGTTCTTTCATGGGCTACATGTGATCTCCTTCTTGCCTGATTGGATCAAATCTATGCTAGAGTGAGTGCTGGATGGTTGTTGGGTGAATGTTGGATATCTGTGCAAGAGAAAATACTTGATATCCTTCTTTGCATGTGTGTTCTCACTGAAACTTGTTCTCCAAAGATGTGATATCTCTCAGGAATGTGCCAACCTTTGTGAACCTCAAAAATAAGGTTGTTTTGGGGGTTAAAAGGTGACCGAAATTGGTTCTTGCTTAACCGGTGTTAGTCAAGGTGGGATTTCTTAGGTTTACTAAACTAGGTAGATCCCCTTGATTTTTGGGATCTCTGTCATTTTTTTTTCACATGGATTAGAATGGAAGCTTCCTTTAAGCATGCAAGAATGTAGTTAAAGGGAGTGTAGGCATTGATTTTTATGGTTTGGGTAGATCTTAGTTAGTTATGACAACTTACTAAGAATAGGTATTAGGATGAGGTGGCTAGATGAGGTGTCTAGGTGAGGTGTATGTGTGGGCATTATCTAAATTAGGATATTTAAATAATAAATATGGTGAGGATAATGAATTAATTTAATTTAATTAATTAAATTAGGGGCCATGGTTAGGTGAATGTGATGAAGGTGTTTATTTGTCGAGGGACCAAAGGGGAGTGTGACCTAATTTTGGTGTCTACATTTTTCCCCTTTTTATTGCGTAGCTTGTATTGGTAAGTGACACTTGACAAAAATAGGATGTGGTTGCCCCATGTGTGGGTGAAGGTGATCCCCCTCAAACTAGGAACTTATGTGGTAGAAGGGAGAATCGGTGAGTGGTTTGATGAAAGGGAAATGGGATGAAGAGAAAGATGAATAATGGGGAAAAGAAAAAAAAAAGGTCTACTTGGGTAATCTAGGTAATGGGTCGGGGTCATACGTAGTGATTAAACACACACACATGTATAAAGCTGCAGCATGATATCAGGTTGAAGAGCATGAAAACTCTACATTTTCAAAAGGTCGATAGGTTTATCCAAACAAGCTTGAGGTGAATCCGGTATCCAAGGTATAGGATATGGTCGGAAACATGATGCGGGGTTAGTGCGGGAACATTTAGGTATGTTCCGGTACACCAAAGGTAGGGTCAGGATAAATGGTCATGACAATAGGCAAGGTAAGGTCATTAGGTCAATCAACACAGTAGTAACGCCGTAAGGTATAGCGAACACGTGAGCTCAAAGGTCACTAGTGATGTGCGAGGTCCAAGAATTTAGGTCATGACATGGGTAGTTCCGAGGTATGGGTAAAATAATGAGTCCCCAAAGGAGGAAGAGGGTAGGTAGTAAATGATGAGATCAGGAGGGTGAGGTAAATGGTTAGGGTAAAGGTTGGGTGGGGTAAATGGTGGGGTAAAGGTTAGGTGGGGTAAAAAAGAGGGATGGGCAGGGTAATAGGGTAAAATTTAGGGCAATGTGCAAGAGAGGGTGACCAATGCCAGTCAAGGGTAGCCGATGCAGTTAGAGGGTAACCAACCACGGTAAGGTAGGGCATGCGACCGATGCTAGTGAAGGTAAAACCAGTGTCGATTAGGTTAGGTTTATTATAAAAACAAAAAAATCCATGTTTTTTGTTATTCATTTATCATTTAGCGAATTGAGAAAACGACACAGGAGAGAGAGAAAAAGGGAAAAGTGTCCGGATGGAATGGAGTGTTGAGTTGGTGATCCGAATGGTGGGTGATTAGTTGTTGAGAGGTGGGTCCACAAGATCGGTGTGTGTGATTTGATTGGTTGGAGGCATGGGTAGCGATTTGGTGATGGTAGAGGCTGGAGAGGGATCAAGTGGGCCATCAATGTAGTGGCGGATGTGCCACCCACGGCAGCGACAACATGATGAGGTAAGTGTCTAACTCTTGTAGTGTTTTGTTAGATAGATTAGGTGATTTGGGAAATTGGGTTTTTTTTTTTTTTTTGTGGGTGGGGAAAATGAAATTTGGAAGATGGGAGGGTAAATTAGGTAGAATAGGAGCGGGGAGAGAGATAAGTGGGAGAAGAGGGGAGGGGATGAGGTGTAGGGGGAGGTGTAGGTGATTTTAGGTGGGTAGAAGTGTCGGGGTGGTAATTTTTTTAGAAGGGAGGGTTTGGGGTCACGGGTTTTCACCACGATAGTGACCGATGTTAGTCGAGTTTAGCCAAAGCATCTATAGGGTTAAACCGGTATCGGTCATGAAACAGTGGTGATGCCGGTTTAAGGGTATTTGGGGTTAGTTAGAGAACCAGAACTTATGCAGTTTTGGAGAGCAAAGGGTAAAAAGTGCCATAGGTTAGGTGGGTGAGATGGGTATGGGTAAAATAGGGTGCGGAAAAATGATAGTGGGCGAGTATGGGTATGATAAATTTAGATTAATTTTTTGTTTGTATTAGATGTAGGGGAGAGATTAGCTATGCATCTAGGACAGGGTTCCACCCCTACTCGTGATAGTTTACGGCACAACAACCCCTAAGGAGTTGCAGCAAGTGGAGGAGGTGCGCCTGAGTGGGGTCCAACGCTACCAACATGTAGTCCAGAAA
The DNA here is from genome assembly GCA_018340775.1 of Taxus wallichiana var. yunnanensis. Classification (NCBI taxonomy): domain Eukaryota; kingdom Viridiplantae; phylum Streptophyta; class Pinopsida; order Cupressales; family Taxaceae; genus Taxus; species Taxus wallichiana. The sequence continues at coordinate 314,670,329 of CM031237.1, forward strand.
GCCGAGTCGATGGTCGCTCTCATTGATAGGTGGGATTCGCATGGCCAACACGTTCCACCTACCTGGATGGGTGAGATTACTGGCACCCGGAGGATGTGTTCATGATCTTGTGGCTACCCATATTGGGTACATGGAGTCCATTTATCTCCTTTGATGCCTCAAATGAGTTGATGTTGATGGTGTTTGGAGAGGGGATGGCTGAGCTGACATTCCATAGCGCTAGCTTGAGCTATGGAGAGATGTACCTAGCCCATTTGGAGGAGATGAGGCTAGTAGTTCTATTGATGGAGGTAGTGTGCTGCTTTGCATTGCCAGATGTAGAGGGTGGTATATTTCCCCACTTGATGGGGGTACTACATGACATGATGATAGATCAGACCTACTTTTCCTAGGTGCCAACATCTCAGTGCGTTATACGAGGAGTTATGGGCATATGGACAAGCTGCAAGTTCACCTTGTTGGTCGTCAAAAAGGACTTGAAGAAGAACAGCAATCAGGGGACAAGAAGTCCCTCCTCTTTGTGGGAGAGGTTCCCTTATTCAAAAGAAAAATTATTTACATATGTACAGAACATAGTTTTACTGAGGAACTTGGATATCATGAAAGTGATTTTTTCTAATAGATCATCAATCAAAAAAGTACTGAGGAATAAAGGTGTGGAAATGAGTAGAAGAGCATTCTCCAAAATTATAGATAACAAAATAATTCCTTACGCGTGCCAGAATATAATGATTTAGAATGAGATCATTTGTATTCGAATGAGTGAGATGCAATTTGAAAAGACACACAGTTCCATAAATAACATCTACAAGAATACAAAGCTTCTTAGTATAATGCGGACAAATGATCTAACAATGTTAAACAGATAGCTTGCGAATAAAAAGAATCAGATGAATGAAGAAAGAAAACCTTTTGTATTGATTGCTTTATGATTTATTACACTTTCAAAAATATGCCAAGTTCCCCCTTAAAAATGGTGAGGAGAGACCATTATATAGTTTATAAATCGAGTTACTCTTGGTAACTACTTATTTTAATTAATGTTTAGTTAAAGGGCTGCTAATCACAATACCCCAACTAATTACAATAAATCTAAGATGAAGAAAGGAAGAAAGGAGAAGAATCAAGAGGAAAAAACAAGTGTTCATGATCGAGGAGGATCTAATGATTTGAGGATCCATTATCTAAATCTTTTTAACACCTCTACTATTTCTCCGCCATGTGGGACCGACATGTTGGCAAAGTGGACTGGGTCCAAAACCTGAGACACTTATTCATCTCTTTGTCGAATTTGACGTGTGTATGATAATCTTTATTGCCTTCTTCGATAGCAGACTAGAGAGAGCAGATTTCCTTCATATTTTCTTTGGAGACAGAATCCTCTTTAAACAAATTATCCTTGAAAAAGCTCTGAATTGAGCTTTAATTTCTTGTAAAGAGAGGGGCACACCAGAGGTCTCATCTTGGAGATGGCAATTTATATCCTTGAAGGCAGATACAACCAAAGTCTTGAAGGCCTCACCATTCTACCAGCCTATTTCTCAATTCTCCCAAATCTTCTTCCAAAGCACCTTGATTTTCCATTCCACGTTTGTATACCCATGATTTTGAAAAGTTATATTTTGCATCATCAAATACTTTTCTTGTCATTAAAATATCCTCATTAGCCTGTCCCATAAGGCGAAGGTATACTATACAGCTACTCCAGAGTTTGAGCTCTTTATCTATATTTCCAATCCTAGAGGAGAGTTTCTATTGCAGATCATTTACCTTCTCATTGAGTTTGAAGGCTTCACTAATGAAATTCAACCCTGCAACGAGCATATCATCCACCATGGCCTCCATAGCCCTTCCATAGATGGAATACTTGTGCATATCTTTGATACTCTACACTTCATCTTGGCTGAGAATCACAGGTGGTGGAAGAGTAGTCAGTGGGGTAGGATCTAAAACTTTATCCTTGGACAGCAGTGACTTGATGAAACCTGTAAGAACCTGAGCCTGCTCCTCCAGCTGCTCTATGGTTTGTTGCCCTTTCTCCACTCTCCCAATGACCCTGGTGTACTTTCTTGGAGATTGTGAATCTCACCTTCAGGGGTAGACTCTCCCATAGGGATCCTCAAGAGCTCAAGATCAGATGCTTACAAATCATGCTCTAGCTTGTCTACTTTGGGCTTGGCTATCTCCAGGAATTGCTGGCCCTGAGCATTAGATACTATTCTAAAGGTAGTCTTGGCCTTCTTAGTGGGAGTAGGAGGAGTAGTGCCTAATAAGGCCGCCATAGCATCAAAATTAGGTCCCGAGATTTGGGAGGAAGATGTCCTCTTCCTACCATCAACAAAAGGCTGCACCCATGCAAAAGAGGAGGAGGAAGAGGAAGTTGAGGCAAGAGGGCCGAGAGAAAGGGAACTCATGGCACCCAAAGTGTGCACTATTGTTACCTCCAGTTGAGATATGAGTGGGGTGCTCGGGGTTTCTGGTACAGAGGAGTCAATGGCGCTTGGAAGTTCAGTGCTTTGGACTTCTTTGTCTTTATCCATTGGGGCTTCTAGAGCACTAATGGAGGCTATCACCTCACTCTCTTCACTTTCGCTGAGAACAATAATGTTCTTTGGACTTGAGGGAAACTCGAATGTTTCATCATGGGATCTTCTTCAACAGGCTCCTTCTTGACTTCTTTGACTTTTTTCCGATATACTTGAGTGGATGAAGAAGGAGTGGAGGATGTAGGACCTTTAGTTGATGAGGTAGGAGGAGTCTTCTCGGAGTTCTTCCGAACAGGTGTCAATGCTTCCTTCCTTGGTGTTGAAGTATCCTTGGAGGAGGACTCACCGAATGCCTTCTAAGCTCACGAGACTTTCCTATTAAAGCAGATCTTAGTTCTTACTAAGACAGGGGCTAAGATTTCAGCCGAGATCATCTTTCTCCTTTTTGAACCAATCTAAATCTTCCAAGGGAGTGTGTTTGATCACAAAGTGTCATACTCATATGAAAAGCAGATCAGATTATCATCCACAGAAGCCCTTCCTAGGAACTTGATACAAATTAAGCTCTGAATCGGTTGAAGAGAAAACTCGCCGTAATGTCTCTTTCTCACCTCAAAATCATCAGCACAGCCTGATCAGCCCAATAGTCTTCTATGTACGCCCTATGATAATAATTGATTTTGATGTTCTGTTCAATAAATTTCTTCATGTCAAAACAAGTTCTTGGCTTGAAGAAATGGATAGTGATGGGGGCCAAGGCTCTCTCTATGTTCTATGCATCTAGAGCCATCTTGCGAGGTGTAGTTTCCTAAAGATATGGGAAAGTGTAGGCCAATAATTTTCTTATCCCTGTAGGTTCTGTGCAACTTGTCTAGTTTCTGCATATCTCGATCAAGGCCATTTTATCGTTGCAGAACATAGGAAGCTTGAGAGGAGTGCTCTCATAGCCTGCAAGCCTTATATAGGATAATTTTCTAAACTAGATGAAGTAGGCACCGTAGTGCGATATTAGGTTCATAGCTTCATCAGAAAATCTCCTCGCCATGTCGCTCTCCAGAAGCCTTACAATGTACATGGTGAAAGCATCATTCACCCTCCTGAAGTTGCGATTGCTAGTGTCCAGGGTGAATTGAGGGCAGTAGGCATATACAGGGTCACCCTTATGAGCATCAATGTATGTGAATCCAAACCATTTCCTTGAGGCTACTAGGGTATACATTAGGTATGAAGTCATGTAAAAATTCTTCATTTGTTGTACATTGGACAACTACTCAGCTAAGTTCATGTTGATATTTTCTGCCTAGTTGATGTTCTGATTCCCTTTGCACACCATGTTGATAAGGGTCACATCCAGAAATGGAACTTGTTGGTAGAGGGTAAGCCCATTACCTGAGCCAATAGGATTATAAAATTTGATAGATCCTCATTGAAATCAGCATGAAACAGAACCTTGGATAAACGGGATGCCCCCTTTTTAGGGTTTTTAAGCCAAGACTTCGCCACCCTTGCCTTGTATTTCACTTTGTCCTAGTCGAAGAGGGCCTGCACCTAGTTACGAGAAATTACCGTAGAATTTTCCATCTCTCAGAATCCTTAGGGCAAGTGCAATGGCGGTAAGCATCGAGCTTGGTAATTAGTTCCCCATGCACATTCGTTAGTTCACTCGAGTCAGGATTGAAATGAGCACTACAGGCGAGTATTGTATTTGCACATTATACTAAGATTGGGAAACTAGTGGCGAATGCCAAGCCACTATCATGAATCATTTGTGCCATAGGAGAGGGGTTCGAGTCTATCATCCTAGTCCAGAAATATCTGAAGTCCAGGTGACGAACTTCACTGTCCTTGATATCGAGGATGGCAGACTCGAGCGGTGAAATTTTCTCCTGACCTTGGAATTTGATCTTCATGTTGATAGAAATCTGAAAAAGTCACAATCTGTACTCTTGATGAAATTATAGGGGGAATGGGTATGTGCACAGAAATTTCAATTGCGAGGGTATGAGCAATTGATAAAAAGCGATGTGTAAAAGCTGCGTAGCAGGCGAAACTTATTAAATAGCCGTTTCGGAGAGAGAAAGGTAATAAATGTGCATTAAATACACATCTACCAACTTGAAAAGCAAGATATTTGGGAAGAGCCAGAAAAATTATCCCGGATGGTCTTTGGTTCATTTGGGACACGCGGGACACGAAAGTGCGATTGGGCTGATGCGGGCGACGCGGGAAAAGGATGCGCAAATGCTTTTGGGACATGAGGGATGAAAGTACGTGGAGTGCGCGATTCGGTGATGTGGGTGAAAGGTGAACATTGAGCTGGGTGAACTTGTGTTACTTTGGACAAAAGTTCGACGGCCAGCCCGAAAGAAAGAAATTTTGGGTAAAAGCGGGACCAGGTGAACAAGGAGCCCGAATGAACTTTGGACATCTGGGACAAAAATGTCCAGCAGACCCAAAATTGCACAAAAATGACCCTAAGGACACGCTTTTTTTTTAAACTTCTCAACTTTTCCCTTTACTAGAACAACGAGAAAGGTATTAACTCCAAAAATTTTCAATTTTGGACTTCGAAAAGGAGGAGAATTTTGAGAGGACAACAAGCTTGTGTTGTACCATTTTACTTCACTTTGTTGGGCATATGAGCACATTGTATGTGTGCATCTAGTGGGTATGCCTTGGGTCGATGCCTTTGCCAGGATATGTACGAGTGGGGTATAGGTAATGGGTGCCTGCTATTGGAGAGCGGAGATTAGATAGGGCTACACATGATGTAGCATACTTTCAGGTGATTATTGGAGGGGTTTTCGGGGTGGACATCATTTGGAGGCCATATGTGGACTTCCCATCATATAGGCATATGCGTGATGAGCTAGCTAGCCTCAGCCAGCTGCGAGATGGATAGAGGGTCATTGTGTCGGGAACACAAGATGATCCTGGTTGTGAGTTAGGTGGCAGTTTGGGATGCTATAGGACATACCTCTGCCCTTCCCGTAGTATCCAAGAGACAACATGGAGAGGCCCTTACCTCTACCATAGCTGAAAGTGCCCATAGAGTAGGAGGAGCGGGCAGTAGATCGGTGGATTGATGATACTAGGGTCACGACAAATATAGCAGTGCCATTTACAAGCCATACCACCCAAACTAGGGCAGCCGAATCTAGCCACCATCACGGTGTAGAGAGATGCCCTCCTACGGGGTAGGTGGCTAATTTGATTACCCATTGTGTATGGTGTAGACACGGCCATGAGCTTAGAGGCAAAGGTGGTGAGTTACATATACAAGTGGCCATTCTTCAGGCCTAGATGGCCGGGGGTGGGAATGGAGATGATGGTCAGGTGGTTGCCTTACAAGCACAGGTGATAGGGTTACAGGGCAAGATGGCCACAATAGAGGCATATCTTGGGGCCTTACAGCTCGGAGATATAGGCACGGGGGTAGGGGATGATGGCACCACATATAGGCACCGGACAGGGGTCCCAATTCACAGGTAGGAGTGGGATAGGTTTCCACATGACGGGTATAGGGGTCGAGGTCTATGGGGCCACCATAGACCGTTCCCATATCCGAGTTGAGAATTCCCTATGTGAGGCCGAGATACTACCAGATCGGTTGATGGCAGCTCGAGATAGAATTTCTATCCTATGGAGAGTACCAGGCACAACAGGCCTTGAGTGAGAGGACTAGATCCCAGACTCATAATGTAGAGAGCACAGGGGCCATCGAGCTCTGAGATAGGATCAAGGAGAGGCCACCAACTCACATGGAGACCAGATCTAGGTGATGCCCAGCAGGGACCTAACCACCACCTATGATGGGTGGGGAGATGTTAGCAGGTCATCAGACAGGGGCCGAGGAGGCTGAGGGGACATGCGATACCGATATGGAGGATGTCCATCGAGAGGGTGCCTGATATATGGCTCCCGTTTTTGACATAGTTTTGATTTTTGATATATACCAGCCTGCATGCCGAGAGATTGTTATATTTTTGATCACATACCGGCCTACGTGCCAAAGAGAGTGAGGATGTATGAGAGTTTTTGTATATTTTGAGCATATACCAGCCTACGTGCTAAAGATATTTTGTATTGTTTTATTATTTTATTGTATATGAGACCATCCTACATGTCGATGATATTTTGTATTGAGTATATCGGCCTATGTGCCGATGATTTTGAGATGATGGACATGATTGGATATTCATGTACATTGTATTGAGAAACACATATTTATTTATATGATGAGATGGATGAGATTCTTGATTTGTCGATGTTTTATGAGAATTTTAATTTTTTGTTGTGATATCGATGGAAAATAGGTGAATTAGACATGATGGAGTCAGGTTGATTCGAGGCATGGATCGAGTCGAGGTTGGTTTAGGCATGGATCGAGTCAATTTGGTTTAGGCATGGTTGAGTTTAAATTAGTTAAAGTGGTGATTCATTAATTTTTGCAATGAATAATGGTATGGGTCATGTGTAGATGGTTTTTTATATATATATATATATATATATATATATATATATATATATATATATATATATATATATATATGATGGTAGAGAAATGGTAGTCTTAATAAATGTATGTTGTGATGATGATAAAAATGTTAAGCGAATTTTTTGTTTGTTTGGTTTAATTTCCAATTCTTTGATATAAAAGGAAACTACGTAGGGTAAAATGTGATTTAGGAAGATGAAAGGTGAATTTATTAGGGTAAAGAGTGGTCGAGCTAACCTCCAGGGCCCTATGCCCACAGAGTGCTGCCTACATAGTCCTTGTGAAAAGGGACCTCGGGTTGATGTAGTTCTCCCATAAGCTAGGGAAGAATATGAGGAGGTATGAAAATGAGTTGGTAGGTTTTTAGGCATGATGGACTTAGGTATGTTAGGTGTGGGTGGGTTATAGGAAAATTGGTATAGGTGATGTCGATTGTGGCAAAAAGAAGAAGATTACCCCAAACGTAAGTGCGAGGACCAATTCCTGTATAAGCTAATCAAAACGTAATAAAAATGGCTAAAAGATAAGAGGGGGCAATAAAGCCACCTGATTGGTTAGGATCATACTGAGTAGATCATACCTTGGAGGAGGTGATGAACGTAAGATGCTAAAGACATTGCATGATTGATTTTTCTAAAGGTGAAAAGTAGTCACATGATCACCAAATGTCTTGGTTCCAAGAGGTCCCTTGAGGCAATAGGAAATGGGAGTGGAAATGGTGAGAAGGGTGAAAGGTGGTTAATTTTATATGGTATGAGGTAGCATGCTCTTTGGGAAAGAGATCCAAGGTCACAATGGGAAAGTCCATGACTAAAAGTCTTCTGTTTTGACTTGTATTTGAGATAGAATGATCAATGTGGGAAGTCTATATCGGATGAGGAAATTAACTCCTTGAGGTATTCGTGAAGCTGATCGATGTGGAAAGCTTCAGTTTCTCTCGTGTTTTTTTTTTGAAAAAACATTACATAGTTGTCCTTCGAGGGAGCATTCTATTTATAGCAATGAATGTCGAGAGGAAGATGTCCTTTTGAGGGAGTCATGTTTTTATTATAAGTTTGACTCAAGGAGTTGTCCCATGTGAGAGCTTTGAATTCATGGACAAGACCAAGGTGAAGAATAAGATTCTTGTTCAGAAAGCAGGGTGAAACGACCATGGGATCTCATCTAAAGGTAGACAAAAAGTATCCATGAGAATCACGCTATGTGCAGCACCGTGGTACACATATTCAAGAGAAGATAACAAGTGACAGGTACTCACATAATTCTTGTTTAATCATTGGTGAGGTGTAAGAAGTGGAGAGCACTCAAGGGATGAGCATGGAAAGAGACAAAAAGTGATGTAGGACTAAAAGTCAATAGTAGAATGGTCAAATATGCAAGGCATTAAGGGGCTCAGGTTCGGGTTTACCATCGAGTGAAGATAAATGATAAGCACCTGATCCGTAAGTATGGGTCACAATGTATGGTCCAAGCCAATTAGGAGCAAATTTGCCCGTTTACTTTTTTTTAGCTTTGGTTACATGTTGATTTTCTTTCAGGACAAGGTCACCGACTTGGAAGGTTTGTTCATGGACACATTTTTCATAGGCACATTTGATACGTTTTTAGTAAACTTGAAGGTGGTCAAGAGCGTTAAGATGACGTTCGTCTAATAACTCAAGTTTTGCTAAATGGTCTTGATGAAAGTCGTCATCATTGAGCATGTCATGGAGAGAAATGTAGAGTGAGGGAATCTAGACTTGAGAGGTAGAACAACCTCTGTACCATAGACTAGAGAGAATGGTGTGGAAGCAGTAGAAGTGTAGATACTAGTGCGGTATACCCATAGGGCAAAAGGAATGTGTGTATGCCAATCCTTCCCAAATATCGTTAACCACTTTCATGAGAATCTTGTTTAGGTTTTTTTAGTGGATTCAACTTGGCCATTAGTCTATGGGAAATAAGGTGAGGAGAAACTTAACTGAATTCCAAAGGTGTCACAAAGTTTTTGCAATGTTTTGTTTTTGAATTGTTTTCCATTATCAGTGATGGGGTGATGAGGAACACCAAAGCGAAAAAGATATGATGATTGATGAACTCACATATTTTCTCAGATTTCGTGGAGATGAGTGGTATGGCTTCAACCCATTTTGTGTAGTATTTGGTAGCGGTGATGATCCACTAATGTCATTGGGAAGAATGGGGGTTGATCTCTTTGACAAGATCCAAACCCCATTGAGAGAAGGGCCAAAGGTCACGGGTGACCTGTAAGGCATGACTGAGTGTATGATTAAGGTTAGCATGTTGTTGGAATTTTACACAATGTTTGATGTATTCGCAACAATCATGGTTAAGAGTCGGCCAGTAATAGCCTAGGCGAATAATATGCTTAGCAATAACAAGGCCACTGAAGTGACCTCCACATATGCCATCATGAACTTCCTTAATGGTATAAGGAATTTTAGAACTTGTGAGGCATCGTAAGAGAATACTATCAAAGCCACGCTTATAGAGGAGGCCCCCATGATGACATAACGAGAGACCTTTTTAAGGAAGGCATGTTGTCCATTACGGGTGAGATCAGGAGGTAAGATGGAGAGAGAAAGGTAGTCGCAGTATTGTTTGTACCAAAGGTCACTCAAGTTAGGGGTAGTGGTTCCGATGGAGTAGACATCATGAGGTAGATAAGAAGGTGGCTAGAGTCATTATACGGTGACAAAGATTTTAGAATCGATGGGTGAAGTGGATATTTGAGAAGCAAGCGAGGACATGGTATCTGAAAATTTGTTGGTTGAATGTGGGACGGTTTGAAGGGCATAACGGTCAAAGGTGGTCAAAAGTATGTCTACATGATTTTTATACTTTTAAGTATCTCATTACAACATTGGTATATACCATTGACTTAGTTTATGACCAATTGAGAATCACCAAAGATGTTGATTGATTTGACATCTAGAGAGCATCGGTGGCTCCTGAGACCTAACACGAGTGATTCATATTCGGCCATATTGTTTATACATTCAAAATCTAGTTTGAAAGACAAAGACATGGGTTCACCATCAAATGGAATGAGGATAACACCAGCCCTACCCCCATGCTAACACTTGGAACCATCAAAGAAGAGTGTCATTTGGTACATGGGTTCATCTAAGGAAAGGTTAACAATTGACTCATCTGGAAAGTCAAAATTAGAGGGTTGATCCCTAGAAATAGGTGCATCAGCCAATTGGTTGGCAATAACTTGGCCCTTGATGGAATTTTGATGAATGAATTTGAGGTTGAGGTCAGATAAAAGCATAAGCCAACGTGCGGCATGCTGATTTTGATAAGGTTTGGCATACATGAAGTGTAAGGGGTTGGTGTTGGTCACAACATAGGTTTTGTGGTTGAGTAGGTAATGGCAGAGTTTTGTGGCAACAAAAACTAAGGCTAAGCAAAGTTTTTGGGATGGGTGTATCGGGTTTCATAGTCCAAAATAGTACAGCTTATGTAATAAACCACTTGCTCTCTGTGTTGTTCATTGCGATGAGTGAGCATGGCTCCCAAAGAGTGATCGGTAGTTGAGATGTATAGGTAGAAAGGTTGATCATCTTTAGGTGGAATGAGTACGGGTGGTTGGAGAAGGTATTGTTTTAAGGCCTCAAAATCTTTGTGGAAATCATCATCCCATTTAAAGGAGACATCCTTCTTGAGCAAGATGATGAAATGGTTGACATCGATCGATAATTGTGAAATGAAATGGTGAATAGACTGAAACTTACCTTGCAGGATACAAAGTTTCCTAAGGTTAGTGGGCGGAGGCATTTCGAGAATGGCCTTTAATTTAACAGGTTCGACTTCTATACCACGTAGGGAAATGATAAATCCCATGAGCTTTCCTAAGAGAATTGCAAAGACACACATCCGAGGTTGAAGGTGAACACAATATTTAATGAGGTGGTCAAAAATGGTTTTTAGGACGACAAGTTGCTCGGAGCGGCATTTATATTTGGCCAGGAACTCATCCAAGTAATCTTTCAATATACAATGCATGATGCCATGGAAGATGTAAGTCATAGCCGGCACGATATGTGGCACCAACATTTTTAGGTCAAAATGCATGACTCGGTGCAAAAGGTCCCCAAGGGGTGATGAATGCGGTTTTGTGTTGATCCTGGGGCAAGAAAGATTTGGTTATAACCTAAGAAGCCATCCATGAGTTATAGCATCTCGTGACGGTGGTAAGGTCAACCGATTGATCAATACGGGTAAGGGTAAGTCATTTTTGGGTAGACAAGGTTGAGGTCACGGAAATCCATGTAAATGCGAGTCCACCTATCACCTTAGTGACCGGGACAATGTTAGAAATCCAATGAGTATAATCAATGGGTAAGATGAAGGAAACAAAAAGAAGGCGTTGAAGTTCTTCTTTGACAAAAAGGACAATACAAGGGTGCATTTTCCTCAATTTTTGTTTGATGGGTTTGGCATTGGGAACAATTACGATATTGTGGACCACTATGGTGGGGTCAATACTAGGCATGTCTATGTAAGACCAAGCAAATGCATGGTTACAATCTTTGAGAAAAGAAGTGATGGCTTCGGTTCAACAACATCTAAAGATTGACCAATCTTTAGGATGCGCGGTCATCCTGAGTATGAATGTTGATCTCGATACTCGATTCATTCAACATGTTTTACGTCTCGAGGGTAATGACCAATGAATATATGAGTCTTCCGCACCAAGATAGGTGAGTATAGATTCATCATCCCGACATTAAATGACATTAATTAAGGGTGTATCGTAATTGATCATTTCAGGATACAGAAGGGAAGAGAGGAAGGGCCTCACCCTCCCGTTGATAAGTCAAAGTCCCCAAGGAAATGGTGTTTATGAAAAAAAGAAGTTAGGAGGGATAAATTCTAGATCCATTGACTCCGTCGGTGAGGGTGGTGATGAAGGCGAAGCAGGTGAAGAGGGTGGAGAAGGGTATATGTCTTCAATGGGTTCAATGCAGGCCTGTTTAGTAGGTGGATCAACAAAGCCAATACCACTATGGTCGTTATGTTTATGGGTAGTACATGGAATAATAGTATGGTGGCCTTGTTTGTAATATCCAAAACCAAAACCCTTCCATGCACATCAATGCAGGAAGGTGTGGGTGAAACGGTGATTGGTGAGAGACTGGAAGTTAGTGGAAAATGGGTGGGTTTTTGATGATGGTTCGAGGTGTGTAAGTGGTAGTGTCAAGTCCCCCATAGGTGAGACTGGTATGGAGATGAGGAGGACCATAAAGGAGGTGTTCTCCTATGCGGTAATCATAGCGAGGGTGTTGGTGAATACTTCCATACTCTTATGGAGTAAGGAATGTGTTGAAACTATATAGGTGATACTCCCCAGAGTGAGGCGTTGAAAAATGCCTTCCAAGGGATCGGTGGTTGGTATGTGGGTCGGTGGAATAGATGATGTGTCGGTGGTTGACATGGAGGTAGAGATAATGGATTAGGAGGTTGATGTGTTGGCCGTGGAGGTTATGGAAGTGGTAGGAGTGGAGGATGCATGTGTGGTTGAAGTAGTGACTTATCTTGGTAAGCGGAGGTGTAGGTGAAGTGGTAGGGGTCGTGGAGATAGATGCCTTAATGGGTATGAGCATGTCATTGCATCGGTAAAGTATGGTGCATGTTTTAAAAGGTGATGAATCATTTGGGATAGTGTAGGTGTGACCTTCATGCTCAAACTTTACACAATGATGCAAAGTGGAAGGAACACACTCATAACACAAATCTAGGGTCTTCAAGCAACAAGTTATATTGAAATTCTCCCTCCAAGACTTAAAATAGCTCGGAATAGTGTGGGGGCCCATGCAAACGTGGAGGATGACGATTGCCTAGTGTAGAGGTGATAGTGTCATTGAATGAACACAACATGACAGGATGTTTATGCATGCAATTGTCAGGTATGTACATTTGAGAAAATGCATGGGATGAAATGATGTTAATGCTAACACCCCCATCAATCATCACACACCATACACATATATCATCAATGTGGATAGAGATGAAGAGAGCTGAATTTAGGTCATTAGTTTGGTGTGGTGTGATATCTTTCTCTAAGAAGCTAAGGAGGCTACATGATGAGTAGGGTGAGGTGAAGATGAAGGTGGTAATTTGGTGAGAGGCTACATGATGGTGTGTGATAATGGAGGCTGCGAGTGTAGGGTCATTGGGTAAAACCTCAATAGAGTGCGGGACCTCCAGAGAGAGCTTGACGATGGGATTTTGAGGTTTGGATGAGGTCATATAAGGACATTTTGAGGGGGATTGGTGTTGGGGTGTGGAGCCTATTTTTGGTATTCTTGAATCAATGTTTAAGTGCTAGAGCTCGAAGCGGTTAAGTTTGGAGACTTCATGAGCATTCTACGATTGTTTGCTATGACGTTGTTGTGCGAGTCATTGTGGAGGTTGTTGTTGTTAACATGTTGTTAATTGGTTGTTAACATCGGGACTATTTTTCCAACTGTGGGAAGTTGAAAGATCACGACTTTCAAACTTCTAGGGTCGGCTTTAGGACATATTAAGAGGATTTTAATCCTATAAATAGAGGTGTTAGGGTGTCTTGAAGATATCTTGAGTGTTCATGAGGTCTTGAGTCTTAATGATCAAGAGGTGATCAAGAGTGATCAAGGTTAAGCAATTGGGTGTCAATTGTGGTTTAGATGTGGTTTAGCATCTTTGGAATTCTGTTGTGAGTTCATAACTAAGAGAAGACTATGAGAGTTGTTTTACTCTTGTTGATAATAAAATCTAAGAGCAAGTTCTTGGTGGACATAGCCCACATTGGGTGAACCACGTTAAATCTTGTCTTGTCTTCTTTTGTGCATTATTTATTTATGTTGTTATATTTCTGCAAGTATAATTCTACTATATAGTTTCCTACTATTGTGGTTTGAGGAATTATTTCGCATATTTGTTCTCTAATTCCTAACAATTGGTATCAGAGCTTTGGTGGTTTTTTGCTGAAGTTGTAAATCACAGGAAAATTTATCTTGAGTGGGAGGCTATGGCAGATGAGGGCAGATCGAGGGTTGAGAAGTTCAATGGGAAGAACTTTGGTTTGTGGAAGATGCAAATGGAGGATTACTTATATCAGAAGGACCTCCATGTTCCTTTGGCTGGAAAAGAAAAGAAACCTACAGCCATGTCGGATGAGGATTGGGAGTTTTTGGATAGAAAGGCACTCAGGGGAAATTCATTTATGCCTTGCATCTTGGTTGCTTTTAACATATCGCAAGAGAAGACCATGGAAGGTCTCATGAGTGCGTTGGGGAAGTTATATGAAAAACCCTCTGCCTCTAATAAAATATTTTTGATGAAAAATTTATTTAATATGAAGATGTCTGAGAATGGTTTTGTTGTTGATCATTTGAATGAATTTAATATGGTTGTGAGTATGTTAAACTCGGTAAAAATTGACTTTGATGATGAGGTCAGGGCTTTTTTGATTTTGTGCTCCTTACTAGATAGTATGGGATAACTTGGTTATGGTTGTAAGTAATTCAGTCTCTAATAACTCAAAGTTGAAGTTTGAGGATGTAATAGGTGTGATCCTAAGTGAGGAAATGCGAAGGAAGAGCACCGGAGATTCTTCTACTTCTGGAAACACTTTGATGGTGGAGAGTAGAGGGAGACAAAAGAATAGAGGGAAAGGTAACCATGGGAAGTTGAATGATCACGGAAGGTCAAAGTCCAAGAGTAAGTTAGAATGTTGGCACTGTGGGAAGGTTGGTCATGCTAAGAAAGATTGTTGGGCTCTTTGGGATAAGAAGAACAAGAAGGAGGAAACTAAAGAGGTAAATTTGGCAGCTAGGTGATGTTTTTCAAGATGCCTTAATTCTTTCTTTAGATAATATTGTTGAATCTTGGGTGTTAGATTCAGGGGCTTCTTTCCATGCCACCCCACATAGACATTACTTTACTAATTTTGTTCAAGGTGATTTTGGACATGTATATCTTGGTGATGATGAACCATGCAACATAGTAGGGAAAGGTTGTGTTTAGGTGAAAATGTAGAATGGGAACACATGGCTACTTAAGGACATCAGGCATGTGCCTAAGTTGAGGTAAAATTTGATATCAGTGGGACAACTAGGTAGTGATGGCTATACGGTTAGTTTTACAAGTGGATTCTTGGAAGGTTACCAAGGGAGCTCTTGTGGTTGCAAGAGGTAAGAAAAATGGTACTTTGTATTTAACCAGTGGTGCTGATTATTACAATTTAGTTCTTTGTAGATGGAGATGCAACTTTTGGCACCTAGAGACTCGGTCATATGAGTCATAAGGGCATGCAGATTATAAAGGACAAGTTGCCCAAATTAAAGGAGTTAGATTTGGACTTCTGTGAGGACTGTGTTTATGGGAAACAAAAGCGGGTGAGATTCCTCAAGGTTGGACCTACCAGGAAGGAGGGTAAGTTGGAGTTAGTGCATACAAATGTATGGGGGCCAGCTAAGGTAAAATCTATTGGTGGTTCATGTTATTATGTCACTTTCATTGATGATGCAACTAGAAAAGTTTGGGTATATTGCATTAGAAAGAAATCTGATGTGTTTGAAACTTTCAAAAGATGGAAAGCCTTGGTTGAGAATGAAACAGGTCTCAAGTTGAAATGTCTTAGGTCGGATAATGGAGGGGAATATTGCAGCAATGAATTTCTTGATTATTATTTGGTAAATGGGATCCGCAGGAAAATAATAGTTCCAAATACTCCACAAGAAAATGGAGTGTTAGAGAGAATGAACAGACAATCATGGAGTGTGCTAGGTGCATGAGGTTACATGCGGGGCTGCCACTCATGTTTTGGGTGGAAGCGGTAAGCACAACTATTTATCTGATTAACAGAGGACCCTCTATGGCCTTGGATGGAGGTATACCTGAGGAGGCTTGGTTTGGTAAGAAAATTGATTACTCATTTCTTAGAGTATTTGGATGTGAGGTATTTGTTCACATTGATAAAGATGATAGGACCAAGTTAGAGGCTAAGTTTGAGAAATGCACCTTTGTTGGATATGGTGAAGATGATTTTGGTTTCCGTGTTTGGAGTCTTAAAGACAAGAAAATATTTCGGTCTAGAGATATTGTCTTTAATGAAAAAATCATGTATAAAGATCAGTTGTAGGAACAAAAAGAGAATCAAAGAAAGAATACACAGTGTTAGAGGACATTGTGGACAACAAGGTGTCAAGGGGCGGTTCAGGTTCAACATGTTTCGGCATAGCCAGTTCAGGTACCTACTCATTAGGAACCCCAAACTCCTGAGGTGAGAAGGTCTTCTAGGGTAAGAAGGGAACCTAAATGATTTACTCCATCTTTGAATTATTTATTGCTCACGACAAGTGGAGATCCAGAGTGCTTTGAGGAAGTAGTGCAGGTGGATGCCAGGAAGAAGTGGGAGTAGGCCATGGATGAAGAGCATAGATCTCTTATGGAAAACTAGACTTGGGATCTGGTGGAGCTACCCGAGGGCAAGAGAGCATTGTAGAACAAGTGGGTGTATAGAATCAAATAGGAAGATGGAGGCAGAAATGATATAAGGCCCGGTTGGTGGTCAAAGGATTTACACAGAAGAAAGGTATAGACTTTGATGAAATTTTTTCTCCGGTTGTTAAAATGACTTCTATTAGGACTATTCTTGGTTTAGTTGTAGTAGAAGACTGCACTTAGAATAGTTGGATGTGAAGACTACATTCCTTCATGGTGAGTTGGAGGAGGAATTGTACATGCAATAGCCACATGGTTATGAGGTCAAAGGGAAGGAGAGGTTAGTGTGCAAATTGAAGAAGAGCTTGTATGGCTTGAAACAAGCTCCATGGCAATGGTACATGAATTTTGACAATTTTATGTAGGAGTAGGGTTACTCTAGGTGTCACTCAGACCATTGTGTGTACATCAAGAAGTTTCTTGATGGTAGTTATATTATTTTGTGCTCTGTATGTAGATGATATGCTTGTTGCAGGGAAGAACATGTAGGAAATAAAGGTACTCAAGAAGCAACTAGGTGACTCCTTTGCTATGAAGGATTTGGGGGTAGAAAAACAAATCCTTGGTATGAGAATAACTCAGAACAAGAAGGAGAGGAAGCTGGTATTATCTCAAGAAGAGTACATAAAGAAGGTCTTGGAGAGGTTTAGTATGTAGGATGCTAAACCGGTTGGTACTCCTTTGGCAGGTCACTTTAAATTATCAAAGGAGCAGAGTCCCAAGACTGAGGAGGATAGAATCTAGATGTCTAGGGTACCATACTCATCACAGTTGGTAGCTTGATGTATGCTATGGTATGCACTAGGCTTGACATTTCCCATGTAGTGGGAGTAGTGAGCAGGTTTATGAGTGATCCAGGTAGAGAAACTGGCAGGCAGTAAAGTGGATCCTTGATATTTGAGAGGGACCATGGGAGAAGCATTGTGTTTTGGTGGATCAGACACTACATTACATGGATATGTAGATTCAGACATGGTAGGAGATTTGGACAGTAGGAGGAGCACGATAGGTTATGTATTTATGGTTGGTGATATAATAGTGAGTTGGATTTCATGGTTACAAAAGGTTGTGGCTTTATCAACCATAGAGGCTGAGTATGTTGCTGCCACGACCATAAAGCAAGGAGATGATTTGGCTGGTAGTTCTTGATGAGTTGGGTCATAAGTAGGAAGTTGGGAGACTACATAGTGATAGTCAGAGCATTATTCATTTGGTGAAGAACTCGATTTCCACTCTAGGATGAAGCACATTCAGCTGAGATATCATTTCATTAGGACTTCTTTGAAGAAGATAAGTTGAAGCTGGAAAAGATTCATACCAAGTCAGAATCTTGTAGATATGATGACCAAGGCGGTCACAAGGGAGAATTTGAAGTTGTGTTCAACTTTGATTGGCCTTCATGGTTGATAATGAAGGGTTAAGAACTTTTCTCAGTGGAAACAATCTCCAAGTGGGAGATTGTTGGGGTGTGGAGCCTGTTTTTGGTCTTCTTGAATCAATGTTGAAGTGTTGGAGCTCGAACGGTTAAGTTTGGAGAATTTAGGAGTATTCTACGGTCATTGTTTTTATGATGTTGTTTGTGCGAGTCACTTTGTGCCATTCATTGCGACGTTGTTGTTAATTGGCTATTAACGTCGGGACTGTTGTTCTAACCGTGGGAAGTTGAAAGATCACGACTTTTAAACTTTAGGGTCAGCTTTAGGACTTATTAAGAATATTTTAATCCTATAAATAGAGGTGTTAGGGTATCTTGAAGATATCTTGAGTGTTCAAGAGGTCTTGAGTCTTAATGATCAAGAGGTGATCAAGAGTGATCAAGGTTATGTAATTGCGTGTCAATTGTGGTTTAGATGTGGTTTAGCATCTTTGGAATTTTGTTGTGAGTTCATAAGCGAGAGAAGACTATGTGAGTTGTTTTAATCTTGTTGATAATAAAATTTGAGAAAGTTCTTGGTGGACGTAGCCCACATTGGGTGAACCACATTAAATCTTGTCTTGTCTTCTTTTGTGCATTATTTATTTATGTGTTATATTTCTACAAGTATAATTCTGCTATATAGTTTCCTCGTTGTGGTTTGAGGAATTGTTTACGTATATTTGTTCTCTAATTCCTAACAATTGGTGTAGTTGTTTAAGCATGGTGCGATGTGTGATCCCATTAGAAATAGGATATGTTGGGCCACGAATAGTGATTTTAGGTATGGGTGCGAGATGGTATATTGGGTATAGGATTGGTTGGTGAGTCGATTGCCTTTTCCCTACCTTTATCCTTCGAGCACGTGTATCAACGTGAATCATGTTGATTTGAGGGGAGTTGGTAAATGGAGAAGGTGTAGGGTGAGTGGTATATCGACATGACGGGAAAAAACCTTTCGGGGAGAAAATCCTTGTGAGGTGAGCTAAGTGCAACAACATTTAGGTGACGGTGTGGTAAGTTCTCTAATGCGAACCATGCTAATTTCAAATCTTAAGGGTGGCTCTAAGAGTTGAGGGGGTGTAGGTCATGGTTGTTGAGTAGGAAATGAGGGAAGCACTATGGGAATAGGTTTTGATGAAGCAAAGTCCTCATCAAGAAAGTTTTCATCATCAAAGTTGGCTTCAGGAGGACACAACTAGATAAGGACGGTTTTCAAAGCCTTGTAGTTCTCCACATCATGCCCTGACACACGATGGTAGGCACAAATTTTAGTGTCATCAAACCCTTTTGGCTTGGGTTTGAGGGAGTCATAAGGTATGAGTGGCTATAATGCGATGAAAAAAATTTCAAGGAGGTTGGTTAAAATTTTGGCATAGGACCCTGCTAGTGGGTTGCAATGGGAAGTGAAAGTGGGTTTGGGTATAGGTATGGCTGATTGTTGAGGAATGATTTTTGTAGGAGGGGAGTAGGTCGAGCTATGGTTTTGGGTGCTGGAATTATCTTGGGTGTTAGTCTTGTTTGCTTATGTAAGGGTATGGTAGATGAATGGGCAAGAGGGTGTGTGGTTGTTTTGACTACCTTATTAGAGGGTAGTAGATTTTTTTCTTTGGGTTGCACCTTTGGGTAAGGGTGATATGGGTGTACAAGATCTAGAAAGAAAAGTGGATGGGGGAAGAGGATGAGTTACCTAGGGGGATAACGGAGGTGCCGTGAAGG
This sequence comes from Taxus wallichiana var. yunnanensis, assembly GCA_018340775.1. Taxonomy (NCBI): domain Eukaryota; kingdom Viridiplantae; phylum Streptophyta; class Pinopsida; order Cupressales; family Taxaceae; genus Taxus; species Taxus wallichiana. Next base: position 314,689,941 of record CM031237.1, read on the forward strand.
TATATGATGCGGGTTGTGCGGGGGTGTGAGGGACAGAGGCGAAGTGTAGTGGGTAGTCAAGAAGTGGCTGAGGGTATTAGAGGTATGGGTGGTAAAGATGTTGTAGGTGTGGGTGTAAGTCATGTCGAGCACTTGGGTATGTTAGAGGTTTGCAAGGAAGGAATGGGATGTTGTGTTTTTGGTTTACTAACGGGTGGAATTTTCTTGAATGTGTTGGGAGGTTGAGGTCCTAAGATGGATAAAATAGGTGAAGGTGATGCATGTGTGATTGGCGCAGTCTGGGGTATGAGTTATATGGGTTTGGCTCTTCCGATTGGGTCTTGGAGTAGGTTTAGTGTTGACTTTGGAGGATGTGGCTAAATCTAGTTTGATGAGGTGGATGAATAAGGCGGTGGTTGGGGTGACCTCTAAGGTAGTGATAGGTTTAGGTGAGGAAGATGATGTAGGTGTGGGTTTGGATTTAGATGTATGTTGGGTTGTGGGTAAGCGTGTGTGTTGAGTTATGATGGGTGTCATGGAAGAAGTTGTGATAGAGGTGGTTGTGCTCAGTTCAATAGGTCAAAATATTTTTTGGTAGATAGTGGAGGTATCAGTGAGTGACATCTGCATTTGCGTTGAGGTAGGAAGGAAAAGGTGCCCCAAAGTAAGTCCCTGTTCACATAATCTAAGCGATCAAACAAGTGTGAGAATGGCATGTCCGTAGGCGATGTGTTTGAGGACCTAATAGTAATTCTTGTAAAATGTGTCTTAAAGACAGGGAATTTTCTAGCTTCGGCTTCCATGGGTAAGAGAGCCGAGAGTAGGTATGCAGGATCTTGGGTAGCTGATGGAGAATGCTCGCCTAGAGGAAAAGGTATCTCTAATGGATCCTTGATAAGTGGAGAAAATGGGTGCTCCTCTCGTAGGTGGAGGAGATGATGGGTGATCCTCTACGGGTGGAGTAGATAAAAAAGTATCCTCCATGGACTGAAGAAGTACTATGGGTGTTGGTTCCATAGGTGGAGAAGCCAAAGGTGAAATGGTCTCGATGTTAGCGGAAGGCTCCTCCACAGGTGAGGAAGGAGGTGAAAGGTGTTCCTTTGTGGGTGGAGGAATAGGTGAGGTGGGTTCTGATGCAGAAGGAGGACTTCGGGCTAGAATTTCCTCTATGGAAGGAATATGAGGTAATTGGGAAGTAATGGGTGTGTCACTGAAAATAGCGTGGACCTCACGGGTATGACTATCATGAGTTGAGGTCTCACCGGTTTGATCAGATGAAGGGGCATGATTGTTAAAGGGTTTCTTGAAGGTGTGTAGGTTTTGATTGGTAGGTGCATTAGGATTAACCACGGTTAACTCACCTTTCTCGAGCATTTCTTGGAAAATGTTTTTGAAAGTGATGTAATTTCCATCACTATGACCCTTTATGCGATGATAGTTATAGAAATCGTGTTCTTTATACCATGCGGTTGTGGGGTGAGCAGGTCAAAACTAGTGTGTTGTTTTTTAGGTGGAAGGGTGATGGCCTTAGCTTTGATTAGCTTTTCTAAGACGAGAAGAATAAGGTTCCTAAATTAGGGTATATTTCCATTGTTCCCATTTGAATTGAAAAGTCGAACGGGTGAGAGATTAGATGAGGGGCTAGCTGATTTGTGAGATGATCGGGCCGGCTTTGAGTACCCTGCTGCGTTAGCGAGTGCCCTTAGCCTTTGAAAATTGCTTTCGGTGGTTTAGAAGAAGAAGAGGTATCATTCGACTTGAATGCTTTGAGTTATTACTATGTAATTGGATTTTCCGCTCTTTGATGGCCCGAATCTCTAACTTTCGTGCCATGGTGAATGCTTCATCAAATGTTTAGAAGGTTTGGACCTATAGGGTCAATGAGATATGTCTAGCACAAGCATGCGAAAGAGCTTGATGAGTTCTATTTTTGGTAGTTGAAAGGTGAGTTGATTGATCGGAAGTACGCCAATGAGTGACAAAATCTACGATAGATTCGTCATCATATTGACGCATGGAGTATAGGTTAGTCATGGTAATCTTCTTAACTATATTGATGGAGAAGTGATCCAAGAAGGATTGGGATACCGATTAAATGAAAATATAGAGTGTCAGGTAACCCACTATACCAATCTAATGTAGGTCTAGTCGAGACATGGGAAAGGTCATCAAGAGCAAAGCATCATCGTGAACAATTAGGCAGCACCCATATTTGAATGCGCAAATGTTGTTACAGGTATTCTTTGCTATTGAAGTGGTTGAATTTAGGCATCTCCCAATACATAGGGTATGGATAAATAGGAATGAATGGGTGGATAGGCTCATTACAAATCTCATCATAGGTGAGAGTGTTATGGGAGCCAAAATACGATGCCTCCATATGTCGCATCTTGTCCATCATTAACTTAATTAGGTCATTGGTAGGTTGTGATGGTTGGGTGCCTCCTGTAGCGTAAGAGGGTTGGTGTTGGGTATATGATGGGGTGGCATTCCAGTGTATGGTGCTGCCATATAGGTAGATTGAGAAGAAGGTAGTGAAATAGGGGGTACATGCCCAGAGTGATAAATAGATGAAACGGGAGGTTCTTTGGTAGTATGTATATGGAGGTGGAAGGGTCATGGTAGTTGTATTGGAAAAGTGACAAAGTAGCGTGAGAATCTACAAGTGACTCTTCCGCATACCCGACCTCTCGAGGTCGTGCCAAGACAACTGGTGGGGGTAGAATATGCATTGGATTCAGACAAACTAGTTAGGCAGTCTAATGTCTTCGACACGCACTAGTGGAATTTGCAAATCTAAGGTAAAGAAGGCCCTTCTAACTTGGAGTGGTGTGATAGATCAATCGGAAAGGATGACTACTCGAAGGCTCCAATCAATATCGAGCTCTGGCATGATTCGATCTATGGGTTGTGGAATACATGGAAAATGACCTGGGATAGTTTCGTGTATGTCTCTAGATAAGGTCATATGGTGGATGGTGAATACAATTAACTCTACGGACGATTCTACGGCCTGGTCTAGAATTCTTTGGCTTCGTTAGCCGCTATATCTAGTAAGGACAATTGTTCGATGATGATGGGTGGAAGTGGAGTGGATTGGAATACTAGTGTGCGTAAGCCAGCGTCTATATCTGATTGACTTGTGGACTCGTTGGGCTGTGGGATCTGTGGATCACAACCATAGACTCTTGGTTGTTGCGGTCCTGTTATGGTCATGCGCGAAATCAAGTTCTAATCCCTAGTATCTAGTAATCGTATGCTTTCTCAGCTTCTATGTTTAGGACCAACAACTGTGTGATTTTCTCATAATATCTCACAGGCGTTCGTGCAACCTGGATCCTTAGACTGGTATCTATATCTGTGAGAGTGTCTCCTGCACCTGGCTGTGGGACCAAAGGATCACAACCAAAGGTTTGTTCTCTTTCGAACCCTTCTACAGTCATGTGAGTGTTTACCTAGGGCAATCTGTAATTTGGTTGGTTTGACCAAAACGTGTGTGCTTGGTCGTCTTCTATGTTTAACCCTCTTAATTGAGAACTGATCAGTTGTAAATCTGTGGTTGTTCGGAATACTTGTATTCTGAGATTTTGGTCTATGTCAACTATTGTTGTGATGAGGTTTGGTTGAGGCATGATTGGCTCAAATATATATTCTCTGGGCTCCTGAGGTCCCGTGATTGTCATACAAAATAAAATGTAAATCTAACTGTAACGAAGCAAATTCTAACTACGTGGAATAAATCTAAAACATATATATAACTTCTATTCTTCTAAGAAACCTTTCAAGAATACAATGGAAAGAAAACTATTTTAAGCGTATCTAGAAATAACAACTAAACAATAATTTAAAATAGACAAAATAACCGAGTGTAGTTATCAGCCTGTGCAATTTGTAGATTTATTCTAAATAAATAAAATAGCTCGTCTAATCTATCTGCAAGATTCTCGATCCTACCTCAGAAGTGAGGAGTGAATCATAGTTTCTCAGAAACTATCAATCCTCACAGCTTCCCTGGCAATATCGAGAATAAAAGTCACTGAAATGAAGCAATTATCTACTCTATTTGATATGATTCTAACTAGAACTTTGAAAGTTAAAACCTGGATTCCGCAGAACAGTGGCGAATCCGATGGCGTGTGCGATCTTGTCCCCTCAGTGTGATCTCCTCGTTCTTTCATGTTCACGTGGATCCAGAAAAGCGTGTAATGCTAGCATCGGCAGGAGTAGATATTGGGACAAGGATAGCTCAGAATGCAGACGAAAATGCGAGTAGGAGAGGGATAGCGCAAGAGTACAGAGCTTGGCTTATGCGATTCCTAGCGGGATTTTACTGTGAGTCATGCAACATGAAGTGACCAGAACCTGAAACTTTCCTGTTTGAAGAGCAAAACCTGCAACTTTAATGGCTTCCTAAGCTATTCTATTCCAATGGATTGGATAAAACAACAACACTGTTTGCACAAGCTAGATATGTGGCTTACCAACAGTTGGACAATGCTAAATGAGCATGTAAATGAACTAAAACAAGTACTCTAAGCAAAATAATAGCTAAATTCAATGCAAAGAGAAATTCAGAGATAAACTTCAGACCGGATTGGATGAAATGACAGCACTGCCTACACAAGATGGGTATGTGGCTTACCAATAGCTGAGCAATCTAACTAAAGATGCAAGTGAATTGAAACTATGGCTTCTAAACAAGATAACAAGCTAAAATACTAAAATGAGGAGATGAGAGAAAAGATCGGTCTTCAAAACTAGGCCATTTGTTTGAGCACAAGCCATGCATTTATAGGAATTCAATCACCCAAAGATCAAAACCAAACTGAACTCCTAAACAATAAACAAAGGAAAAACACTATTCTAGGGGACCAAAAACATAAATGCATGCTCAATTCGGCAAGGAAAGCTGGTGAAACGTGATATTTCACGTGAGTCGCGTAAAAAGAACGTTACGGAAAATGCGTTCAGATCGCCGCTCTAAGCAGGCGCGATTCTGAGATCGCTGCCTGATCAGGCAGCGATCACGAGACCGCCGTCTGCGGCGGCGGCGGTTTAAATCCTTGAAGATCAAAAGGCCAAGGAAAGAAGAAAAAAGGGGAAAACAAAGGGCGCGGGGGCTAGGCGGGGCATGCGGGATGTTAACGCATACTCGAGAGCTTTTCCGGATCCCGAACACCTTGCGAGGAGACCTGTATCATCATTGGGGCACTTGTTACACTGTTTCGGCAGTACAATACCTTACAATTTTGGGTACGTACATATTGCCCCCTCGGAGAAGCATTTTAGCCATGAAGAGGCATAAAATGGTAGGTCCGAGTATGGGAGTCCCGAAATGGGGAGTTAGAAGTTATACCTTACACATTCGTGTGTTGAAATTACGCCATCCAAAATTCCCACTACCTACAAAATGAAAAGAGGATTCAAGTGCAGATAGATACAATAACTTTGGAAAACAAATGCTAAAAGATAGGGAATGAGAATGTACCATTTGTGCGGGGATAGGAACTTACCTCCGTCGGCGCTCCAAAACCTGCGAAAAAGTCTTTTAAAATGAATCAGGGCGCTATATATATGAAAGTGGGCCCATTTTCCTATTCATTTGCGCGAGTTGATTTGATTGATTTTGAGCTCTGGGACCCACGGTGACGGTTTCTTGTGTGAGTAGAGTCGAAACGTCCACAGCGAGATCGTGATCATGCCTCCACGTGCGGAACACCGACCTCAGCGATCACAGGTTAGTTTTCTTCAATTTTGTGTTTTTCCCCCTTTAAATTTGAAATGCTAAATTTGTCGTAATGGGGGGGTTATTTTTGAAAATGTTAGGTTCAAAAGGTCCACCTAGGGGGGGTGCCTACTGGGTAGGCTCCATTTTTAGGTCAAATGGTCATTTTTTGCTAGTTTTAGGCTTTTTAGGATTAAAAACCCGCGTGGGTTTTCGGACCACGACCGCCCCTGGCCGGGCGGTGGTTACGCGACCGCCACCCTGCTCAGGGCGGCGGTTACACGACCACCACCTTTAAGGCGGCGGTTACAAAACCACCTCCCTGCTCAGGGCGGCGGTTCTGCACAGAATGCAAAAGAACTTATATTTGAGATTGTGTTTGTATTTTTTTGCACTTCTACACGTTTTTATGACCTTCTTGGTATTGTTCAGATATTAACTTGCTCTATTTTGTGTGTTTTTGGGTGTATGCAGGCGAGAGAGGAGTATATTAGATGGAGCAGAGAGAGAGAGTGTGATTGGCTCTCAGGGGTACTGGATGCCCTTTCACAGGACGAGGAGGACACACTACAGAGAGCCAGCATACTGCGTATATCGCGTGTGCCTCATGTTGCACCATCTAGTCACATCCTTTGTGACTTGTTCTCTTATTGGGATGTAGATCGAGAACACCTTCCACTGCCAGGGGTCCGTGGTGAGTGGACCATTACACTCGAGGGACGTCTCTGCATTTGGGAGTCCCGATCATTGGGCGGAGACTTACATTGGAGACAGCAGGCTCACAGGCATAGATTACACAGTGGGCAGCATATATGGGAGATGCAGTTATCTCCACGGGGTCAAAGAAGGGAGTGAGAGTTCGATCCATTCCTTCTTTCCTATCCCCGTACTTGACAAGCCGTTATGGGGATCCTTGCCTCGAGACCGATCGGGGACAAGGGAGGGGATACATTGTTATCTTCTTTGGGTCCCCATCATTGCACGAGATAGAGGGGCATGGCCGGATATACACTGGGGTGCAGATATTGCAGGGACCACCTACCATGATTTATACGGGGTGGTCCGTTTACTGAGGACATTCATTGAGCCACCCGACTTTAGTCACGAGTTGGGTGTATGAGCTTTTATCCCTTATGGCGAGGCGTAGAGGTGGCGAGATCCTTGGGTTGTGAGGGCAGCCGAGATGGACGAGATATGTCGGTGCTTAGAGCACCTCACCGGCCAGTTAGTTGCCTCCCTTACTACTACTGCAGACATGGAGGCGACACTGCCGAAGCTTATGGCCGGCATATGGGGAGAGGAGACTCTTACCTTGATCTCTTGCTCCACCACAGGGCAGCTCATTGATCGAGTGGGGCGAGTGGAGGTGCATCCTTTTGGCAGAGTTCCTCAGTAGTTTGGCCTACCGTATATGGGCATGCTTCCCCCAGTGGCGCCAGTTTATAGATCAGTTCGCGAGGCCAGAGGGGGGCCTAGAGGCCGTGGTTGGACAGTGATCACTCCTGGCATTCCCATTGCAGCCAGGAGGATAGTTCATGCTAGAGGGAGAGCTGGTGTGCCTCGGGCACCTTTACTTCAGATTGTTGCGGGTCCTGCTCATAGCAGCGATGACCCCATAGATATTGACTCCGACTCTGAGGAGCTTACAGAGGGAGGGTCAGAGGAGCAGACTGATGATAGTGATCCTGAGTGGCATGACACTCAGGACATTATGCAGGCAGAGAGGGCTGAGCAGAGCACAGAGAAGGACACTCTAGTTTCAGAGGAGCCACTCTCTCAGGGCCATGGTGGAGAGGACGAGTCAGTTGTAGGGTGACATGTTGCCCCTGCCACAGGAGCAGCCCCTCAGTCAGCAGTGGCATCCACGGCGGGTGCCGGCCCAGTGATCCATCTTGGAGGCCCAGTGATCCGAGTAAGTTATCCTTTCTTCCTTCTTTAACGTTTGTTTAATTTAGGATTTGTTTTAATTGCTATCTCTCCTTGTGTTTTTATCTTGTATCTTTTAGCCTCTTGCTTGGTTTCTGATTTGTTTTTCTTCTTTGTTTACAGAGACTATTGACGAGTGGCGGGATCTGATCCACAGGGTATGTACCGATTCCCTGATGATCCCCATGGATAGGACCCGCGCGGAGTTATCCGTAGATGCCGGGGAGCCCTCAGCAGCTGGTAGACATACTGATGTCTTCGCTCCCATTTGGCACGTGGCCAGGATGGTATCGACCCTTCGCACCAGAGCTAGCGGGCTACAGGACGGCTGAGCACCTTATGAGGAGCCATTCTCGTGGTGAGACCACGGCTGCCCCTCGGGACCCTGAGCCCTCCGTACATTCAGAGCGCCGGCGTAGCGAGTCCTAGGCGAGGGTGTGCACCTTCGGAGGGGTCACGTAGGGGTTGAGAGGCCATTTGGCCCTTGTGTATTTTGTACTATTGTATATCACGGGCTCTTTGAGCATTTTGACCATGCCTAGTGCATGATGTCATTGTATATAAACATTGATTATTTATATATATGCATTCATTTTTGGATCAAACGCTTAACACTCATGTTTTCCTTTTCTATTTCAGTTTCCTTGTATATATACTACGATGTATGTTTATATGCTTTCTAGAATATATGCAATGGAGAGCAGATGATGCAAACATTTTCTTTCTTTTTCGTGTTTCATGATGCTGATACATGATATGTAGATATATTGTGATTTTGAATCTTAGCTTCTGTGAGCGTTTTGGATACCTCATGTTTGTTTTGGCAAAGTGATGAAAATAACCAGTATGATGAACAGATCAACTTGCCCCACTCCTAACTCCACGCAACTAGTAAGATGCGAGGGCTCATCACTAAGAGTTAAGAAGGGTGCAAGTTATGAAATGTGGTGAAATGGTAGTGATGAAAGACAGACAAAGCTTTGGTGGAACCAAATTGGAAGCTACAAGCCAACTCCACTCGAGTGACTTCATAGTTTTGGATGCGACTTTCTTTGCGGTTTATCCAGACTTAGACCCGTAGATGGCCACATAGTAGACAAAATCTTGGTTTTCAGGATTTTAACTCTTTTGGAATTTTGAACATCTAATTCATTTGTTTTTGACTCAAAGTTTGAATTGTTTGTTTATGACCTTTTAACATTTCTTTGTGTCAAGAGGACCCCTATACTTTGCCCCATGCTACTAGTAAGAAGCATGGGTTTATCACCGTGGGCAAGGCATAGGCGAGTAAGGGCATTTCCATCCTTTCCCAACCCTACGTCACTAGTAAGAGACTTGCAAGCTCATCACCGAAGGTTGGTGGGGCAAGGAAATGTGTAAAAATAAAATTTTGTTTAGTCACTTTTTGACTTGCTTATTTGAGTAAAATGTCAACATATGCTTATTTCCAAAGAGATGTATATATGGCATAGATGTGACACCATGAAGCTTCTAGAACAGACCATAGGCAAGACACCTATCCTAAGAAGAAATTAAAGTGAGAAAAAACTTGCAGATCTTGGTATGGTTACCGTTAAGACTTTGTCATGTTTGATTTATTTGATAAAAGATTACGAGATGATTCGATGGTATATGAAGATGGAGAGGTATGATTAAAGAGATTTATGCCAAAAACATCATGAGTTTGTAATGAATTGCTTTGAGAATAGATTCCTTGATCACAATTTATGTAAGAAACAAGTGGACAAAATGATCTTAATCTATATGAAGATGCAATGTAGATAATTATAAAAATTAGTGCTAGTTGCTTATGTGTAGAATCGCTTGAGGTGCATGGAATTGTTGTTTCGCCAAATTCCTCACCTCTAGCGTACATAAGAGGTAAGCACCATTTCCGTAGTCCTTTATGACTCGATATGGGCCCAACCATTTGGGCTAGAATTTCCTTCCTTCGCCGGTCTTCTTGTCGATCCGGTTGTCTAGCCTTAGGACTAGATCACCTTCGTATATGTCGCATTCATAGACCTTCTTGTTGTACTGCCGGCACATCCGGTCAGCATAGACTCTATGTCACTGCTCAGCATCTAACCTAGTTTCATCTAGGCTTTCTAGTTGGGAAAGACGTGCTTCTCTGTAAGCGTCTTCATCCAGAATCCCTTGTAGTGAAATGTGGAGACTGGGTATTTCGACCTCAAGTGGGAGAACTGCTTCTGCCCCAAATACTAGCGAGAAAGGAGTTTCTCCCGTTGGTGTTCTTATTGAGGTTCGGTGGGCCCACAAGGCCGGATATAACTTCAAATGCCAATCTTGTTTGTTTTCTTTCACCGTTTTAAGGAGAATGGCTTTCAGTGTCTTGTTTATCGCTTCAGCCTGTCCGTTGGCTTGGGGATAATACAAGGAAGCCGTATAATGGCTTATCTTAAATTTACTGCACAGTTCGCGAACTTCTTCATTTTTAAAAGAAGTTCCATTATCAGAGATAATGATTTGCGGGATACCGTACCTACAAATGATTTGGTTCAAAATGAACTTGGCGATTACACGACCCAAGTACAGTAGTAAGAGGCATGGCCTCCACCCATTTGGTAAAATATTTAGTGGCCGTGATTATAAAATTATGGCCATCTATGGATGAGGGAGAGAATTTCCCTATTAAGTCTAGACCCCATGTAGAAAAGGGCCATGGAGTAGCGATTGGTTGCAGAGCTTGTGCTGGCATGTGGATCTCATGAGAGAATTCTTGGCACTTATGACACCTACGTGCAAACTCTATCATGTCACGTTCTAGAGTGGGCCAAAAATAGCCCATTCGATGTATTTTTCGAGCGGTGGCATGGCCACCGAAGTGGCCTCCACATATACCGCTGTGAGATTCATGGAGAATCCTCTTGGATTCTTCTGTGTCGACACACCTTAGGAGCATTCCATCGAACGCCTTTCGATAGATAAATTGCTCTATAATAACGTATTTAGCTACGATTATGCGTAACCACCTTCTTTGTTGTAGTGTAACTGCCTCCGGGTACGTATGGTCCATGATATAATTAATGATATCAGTGTACCAAGGACACTCAGAGATAGCGGGTCGGGTTTCGATGTAGTATACACATTCATCTGGAAAATCTAAATCTACTAGACCGCCTCCGTCTAATGGGTTGTCAGCTAACCAATCTGCGATGATTTGTCCCTTAACTGACTTCTGGTTTACAAACGTTAATTCGAATTCTCCCATTAAGGTTATAAAACATCCAGCCTTTTTAGACAATGACCCTTGCGTGAGGAAAGTCCGTAGATGGTCCGTTTTTACCATGACCTTCGTTTCTTGATTCAGCATATAATGTCTTAGGTGTTTAGTAGCAAAGACTATGGCAAGGCATTCTCGTTCTTCCTATGTATAGCGTGTTTCATAGTCGAGCAACGTTCGGCTAATGAAATAAATCACACGTTTTCTTTTGTTATCGTCTTCTTGGGCCAATATACAGGCCAGTGAGACATTGGTAGCTCGTGAATATAGAATTAACGGGTGATCTAGCTTAGGTGGCATTAGCGTAGGTGGTGATAAAAGGAAACGCTTAACTGCATCAAAAGCTTCATTGCAATCTTCATCCAATCAATCTTTGTAGTCTTTCTTGAGTAAATTTTTGATTAGATGAACGGTGAAGCTTAAATCTAGGATAAATCTTCGGATTGCACCCAGCTTTTCGAGAAATGATCGATCCCATATTCATCTCGAAGGTGGAATCATTTCGAGGATAGCCTGAATTTTGGTTGGGTCAACATCTATCCCTCGTGACGATATGATATAACCTAGGAGCTTCCTCCCATTACACCAAAAATGCATTTCTCTAGGTTTAATGTGACTCGTATTCTATTAGATGTGAAAGAATGACGCGGAGTACTTGGGATGGTCACAACGCTTCTTGGCTTTAGCCAATAAGTCATCTACGTAATATTCCATGATTTTATGAATTAGATCGTGAAATATGTATGTCATGGCCCCCTGTACGTATGCACCGGCGTTCTTGAGATCGAATGGCATAACAGCGTAGCAATAGGTTCCCAAGGAGTTATAAATGTAGTTTTAGCTTGATCTTGCTCGAGATATTCGATTTGGTTGTATCCGAGAATCCATCCATGAGAGACAAAAGCTCAAAACCAGTCGTTGCATCAACAATAACATCGATAGATGGTAACGGGAAGTCGTCCTTAGGACATGCTTTGTTGATGTCTCGGAAATCTATGCAGATGCGTATCTTTCCATTCTTCTTGAGAACGGGAACGATGTTAGATACCCATTGGGAGTAGTCGATTGGTTTGATGAACCCTACTTGGAGGAGTTTTATTACCTCCTCTTTTACCATGAGAGCTACTTTAGGCTTCATGGGTCTTGATTTTTGTTTAATTGGCTTTGCATCTGATCTAGTGATGAGGTTGTGCACCGCAATGTGGGGTGTGACTCTGTCATCTCCTTATAATTAAATGCAAACGCCTTCTGATGTTCTTTGAGAATTTGAGTATGTATTTCCACTTCTTCTAGGGTTAAGGATGATCCTAATTTCAATATTCTCGGTTCATCTTCTGTCCCGATGTTGACATCGATTGTTTCTTCGATCAAAGAGGTGTTACCCTCTTGAACTCGGGGGTGCGGAGGTAAATCTAAATCATCCCCATTTTCTCTGCGTATATCTTTGGATTCCAATTGTGAGGGAAGATCCGTTACATGATTTCGAAGTAGGAAGATGAATGTGGAATCAAGGATAAATCTAGCATATGATAGGAGAGATGTAGTGCTGCATAGGCATTTAAGTAATCCAAAGTAGCCGCATCACTATCAATACGGTCTGGGATGGTAGATTCACTTCCGCTTGAAAGAGGCTTTGCTATTATTTTTATCAATGGTTCGTCACAAATGGACACTGTGAACTGGGTATCTTCTAACTCATTGCTTGGAGTAAAACGTGATCTTGAATTATTGAATCGCGAGAAGATTTTCCTCTCGTGGGATTGCTTCAATGGATATGAAGTTAAACACCTTGCTTAAATCTAATACAGCATCTTTGTAAAGTTGCAAGTGTTCGGCTTTGGTTTCGTATACCTCAGAAACTTGGTTTGCCACTAATTGTGAGTCTCCTAAAACTCTGATGTTATCAACACCAATTCTTTTGGCTAAGGTGAGGCCAAGGAGGAGGGCTTCATACTCAGTGCCGTTGTTTGTGCATTCAAAGTTTAACTTAAAGGTGAATGGGAGGAATTTCTCCTCGGGAGAAGTAAGAATTATACCTGCCCCCAATCCATAACGACATTTAGCTCCATCGAAATGGAGAGTCCAATACTTAGTCGGGAGTATAGATGTTGGGGCATTTGCTGCGTTTGCGCACTCTACTTCTACCATACAGAGGTCCTCTGCTGGAAGGGAACCAACACCTAGGGAATATCCTATGCCTACTGAATCAAATGGTAAGAACATTGGTGAATCTTGTTCTATCAACTCAATGATTTTCGCAGTAGTCCCTAATGATATTGTTTCTTTAGTTTTATCTTTAGGGGTTGGAATTGTTTTGGCTATGCTGATAGTTTCAAGATCCGTTGTAGGTACCAACTTTTCCTCTGGTTTTGGGTCAGTGGGTTTATTAAGTTGGTTTGTTGGAAGTTCAAATTTTGAGTGCACCCCTGGTCTTTTCTTTAAATCAGCTAGGTGCAAATCGAAAGGTTTTGGATTGCCTTTGGCTACAAACACCTTTCCTATATGCAAGAATCTTACTTCTTGAAATAAAGTAGAAGGATTGCCTTCATTTGGTGTATCCATGGTCAAGAGTATCATATTATAATTAGTTTCCCGATCTATAATATAAAACTCAGTTAGGATTGTTTTGGGCCCTAAGGTGACCGACAGTATTATAGTTCCTATCGAAGTGGCTTTAAGGCTATCATAGCCTCTCAATGTATTTCGAGTAGTGGAACAGTTTGTTTCCCCATATCCAGGTTTTTGGAGGAAAGAGAAAGGGACTATGTTAACTGCGGCCCCATCGTCAACCATTTCCCGTTTTACGTAGTTAATATAAACCCATACTTGTAAGTGTAAGGCTGGATCACCTCAGCGTGTGATCTCAACATCTGTGGGCATTTTACTTATTTCAAATATGAATTCGACATCCTTGTCCGGCTGCCCTAGAGGGTGGATATCAAAATCTACATGATTTACTTGTGTTTCGGGAGGTGGAGTGATGTTAATTAGATGACCTAGACCTAATGCTTCTAAAAGAGTAGCTCTGTGAGGAGGAGAGTTCTTTAGTAAATCTAAAAATGAGATTTGTGAGAAGGTCTTTGTTAGGTCATTAATTAAATCATAGGCACCTACGGGTTTTTCTACTATTTCTTTGACTCTTATCTGCTTTTGGAAGATGACTTGGGCTCGGTTGAGAGAAATACTCTCGTGTTCTTGTTATAGCTTGATAGGTAGTTCAACATCTAATTCTACCAAACCGACTATCTTGGGTCTCGGTTGACTTCTAAGCGTGGTGCAAGTGATGGATTTAATGAAATCGAGGCTTCATGATCATTGTTTCTGTTATTGCACTTTTGTTTGTTCGGTTGGATTCAGCCTATTGCTATCATGATTTGGGAGCGGATCGTTAAAGATCTTGAGGGGAGCATTCGAGGAAAGCGCCCCTGCGAGTGTATTTGGTGATGATGAGGCGGGATCTACCAAAAACAAATCGTGAAGAAGCTGTCTTTGTTCTTCCGGCAAGTGTTGCATAAATTTATTGTAGTCACGACACGTTCTAGTATCGTGACCTCGATTTTTTGGAAACCACAATAAGAATTGGGATTGTAATTCCTATTTTGTTGGTTTGGTGTATATTGTGGCCTAAAATTCGATCAAGCTGTTGCTTATTAGGATTGAAGTTTTACATTTGTTGTTTTTGGCTTTGGTTTTGATAACCAAATGAGTTTTGGCTTGGCCCTTGTATGGTATTTCACCGTTGTTGTTGTTGTTGTGGAATGGTTAAAATCCACTGTATTGATCGTCGGGGTAAAGTTGTTGTTTCGTTGGTTGTTTGTTTGTGACGGAGTATTAACAACATTTACCCTCTTGGGCTGGTCGGATTACTCCATCCGTTGTTACCCCATGATTTTTGTTAAGGATTTTAGGTCCTTGGTTGACATTTCGTGATAGTTGTAGTGTTTTGAGTGGAGGTGATTAACCTCCCATTTGTTCCATATGTCTTACGACCACTATCTATCGCTTTGCTTGATCTATTCGAAGAGCACTCTCAAGTACTTCATCGTAAGTTCTTAACGGGAACTTATGGACTTCTTCCTTCATCTCCCTGCTGAGAGAATGAAGGAATAAATTGCATAGTTCCATCGATCCATGTTTGGAGCACTTCTTTGAGGAATAAAGGCTGTACTCCACCTTTGGATGAAATGGGTGACAGATTCGTTGTGTTCTTGTTTGATGTGTAAGAATTCCCTGATTCCTGTTCTCAACAGTTTGTTCATATTGAAGGCCTTGATGAACTCTGACATGAGTTCTTTAAATGAATGGATGGAGGCTTCAGGTATCCTATAATACCAGTTGAGAGCAATGCCTTCCAAGGTTTTGGGGAATATTTTAGCAACAACCCCATCCCAAGGGAGTAATTCTCGTATGGCTGTAGCATAAGCCTTGATATGCGCATTTGGATCTCCCTCACCCTTGAACTTGGGTAAATCAGGAAGAGGTCTTGGAAGCATGACGCTTCGTATGGTGAAGTCTAAGGGTTCCTTTAGATATTCTGAATAAGTCCCTATCGCATAGCTTTCGACCATTGATGGTGGTTGCTGAGGGAGTGGTGGTGGGATAGGTTGTTGATACGGTGCAGAGTATGCGTTAGCAGGGGCATAAGGAGGTCCCTGTGTTTGAGAAAATATGCCGGGAGAGGAAAACATATCTCCTTGTGGTGATTTGGAGTACATGTTTAAGTATGATGGGGTATTGTCTAGGAATGGATTATTTGATACTAGGACCGGGAGGAATGGTGTTAGAGATGATGGGCCTTGTTGGCGTTTTTGTGGATAGTGAGGAGGCATACCTAACGTGCCTACTCTCTGTGAGGAGATCTACTTGGCGAGTGGTATGGAGGATTGGAACTTCTGCTTGTATGAACGGAGAATTTTGACTTGCTTGAGCAAGTTCTAACCCTCTCACTTTTTCTACTAACATTGAAATGACTTCATTTGGTGAAGTCACGGTTTTTCCCGAGCGGCGTTTGTTGTATACCCCCGGTGTTGTATAGGTACGTAATATCGTGTCATGAACTAGGTCACTATCTTGCCAAGTTTCTCGAGAGTATTTCCTATATGTAGTGGCATAGAGGTATTTTCTTGAAAAGAGATCTCGGGTTGTATTTGTAGACCTCCTATAGGCGGGTACATGCCCCGGGAGGGTTGTTCACTCCTAGGATAACGTATTGATTGTCCATCATCTAAGACCGGTATGGATCGATTGCCTACTAATTTGTGGTCTAAGTAGCATACGAGGAGACGAACCATATTCTCCAGTAAACATCATATTGTTTGAACTGAAGGCTCTGTTTGTTGTGTTTGAGGGGGTTGATCTAACTCCTCAGTTTGAAAAGATGAATTATATCTGATTCTTGGGGTTTGTGTTGACAACTGATTAGTTGAATAGTTGTCGCCCCATACTGAGAGTGAGGGTGATGATTACCTATTTTGTTGGGCGTAGTATGCCTCGAGACCCAAGAGGGGTCTGCCATATGCATCGAATCCTAACATATTCGGGGGGTATATGAATACCCGTAGAATAATGGGAAGGAGCGAAGGTGATTTGTGAAAGGAAACGTGATATTATGACTCGAACGAGAAAGTAGGAAGTTTTACGTCAGCTTCACTAATTTCGTTTGTTTCACGTCGGGTTCACCAATTTTTTGTGCAGCGAAGGTGAAGCATTTGAGGCGAGTAGTGTAAGAATCTACAGTGACTCTTCCACGTACCCGACCTCTTAAGGTCATGCCGAGACAACAGTGGGGGTAGAATATGCGTTGGATTCGAGACAAACTAGTTAGCGGTCTAATGTCTTCGACACGCACTAGTGGAATTTGTGAATCTAAGGCAAAGAAGGCCCTTCTAACTTGGTGGTGTGATAGATCGATCGCGAGGATGAGCTGCTCGAAGGCTCCAATCAATATCGAGCTATGGTGTGATTCGATCTATGGGTTGTGGAATACGTGGAAAATGACACAGGATAGTTTCGTGTATGTCTCCAGATAAGGTCATATGGTGAATGGTGAATACAATTAACTCTACGGATGATTTCTACGGCCTAGTCTAGAATTCTTTGGCTTCGTTAGCTTGTTATATCTAGTAAGGACAATTGTTCGATGATGATGGGTGGAAGTGGAGTGGATTGGAATACTAGTGTGCGTAAGCCGTGCATCTATATCGATTGACTTGTGGACTCGTTGGGTGCATGGGATCAGTGGATCACAACCATAGACTCTTGGTTGTTGCGGTCTGTTATGGTCATACGCGAAATCAAGTTCTAATCCCTAGTATTCGATAATCGTATGCTTTCTCAAACTTCTATGTTTAGGACCAACAACCGTGTGATTTTCTTAGAATATCTCACGGGCGTTCGTGCAACTGGATCCTTAAGTAGTATCTAAATCTGTGAGAGTGTCTCCTGCACTTGGTTGTGGGAACAAAGGATCACAACCAAAGGTTTGTTCTCTTTCGAACCCTTCTGGTCATGTGAGTGTTTACCTAGGGCAATCTGTAATTTGGTTGGTTTGACCAAAATGTGTGTGCTTGGTCATCTTCTATGTTTAACCCTCTTAATTGAACCGATCGGTTGTAAATTTGTGGTTGTTGAGAATACTTGTATTCGAGATTTTGGTCTATGTTAACTATTCTTTGTGACGAGGTTTGGTTGAGGCACGATTGGCTCAAATATACATTCTCACTGGGCTCACGAGGTCCCGTGATTGTCATACAAAATAAAATGTAAATCTAAGCATGTAATGAAGCAAATTCTAACTACGTGGAATAAAACATATATATAACTTCTATTCTTCTAAGAAACATTTCAAGAATACAATGGAAAGCAAACTATTTTAAGTGTATCTAGAAATAACAACTAAACAATAATTTAAAATAGACAAAATAACCGAGTGTAGTTATCGGCTTTGTGCAATTTGTAGATTTATTCTAAATAAATAAAATAGCTCGTCTAATCTATCTACAAGATTCTCGATCCTACCTCGAAGTGAGGAGTGAATCATAGTTTCTCGAAACTATCAATCCTCATGACTTCACTGGCAATATCGAGAATAAAAGTCAGCGAAATGAAGCAATTATCTACTCTATTTGATATGATTCTAACTAGAACTTTGAAAGTTAAAACCTGGATTCCGCAGAACAGTGGCAAATCCGATGGTATGTGCGATCTTGTCCCCTCAGTGTGATCTCCTCGTTCTTTCATGTTCACGTGGATCCAGAAAAGCGTGTAATGCTAGCATCGGCAGGAGTAGATATTAGGACAAGGACAGCTCAGAATGCAGACCGAAAATGCGAGTAGGAGAGGGATAGCACAAGAGTACAGAGCTTGGCTTATGTGATTCCTAGCGGGATTTTACTGTGAGTCATGCAACATGAAGTGACCAGAACCTGAAACTTTCCTGTTTGAAGAGAAAAACCTGCAACTTTAATGGCTTCCTAAGCTATTCTATTCCAATGGATTGGATAAAACAACAACACTGTTTGCACAAGCTAGATATGTGGCTTACCAACAGCTGGACAATGCTAAATGAGCATGTAAATGAACTAAAACAAGTACTCTAAGCAAAATAATAGCTAAATTCAATGCAAAGAGAAATTCAGAGATAAACTTCAGACCGGATTGGATGAAATGACAGCACTGCCTGCACAAGATGGGTATGTGGCTTACCAACAGCTGAGCAATCTAACTAAAGATGCAAGTGAATTGAAACTATGGCTTCTAAACAAGATAACAAGCTAAAATACTAAAATGAGGAGATGAGAGCAAATATCAGTCTTCAAAACTAGGCCATTTGTTTGAGCACAAGCCATGCATTTATAGGAATTCAATCACCCAAAGATCAAAACCAAACTGAACTCCTAAACAATAAACAAAGGAAAAACACTATTCCAGGGGACTAAAAACATAAATGCATGCTCAAGTCGGCAAGGAAAGTTGGTGAAACGTGATATTTCACGCGAGTCGCATAAAAAGAACGTTACGGAAAATGCGCGAGGACCGCCACTCGAAAGCGGGCGGCGGTTACTGGAGACCGCCGCCCTGAGTCGGGCGTGGTCCGAGACCCCGCCTGCGAGGCGGCGGTTTAAATCCTTGAAGATCAAAAGGCCAAGGAAAGAAGAAAAAAGGGGAAAACAAAGGGTGTGGGGGCTAGGCGGGGCATGTGGGATGTTAACACATACTCGAGAGCTTTTCCGGATCCCGAACACCTTGCGAGGAGACCTGTATCATCATTGGGGCACTTGTTACACTATTACGGTAGTACAGTACCTTACAATTTTGGGTATGTACAATAGCCCTAGTGGTAATGGGGCTAATGATTGTGGAATAGAAAGGATGACATTTTGGAAAGGGGTAGGGTCACCGAAATCTGGAGATGGTAGTGTAGCTATGGGTATATGTGAGACAACGGGGGTGGATGAGGTTGTATTGGGTGGTTGGCAAATGTATAGTGGATGTGGAGGGTGCATGCGAGATATAGGCGAGGTGAGAGTCATAATGTGTATAGGACCTTTGTGAAACAAGCTGGGGGTAAGGTAGATATGGGAAGTGCAGAGCCAAATGGGGTTGACGTAGGAGTGGGAACAAGAGTTGGGGGATAGATAAGGGCATGTCGTATATCAACTAACCGAGGCATCGCGAGTGGATGAGTGAGAAAGATAAAGCGCAAGGTGGCGGGGTTTTGGTCAAGAAGTCATGTAAACTCCTCATCTCTGGTGGCAATAGAGATAGAATTTGGGTAGGATCCATGGCTAGTGATAAAATGGAAGGTGGTGAAGGACTAGGTGGGAGAGGATAACAACTAGCATGGAATACGAGGGTGCTTGCTTGTCGATGCATCAATATCATGTGAACAGTACTAGCGTGTGTTGTCCACTCAAAATTCCCTGCTCTTAAAGAAGTGAATTTTGAGAATTTTGAGTTTTAAGTGTCTTCTCTGTTGTTCTAAAAATGCTAAAAGTCGAGAAATTGAGAAACTCTGCGTTTTTGGGTCATTTTGCATGTTTTTGAGCTGTCGGACATTTTTGTCCCACATGTCCCAAGTTCAAAAGTGCGTTTTGTTCCCGATCGGCCGGTTTCCCTGAAGTTTTTACTTTTCGGGCCCGTCGTAACTTCATGTCCCAAATTTCCCAAATTTAATCGAGCAAGTTGTTGATTTTGGTGATTCACCGAACGCGTTCTTTGCGCATTTCGTCCCAAATGTCCCAATTCCAATTTGACAAGTTGTTCAATTTTCGGCCAATGTCGGCGAGTCACATACTTCATGCACTTTTTCCCGCGTGTCCCAAAAGGAGTTTGTGTATCTTTTCCTCGTTTCGCCCGAGCCTGCGTGTTTCACGCATTCGCGTCTAATATGTCCCAAATGAACCAAGTGCCATTCGTGCTAGTTTTTGCCGCTCTACCCAAATGTCTTGCTAATTCAAATTAGTAGGTATGCATTAAATGCACATTCATGGCCTTTCTCTCTCCTAAACGGCTATATAACAAGCGAAACCCCTTTGTATTTTTTCACACTTTGCTTCCATGCTATCCATTGCTTGAACCCTTGCAATCTAATTTCTGCGCGTGTATCCCTTCCCTCTGCAATTCCTTCCCAAGTCAATTTGCGTTTTAGTCCTCTAAATTCCTATCAATATGAAGATCAAATTTTAGGGACGGAGAAAATCTCACCACTAGAATCTGCCGTTCCCAATATTGGAGACAGAAAGCTTCGTCACCTTGATTTCGGCGATTTTTGGGCAAGGATGGCAGATGCAAACCCTACACCAATGGCACAGATGATTCACGATAGCGGTTTGGCTTTTGCTGGAGGTTTCCCAATCTCGGTGCGGTGTGTGCCGACGTCTGAGTGCTTTTGCGGAGCTCACTTCGACCCTGATTCGAGTGAATTGACCAATATACACGGGGAACTCATTACCAAGCTGGATGCTGCCACCATTAGCACTGCTTTGAGGATCCCAGAGATGGATAATGCCATAGTCATTTCCCGGGATCAAGCACAGGCCCTGTTCAACCAAGACAGTGATAAATACAAGGCGCGGGTGGCGAAGTCCTAGCTCAAGAACCCTAAGAAGGGAGCATCTCGCCTGTCCAAGACTCTTTTCCGGGTAGATTTCAACGAAGAATTGTCAGATTTTATAATTCTACTGGCTCATGTTATGGGTTTACCCTCTACCAACGAATTCCACTTCTGGATGTGCCCGCTCATCAGCATGGTCTGTGAGGGAACTCAAAATATCAACTGGGCGGAGATCATCAGCATGAATTTGGCGGAGCAGTTGTCTAATGTACAACAAACAAAGAAGTTCTACATGACTTCTTACCTGATGTATACTCTGGCAGCATCAAGGCAATGGTTTGGTTTTTCCTACATTGATGCTCACAAAGATGATCCAATATATGCCTACTACCCGCAGTTCACCCTGGAGACCAGCAATCACAATTTCAGAAGGGTCAATGATGCTTTCACCATGTACGTGGTCAGGCTGCTCGAAGGTGATACTGCTAGGAGATTTTCTGATGAAGCCATGAATCTGATATCGCACTACGGTGCTTATTTCATACAATTCAGAAAATTCTCCTATATCAGGCTTGCCGGCTATGAGAGCACCCCTTTGAGGCTTCCCATGTTCTGCAGTGATAAGATGGCCTTGATAGAAGTATGTAGGCAGTTAGAAAAATTACACAGAACCTACAGAGACAAGAAGATTTTTGGTTTGCATTTTCCCATCTCTTTGGGAAACTACACTTGTAAAATAGCCTTGGACACTCAGAATATAGAAAGAGCCCTGGTTCCCATCACTGTTCACTTCTTCAAACCAAGAACTTGCTTCGACTTGAAGAAGTTCATCAGCAGAATATCAAGATAATCTATCATCATAGGGCGGAATCTGAGAAGACTATTGGGTTGACTGTGTTGATGATTTTGAGGCGAGAAGAAGGCATTATCGCGAGTTCTCTCTCGCCATTGATCCAAGAACTTAGTTTGTATCAAGTTCTGAAGGGCTCCAGGATGATGACAACTCGATCTATACTCATATGAGTATGATAATGTGGTTAAGCACACTCCTTGGAGGACTTGGATTGGAACAGGAAGGAGAAAGATGATCATTTGAGATCCTTGCTCCAGTCTTAGTCAGGACTAAGGTCTGGTTTGACAGGAAAGTTTGAGAGCTCAGAAGGCACTCAGGAGAATCCTCTTCCAAGGATGTTTCAACACCAAGGAGAGAGGCATCGATTCCCAGGTCAGAAACACCAGTGCAAACCCCACCTGCCTCATCAACACAAGGACCTGCAGCTTCCACTCCTTCTTCATCCACTCAAGTGTACCAGAAGAAACTCAAGGAGGTTAAGAAGGAGCCTGTGGAAAATGATCCTCAAAGAAAGCAGGTAGAAGTGCCTATGGGACCAGAGAACATCATTGTTCTCAGTGAAAGTGAAGAGAGTGAAATGCCAACCCCTGCAAATGCTCCTGAAGATCCAGTAGATAAAGATAAGGAAGTCCAGAGCACTGAACTTCCAAGTGCTATTGATTCTTCCGCCGCAATTGTCTCAAACGCCCACTCACATCTCAACTTGAATCAACAGCTGCACAAACCTTGAGTGTCATGAGCTCTCTGTCTCTTGGTCCTCTTGCCCCTCCTACTGATTCCTCTTCCTCTTTTGCATGGGTGCAACCTTTGGTTGACAGTAGGAAGAGGAAATCTTCCTCTCGGAGCTCAGGGTCAAATTTTGATGTTGTCGTAACCTTGTTAGGCACCACTCCTCCTCGTGCGAAGAAGGCCAAAATCACCTCGAGAATAGTGTCGATGCTCAAGGTAAGAAATTCCCGGAGATTGCTAAACATGTAGTGGACAAATCAGAGCGGGACTTGCGGGCATCGACTTAGAGCTCTCAAGAATTCCAATGGGAGAGTCAACTCCGAAGGTGAGATCCATAACCTCCAGGAAATGGTCACAAGAGTCATTGGGAGGGTAGAGAAAGGCGGGAAACTATTGAAGTTGGAGGAACAGCCCAGATTCTCACAAGTTTCATCAAGTCTCTTTTGTCTAAGGACAAAGTTTTGGACCCTACCCCATTGACTACTCTTCCACCACCTGTAATTTTGAGCCAAGATGAAGTACAGAGTATCAAAGACATGCACAAGTATTCCATCTATGGCAGAGCTATGGAAGCCATGGTGGATGATATGCTTGTTGTAGGGTTGAACTTCATCGATGAAGCTTTCAAACTCCATGGAAAAGTGAACAATTTGCAACAGAAGCTCTCCTCTACTATTGGGATCATAGATAAAGAGCTCAAACTCTGGAGAAGTTGCATAGTAGACCTCCGCCTTATGGGACAGACATATGAGAACATCTTACTGGCGAGTAAGGTTTTTGATGATGCAAAGGATAATCTGTCAAAATCCTAGGTTTACAGCGTGGAGTGGAAGATCAAAGTCTTGAAGGAAGCTTTGGGAGAACTAAAGAATAGCTGGTAGAAAGGTGAGGCTTTCAAGACATTGGTTGTCTCTGCTTTCAAAGATATACATTGCCATCTTCAAGATGAAACTTCTGGTGTGCCCCTTTCCTTGCAAGAAATCAAAGCTCAATTCAGAGCTTTTGTCAAAGATAATCTATTCAAGGAAAGCTCCATCTCCAAAGAGAAAATGAAGGAGATCTACTCTCTTCAATCTGCCATTGAAGAAGCAAATAAAGATTATCATACTCATGTCGAGTTTGATAAAGAGATGGAGAAGTGTCTTGGATTTTGGACTCGATCTCACGGCCCAACACGTCAGTCCCTCGTGGCAGAGACATAGTTGAGGCATTGAAGAGATTCAGGTAGTGGATTTTGAAGTCAGTGGGTCCCTCCCAGTAACTGACCACCTGTCTTCTTCTCCTTATTCTTCTCTCTTCTTCCCATTTCTTTTTCCATTTTCTTTGTAATGAGTTGAGGTATTGCGATTGGCAGTCCTTAACTAATCTTTAGTTAAAAGAAGTGGTTACAAAGAGTAACGGATTTGTAAGCTATATAGCGGCTTCTCTGCGCCATTCTAAGGGAGGAAGAACTTGGCATAGTTTCTAAAAGTGTAAATAGATCATAAAGAAATCAATACATAAGGGCTTTCGTTATTTGTCTATCCGATCTCTGTTATCCCTAAGCTTTCATTTATTTTTGTGAAGATCATTTGTCTCGGTTTGTTAGTCTCGCTAATTGCATACTCCCCAAATTTGCAAGCATGGTGATCTTGTATAACCAAGAAGGAACTTTGTGTCCTTGATTAATGAATCTACTGAGATGTTATTTACAAAACTTTGTGTCTTTAAAATTCATCTTATTCATATGATGCAAATGATCTTATTTCAATTCACCGTAACTTCGCATACATAAAGAATTACTCTGTTAACTATAATTCCGAGTGTTTACATTTCTGCTCATTTTCGTATTCTCATTCCTCAGTCCTTTTGTACTTGACCATATTTATAGAAAACACTTTCATTATATCCAAGTTCAAACCGAGAAAATCATGTTTTGTATATTTGTAAATAAGTTTTTTTTTGAATAAGGGAACCTCTCCCATTAAAGAGGAGGGACTTCTTGTCCCCGATTGCTCTCTCGTAGTAAAGTCCTATTTGACAACCAACAGTTTTGGTGACTCCATTTGGGAAAACCATATTCCTATTCTCAGTAATTTTTGATCATTCTTTGATCTAAAGCAACTCCGCGTTTTACTCGAGGGAGAAGGGCCCTTGGTATTGAAGACTTTCAGTTTCATCTTTTGGAGCAAGCAGGTTTTCCTTTCCCTTCAACAACAAATAGAAGGACTCGTTCGACAAGCACTCCACCTGTTCAAGATTGAAATCCTACGGGTGGTATTCCTTCAGAGCCTGCTAGTCCTAATCTTCGAGCTTTGATTCTTTCTGGTGTTGCAGTTCCTCTCCAAGCCATATTTCCAAGAATGGCAGCACCATTACCCTGGGGTCATCGTGTGAGGCCCCTTGCCCTTCCTCAACCTTTGCATGAGTTACTCGGGGGTAACCGGAAGAACTTCCCTAAATTCAAAGGTGATGGAAAAGTGCATCCTGATGAACACATCACAGCCTTCATTGTTGCGTGTGGAGTCCTGGGAGTTGAACATGAAGACGTCTCCGTGAGACTATTCGTTGAGACTTTACAAGATAATGCTGCTGATTGGTTCTATCACCTTCCGGCTGGCACTATCACTAGCTAGGACACCATGAGAACTAGGTTTGAAAACCATTTCAAACCAGCAGAAGATGTGCATGCCTTGCTAGCCCAAATCTCTCAGATAAAGAAAGATTCGCAAGAGCCCATGAGAGAATTTGTGGCCCGATTCAACAGGATAATTAATAAAATTCCGGTAAATAATCGACCTGTTGATCAAATCCAAAAATGTTTCTTCCTAAATGCCCAATCACCTAAAGTTAGTTATGCGCTAAGAAGGGCTAATCTCGCAACATTGGTTGAGGATCAAACTCTTGTTGTTAGTGTCGAGGATGACTTGATCATGTCAGGAAAGTTGAGGAGAGACCCTTCCAAATCTAAGTCTGTTGCTTCCTCTTCTTCCACCCCTGGACCTAATACTGATCCATTAGTTCAAAAACTTGTGAATGATCTCATTGCTATAAAGAAACAATTGGCTCAGCACGCTCCTTATGCAGACATTCCAAGGAGAAATTTTCAGCCCAGAAATCGTTTGCCTACTTCTCAAACAAGACTAGCACTTGAAGGACCTCCTGTTAAAGTTCCTGTCAATGCAACCTATGAAGTTGAAGAACCAGATGATGATGAGGATAATGAAGCTTGCGAGGAGTTTGTGGAAGAAGTTGATGATGAAGCAGATGAACTTGAGGGATCTCGAGTTAACTTCTTCACCACTAAGGGCATTGATGATGATTATGATGAATTAGTAGTAGACATGAATAGCAAATCATTCACTGTCATGACTTGAGAGAAGAAAAATCAGAGGGAGAAAGTGACGCAGCCCCCAAGAAATCTAGGAGCAGCCAACAACTATCCCCGTAATTGCAAGAAGAGGATCTCCTATTCCCGCTTCATCTACACCAAAGGTGAGTCCTGTCAATCCCGCTTATTAAATTTACTTCTGTTGATAAACCTAGGATCTCAAATGATGATGGCCCATCCACTTCGGGTCCTTTGATATTATTGATCACCCGAAAAGAGTAGAGTTCAAATCTCGGAGGTGAGTATTATCAAACCCATCCCAAAGCTTTTGCTAAGATGATTCAATTTGTTAATTCCCATTCTAAAACCATCTCTAAAGGCCTTTTACCCGCTCCTTCTTCCGCACCACATCCTAGTCGGTGGCTCTTTGTCACCTCATCTAATGAAAAAATTAAACCATTTTATGTAACACTTCTTATAGCTGGCCATAGGCTCAGTAATTGTGTCATTGACTTAGGAGCCTCAGACAATGTGATGCCTGCTAAAGTAGCTCATGCCTTAGGCTTGACCCTCACACGCACTTATGGATCTTGTTACTCCATGGAGAGTAAGGAAGTGCCCCTGGTTGGAAGAATTAAAGATGCACAAGTGGCTTTTGCTGCTTTGCCTGAAAAGAAAGTTTTGGCTACCATCTTAGTAGCAGATATTTCTCCTTCATACGGGATGTTGCTAAGTAGGAACTTTTGTAAGGATGTGGGTGGAGAAATTCAAATGGATTGGTCACATGCACTCGCACTCGTACTGTTAATGGACGAATGAAGAAGTTCTTTGCTGAAAAGCGATCCGAGTATATTGTACTGTAAAACGGATGATCCTAAAGCACAAATACTCTATGAGGATATGGGTCATGGTAACTACATGATTATGTCCCCTGATGAAATTCGACTCCCCAAAGTGTCTCCTAAAGATCCTAATGGTGTTTGGATTTTAGAGTTTGATGGAAGTTGTTCCTCAGCTGGTTCTGGAGCGGGTGTCCCACGGGTGTCACCTGAAGGAAGCCTACATCCTTTTTCATTCAAGTTGCAGTTCAAAAATACTAATAATACAGCAGAGTATGAGGCTCTCATTCTTGGATTGCAAGTGGCCAAAGAACAAGGTGTAAATAATCTTCTGGCTTGTGGTGATGTAGAATTGATTGTAAAGCAAGTCGAAACCTTTTCAAGTAAAAATGGAAGGTGAAACATTACGGAATCGAGGTTTGGGATTCTATTGAATTTCTTGATGCTTTCTCTATCGAAGCAAGTACTAGGGAAAAGAAGCACAGAGCTGATTCACTAGCAGATCAGTGGTCACTACTGATTCCTCATCCTGATTTCTCTCAAGACAAGTTCACCATTGAGATGATCCATCGACCTAGTGTACCCGACAATACAAATAACTGGCAAGTTTTCAATGATGATCAACACTTGCTTTGTCTTTCTTGGAACTTAAGGGTAATTTTGAGCAGCTGTATTTCGAAGGAAGTGACAACCTGCCTCGTGAAAATGTGCCTTCTGACAAAGCAGTCACCCAAGGAGAAGAAACAGATCAGGATGGGTGCATCAAACTCAAGGGAAATAAGATTCCTAAAGGATTGGTGAGTTTAGAGGAACTATTTGATAAACATGACAGGTATGTGAAGTCTAGAGCTTCCACTGGACCTCAGCAATCAGCTGAGCATGAAAAAATCAATATTGGGAGTTCTACTGATCCTAGGCTAGTGAACATTGGAAAATGTTGCACAGCAGATGAGAGGAGAAAAGCAATTGATCTTTTAAAGAGGTATAAGGATGTTCTTGCTTATTCTTATGAGGATTTAAAAGCCTTCAAACCAAAAGATATGCAACATTCTATTCCTCTCAAACCAGGAATTAAACCTTTTAAGCAGAAACAGAGGTAGTACAATCCCAAAATAGCTGACACCATCTTTCGGGAGATACAGAAGTTGTTGAAGGCCAAAATCATCTTTGCCATTCACCATTCAACATGGATTGCAAATATTGTGCCTGTTAGGAAGAAAAATGGTGAGATCTACATTTGTGTTGATTTGGGAATCAATCGAGCTTCCTTAAAGGATAATTATCCTTTGCCTATGATGGATCAGGTCTTGCAAGCAGTAACAGGATCTAAGATGTTATCTATGCTTGATGGATTCTCGGGATATAACCAAGTAGAGGTCGATACTGCAGATCAACACAAAACAACTTTCACTACTCCTTGGGGTACCTTTGCTTACAAGAGAATGCCTTTTGGGCTCATTAATGCTGGTGCCACTTTTCAGAGAGCTATGGATCTGGATTTTGGAAGCTTGAAAGGGAAGTGTATTTTCATATACCTTGACGACTTGACTGTGTTTTCTAAAACAAGGGCAGATCATTTTGACCACCTGGAAAAAGTTCTGCTGAGATGCAGAGAGCATGGGATCTCTTTGAACCCTAAAAAATCTGTCTTTTGTGTCACAGAAGGGAAGTTATTAGGACACATTGTCTCCAAAGATGGTATTAAGATTGATCCTGAACGAGTTCAAGCTATCCAGCAAATTCCTCTCCCAACCAGCAAAAAGGGTGTGCACTCTTTCTTTGGTAAGATCAATTTTTTAAGAAGGTTCATCCCTGATTTTGCAGAGTTAACTTTGAATATTTCCCAGATGATGAAAGGCAAACAGACGTTTGGTTGGTCTTCTAAAGGAAAGGACTCCTTTGAAGGTATCAAAAGAGCTATTGTTAAAACTCCTATTTTGGCTGTCCTAATTTCAGCAAAGATTTCATTATCTATTGCTACGCCACAGATAATACCTTGGCTGCTATTTTGACTCAAGAAGATTCTAATGAGCACGAACTTCCAATTGCTTTCATGAGCTATATCCTGAAAGATCATGAGTTAAACTACACCATGACGGAGAAACATGCTTTTGCGGTGGTTAAAGTTGTCAAGCAATTTCGCTTTTACATCCTCAACTCTCATTCCATGGTGTTGGTTCCAGATAAAACTGTTAAGTCAATTCTCACACAACAAGAGTTTGGATCCAAAAGAGGGAACTGGGTTGCTAAGGTCCAAGAATATGACATTGACATCAAACTGACCAAGCTTGTTCATGGTAAAGGCCTTTGTGAGCTCATTGCAGAAGGAGCTAGACATGAGTTGCTAAAGGATAAGGCTGACCTTCCTACCATTCTATTTCTCAGCTCAGTTGACAAATGGTATGCTGACATCACCCATTTTCTCACCTATGGAGAATGCCCCTCTCATTTAACTGCCAAAGAAAAGAGGACTGTTAAATTGAGGTCATGCATGATATGTGTTGTGGGAAAACGCTTTGTTCAAACGGGGAATGGACGGAAGATTTTTGAAATGTGTGGACAAGGAACAGCAGAAAAAGTTACTCTCAGCTTTCCATGATCAGGCTTGTGGAGGACACTATTCATCAATGGTCACAGCTCATAAGATACTCCGTGGAGGATATTACTGGCCTACCTTATTCAGGGATGCATCCAAATGGGTTGATAAATGTGAGGCTTGTCAGACCTTTGTGGGAAGACCTAAATTGGCCTCTTTGCCTCTTAAGCCAGTTGTAATTGAAGAACCCTTTCAACAGTGGGGTTTGGACTTCATTGGAGCACTTAATCCTACTTCTAGTGCTGGTCATACTCATGTACTAACTGCCACGGATTATTTCACCAAATGGGTGGAAGCTATTCCAGTAAAGAGCACCACTTCTGAAGTAGTGTGCAGCTTCATCAAAGAGAACATCTTGGTTAGGTATGGTGTACTTAACAAGATTGTAACTGATAATGCTTCAAATTTCTCTTCAATCGAGATAATGGATTTTTGCTATGGGTATGGCATCTCCCTGGCTCATTCTTCAGATTATTACCCTCAGGGAAATGGGCAAGCAGAATCCACTAACAAAAATCTGGTGACTATTATAAGGAAGTTAGTCAATGAGTCTCAATGAAACTGGCAAAAAAATCTCTATGATGCTCTTTGGGCAGATAGGATTACACCAAAGAGAGCTATTGGAATGTCCCCTTTTCAAGTGGTATATGGAGTAGAAGCTCAACTGCCAGAATAAGTGGAACTGCCCTTGCATCTAATGAAGGCCATTGAAGATACTAGTTTTAGTGATGCTTTGGATAAGAGGATTATGTACCTTCACAAACTGAATGAGGACAGATTGGTGGTTGCTGATAGGATATCTGTTCACCAGCAGAAGGTAAAGGTCCTGTTTGATAAGAAAGCCAAGTTCAGAGATTTCCAAGTTGGAGACACTGTGTTGTTATGGGATAAAAGGCATGAACCTCGTGGCAGCCATGGAAATTTTGATTCCCTTTGGCTCGGACCTTTCAAGATCGTGCACTTTCTTTGGTGAGAATTCTTTCTACCTTGATTACATGGATGGTTCTCCTCTCCCACTTCCTTACGGTGGGTAGTATTTGAAGTTGTTCAAGTCATAGGTGACTAGGAGTTCCTTTGTATTTTACGTACAGCGTTTTTGTTTTTCTTTCTTTTCTATTTTGGTGTGTTGTCCTCTGTATTGGTCTGCTTTTTGACTCCGTTGCCCAATGGATAAGGTACTAGTCCTGCTTCCCGAGTTTGTCTAAGTTCTTGCCTTGTCTCATTCCTTGAATTTATGCCAAGTCATCCCTGAAGGAGCCAATCGTTGTCCACTCAAAATTCCCTGCTCTTAAAGAAGTGAATTTCCAAAATTTTGAGTTTTAAGTGTCTTCTCTGTTGTTCTAAAAATGCTAAAAGTCGAGAAATTGAGAAAGTCTATGTTTTTGGGTCATTTTGCATGTTTTTCGAACTGTCGGACATTTTGTCCCGCATGTCCCAAGTTCAAAAGTGCGTTTTGTTCCCGATCGGCGGTTTCCCGAAGTTTGTCCTTTCGGGGCTGTCAGAACTTCATGTCCCAAATGTCCCAAAGTTAATCGGGCAAGTTGTTCAATTTTGGTCGATTCGCCCAAACCACGTTCTTCGCACATTTGCATCCCAAATGTCCCAAGTCCAATTTGACAAGTTGTTCAATTTTTTCGGCCGATCTCAAGCCGAAGTCGCGACTTCGTGCACTTTTGTCCCGCGTGTCCCAAAAGGAGTTTGTGCATCTTTTCCTCGTTTACCTGATCCGGCCGAGCTGCGTGTTTCGCGCATTCGCGTCTCACATGTCCCAAATGAACCAAGTGCCATTTGTGCTAGTTTTTGCTGCTCTACCCGAATGTCTTGCTAATTCAAATTGGTAGGTATGCATTAAATTCACATTCATGGCCTTTCTCTCTCCCAAACGGCTATATAACAAGTGAAACCCCCTTTGTATTTTTCACACTGCTTCCATGCTATCCATTGCTCGAACCCTTGCAATCTAATTTCCTGCGCGTGTATCCCTTCCCTCTTACAATTCCTTCCCAAGTCCAATTTGCGTTTGTCCTCCGAATTCCTATCAATATGAAGATTAAATTTTAGGGACAAGAACAAATCTCGCCACTAGAATCTACCGTTCCCAATATTAGAGACAGTGAAGCTCGTCACCTTGATTTCGGTGATTTTGGGCAAGGATGGCAGAATCTGAACCCTACACCAATGGCACAGATGATTCACGATAGAGGTTTGGCTTTTGTTGGAGGTTTCCCAATCTCGGTGCGTGTGTGTCGTCATACAGTTGCTTTCGTGCGGAGCTCACTTCGACCCTGATTCGAGCGAATTGACCAATGTACACGGGGAACTCATCGCTGCGGATCTGTGCGCCATTAGCACTACTTTGAGGATTCCGAGAGATGGATAATGCCATAGTCATTTCTTGGGATCAAGCACAGGCCCTGTTCAATCAAGACAGTGATAAATACAAGGCGCGGGTGGTGAAGTCCTGGCTAAAGAACCCTAAGAAGGGAGCATCTCACCTGTCCAAGACTCTTTTCTGGGCAGATTTCAACGAAGAATTGTCAGATTTTATAATTCTACTGGCTCGGGTTATGGGTTTACCCTCTACCAACGAATTCCACTTCTGGATGTGCCCGCTCATCAGCATGGTCTGTGAGGGAACTCAAAATATCAACTAGGCAGAGATCATCAGCATGAATTTGGCGGAGCAGTCTGTCAATGTACAGCAAACAAAGAAGTTCTACATGACTTCTTACCTGATGTATACTCTGGCAGCATCAAGGCAATGGTTTGGTTTTTCTTACATTGATGCTCACAAAGATGATCCAAGATATGCCACCGCCGCAGTGTTCACCACAGAGACCCAAGAATCACAATTTCAAAAGGGTCAATGATGCTTTCACCATGTACGTGGTCAGGCTGCTCGAAGGTGATACTGCTAGGAGATTTTCTGATGAAGCCATGAATCTGATATCGCACTACGGTGTCTATTTCATACAATTTAGAAAATTCTCCTATATCAGGCTTGTCGGCATTTGTGAGAGCACCCCTTTGAGGCTTCCCATGTTCTGCAATGATAAGATGGCCTCGATAGAAGTATGCAGCGATTAGACAAATTACACAGAACCTGCAGAGACAAGAAGATTTCTTGTTTGCATTTTCCCATCTCTTTGGGAAACTACACTTGTAAAACAGCCCTGGATGCACAGAATATAGAAAGAGCCCTGGTTCCCATCACCATTCACTTCTTCAAGCCAAGAACTTGCTTCGACTTGAAGAAGTTCATCGAGCGAGAATATCAAGATAATCTATCATCATAGAGGCGAATACTGAGTAAGACTATTGGGATGATTTGTGTTGATGATTTTGAGGCCAGAAGAAGGCATTATGGAAGGTTCTCTCTACCATTGATCCAAGAAATCGGTTTGTATCAAGTTCCTGAAGGGCTCCAGGATGAAAACTCTGATCTATACTCATATGAGTATGACAATGTGGTTAAGCACACTCCCTTGGAGGACTTGGATTGGAACAGGAAGGAGAAAGATGATCTGGCTGAGATCCTTGCTCCAGTCTTAGTCAGGACTAAGGTCTGGTTTGACAGAAAGTTTGAGAGCTCAGAAGGCACTCAGGAGAATCCTCCTCCAAGGATGTTTCAACACCAAGGAGAGAGGCATTGATTCCAAGGTCAGAAACACCAGTGTAAATCCCTCCTACCTCATCAACACAAGGACCTGCAGCTTCCACTCCTTCTTCATCCACCCAAGTGTACTAGAAGAAACTCAAGGAGGTTAAGAAGGAGCCTGTGGAAAATGATCCTCAAATAAAGTAGGTAGAAGTGCCTATGGGACCATAGAACATCATTATTCTCGGTGAAAGTGAAGAGAGTGAAATGCCAACCCCGCAAATGTTCTTGAAGACCAAACAGATAAAGATAAGGAAGTCCAGAGCACTGAACTTCCAAGTGCTATTGATTCTTCCGCCGCAATTGTCTCAAGTGCCCCACTCACATCTCAACTTGAATCAACAGCTGCGCAAACCTTGAGTGTCATGAGCTCTCTATCTCTTGGTCCTCTTTCCCCTCCTACCGATTCCTCTTCCTCTTTTGCGTGGGTGCAACCTTTGGTTGATAGTAGGAAGAGGAAATCTTCCTCTGAGCTCGGGGTCAAATTTTGATTCTATCACAGCCTTGTTGGGCACCACTCCTCGTGCCAAGAAGGCCAAAATCACCTCCGAGAATAGTGTCGATGCTCAAGGTCGAAATTCCTAGAGATTTCTAAGCCTGTAGTGGACAAATCAAAGTAAGACTTGCGAGGCATTTGACTTAGAGCTCTCAAGAATTCCAATGGGAGAGTCTACTCCCGAAGGTGAGATCCATAACCTCTAGGAAATGGTCACAAGAGTCATTGGGAGGGGGCAGAGAAAGGGCAAAAACTATTGAGCAGTTGGAGGAACAGCCCAGATTCTCACAGGTTTCATCAAGTCTCTTTTGTCTAGGGACAAAGTTTTGGACCCTACCCCATTGACTACTCTTCCACCACCTGTAATTTTGAGCCAAGATGAAGTACAGAGTATTAAAGACATGCACAAGTATTCTATCTATGGCAGAGCTATGGAAGCCATGGTGGATGATATGCTTGTTGCAGGGTTGAACTTCATTGACGAAGCTTTCAAACTCCATGGAAAAGTGAACAATTTGCAACAGAAGCTCTCCTCTACTATTGGGATCATAGATAAAGAGCTCAAACTCTGGAGCAGTTGCATAGTAGACCTCCACCTTATGGGACAGACAGATGAGAACATTTTACTGGCGAGTAAGGTTTTGATGATGCAAAGGATAATCTGTCAAAATCTTGGGTTTACAGTGTGGAGTGGAAGATCAAAGTCTTGGAGGAAGCTTTGGGAGAACTGAAGAATAGCTGGCAGAAGGGTGAGGCTTTCAAGACATTGGTTGTCTCTGCTTTCAAAGATATACATTGCCATCTTCAGGATGAAACTTCCGTTGTGCCCCTTTCCTTGTAAGAAATCAAAGCTCAATTCAGAGCTTTTGTCAAAGATAATCTATTCAAGGAAAGCTCCATCTCTAAAGAGAAAATGACGGAGATCTGCTCTCTTCAATCTCGCCATTGAAGAAGCAAATAAAGATTATCATACTCATGTTGAGTTTGATAAAGAGATAAAGAAGTGTCTCGGATTTTGGACTCGGTCACGGCCCAACATGTCGGTCCCTCATGGCGGAGACATAGGCCTGAGGCATTGAAGAGATTCAGGGAGTGGATTTTGAAGTCGGTGGGCCCCTCCCGATGAATCGACCACCCTGTCTTCTTCTCCTTATTCTTCTCTCGTCTTCCCATTTCTTTTCCATTTTCTTTGTAATGAGTTGAGGTATTGCGATTGGCAGTCCTTAACTAATATTTAGTTAAAAGAAGCGGTTATGAAGAGTAACGGTTTGTAAGCTATATAAGCGGCCCTCTGCGCCATTCTAAGGGGAGGAAGAACTTGGCATAGTTTCTAAAAGTGTAAATAGATCATAAAGAAATCAATACATAAGGGCTTTCCGTTATTTGTCTATCTGATCTCTGTTATCCCTAAGCTTTCATTTATTTTTTGTGAAGATCATTTGTCTCTGGTTTGTTAGTCTCGCTAATTGCATACTCCCCAACTTTGCAAGCATGGTGATCTTGTATAACCAAGAAGGAACTTTGTGTCCTTGATTAATGAATCTGCAGATGTTATTTACAGAACTTTGTGTCTTTAAAATTCATCTTATTCATATGATGCAAATGATCTTATTTCAATTCACCGTAACTTCGCATACATAAAGAATTACTCGTTAACTATAATTCGAGTGTTTGCATTTACGCTCATTTTCATATTCTCATTCCTCATTCCTTTTGTACTTGACCATCTTTTTAGAAAACACTTTCGTTATATCCAAGTTCAAACCAGAAAATCATGTTTTGTATATTTGTAAATAAGTTCATTTGAATAAGGAACCTCTCCCATTAAAGAGGAGGGACTTCTTGTCCCCTAAGCTGTTGCTCTTCGTAAAGTCCTATTTGATGACCAATGGCGTGGTAAGACTACTTTCCGTAAGTGACACGTAAATACAACACACGTAGGATAAATAGGTGGTGGTGGGTGAATTAGGGCTAAATTGCAGTTGAAAAATGACATGGACTAACCGATGTCGATTATGGTAACCGACACGGTCACAGTAACCGCAAATGATCGGTCACTATGGAAAGTGGAGATTTGGTCAAAAACAAGGTATAAGGCCGAATCTAACAAGTATTTGAATACATATGAGATTTACCAAAGTCAATGGGAATGATAATAGTAACAGGGACTCGAATAGTCACAAAAGGTGAATAAGTGTCCTTTTGGGTAGGTTAACCAAAATGACAGTGAACCGATGCTAGTTGGGTATAAGCGATGACATCGGGGGTTTTCAACAACGGTTGATGGACACGACACTCATGTGGAAATTGAAATAGTGATGAAGAAAATATGGTTGTGAGTTAAAATTTGATGTGGAATCAAACCTAGAATTCTAAGAATGATGAGAATATGGTCTAGGCACACTCAGATGAAGCTGGAATACACCAACTGTGATGAGGAGCGTGCAAGGAGAAAAAGGAAAAATGAAGAGCGTGACCTCTCAACTCAAAATGCAAGCCAAGCGAAACACTAAGAAAAACACGATCCTAAGAGTGATTTTTTGATTATTTTTGTTTAGCTTATGCTATTTAAGGACTGACTCATGAACTGTAGAATAGATTTTTTTGGTGAGGATGGCTTCCTACGAAAAAGGAGATCTAAAAGGTGAGGTTTCAGGTATGTTATGGCGGGGGTGGGCCTCGCTCTGAAGTATGACTCGATAGAGCAACGAGCTGGGTGCCCACTATACCGTGATCGTGTGATCACCTACAGCTTCTTTTAGGAAACATGTTGTTTAAGAATGTCTGTATTTTAAATTTTTGTGAGGTTTGGTAAGACTCGAGAGAAATAGAAAAGGAAGTGCTTTTCTACGAGTCGTTTATCAACCATTAGTTGGGCATGACTTCTAGTGTATAAGTTGCCCTCAATTAATGTGAGCTAATGCAAAAAATCAGAATGAAATGCGATGATTTTTAAGCCCAAATCGAAATATGGAATTCAATGACATAATGAGAGGAATAGGAGAAACTATGATCTTTCACTAATGCGCAGAAAACAAGAAGAAATGGTTCTTTTAAGTAAACCACAAGAAAGGTTTCTTATAGAGAAAATAGAAAGAAAAAGAAGGTTACCAAGGAAGAAAATTAATGTGTATGTTTTTAGAAGGAAAAAAACACAACTTTTCCTAGGAATGAATAAAATGTAAGGAACCCGGATGTGTCCCACAGGCGTAGCAAAATTTTTCACCTGATTCTTAGACGTTTCTTTGAAAGTGACGAAACAGATAGGGTAACGGGTGTATGAGGAATACCTATTGACATGGTTGATAGGTTGTTGTGCGCATGTTGTTGAGTCATGAATCCACAACTGATTGTGAGAACTTCCTTTTGGTTGGGAGGAACTACCTAAAATGGAAAGAAAGACCACCGAGAAAGAGTTAAACAAGTATATGCAAAGTGGACTTCCTAGCATGTACTAGATCCCGGAAGTGTGATACTTCTACACGGTTGTCAATCCACTCTTTAAAACAATTTAATGCTGGTAATAAAGTAAATCCTATTGTAATTAAAATGATTTAGGTATATCATTTAAAACACAATAAGAAAGATCTTAGGCTAGGTTAAAATAAGATCTAAAGGTCAAGTAACTGGCAGTTGCAGGTATCTGCAGTCCTGACAGATTAGGCACGTCACAGGTGAATAAGGGTGATGTGGGAATAGGTAGGTAGGTATGCTCGTGCAGGATGTATTAGTAGATACAGAGATTGATACCGATTAAGGGTGACTAATGCTGGTTGGGGAGAACCAGTGCGGTTACTGTGGGGTACTGAGAATGTCATAACGAGCTTTATATCTCCCTTATGATTACACAAAGGACTTGGCTGGTCGGAATGAGGTATTAAGTTGTTTGGATGGGATTTGGTGAGGTTTTAATAGGGATATAGAGGGGTGAGTATTAATGGAGGTCAATGGGTGGCTAGGAGAACAAAGGATGAAAATACAATGATGAAATAAGTGAACCAGAGGAGTAAAATGTTCTACTTACTTGGAATTTGGTTCTGGATGTCTGTGAGTGAGGAATGAAGGTGTTGATAAGAGGTTGAATGCTACAGAGGATCACCAAACGTTGGGGAGCTCTTGCATGGGCTGTATGTGCTCTCCTTCTTGCTTGATTGGATCAAATATATCTTTGGAGTGAGTGTTGGATGGTTGTTGGGTGAATGTTGGATGTCTGTGCAAGAGAAAATACTTGATCTCCTTCTTTGCATGTGTGTTCTCACTGAAACTTGTTCTCAAAAGATGTGATATCTCTTAGGAATGTGCCAACATTTGCCAACCTCAAAAATAAGGTTGTTTTGGGGGTTAAAAGGTGACCGATGGTGGTTCTAGCTTAACCGGTGATGGTTAAGGGTAACTGGGAGTCGGTCAAGGTGGGATTTCCTAGGTTTACTAAACTAGGTAGATCCCCTTGATTTTCTGGGATCTCATGTCATTTTGTTTCTGTGGATTAGACTGGAAGCTTCCTTTAAGCATGCGGGAATGTGGTTAGAGGGAATGTAAGCATTGATTTTTAGGGTTTGGGTAGATCTTAGTTAGTTATGGCAACTTACTAAGAATAGGTCTTAGGATGAGGTGGCTAGATGAGGTGTCTGGGTGAGGTCGATGTGTGGGCATTATCTAAATTAGGATATTTAAATAATAAATATGGTGAGGATAATGAATTAATTTAATTTCATTAATTAAATTAATAATAGTGGGAGTGAAGGGGGCCATGGTTAGATGAATGTGATGAAGGTTTTTATTTGTTGAGGGACCAAAGGGGAGTGTGACCTAATTTTGGTGTCTACACACCAATAGCACTAATGTTTGTAATCTTGTGGCTTCAAACGTAGGTACAACATTTTGGCACTATAGGCTTAGTCATATGAGCTATAAGGTCATGGAGATCATAAATAATAATTTTCCCAGATATATAGAAACAAGTTTAGAGTTATGTGAGAACTGGGTATATGGGAAACAAAAGTGAGTGAGGTTTCTCAAGGTTGGACCTATGAAGAAAGAGAGTAAGTTAGAGCTGGTACATTCTTATGTGTAGGAACTGCTCAGGTATCATCTCTTGGGGGTTCACATTATTATGTTACTTTTATTGATGATGCAAAAGGAAATTTTGGGTATATTGTATTAGAAATAAATCTGATGTATTTGACACTTTTTAAAATGGAAAGCCTTAGTACAAGTCTTAAGTTAGAATGTCTCGGGTCATATAATGGAGGGGAGTATTGCAACAATGATTTTGATGATTATTATTCTAAGAATGAAATCCATAGGAAAAATACAGTTCAAGAACTCCACAGAAAAATGGGGTGTCAGAAAGGATGAACAAGACAATATTGGAACATACTATGAGCATGAGGTTACATGTGGGATTGCATCTTTCCTTTTGGGCGAAGTGGTGAGCACAACTATGTACTTGATAGACCAAGGACTCTCAATGGCTTTGATGGAGGCATACCGAGGAGGCTTGGTCAGTAAGAAAGTTGATTACTTATTTCTTAGATTCTTTGGATGTGAGGTGTTTTTCATATAGAAAAGGATGATAGGACCAAGCTAGAGGCTAAATAAAAAAATGTACTTTCATTGGTTATGGTGGTGATGACTTTGGATATATATTTTGGAGTATTAAGGACAAGAAAATCATTCGATCTAGGGATGTAGTTTTTAATGAGAAAGTTGAATATGAGAAAAAGCTTGATTGAAGGAAAACATGGAAAAATCCAAGAAAGAATATGTAGTGGTAGAGCATCTTCCAGATGGGAAAGTGACACATGAATCGGTTCAAGAACCCCAAACTCCTATATTGAGGAGGTATTCTAGGGTAATAAGAGAACTTGAGAATTTTTCTCCTTCTCTTTATTATTTATTACTCACCGACAATGGAGAGCCAAAGAGCTTTGATGAAGCAATGTAGGTAGATATAAGTAAGAAGTGGGAGAAAGCCATGAATGAGGAGCATCAATCTCTCATGAAGAACTAGGATTAGGATTTGGTGAAGCTACCCAAAGGAAAAATAGCATTACAAAATAAGTGGGTGTAAAACTTTAAAGGAAGGAGGCAAGAAAATATACAAGGACCAGTTGGTGATTAAGGGGTTTACATAAAAAAGGTATAGATTTTAATGAGATATTTTCTCTTGTAGTAAAAATGACTTCTATTAGAACTATTCTTGGAATAGTGGTACAAAAGACTTGTACTTAGATCAGATAGATGTAAAGAATTCATTTATCCATGGTGATTTGGAAGAACACACACACACACTCATGCACGGTAGCCAAAGGGATATGAGGTCAAAGGTCCAGAGGATATGGTGTGCAAAATGAAGAAGATCTTATATGGTTTGAAACAAGCTCCACGTCAATGGTATAATAAATTTGATGTCTTCATGATGGAGCAAGGTTATATTAGATGTAATTCTAACCATTGCATATATATAAAGAAATTTTAGGATGGAAGTTATATTATCTTGTGTCTTTATATGGATGACATGTTGGTTGTAGGAAAAAACATTCAATAAATAAAAGTACTCAAGAAGCAACTAAGTGATTCCTTTGATATGAGGGATTTAGGGGCAGCCAAACAAATCCTTGGTATGAGGATATCTCGGGATATGAAGGAATGGAAGCTGAATTTATCGTAAGAAGAGTACATTAAGAAAGTCTTGGAAAGGTTTAATATGCGGGATGCTAAACCGGTTGGGACTTCTTTGGCGGAGTCATTTCAAGTTATCAAAGGAGTTGTGTCCTAAGAAAAAATAGGAGACAAAACAGATGTCCAAGGTACCTTACTCATTAGGAGTTGGTTTGATGTATATCATAGTGTGCACTAGGCCTAATATTGCACATGCAATGGGAGAAATGAGTCGATTTTTGAGTGATCCAGTAAAGATCACTAGAAAATAGTAAATTGGATCCTTCGGTACTTGAGCGGGACCATGGGGACAATTTTTGTCTATAGTGGATCGAAACCACTTTATGTGGTTATGCATATTTAGATAGAGCAAGACTTGTAGACAACGGGAGGAACACAAAAGATTATATTTACAATGTAGGTGGGATAACGGTGAGATGGATTTCATGACTACAAAAGTTGGTGAATTTTTCAACCATGGAGGTTGAGGATGTTGCTTCCATAGAGGAAAGCAAAGATATGATTTGGCTATAGAAATTGTTTGAGGAGTTAGGGAAAGCTGCATAGTGATAGTCGAGAGTGTTATACATCTAGCTAAAAACTCTTCTTTCCACTCTAGGATGAAGTATATATAGTTAAGGTACCATTACACTAGGACAACTTTGGAGGAAGAGAAGTTGAAGTGGAGAAGATTCATACAAGTCGAATCCTACGAGACATGATGACCAAGGTGGTCACAAGGAGAAAATGAAGTTGTTTTCAGCTTTTTTGGTCTTCACGGCTGATAATGAAGGGTTGTAAAGCTTTC
Source organism: Taxus wallichiana var. yunnanensis (assembly GCA_018340775.1). Classification (NCBI taxonomy): domain Eukaryota; kingdom Viridiplantae; phylum Streptophyta; class Pinopsida; order Cupressales; family Taxaceae; genus Taxus; species Taxus wallichiana. Next base: position 314,730,821 of record CM031237.1, read on the forward strand.
TCGAGGAAAACTAGTCTCTATGTGCGAGATTGTTATGTCTGAAGCATGTTTTCATGTGTGGAAGTGTTGAAGGCTCGCACACTATCCACATTTTTCTAGCCTTGAATAATATGCTTGATATTTTAGGAAACATGCTCTTCTCATATGGGTGGGATATTTGACCCATAGGTTTATGGGTGGTTTTGGACCCATGGTTTTGGTGCCCATGGTATTGTAAAAAATACTAAAGCGATTTGCCTATTTATTGGTTTTTTGCATATGGTAGGGTTGATGTAACATTGCAGATGTATTTGAGTTCAAGAGTGAATTCAGGAGAGTTTGTTGAGCATAGCTCCAAACAGATTTGGGTACTTTATTGAGAGAAAGAGGTGGCTTGTAATAAAATATGAGGAAGTGAATATCTATAGGCGTAGCCCAAATTAGGAGGACCACGTTAAATACTATCACTATATTGTGTTCTTTTGTTTTTGCACTTTTATTTCGAGATATGTGATATTATTACGCATATTAGTTTCTACTATTGCGATTATGTGTGGGATTATTTCACATATTTTATCCCTTATTTCCTAACAGTTGGGCAGGCCAATGAGTTGCTAGAGTGGTGGTGACGTAAATTTTAGGATTAGGGTGGATAGTTGTGATCGAGTAAAGTGAGAAACGGGGTCGGGGATGGAGTGCGGTGATAGTGATTCATGATTGAGTCATAGGGATAACTTAGTGGGTGAGATTGATGGAGCGCAAAGGGAAAGCAATGGAAAATGTGAAATATGGTGTTGATTCATGCTAGTTTTTGTGTGTGGTATACTTGGGTGCAGGATGGGGAAGGTTGAGAGTCGGGGCCAAGTTATGTGGGTGACTCGGTGGGTGATTTCGGGTTAGGGATGAGTTGGGGTAGGAATGGGGTGAGTGATTTGTCTAGGATTTGAGGAGGGAGAGTGTATATGGAATGTAAGATGAGGGGTGTGGGTAGTACCACAATGTTCGAGTTGGAGCACTAAATTTGGAAAAAAATTAGGGTGGTTGTAAGGTAGTTGCGGGGAGGCTATAGGAAGTTATAGGATAGTTGTAGGATGGTTATTCTTGCAACTAGGGTGAAGTAATTAGATCGAGAAAATTATGGATCCAAGTACATAAGGGAAAAAAATACGCTAGGGGAAGAACAGTATGCAAGGGACCTAGGCACACAATGTGTAGTAGAGATCTTTGAGAAATTACATTTGTGAATATTACTTGTGAAATATAAATGAACCGAATGAGAAGGATAGTCTAGTTAACAAAATGGAAGGGAATGAGAAAATGATCCGACTAAAAACAATAGGTCAGTCATAATTACAACTGATTTTGGGTAAAAATTGAGATGTAGAATGGAATATAGCATGAAGGAATTATGGATCTAGAAGGTTAAAAACAAGTCACACTTAGGACTAGCTCTTGAAATAATATGAGATGAAAAATAGAAGTGCGGTCACACTTGTAAGCGAGTGCTGGGAAAAATGTTGGATGTAAAGTGGGTGAACTATGGACCTAGAAGGTTACAAACTAGTCAAAGTCGCAATTGGATCTGGGAAAATATGAGGTGAAGAATTGCAACATAGTCGTAGTTGCGATTGAGTATGGTAAAAACATGAATTTAAATTAATGATAACAATAGATATGGAAGTGTGAGAAGGGGTTATAGAGAACATAGACAATCGCATGAATGACTTAAATATAATAGAAATTAAAGGGAAGTGTTTTGATGATTGTGATGATGTTTGTTTATCTTAAAGGTAAATATGGGCCCTATTTTTTGGTTCCTATAAAAAGGATATCTCTAAATGCCAAGGGTTATCTTAACAAGCTCGATACACTAGAAACTTTATAGTCATGAGATTTACTTTACCCCCTTGATTAACCAAATTGATTTTTACCCTTCTTGATCAATAAAGCGGGGGCCATCACTAAGGATAACATTGGATCTACCTCATATGTGAACTATTCAATCAGGTTGGGCCATTGGCCCTTTTCATTGGCGAGTCCTCTTAATGTGCTATCAACTTCAAGGTTCTTTTGGTACTCCTCACATTGAGTTTTAGGGCTTATGCCCAAGCACTTCCCATAGTTATGTAGACGGGTATTTACCCTTATCTAAACCAAAATTTAATTTGTGTTAATTCCTAATTCATTCCCTAAATAATAAACAAATGTTTTTTAACACTTTTACAAAAATAGTTACAACATAGTCACAACTGTGAATCCCCGGAACCAAAATGTTAGTTTTTTGTGCCGAGAAAATCATAACACATCGGAGTTACTACGATAAGTAACCACATTTTTTTATTTTTATTTTGTAATTTTTGCACATCTATAAAACCAAATGCTATATCTACAACATAAACATTAGGAAATAATAAAAAACAAGTTAAATAGAATTACAAAACCCTAGAGAAAACACTATCGATTCAAACAATAAAAATATTTACCCACAACCAAAATGGTCCCACCATGGTTTCCAAAATGTATGCCTAGATTTGGATCACTTGCAAGATGTATTAGTTGATATCAAATCTCCAAATTAATGCTACTAAAACAAAATGGGATTATGTTGCCATTGTGAAGAGAAGGACAATTATAGGTTCTTTCATTGAATAAAGTGGGTAAAACTCTTCCAAATCTGAATCTAAACCTACACACAAGCACACTTGAAAATTTTTAGTTGGTTTTGGTGGTTAGGAGACCTTCCTTGGTCAGATCCCTAACCCTTTTAAGGAGATAAAAGAAATTTTATTTATTAAAATGAAAATAAATAAATAAAAATGAAAAATATACTGATCGAGATCACATGAAAATTGTAGTTTTTATTCACCAATAATCACATGGAGATCGCAAGCCAATCACAGTTTTGATTCCCACCTATGTTGTAATTTCACTAAAATAGTGTTGTAATAAATTGTATCTACCATTTATGCTTCACTTTTACTTCTTCAAAACTTGACTCAGATTTCAAGACAATCACATTTGCGATTCACTAATAATCACATGGATATCACGGTTGTGATTCACCGAGAATAACATGAAGATTACAAGCCAATTATAGTTATAATTCACCGAGAATTTCATAGAGATAAAAATCCAATCGCAATTGCAATTCCCACCTTTATTGGAATTTTGATAAAAAAATAATGCAATAAGTTGTATATATCCTTTATGCTTTACTTTTAATTCTTTAAAACCCGACTCAAATTTTAGGACAATCACATTTTGATTCACTAGGAATCACACGAATATCGTAAGCCAATCGCAATTACGATTTCCACATGTGTTGTAATTTTGCTAAAATAATGTTGCAATAAGTTGTATCTATCCTTTATCCTTTATTTTTACTTCTTAAAAACCTACAAAACCAAGATGTGTGAATAAGGGAGAAATAAAACTCAAGTATAACCTTAGTGCACAAAGAGTCGAGGGTTGAAATGATGGGGGTGAGTGATGTTATATAGATTTTTAGTACATAGGTGAGTGAAACACATATGGGTGGCATGACAGGGTCCAGTACATTGGGTATGCACATGGGTAGATGGATGGAAAAATTAAATTTGAGTGGGTGAGGGTTAGTAAATGAGTGGTGAGGTTTCATTTATCCCCATTTTTATGGGGTTTTATTTTCTTTTGTGGGATTATTTGATTTTTTGGGGATTTTTTAACTTTTATGATTTTTTTAGTATTATTTGAATAAAATACCTTCTGTGCAAGGTGAATTATCTAGTGTCTACAAAAATGATGTGTGGAAGAACATATACCCAAGAAATGAAAGGGTAGAAATGTAGAAGAAGAAGGCGTGCGGGGAAGGCATGTAGGAAAGAATAAGGAAGCACACAAAAATTTTTGGAGAAGAAGAGTGGAAGTTGTTAAGCATGGATGAGAGAAGCCCAAGGTGAAAAGAAAAGAAAGTAATTATCGAGAAAAGGGAAAAAGGATGAGCCTACAAGGTCACATGGTTGATGGTGACTTAATGATTAGAAGGTTGATTAGATGATTTTAACTACCCGATATAATGACATAAGGAGATTTGATATAAGGATATTATGCAAGAAGTATAGTAAAGAGGCCATATTTAAAATTGAATTCCAAATGGGAAGAGTGTAGAAGATAACTCGGAAGATAGATAATTGAGAAAGATAGGAGTGCATAACTATTAAAAGAAGAGGAGCCAATAAGGTTGGAGTTTTTTTAATGTAGGTTATTAAGTGTTGTTGAGAAGGGGTCATTAAAGGGATAAGAGGTGTTCGAAGGCTAGAGGGACTGAGTAGAGAGTTCAAGATTGGTCATTTAGCCGTAAGAGAGAAATTTAGGAAATATGAGTTTGGATTAGCTCTAGAGGCGTGAGAAGTTTTAATATCACGATCAAGGGAATCTTGTAGATGACATATGGCTTTTTGAGACTAATGAAACATAAATAGTTTCTATCCATTGTGGTGGATTATAAAAATAAATGCTCGGGGACTACCAAATGGAGTCATCCATTGCCAAGTGGTATCAGATATAATTCTTTCCTATGGGAAGGTGATAAAGTGGAATAGATGGAAGATCATTGAATGTGAGGCAGTTAGCACAAATATATTATGTTCTCCACTGTGGTAGCGGGTATAAAATTCAAGTGAAGATACAACATGATGATTCGTGAGATGGAGCCAAGGAAGGAAGATGTGTTAGAAATGATAATCATGAATAATCTCAAAGAAATGATGGAAGAGCTTCATGGACTCGAGAAGTGCAAACATGAATGAAGAATGTGGAAAACCTCATAAAGAAGAAAGGTCCAACAAAAAGGTGGTGATTAGTGGAGAAATGGAAGGACTCAACAAAAATTTGAGGGCATGATGAAAATAATGTGTAACGATCAGAAGGAAAGAATCGGGAGGAGAATCCATGAATAGAGGAATAGCCAAAGGTTATGCCGGAAGAGAACAACAACAAAAAAAATAACTCGGTGTAGGAGCACCACTAAGAGTAGAGGTTTCAACTATGAGGGTACCACAAAAGGATCTTCTAGTAGAAGTGTATTATATGGCATCATGTGAGAGTATCACATTGGTAAAGGAATTTTCTCGGGAAGAAAGAGAGATGGTTTGTATAGACCATGAACGTGTAAGGAAAAGAGAGGAGTCAAGAGAATACACTTCCTTAAGGTAGTTTTTGGTCAGTGCTATCAAATGAAGAAAGTACCTAAAACTCAAATGAGTAGGGTTTACTGATACATGCATCGAAAGTCACAATGTTGGGATCATGGTTAGTAGACAATGTTAGAATTATCCTACATTCGCTAAGTGAAGAAACTTAAAAATAAATATAGCTAGAAAAAAGACATTAGATATATATGGTGATGATTTTCTTAGTAAAGGTAGATCTCGGGAATACAAAGGACTTCCTTGGAGGATGTCAATTCATTTTGATAAAATTAAGTTGTGTTGATAAAGATAATAAGATGACTAAATACAAAGCTAAAACTCAAGGGGAATAGTAAGACCATGTTCATCTTTGTATATGGCCCTGGCTAGGGTTGTAGCTAGCTCAAATTCTTTAAACTAATCATACCAGAAATCCTTGATTGCTTCTCATATCTCATTGAGGATATCAAATATCTATTCAATTTCCTTGAATTTATGTGTGAATGTGATGGCACACAAGGTGAGTTCATGGAGTATGTCAAATTGATCCCACATAAATTATTATTGGATGATTGGAAGGTTGTAAATGCTAGTGATGGGATGTGACAAATCCGAACACCCATCTACAAAGAAACCATGCTTATAAATTTTTGTTAGATCAAATCACATTGATAAAAATATAACTATATGCTAAGATGATCGACGATGATATAGATGATTAGAAAAATGTTTGTTTTTGATAAAGTATGGATAAACAAACATAAATTAATGCAAAAGAGATATTGATGTTTTCTAAGACTAATTATGGAAAATATAGAAGTCTATAAAACCCAAAAACTGATCTCTAAATGTGTTTTGAGGCTAAAAGATAGAGAAAAGGGCTAAGGACACTCGATCGATAGTGATCAAGATCAAAGATGACCACATAGGAAAATGTTTGATATAATAAAAGGATTCATAAAATAGATATTGATGAAAAATAGAGAGGCTTGAAAGTGTAAAGGTGAACAATAGGAAATTTAAAATCATGTATGGTCCTGAAAATAAATATCTAGGATTGTTTATAATACCAAATAGAAAAGGCAAAGGTAAAGGCGACAATCGACAAAAATTGGGTTTTGAAAATGATCCCCATGGATATAACTAATATTCACTAAATGATCTCAAATGGTTGAACTAGAAACAAAGTCCTGATAAGGCTATGTATGAGGATACCGACAACAAAATATAAATGATAACTAGTGTAAAATAAACCAATAAAATATTGAAGAAAGTGGTACCAACCTTGGTAATCATTTGGAAGTGAGAGATATTGACCGGTGATATGAAAGAGTCCCTAGAGGTCCTGATGGATTTAGTAGAAATGTGTTGATATCCTAGCTTGCAATGATGTTGTTTACAATGGAAAAATTCCTTTTGCATGAAGGTCATGACTAATTGAAGGAGACAAATGTTGATTAAATAGAGTCGAAGGTGTCTAAAACAATCACTTCCAATCATAGATCACCATCAATGTAATCTGCAGAGGTTAAAACCAACAAAAGTAAGAATGGGAAATAGTTAAAATCACTTACCATATGGGATATTAGGTTGTTAATAAATGGTAGGAGGTTGAGGATTCACGTTGTAGGAGGTTAGGGGTTGGGATAAGTGTGGTACAGTGGGTTTAGGTTGTTTTGAGTAGTTAAGGGAGGGTAACTAGGCTTTACGTAGGTAAATGATGCATGGGAATCATTGAAGTCTCAAAATTTTCCTCCATGTCATGTTCATAATCTATTGAAGTTCCTTAGAGGTCATAATGAGACAAAGGAATATTTTATAATTGAAGAAAAGTATAGGAAATTTGAATTTTCCTCATATCATGTTTGCCCTCCAAGAAGGGTTTTGAACTAGTAAATATTGTAAATGGCTTCACAAGGTTTTTCAAGAAGGAAAAGGATTATAAAATGTCCCTAAGCAAGGATAATAAGTGTCTAAGGTTGTAGAGTGAGTCCTAGAGTTAGTAGGAATAAATAAATGTCTTAAATTGATGAAATATACATGTATTAGCCTTTTTGGGCGTGTAAGCCTAAGAGAGTTAGTCGGGGAGGTTATGATAAGAAGGAAATGATTTAAAGATCTAATGAAGAAGTAGTGAGGATTCATTCCTCAAGAAATGGAGGATGGAAGAATGAAAATTCGAGGATGAACTACGAATTTTTGTATGAATATACAATTTTAATAGGAGAAGCTTTGGTTTTACATGTAGACTGTGTATACTTGCTTTATTTAAGTCTTATGGCATTAAATTATTGATACTCAAATTGGTATGAAACTCCATCTTAGTAGTATCTCAAGAGTTCTTGGTAACTATGCAGGAGGTATGATGAGTTTAGAGTAATGTATGCTTTTATTTCTTTAGTTTTAGAGGTAATTTGAAAACCGTGATAGTGTAAATGTTGTCTTGCACTAATTCTTTGGTGTCTTAAAAATTATGACCCTGATTACAAAGGTTTTATTTAAGAGGCTTGATACTTACATAGGTGTTCTTACTTGGTTGAAAGAATGGATATTTTTCCGAGTTTAGAAAAATTCATTGATGTAGCTAATGGTAAACTTATGTGTGTGCATGTTGGTAAAGAGAAAAGTTGATTGTGAATGTAATGAAAAAGGTGAATGAGGACCTTGACAGAATTTATATGTTTCAAGGAAGCAATAATTAATATATCTCATAGTATTGGAACCCTTGATATTGGGGTGCTTGTACACTTACTCTCATTCGGGTGTCTAATACCAAGATTCTCATATTGTATACCATGTTGGAATGTAGGTGCATGCCGGGTAAGGTAATTATTAAAAATTATCATGGTTTACTATTGACTTAGGACTCATGAAGATGAGGAACATACCTTTAAATTTTTTTACGGATCTTGATAGCAATAAACCTTCATTTTATAAGAGGGAGAAGCATCTCGTGCTCACACATTCACAATTAGGGTTTGAAAGGAAAACATGAGAGAAAAACCTAAAGAAATGGATTCTCATTCTGAAAACTTGTAGAAATTATCTTGAAATAATTTCTAAGGTGAATCAAGAGGAAATTCTGAATTCCATTGGGAGGTATTTCCTATTTTCTTGATAGTCCCTTCCGGGACACTGTGCATAGTGGGAAAGCCTAGTTGCAAAGGGAATTTCATGAAGGAACTAGGGTTTATATTGTGAACAACTTCCTTAAACTTTGAATATATTAATAAACCCCTAATGGGTGCTCGAAAATCCCTCTCCTTTATTTTGGAACCTCCCAAGGACAAAGATATACCTCGACATTTTGTTATAGAAGACCTAGTGAGTGTTTAAACGCTAAAAGTGAATGAGTGAGTCGTAAAGAATTATACAAAAAGTTGAAATCCCATATTTTACATACACCTCAAGGGTCATGATAGGGTGCTAATAAAGTTAATATTTTATTCAGATTTCTTCTAGATCACCTCAAACATGAATGGACTAGAATACCTTGTCTCAAAGGTTTCTAATAGGTAACTTGGAAAAAGAAAGAAAGTATTGAGGTTTTAATTGCTTGAGGAAATTTTATTGATTGATATAAGGTTGTCTAAGGAGTGTACCAGTTGGAAATATTGCTTGAGAGCATTGAGGAAGATACAAGACACTAAAGTGCATATGAAGCAAGAATAACCAATCAAGAAATGTCAAGGAAATAATGAACAAGGTAAGCCAAGACAAAGAATGAGTTATTTTAATTGCTTGAGGAATTTTTATTGATTGATATAAGGTTGTCTAAGGAGTATAACAGTTGGAAACATTGCTTAAGAACATTGGGGAAGCTACAAGATAATAAAGTGCATGTGAAGAAAGAAAAATGAGTCAAGAAACTTCAAGGAAATAATGAACAAGGTAAGCCAAGATAAAGAGCGAGTTAATTTTAGTAGTCACAAAATCATGCACTTTAGACAATATTTATCCTAGTATCATACTACTATTTAGAAGGTTATTCGGTGAAGGAAGTACTAGTTAATCCCGTATTTTGGCCATCTTGTTTTATTTTATTTTTTCATTACCGACCTCTTACACCCATATGCCTAGTCATCTTCTATCATCTCGCATTATTTTAGCCTCGAATGGGGCACCCAGATTAGTACTGGGGCACCCGTGGGTGCCTTGGTCCCACTAGGGGTGCCCCAGTCCTTTTTGCACTTTCCTGCCACTTTTTGGGCTCTTTCTAGCCATTTGAGATCTTTATCTTTCTTGTGGTTAGCCTTTTTGGGGTTAATTACAAAATTAGATCAAGAGAACCCTATAAATATAAAGTTATGAGACCATAATGAGGGACCTAACATCATTTACTACTATCACTCATCTAGAGTTGCATCCATCTATTGCATTGGAGATCACTTGCATCCACATAGATCCATCATCAAGGCACAAGGATAGGACATTTGCATCACACTTCATAGGGTGGTGGATTCTATTCTATTCCATGCACACATTCTATTACATTTTCTACATTTAGTTATTTCTTGCTATTTCACAAAGTGTGACTGGTGCAAGAGAAACCTAGGGCATGTTCACACACACTTGCACATATAACTACATTAGGTCTAAGATGTACTACACCACTCATTTAGTAAGTCCACCATTGTGGCAATTGAGGTTAGTCTAACCCCTTCATATGCATTTTTATTTTTTAGGGTTTGATGTTTATTTTGGGGTCTTATAGGTCTTTCTTCCATCTTGGATTATTGGTGACATATGGAGCACGGGACATCAAATCTGATGTGACAGAAAATGAGGTTTCAGAGACCATTTTCCAAACCATCGAAGATCAATTTCAAAGCTTTTCCACAGACTAGTAGGAGCCCATATTGTAGACCCAGCAAGCACCGCAGGCACCCCATTCCTTCTCCAGGCTCTCCATTATGACTAGATCCTCAGATCCATCTTTTTTAGGATTTCTTCACAGTCGTTCCTATTTTTTTATTTTCTATTCTTCACTGAGACACTATCTTGCAAGCATCTATTATTCACCCGAGTTCTTTCCTATTCTCTTTTACACATTAGGATTAGCATTTCCTTTTACATATTTGTTTAGATCATTTACATACTTCTTTACTACATTTATTTATTTATTACATTGTTCAAATCTTAGATTAACTATCCACTTACTACAGTTAGTTAATTTTAGTTAATCATTTTGGTGAACCCGTCCTTTAGAATATTTTTCCTTAGGATCCACTACAAACCCTCATGGCTAAGGATGATTCTCAATTCACTCTTCAATTTGATAGTTCTTGTTGTGCCTATGTTGACACTCTGGCCGATTTCTTTGGTTATAGGCCTTTCCCTTCATTTATTCATATTCCATCTTCTGATATAGATCCTCAAGTTCTAGATGATGTTATCATTTCTTATATGCATACTATTGATCCTAATGTTTTAGCACAAGTCCTATATGAGGCTACACAAGCACAAGTTACTCAAGTTTGATCACATACTTACATCTCCAACTTCTACTAAATTTCTAGATGCTTCTCATTTGGCCTCACCTATTAGTTCTCCAACATTGCATGTTGATGATCCTCTTGATGCAATATTTGTTCCTACATCTTTATCTGATATTGTAGAGCCACAAGCTACTGATGCTTCAATTTTTTTCTCATTTGGCTGACATGGAGGACTTTCTCCTCCACCTTCATCTCTACATGATATTTTTACTAGCACTATCCATGACTCACCCCCATCTATCAATTCTTCTTCTCCTACTATTTCATCTCCTCTTATTCCATCATTCCATGCTATTAGTTCATCTTCTCCCATAGTTATATCTCCATCGGTCACCTCATTTCCTAAGGATGTTTGATGCTAGTCCTACCATCATCGCTATGGATATTCCACCTACATCATCTACTATAGCTTCTTTGGCACCTACTCCCAGTGTGCCTTTAACATTAGAATCTCCTCTATCATCTCTTGATATTCCTATGATCACTCACCATGAGAAAGTTTCAACCTCTTAATACATTATTATGATCTTCCACTATTCCTTCATAGGATATTATCCTCTCATTATTCATGTTGAGATTTGATACAATCTCAAGTCTAGTCTCTTACTCTAGAAAGTACATTTTACTATGCTTCTATTGATAATAACTCATTACATGGTAACCCTATTCCTAAGAAGATTCATAATTTGAATTTCCTAAATTCACTTGCTTTGATGGTACTGGTGATCCTCATGCTCATCTTCTACATTTCCGCATGGCTATGACCTCTTATTCTAATGATAGATTATTACTCAAGGCCTTCAACATAGTCTTACCGCTGAGGCATTGCAATGTTACACTCATCTCCCCTTTGGGTCCATCAATACTTACTATGACATGAAGGATGCTTTCCTCGTCATTTCATCCTAAAAAATGGCCTCAAGTTACTTATGACTACCTACCTACTTTACATCAGGGATTTATCTCATTCACTACACAACATTCTATTGCATGCCCATCTCCAAATGCTACATCCAAATGGGCTCCAAAGACTACTCCTTCTGCATCTATTGAGCATCATGCCACTATTTCTAGTGTGCCTTCTTTGGCCAGTCAAGAGCCTCCTAAGCAACCACCTACTTCTTCTAGCACATCACATTCTATGTTTCTCAAAGAAAAATCTACCCCTAGCTCACCTACTCGAGCATCGACTGACTGTGTGACGCATCATTCAACTAGTCCTACACATCGGTATAGGCCTATTCCTCATATTTACTGCATCTTGGCATAGATCACCACCTCGATTTATTCCATGTGGATATTCTTCACCTCCACATTTAGTATCACATAGATCTCCATCACCGATGCATTTTGTGATGCCATGAACTTTCTTCATATAGTCATCCCTCGCATGCACATAGATTCATTCACCACCACAACATTTATCTACTATACCACCATTATTAGAGCATAGTCATACGCTTTCATCTCCTACAATAGATGAAGGACCTCCGTCCTTCACAATCATTAGATATTTCATTCATTCACATGCACTTGGGGGCATAACACTTCACATCCCCCACCTCATCTTAGCATAGTCACACTCATCATATTTTACATTTTTATACATTCATATCCTCACATTAGGCATACTCATCATACATTCTAGCATCATTACCCGATGACACACTCTTGTGCTTTGGTTCACACTTGAATATTGAGGGCTTACTACACATGAACCCACACACCTGCACTATTGCACTTATTCCTACATTATACATCATACACCATAAATTCTACATTTAGTATACAACATTTTGACATTTATACATCATACATCATACTAGTTTTCATTAGGCATACACCATTGTCTACACATCTTACATCCTACACTACTTATCTTACATACTAAACTATTAGTTTATCTACATACCTTACATGTCATTCATTTTACATTGTGCACTTTCACACATATTATACATCCTATACTAGTCTTCATCACATATGAGTCTAGTATTACATCATCCTACATACTACATTATTAGTCTATTTACATACATTTTATCATTCATATACATCATATTTACATTTACATTGTTAGTATACATCGTACATTACACATTATACTCATCACATGGTCATATTTCATCCTTATATATACATTGTCTTCTATATGCTGCACTCACTACCCTATGATGCACTTTAGTTCCTTGGTCCATACTCGACTACCGAGGGTTTACAAATCAAATGGACCTTACACTCATCACACATTTACTATTTGACCTTTCATCATGTGACATTCCTAGGCTTAGTGACATACGCTTTAGGCTAAATCGTCACCTATTATATCATTTTGTAGTGGTATACACCTTAGGTTACATCACCACTCCATATTTTCATCTTGTAGTGATATACGCTTAGGGATAAATCATCACTCACCCATTCATCTCATAGTGATATACGCTTAGGATAAATCATCACTCACCCATTCATCTCATAGTGATATAAAATTAGGCTAAATCATCACTAATATATTCATCTTATCATCATATATGCTTTAGATATAGGTGATGCATATATCTCTTCTATATCATATCATCACATACATAAACACATTCATCACAACATTAGACACAAAACACACTTAGAACATTTCCGATGATGCGCTCTCATTTACGGTTCATTCTTGACTTTGAGGGGAAAAAAAAATGAACCTCACTACATAAATTTTAATTCACTTGGGGGATCGCGGCCCTATCACTCCATCTTGCATTCCATTCCACCCATCGACAACATTTTACATATTATGGTTACTTTTACTCTTGCTTACTTGTGTTTGTTCATGGTCACTTTATTAAACATGCTAGTTATCTTACTTGTATGTCATTTATCTATATCATCACACAAATTTATGTTCACACCTCTATTTAGTTGTGATCATGTAGATACATATCTCTTACATGCACATGGATGCTCACCATCTACCCTTCCTATACTTGAGTCTCTGGGGGCATCCACATTCATCTCTCACAGGTGTGTATTGTTTCATTTTGTACTTAACACTTTACATCACTTACTTATACACGATTTTGACATACTAGTTATATTTCTAACATGTTAATGGGTGCTTCATGTGAAATTTTTTTATGCAGGGATATTTTTTCATACTTTTTGATACATTTTCTGTTATTATTTTCTATTGTATGTTGGCCTTGCCCTTTGTTTGTGTGTACAAATTGTTTCTTGTTTTGCCATGATGACCTTTTGTTTTTTACAACATCGTGAGTGATGTCCCATATTTTCAACCTACTTTGTGTGGTTTACTTGTCTTCTTGTGTGTTTACATTACTATTTTATGTGATAGCTTTTACATTGTTTATGTAGCTTACACATTATTTTCCATATACATGCATGTTTGTTTACACTTGTCTTTAGCTAGCATTCTTGTTTGTGTGTGCCTTGGTTTCTACTAAGAACTTTCTAGGGTTACAACATACATGCATTTGGTCCTCTTTTGGGGCCGCATTTCTCTATCAGTGATGTTGCATGTGCCCCAAAGAGGGGGCATCATTTGGGGTTTTTACATACTAACATAGATATTCTACATCTGTTCGGTTCGATTTATATACATACGAGTGGGTTTAGACCATTAAACGAACCCCATACACAATGTATTTTATAGGACATGGTGTCCTTAGCATTTTGGGAAGCAGATTATAGGCTTGGAGGTTATAGTGGGTGTGCCTCTCTACACTACTTCAGTAGTGGTGTTGGATTACCCAAAAACTAGGATGTACAAAGATCTCTACACACACATTTAGGGAAGTAGTTAAAGGTTGGAGGACATAGAGCATTTCCTCCCTATACTTCTTCGCCTATGGCGTGAGATCACCCAAAAAAATTATAGTACATGATATCCTTCTACACTCTCTTTCTCGACATGGATCAGGTGCACATGTTCCATTTACATTTGTATATTTTACATTTACATGCTTTCATATACATGCATATTTTACATTGCATTTTTACACATACATACATACATATTTGACTACTTGATCATTTTTTTTGCAAGTCTAGTTGTATGAGAAACAAGCAGTCAAATGGGGGAAACAAAAACAACAACAACGTCAACAAAAACACTTTGAGATAGCATACACTTTACTAACCATGTAGGTGGATCACATACCACAAACAATACACACATGTTCCTCCCTATTTTCACTCTCATCACTTTTTATTTACACATTTTTCATCTTTAGTTTCCAAACTCCTCCATGATTTTTTCATTCCATGCTTTGTCTAGTCCTTCATCACACCTTCTTCATCACTCTACATTGGCATTAGGTACACATATCTATCAACTTTATGTTACCGAAGCTTTTACTCACCAACATAAAGTGGGGAAAAATGGAGTCACAAAATCATGCACTTTAGAGATTATTTATCCCAATCTTATACTACTATTTAGAAGGTTCTTGAGTAAATAAAGTACTAATTAACCCCCGTCTTTTGGCCATCTTGTTTTATTTTATTTTTTCATTACCAAACTCTTACACCCATATGCCTAGTCAGCTTCTATCATCCCACATTATTTTAGCCTTGACTAGGGTGCCCAAATTAGTACTTGGGCACCCGTGGGTGCCTTAGTCCCACTAGGGTGTCTTGGTAATTTTTGTAATTTACCACCACTTTTTTGGGATCTTTCTAGCCGTTTGATATCTTTATATTTCTTTTGGTCAGAATTTTTAGGGTTTATTATGAAATTAGATCAAGAGAACCCTATAAATATAAAGTTATGAGACCATAATGAGGTACCTAGCATCATTTAATACTATCACTCATCTAGATTTACATCCACCTATTGCATTAGAGATCACTTGCATCCACATAGCTCCATCATCAAGGTACAAGGATAGGAAATATGCATCACACTTCATATGGGGAGGGATTCTATTCTATTCCATGCAAACATTCTACTAAATTTTCTACACATAGTTATTACTCATTTTTTCACAAAGTGTGACTAACACAAGAGCAAACCAAGGCATGTTCACACACACACTTGCACATAAAAATACATCGGGTCTAAGATGTAGTGCAAAACTTAGTTAGTAAGTCCAACATTGTGGTAGTTAAGGTCAGTCTAACCCCTTCATAGCCATTTTTCTTTTTTAGGGTTTGATTCTTGGTTTGG
This sequence comes from Taxus wallichiana var. yunnanensis, assembly GCA_018340775.1. Classification (NCBI taxonomy): domain Eukaryota; kingdom Viridiplantae; phylum Streptophyta; class Pinopsida; order Cupressales; family Taxaceae; genus Taxus; species Taxus wallichiana. The sequence goes on from CM031237.1 coordinate 314,746,642, forward strand.
GGTCTTACAAATCTTTCTTCCATCTTTGACTATTGGTGACATCGACACTGGACAATAAATATGATGTGATAGATACAGAGGGTTTTGACCATCTTTTGAACCAAGTGAAGATCAATTTCGTGGCTTTTACATAGACCATGTTGCCCGAGCACCCCATTCCCTATCCATGTGCTCCAGCACTCTAGCTTGATCCTCTAGATCAATCCTTTTAGAGACTTCTGCGTAGTCATTCCTATTTCCATATTTTCTGTCATCCTGCAACATTTTCCCACAATTATCTATTATTCAGATGAGTTCTTTCCTCTTCTCTTTTACACATTAGGGTTATCATTTCCTTTTGCATGGTTGTTTAGTTCATTTACATACTTCTTTACTGCATTTATTTACTTTATTACAATTGTTCATAGCTTAGATTAACTATCCACTTACTACATATTTAGTTAATTTTAATTAATCACTTGAGGCATTTTTATTGATTGATATAAGGTTTTATAAGGAGTGTATCAAGTTTGAAATCTTTCTTGAGAACATTGGGAAGCTACAAGACACTAAAGTGCATGTTAAGAAATAATAACCAGTCAAGAAACTTCAAGTAAATAATGAATAAGGAAGCCAAGACAAAGAGTGATTTATTTTATGAATGGGGTAAGAATGAATGGTTACGTGAGAAGTGTTAAATATAGGGCATGAGGTAAAGAACACAAAGCATGGTGAGTGGTGAATCCAATTTACGTGAACTAATCCAAAATTTGCACTTAAAGCCAATTTGGGCATGGTTAAATATCCTCAAATTGTAGAGGTGTGTAGTTGATTTTGAATAATTTGAATTAGTTGAATGAATGAATAAATGTGTATCCTGACTACATCATATTTGGTATCAGAGCTTGGGCTCTTATTGAAGTTGTTTGATAATTGAAATTTGAATGTTTTATGGATAAAAAGTGGAATTGTGAGTGTGTGAATGAAGTGACAGGTTAAGAGAAGAAGTGAAGTGAAAAGAGGCTGAAAAGAGAGTGAAAAGACACCAACATACCAAGTGGTAATCCTAGGTGAGGTGTAGAAGGAAGCAAGAAGAGAACTTGCTTGAGAAGAGAGAAGGAAAGTGAGTGAGAAGAAGAAAAAAAAGATATGGATAGAGAAGAGTTGATGATAGAGTTGGTCAAGATGATTAGCCACATGAAGAGAGAGAGAGAGAGAGAGAGAGAGAGAGAGAGAGAGAGAGAGATCACATGACTTAAGAAATATATAGAGAAGCTAGTGGTACTCTTGAAGGAAAGAGAGAAAAGTCAAGGAACCAAGTATGATTTTGTCTTGAAAAATAAATCAAAATAGCTAATTAGAATGCTTGTAGATAAAAGGAAAAGAATGCAGCTGATGGAAACGATCAAGAAAGAAGAAATAAGACAAAAGAAGATGAAAAATAAGTGAGTAAAGAGATAGTGTAGATTGAAAGTAAGAGTGAAGATGATGAGGTGCTAGAAGTATTCTTATCTTCTCTTGAGATGAACAAACAAGAGGATGACATAGTTCATGCAGTGATAGAAGAAGAAGAGCTCAAAGAAAAACAATAAGAAGTGATGTCAAGGAAATAAGAAGCACCTATAGGGGAAACCCAACCTCAAGTTTATGAATCTAACAATGTGTGTAAGTGTGTGATTGTAGGTATGGAGAAATAGTTTTAGATGAATGATGATGAAATCAAGAGAGAAATGACTCAAGAAAAAAAAAAATGACTAGTGAAGAAGATAATATATTTGCTTATCGTAGTCTTGAGTAGTTGTAAGGAAATAATAATATTGGAATATGCCACATATGGAGTGCAAGCACGTGAATAAAAGACAAAAATTAGTCTAAGGGAAGAGGAAGAAAAACATAGAGTGCTGATGAATGAAGGAAAGAATACAAAGATTCAAGAAAATAAATAAAAAGACAAAGAAAGTGTAGACACCTAAAATCCACTTACGAAGTTCTAATACTAAAATTGCACTAATTATCCTTTTCCTCATCATTTCCATAATAATTATCACTTTTCTACTAATTAGCTAACATTCCTCTTCATATCTGTTAATTAACGACCTTTCATTAATTAATCATCCTTTCTATCACTCAAGATGTTGATTAACGACCTTTCACTAATTAGTGTCAACTTCTAGCTTGGTCAATTAATGATGACCGCTAGCCTAAATCAATAAATATTCATCTATTTGATCAAGTTCCTCTTATATCTCTCAAATCACACTAATATTCCTCTAATCAACTTCTATAAGCCTTCTTCTATCTATTAATTAATCACCTTGGATTAATTAATACACCCCCCTAATTCCCATGGTTGCTAAATGACAAATTAAACTTAACTAAAGAAACCTTATCCATTCCTAACCCACATGTTAACTCACCTAGCTTTGGTTAACTAAACTAAAGTTACTTTTCCCCTTATCCCACATGCACCAAGTTGCACATCTCTCTCCAACAACCAGGTTATATAAAGGACCAAGCTCCTTCATCTAAAGACACACCATCCTTTGCATATAGCATAAACTATAGGCATTTGGCTTTGAGCATTCTCCATTGATTTGGATTAAGCTTCTCATCTTGCATCCATACACTCAAAATTGAGTAATATGGGAAGATCCAAAATGGCCTTGTAGCCATGTCTTGGTGAGATTCCATTCTCAATTCTTGAGGTCTCCACCATTCCATTTTGATTGCTTATGTTCCTCATAGGTTCATAGTTTATATTTTAGTAATCATAGAGAGTAGAGATTAAGCTTTAACATGTTAGTTTGGTTTTATTCAAGTTTATAATATGCATGTTGATAATGTTTAGTCTCTCTAAGCTCTTATCATGATGGTTCATGTTTAGTTAATTTGCTTTGGAACTATGTAGATTATTGTAGTTTCAATTCTTTAGTTTAGTTAACTAATACATGGATACAGAAAGTAATGATTTCATGATGGAGATGACCTATAAATGGATAAAGAAGATGGAAAAAGATGAAGTAGCATATGTATTTTTGTTGGTATGTTTGTTTTTGCAGGTACAAGAGATGGAAGCATGAGAATGATGAAGATGGAATGCAAGAAGAAAGGAAGAAATGGAAAGGAAAATTCAAGATAAAGGAACATCATATGGGACCCAGGAGGTCTTAAGGAAAAAGAGGATAGTGACAGTGAAGGGAGAATGATCAAGAACAAGAAAGGAAGATGAAAACACAACTGAAGCCATAACCATTTAACCAAGAAAGTACATGGAATATTCTCCACCTAGGAGTATGATGCAGGGGCATCATTGAATAAAGAATTAAAGTCTCAAAATTTTCCTCCATGTAATTTTCATAATCTACTGAAGTTCATTAGAGGTCATCATGAGGAATAGGAATCATTTAGAATTGAAGAAAAGTATAAGAAATTTGAATTTTCCTCATATCATGTTTTCCCTACAAGAAGGTATTTGAACTATTAAATCTTGTAAATGGCTTGTCAAGGTTTTTAAAGAAGGGAAAGGAGTATAAAGGTCCCTAACCATGGATAATAAGTGTCCAAGGTTGTAAAGTGAGTCCTACGGTGAGCAGGAACAAATAAATGTCTATAATTGATGAAATATACATGTATTGGACTTTTATGGGCATGTAAGCCTAAGAGAGTTAGTTAGAGTTGGTTATGAGAAGAGGGAAATGAGTTAAAGATAAAATAAATAAGTAGTGAGGATTCATTCCTCAAGGAATGGATTATGGAAGAATGAAAATTGGAGGATGAACTATGAAGTTTTTGTATGAATATACGAGTTATAATATGAGAAGCTCTGGCTTTGCATGTAGATTGTGTATACTTTCTTTATTCGAGTATTATGGCATTGAATTACTAATACTAAAATTGGTATGAAACTCCATCTTAGTATAATCTCAAGAATTCTTGGTAACTATGCAGGAGGTATGATGAGTTTAGAGTAATGCATGATTTGATTTCGAGGTTTGAGAGGTAATTTGCAAACCGTGACTCTATAAATATTGTATTACACTAATTCTTTGGTGTCTTGCAAAATGTGACCTTGCTTACAAAGTTATTTTTTTAGAGGCTTGATACTTACATAGGTGTTCATACTTGGTTGAAAGAATGAATCTCTATCCCAAGTTTGGAAGAAGTCATTTCTGTGGCTAATGGTAAAGCGTGTGTGCATGTAATGAAAAATGGGACTAAGGACCTTGAGAGAATTTCTATGTTTCAAGTAACAAAGAAGTAATATGTATCATTGTATTGTAACCCTTGATATTGGGCTGCATATACAGTTACTCTCATTCTGAGTGTCTAATATAGATATTCTCATATTGTATACCGTGTTGGAACATAGGTGCATGCTCGGTAGGTCCATTATAAAGCATTATCACGGTTTACTGTGTACTTAGGAATCATGAAGACGTGGAAATAGAACTTGAAAACGTTTTTGGATCTTGATAGAAAGAAACCATCATTTTATAAGAGGGAGAAGCCCCTCAGGCTCACACAATCACCATTAGGGTTTGAAAGGAAAACATGAAAGGAAAAACCTATAAAAATGGATTCTTGTTTTAAAAAATTATAGAAATGATCTTGAAATAATTCTTAAGGAGAATCAAGATAAAATTCTGAATTCCATATGGAGGTATTTCCTATTTTCTTGACATTCCCTTTTGGGACACAGGTGCACGTGATGGGAAAGCCTAGTTCAAAAGGGTATTTTGTGAAGGAGCAAGGGTTTATATTTTGATCCACTCCTTGAAACTTGGAATATATTAATAAATCTCTAATGGGTGCTCTAAAATCCCTCTCCTTTGCTTTGGTAACTCCAAAGTACAAATATATACCCAATAGTTTGTTATAGCAAACCTAGTGAGGGTTTAAATGCTAGAAGTGAATGAGTGAGTTGTAAAGAATTATACAAAGAGTTTAATGCCCATATTTTACATACACCTCAAGGGTTTTGAAAGTGTACTAATAAATTTAATATTTTTTTCAAATTGCTTCTAGATAACCTCAACCATGAATGGACGAGAATACGTGGTTTCAAGGTTTCAATAGGTAGTTTGACAAAAGAAGGAAAATTTTAAGGTTTTAGTTTCTTGAGGTATTTTTATTTATTGATATTAGGTTGTGTAAGGAGTGTAGTAGGTTGGAAATATTTCTTGAGAACATTGTGGAAGCTACAAGACACTAAAGTGCATGTGAAGTAAGAAGAACTAGTCAATAAACTTCAAGGAAATAATGAACAAGGTAAGCCAAGACAAAGAGTGAGTTCTTTTATGAATGGGGTAAGAATGAATGGTGCTATGAGAAGTGTGAAATGTAGGTTATGAGGTAAAGAACATAGATCATGGTGATTGGTGAATCCAATTTAGGTAAAATAATCCAAAATTTGCACTTTAAGCCAATTTGGACATTGTTAAATATCCTCATATTGTAGAGAAGATTTGTAGTTGTTCAAGTGAATATTTTGAAGTTGTTGAATGAATGACTAAATTTGTATCCTGAATGCATCAGTAAAATAATATTTATGAAGGTGATTTATGTGGTACTTAGGAATGGGATAATAATGATAGGTAATGATAATTTGATGTATGTGTGTATGGTCATCTAGGGTTGAAAAGAGGTGACTACATTTGCCCCTTTTATTGAGTTTCCTATATGCACATGTTACTAGACAAAAAATAGTACAAGGATGCCCTAGTTTGGTGTTAAGGATTTTGTGATATTGTTCCCCCTCAAGCCAATGAGTGACTATGTTGGTCATTGGATTGAAGAGAGTTGATTATTTTTGGATAGGTTTTCTTTTAGATAGTCTAGGGTTTTTTTATTGTAGTCTGCAATGACTAAGCTAGAAGAGTTTGTAATAATGGTAGTAATCATGAAAAAAAATTGGTAGGGGATGTGTAACATGGACCACCTACAGACTCATGTTTTGGAAATAATATTACATGGAGAGGGTCTAATGGGAGTGCTCTCATGACGATGTGTTGAGCCGTGGGACCAAAGGGTCAAGGGAAACATCCGTAATCTATAAAAACTTTGATATACGGTCAAAAATAGGGTTTTTGAGGGTTTTATGAGCATCAAAGAAAAGGCATGAGGCTTTTGATAAAGTTTTGTCGTGATAAGAGAGGTATACATGAAGAAGATTGACTTGTTTTTGTAAAAAGGTATAAATTGGCGCGATTATAGATCTTCGGCATTTGGACAGAAAATCGGTGATGATTCATGGTTAATGATGATTCCTAAAACAATGAATTATATAAGCCAAGGAGTCGCACAAATAGATCATTTTGGCGTGTTTGATTTCGATTTGAGATATTTTGATTGTGATTTTGGAGTTTTTTTAAAGATATGGAGGATAGAAGTAAAGCAGAAAGAAGAGAAAAAGGACCAAGAGGGGGTAAGTATAAATTCTTATGTGTTTTATTTTGAGATTTTGTTTGTTTTTATTTTTTTGTGTCTTTTTTAAATTTTAGGTTGGGATAATCAGATAAGCACCGATCATACAATCGGAGATGATTGGGTGGGTTTCAGTTATTATGTTAAAGAAGCCATTGTTGATTAACAATCAACAGTAATTGGTGTGATTTTGTGTAAAAATTTTAAGTGATGTATTTTTTTTGTGTTTTGCAAGCAATAAAGACTATCTATCTTTGAGATAGGGTCACCGAGATGTTTGAAAGGATTTTCTTTGATGTGACTAGTATAGAGTGGGATTATGTGGTAGCTATTGGACTAGGAATATTCCATCACTATCAGAGAATTCCTTGAAACTCGGGGATGACGATAGCCTTGATTGACACATGGGATCCTAGCACTAGGACATTCCAATTTCTAACTGAGGAGATGATGATTACATTAGAGGATATATACAAGATCCTCAAATTACCTATTTAGGTTGAGATAGTAGTTTCAATCACCTAAGAGGCCCACCTTGACATGATCAGGGGATTATATGGTGGTGGTATTGGGAAGATATGATACACATCGGGGGTCTTCCATATTAAGTCCTATTATAATGCATATGTGTTAGGTAATTGATTGATGTCAATTATCATGTTTGCAATATCATGTTATGCACTACCAAATTCAAGGGTGGTAGGTTCCCATGGACACTTGTGGGTTTAGTTGCAAAGATTATGGAGCACAAGATAATATACACATGGGATTGTGCATTGTTGGCTTAGGTTTACTATGATCTTAGGATGTGTATTACGGGAAAAAGGTTTTCGTTGGATGTGGTGTTTTTCTACCTTTGTTGGGCCTATGAGAATATTGTTTTCATCAGGCCACTAGGGATATCATGGAGAGTAGGTGACCCAACAAAGTATGTAGTTGGTTTCTTGAGATGGCAGTTTGATTGGTTGAGGGATGATGGGGTTGAGAGAGACCATAGATACTATGATGACATAATACGTAGTTTTTTTATAGATGATGTGGTTTGGAGGTCATATGGGAGATACCTTGCGTGGCCAAGAATGGATGCATAGTTGGTGGGTTTGAGGAGCGTGATGTGGGTACAAGGGTGGAAACTAGATATGATAGAGGTCTGTATATTTTCCCGAGTGCGGTGAAACTTTTGATTCCCTCAATTGATTCCATGTGTGATGATAGTATATCGACGTGGTGATTATGAGAGTGGTTTACCTTCTCTAGTAACCAATGTGGTGAGGCCAGCTAAGGAGACAGGAGAGCTTGAGGATATTGAGGAGGATGGTATTGGGGTGTATGAGAGCTTATGACTTGGTGGGTGGAGCAATGGTTTCTTATGGAGATAAGGTGGGCGGGGAGGTGATACGGGGATGGAGAGAAGGAGGAGGGTGATGGTGGATATGAACTAGCAAGCTTATAGGAAGCTCATGATGTTTTACATATGGAGAGAGATAGACTGATAGATGAGTGTGACACCACTCGTGAGGAGCGTGATAGGTCAGTAGCGGGAGGTAGAGTATATTTGTGTAGAGTGCGATATAAATATTGTTGGTAATAGGAGGCACGTGTGAGTGAAGTATGGAGAGGTGGGTACTACAATGGATGCGGTTGGAAATTTGGTCCAAGGAGTAAGGCATAGTACAAGACATGTAATGGTACTATGGGAGGAGTGCCAACAAAAGGAGGAAAGATGAGGCCTCTGGTTGTGTCACCATTGAGTAGTATAGAGCGCTCAGAGAGGAGATGAGATACTATGAGCGCTTAGTTATAAAGCACCTTCATGGTGTTCCTTGTTATGTGAAGGATATGAATATCGAGTGTCAATTAGCTCAACAGTGACATCGACAAGCATATGTAGTGTCTCCCATCCGCAAAGAGATCTAGAGCCATAGTGGGCTGGGGTTGTGATCATGTATTGGAGTTTTTTTTTCCACATGATATGTGGATTTTGTATATGATACAAATTATTTTTTATATGAGCCTCTTGAAGGAATTTTGTATAGACTTTTGATGATATATATGATGATGATGTTATGAGATTCATGTGTTTGAGTGAGTTATTTTGATGTTGATATTCATGATGTGATATTGAGATGCGATGTTTGAAATAATGTTTAAGATATATTGATGTTGATTTGATATTTAGATGTTTTGATGTGATGATTTTGAGATAATTTTAGATATATTTGATGTGTTGTGATGAGTATGGATGTTAATTTGATATATGATATGTTAATTTTGATGTTGATATGATGTGACTTCTAATATAATGATGTTGATACATGAATTTTCAAAATGTACTTTAATTATGGTTGGGAATAAAATGTGAATCCTTTGATTTTAGACTTGATTTGATATATATGTAATCGATAGTAAAAGTATATATAATGAAATGCACTTTATAGCCTTATAAGAAAAGTTAACACATAACTAACAATAAGAAGCCACATGTAGGATCTTGGATACAGATGAAAGTGAGTTTGTATACATTCCTAGAACATGGGTGATGAGACCAAATCAAGTCTCATCCATTGCACTGATAACATTATTATTTCTCTTATAAAGTGGATTTAGATGTAGTCTTAAGAACTATATAGCTTATTTAAGATTAAATGTAGAATATATTCAATATATCGTTGAAATTTCCATTGCAATCGAATGTTTTAATTTCCTAATATTTCTTGTAAGTTAGAATGCGGTATTGTGTATGAACAGGTCATTTGATTTCTTGAATGTATGTAACGAGTGTAATACTCACATAACAAAGAGAACATGACTCATAAAGATTGCATCATTCATAAAGCAAAGAGTGTAAGACTCATGCACAATACTTAATTCACGTAGCACTCGGGACTCTAATTGGCATGTAGGCACAAAAATATAATTGGTGTGCCGACGCAAGACTCTAATTAGTGTGTTGGCACAAGACTCACCTTTGCATTAATATAGGACTCAAAAATGAGCACAGAACTTGCTATAACTAATATTTCACAACTCCAAATGAGAATATGAGAGAGGTTTTTGTTCCTCTTATTTCTATGAGAAAAAAATATCTCCATTTTTATACAACAATAATAGTTTTGAATATATCAACATTTGAAGAAGAAGGTTTTCAAGCATAGTACTAGCAGAACCAATAGAATAATCACTCTAACTAAAATTGTAGAACTCTGAATGGGAATCGAGAGATTTTTGTTCCTCTTATTGTTAGGAGGAAAAACCTCTCTCTGTTTTTACACAAAAATAATATTTTCGAAGATATCATCATTTGAAGCAACAGGTTTTCAAGTGCATGACTCATACATGCAACATCAAATTCACTATAACCAAAGTTGAAGATCTCAAAATGAGAATATGAGAGAGGTTTTTGTTCCTCTTATTGTTAGGAGGAAAAACCTCTCTTTGTTTTTACACAACAACAATAATTGAGGAGAAATCTTCATTTGAAATTTCGATAGAATAAGGATGAAGAAAAGTAAATAAGACAAAATTTAGTAAAATTGTGATATCTCCCTCATTTCTCAATGAAAATGAGAAATTAAAGATGTTTTGGAAATATTAGAATAAGGCACACTAAACCTAGAATTTTTTTGAATATATTATTCCAAATGAATTCACAGTAATGATCAGAAAATCAGGGATGAGAATATGGCGGGACAACTATCATGTTGAAATATTCAATCATGCAAGAGCAAACTTAGCAAATGAAAATAAATAGTTAAGTGCATGTGGAAGAGATGGTTCAATCTATAATTTTAATATTTGATTAATTATCTTCCATGTTTATCTCCTTGTCATATGGAAGAAGTAGTCAAGTGCAAGAGGAAGAAGGTAGTTCAATCTAGAGTTGAAGTGTTTGATTAGATCTCTTCCATATTTGTCTCCTTTTCAAGTGGAAGAATAAGTAATACAATCTAGAGTTGTAGTGTTTGATTAGATCTCTTCCATATTTGTCTCCTTGTCAAGTGGAAGAATAAGTAGTACAATCTAGAGTTGTAGTGTTTGATTAGATCTCTTCCATATTTGTCTCCTTGACAAGAGGAAGAAGTAGTTAAATCTGAAGTTGTAGTGTTTGAATAAAATTCCTTCCACATTTATCTCATTGTAAAGTGGAATATGTAGTCAAGTTTTTCCCAATATTATAGGTAGGTAGTTCTATAATCTTGGAATAGGGATGAGTTATAAATATCTCTCCAAAGCACTCAATGTAATAGTGGTATGAAATGGATGATTTTGTAACATGATTAATAAAATCCATATTTTATAAATATGTCTCCAAAGCACTCAATGTAATAGTGGTATGAAATGGATGATTTTTGTAACATCATTTCTGATTAATAAAATCCACATTTTACATTTTGGCAAATGATTTATTTTTAATTTTCTTGACCCAAATATGAGGGAAGAACAAGGGCCCACTCTTACCCAAGGAGGAGGATGATTTATTTTTGTTAGAATAGATTTTTGTTGTTTTTTTTATTTGTTTAAATCTACGTTGTGTGTTTTATTTTACTTTGTTTGTGAAGCTTCACTTTTATTTATTTTCTGCTATTTATTTATTTTCAGTTATTCATTTTGCTTTGATAGATTAGATTTGTTTTTGTTATTTATTTTAGTTTGTTAAATTAGATTTACTTTCAGTCATTTATTTCATTATTTAGATTAGATTCATTTTTAGTTTTAGATCAAAGAATTGTAAGATCATTATTTCTTTTAACCTATTGTGCAGAGATAGTCGTGACACCACCGGTTTTGACATTCTTTGTGATTAAATGACGAGGACTGCAATGACCCTTGTCAATGGGAAGGGTTGACATATGCGATTTTGTATGAGAGAGTAGGTTTTACTTTTCATGGATTATGGGCTTATGCCACAACTATATTTTATTGACAAAAACTAATAAATGCATGAAGTTTTCTTTAATGGGAAATTTTATCAATGCGGGAAGATTTCCTATAATGCTTTTTTATTTTTATGACTTTATGAAGGCTAATCAATGTGGGAAGCCTTTTTATGATGATATGGGTAGACATCCTTTGTGAGAGTGGTATAAAATTTTGATTTTATGATTTTGATAGATGCACTTTGTGGGATCGGTCTATATTTGATAAGCGAGTTGTCCTTTAGGGATTAGTTTGTTTTTAACAATATGAATTAATAGGTCTTATTTAAGGGATCAATCTATATTTTGATAATATGCATCCATATGTATAATTCTGATTTTTATGCTAAGGTAAATCCTAGTAGACCATTTTGAGGAGGGTAAAAACATGTGTACAAACTACACATGTGTACCCCATGATAGGTTTTTCGGTTGTTATACAAAGGATAGATGGGTGTAATGATCACATGGTTCCTTCGAGGAGGAACTTATCCATGTGAAATATGAAATTAACTAATCATTTTTGCTCGTATTTAAAGCCATAATTATAAGGTAGTGACGGTAGACCACATGCTTCCAAATCATTACAGTGGTAGAATGATAGGTTGGTGATGGAATGAGATCTTTGATGTGACTAATGTCATGATGGTAGATATGTTAATAGTAGAAAGGCCGCAAGTGCAAGGAATTCAAAGGTTCCTTTTTAGGTGTATCATCGAGGAAGGCTAAATGATATTCCCCCAATCCATACTTGTGAGTGATGACATATGGACCGATCCAGCTAGGGCCAAAATTTCCACATTTAGTCCTTTCCAAAGTATTAAAAATTTGATTTTATTTGAGGAAAATATCACTAATTTTGAAGTCACGTTCTTTACCATGTTTGTCATATTATTTTTTACGTGCTCTTGATAAACATGATGATGTTCGAGAGTTGTTAGGTGATGTTCATCTAACAACTCAAGTTGTGCTAGACATTCTTGATGATAATCCTCGTCAAAGATAAAATATCTGAAGGACATGAAAAAAGATGGGATATGGACTTCAAGGGGTAGGAATACCTTAGCGCCATAGAATAAAGAGAAGGGTGTAGCACCTATAGGAGTACAAATGTCAGTTTGATAAGCCTATAGAGAAAATGGGATTTGGATATGCCAATTCTTTCTTGTTTGGTCAACAATTTGCATGATGATTTTGTTGAGTTTTTGTTAACATATTCTACTTTTCGTATACTTGTGGATAATAAGGAGATGAAAATCTTAGTTTGATGTTGAAAGTGTCATATAATTTCTTAACTTCATTATTTTTGAAGGACTTTCCATTATCAATGACTAATTTGTGAGGGATGTTGAGGAAGAATATGATGTGTTGATAGATGAAGTCAATAATTTTATTTTCTTTAGTAGAGACTAAGGGAATAGCCTCTACCCATTTAGTGAAGTGCTTATTAGCTGTCATGATAGAGTGATGTCATTTTGATGAACAAGGATTGATAAGACCAATGTGGTCAATTCCCCATTATGAGAAAGGCCATAGATCTTGAGCGGGTTACGTCATGACTATGAAAGTGAGTAAGATTGGAATGTTGTTGATATTTAACACATTTCTTGACATATGAAAAATAACATTGATTGAGAGTAGGCAGTTAAATACCATCTATAGGACGCGTTTAGCTAAATCCATATCGTTAATGTGTCCACCACATATACCGTCATGGACTTCTTGAATAACTTTAGTGGATTCATGATATTTGAGACATCGTAGTAAGAGGCCATCAAATCCATGTTTGTAGAGAACACCACCTATGATGATGTAATGGGTAGCACATTGAAGAAAAGATCGCTTAACATTTTTAGATAGGTTGGAGGGAATGTTAGATCTAAGAGATAGTTATATGTTTGAGTGTACCAAAATTCTGTTTGATTATCTTTAATGATATTGATAAAAGGGATTTCTTTGGTGTGAGATGGTTGATCAATTATATGTATAACAACAAATAATTTGGAATCATCGGTTGATAAGGGGATGAGTGATGTAAGAGAATCCATGGTATTCATGAATTTATTAGAAGATTGTGGAATTGTTTGGATTGTGTAATGATCAAAGGCTTCTAAGAGGAATTCAACAATGGTTTATATTTTTGTAGAGTTTCATTTTTACATTGATAAATTCCTTTTATTTGGTTGATGACGAGTTGAGAGTCTCCATATATATCCAAAATTTTAACACCAAGCATGATATTTTTTTAAACCCATGATGAGAGCTTCATATTCCACCATGTTATTAGTGCATTCAAAGCTTAATTTGAAGGATATAGTGATAGGAGTCCCCCATGGTGTATGATAATGATACTAACACCTCCCCCTAGTGACACTTAGATCCATAAAAGAAAATTTTCATTTTGATAGGGGATTATTATTGATTGATGGTGTTGATGGATTTTTCACAAAATTATTTGTGAGGTAATTTTTTATCAGGAAGAGGAGATTTAGCGAGCTGGTTAGAAATGGATTTTCCTTTAATATATTTTTGTGGGATGAATTATAGATCAAATTCAGTCATGATCATAAGCCATCAAGTGATACAATCATTGTGATATGGTTTGGAATGCATGGCTTTAAGGGGATTGAAACTGGTGATAACGTAAGTTTTATGATTGAGTAGATAATGGAAAATTTTAGAAGTTGTGAAGTACAAGGCACAACACAATTTTTTTGCTTGATGTAACAAGTCTCATAGTTATGGAGAGTGTGACTTATGTAGTAGATAACATATTCACGACCTTTCTCATCTCAATGTGTTATCATAACACCTATGTCATGGTTAGTAGCAGATATGTATAAATATTAGGGTTCCCCCTCACGTGGAGGTATAATAATAGGAGGCGATAAGAGATATTGTTTGAGGTCCTTAAAGGATTTTTATAATTATGATCCCATTTAAATTGAATGTCCTTTCAAAGGAGATGGTGGAAAGGTTGACAACAATCTGAGAGCTATGAGATGAAATGATGAAAAAATTAAAGTCTACCTTCAAGGATATGAAGATGTTCAAGGTTTTATGGAGGAGGCATTTCAATGATGTATTTGATCTTGGTAGGGTCTACTTCAATGCCCCTGATAGAAATGATGAACCCTAGGAGCTTACCGGTGAGAACATCAAATACACACTTAGCAGGGTTAAGGAAAAGGAAATATTGAATGAGTCGAGAAAAGATAATGTCTAAGACAATGATATGATCCTACGTTGCTTAGATTTTCCTAGAGGTCATCAACATAGTATTCTACGGTTTTATGGATGAGATCATGGAAAATGTATGCCATAGCTCGTTGATAAGTGGCCCCTACATTTTTAAGTCCGAAGTTCATGATGCGGTATCAGAAAGTCCCCTAGTGAGGAATGATAGGACATTTTATGTTGATCGTCGGTAGTAATGATAATTTGATTGTATCTAGAGAAGCCATCCATGAGGGAGAGAATTTCATGGCCAGCGGTGAGTTCAACGAGCTAGTTGATGTTAGGAAGAGGGAATTCTTATTTGGGACAAGTGAGATGGAGGTCTCAAAAATCTATGCAGATGCATAAATTTTGAGAGGCTTTAGTCATAGGTACGATGTTAGAGACACGCTGTGGATATTCAATTGGTAAGATGAAGTTTGTAGAGAGAAGGAATTGTAGCTCCTCTTTGATAAGGAGAGCTATGTGAGGGTGCATCCTATGTAGCTTTTGTTTGACATGATTAGCATTGTGATATGTGATGATATTGTGGATAAATATATAGGGTGAATACATGACATGTCTCTCTATGACCATGCGAGAGGTCTAAATATGTTAGGAGAATAATGTAGTGAAGTTCTTTAATTCTTCCAAATCTAAGGATTGGCCAACTTTGATTATGTGAGGATCTTCCGAGAATTCCTATGTCAACATAAATAGTGGACTCATTTAAAGGTGTTGATGTGTTAGGTAGAAATGTATTTTGAAGGTAATAGTCCTCTGCCCCCATATGAGAGGATAGATTGATCATCATGGCATTGAAGGATGTCATTGGTAGAGGAGTTCTCCTCTATCATTTTAGGTAACATGAGTGGGAGGGTCTTAGTACCATTGTTAGTTTAATAAGTGTTCATAAGGTAATTGTGTTAACTAAAAAAGTCAAATGGGATGGAAATGGTTTCATCTGTGTGAAGGAGCTATCATGTGAATGTGGGGAGGATGGTTTTGGTTGTATCACCAATCTAGATGTTGTGTTTGTGGAGGTATCCAGAGAATGTTTGACAAAACCTAACCTATATTTCTTGTGAGGCTTGTGGGAATGATCAAGGATTAGGTCATGAATACCTATTATTCATAGTGTGCTAGACTAAATCCTTTCCAGAACAATGATGAAGATACATTTGTGAAAAGGCTTGGTTATACAAGAAGGCTAAATCTAATATGAATGGCTTATTATGATGTTGGTTTTAATGATGCAAGTAAGGACGATCAATCCATCTATAGACGAGATTATTTTTAATATGTGGTGGAATGAAGGAGATATATATCTGATTTTGGGCTCATATATTAGTTTTTGTCAAGCCTTCCATACATTTTAGGTGTAGGAAGGGAATTAAGGGTAAGGAGGCAATACTCCCCCAGTGAAAGGCATTACGTGACATCTTCAAAGAGGTGTCATCTATTAATTTTGATTGTGATGACAAAATTACTGGTAGAGGCCTCATTAGAAGAGCTCTAGTTTGTCTTTAGAAAATGTACTTCGTTAGATCGATACGTCATGTGCCATTCTTTAAAATTTTTTGGGTTAGATAGAAAAGTGAGGTTTTTTCCATCATATTTTTATTTGAGACAATGATGGAGGTGGATGGGATATAACATATAATGTATATCCAAGGTTGGCCTAATAAATTTTTTATTGAAACTACCATTCTACAAGCTAGAAAAGTTCATGGAGGGTCTTGATGATGAATTTAAAAGGCAAGATGACCATTTCTAATGTGGGGGGTAATGATGTCGTTAAAGGCACATCACACTTCTACAAGGTAAGCAGGCAATGATAGTGTTGGTAATTGGAGTTGATTGAAAGCATATAATGATATAATATTAATACTCATGACATTATCGATCATAACTCTCTTAATGAGAGTATCATCGATTTGGGTGGTGATGAATAATGGAAGTTCATGATCTTCGAGTTGTAAGGATGGGATTTTAGTGTTGTCAAAATAAATGGCAATGGACACTTTTGAGGTATCGACCGTGCATTTGCGAATGGTTGAGGATAATTTGCAAGGTATCAATATGGGTTGAATTGCTTCAATCATGGCATCGATGTTGTGGAGGGTTTGGATAAGATCGTAAAGGGAAATATTTACTAGATATTGATGGAGTTATCTAATGATGGTATTTTGTACAAAAGTGGTGGATTGGTATGTGGAGTGTCAAGGAAAATACCTTTTCCTTAGTAGAAAGTGGTGTTTTAGAGGATTTGAGGGTGAGAGGGATGGAGACCTTGGACTTTTTTTGATCTGAATCCTTAGGGTCTTGTGCATGAGATCTAGTAGTTATATGCACTATGTCAATTTGATAAAGTGGGGTTTTTTTACGGAAAATGCCTTTCCTTTGTTGAATGTGGATGTTTTGTCAAGTGAGGGTTTGGGTGTTGTGGTTTTGAAGGTCGATGGATCGTTTTAATTTTGATTTGGTTGTTTTAGACCTGTAGGGAGAAATTATTTATTCACAAGGCTTGAATGACAATGTGAAGGGATTTACAGTCCTCGGTGGAATGTCTTCATGTGTGATGAAAATTAAAAGATGCTTTAAAGTTGTACCAGGAGGGTTTCCACCCTCGAGAGACAGATGGCTTGAGATTAGGTAACATTATGGTTGATTTTTGGATAAGACTTTCAAGGTTTTTGCATATTTACGTTTATGGGATTGGTGCTTCATTTTAAGATTTGGAAGTTAGTGCGGTAGGATTCATTTCTTACGTGACACGTTTAGGTTCAAGTTAAGGAATAATCTTGGATTTTGTAATGGATGCAAAAAATTTAGATGAGGGGTGCGGCCCTAGAATAGAGGGAAAGGAATTTGGATCCTACACTAAGGTTTTCAAATGATTTTGTGATATGATTGTTACTTTTTTGGGTGGAAGGATTGGAGATTACATAGTGGATTTTTAAAATTACATAGATGTAGTGTCGGGTGACATGGTATTCGTAATAGCTATTCATAGTTTATATGATGGGTTTAATTTCTAAGGATTTAGAAGAGTTGAAAGGTGAGTTTGAAGTAGATGCGATGGATGTGGAGGGATTCGCGGTCTTTACAGAGGAAAGGTTAAGGGAGTTATGTGATTCGGTAGGTGCTTTTTGTTGTACAAACACTAGGTGTTGACGGTGTGGATAGTTCAAATGCATTTTTGTGATAGAAACATTTGAGGGTGAAGACATAGATGGTTGGAGATGGTTCTTCCATGATATAAGGGCATTATATTTTGAAGACATGGATGATTGATATTTGATAGTGTTGATGGTGTGATGAGAGTGTATGACGTTGGATTGGGGTTGACTAGTGGATGGGGAATGGTTTGGAAAGGGTTGTTTAAAGACATCTAAGTTTTGATTTGGAGGTACATTTT
Source organism: Taxus wallichiana var. yunnanensis (assembly GCA_018340775.1). Taxonomy (NCBI): domain Eukaryota; kingdom Viridiplantae; phylum Streptophyta; class Pinopsida; order Cupressales; family Taxaceae; genus Taxus; species Taxus wallichiana. The sequence goes on from CM031237.1 coordinate 314,764,597, forward strand.
AGTTATCCAGATTTACACTCACCTTTTTCATAAGGTCTTAAACGGAGTTTATAAATGAATGACACCTTTTGATGTCATGAGCTTTAACTCGATGGTATTTATAATAATCATTCTCTCAATACCAAGAGGGATTTGAAATGAATGTTTCAATAGGTAGAATAGGAGGAAGTGTGATCATACATTTAACTAGGAGTTTATTGACAACTGCGTTATATGATTCTCTTATGGTGTATAATTACGTTGATGGTAGGTGCGTCAGGAGCCAACTTTCCTTGGAAGAGGCCTTTATGATAAATGCATTCGTTGAATTTTTGGATTTGTCATAATTGAAAGATGGTTTGAATGAGGACTTAGGTTTAGGTTTCTTTGATCTGAGTTTAACTCTACTATCTATGAGGTTATGAAGTTATAATTTGAGATCCAAAGTGAAGGATTCATCAAACGTTTGGAAATATTGGATTTGTAATGTTGATGATAAATGTTTGGCACAATAATGAGTGAACAACTTAATCAATTTGGTTTGTGGAGGGAGGAAAATTGATTAATAATACCCCTCCAATGGGTGATGAAATATGCAATAGATTTTCTTCGAATTGTTTGATGTCGTAAAGGTCTATAATGGTAACCTTACAAGAAATGTTAATTGAGAAGTGTTTTAGAAAAAAATGTTCAACTTTGTGTGAAGGAAAAGAGTGAGTACTATGGGATATTGTTATACCAATCTAGTGCGGGTCTGAATAAGGACATAGGGACATGTCCTCATCATTAAGTCTTGATTGTGTGTAATGAGATAATAAGCATGATGAAGGATCAAATATGTTGTTAAGGATCATCTTTATTATTAAGTTTTAGGTACTTGGGAGTTTCTAGTGCAGAGGGTAGGCTTTGTATAGTACAAATAAATGAATGGGCTCATTACAGATCTGTTCATAGGATAGGGTGTTTTTGGGACCCATAGAGGTAACTTCTAGACTTGAGATCTTATTCATTAGTGCTTGTAAAGGATCATTTTGTGATGATTATTGAAGGTTGAATAACGATGGGCCAAGTAGATTATAAGTATGTTGATTTGATTTTTATATAATTGATATGATATAGAGGGACATTATGTTAGATATGAACACTTGTGGGAATGTTATATGTTGGTTGTGAGACTAGAGGTTGTCGAGGGTTCAATATATTGATACTGGATAGGAATTGAAGTGTTAATAAAGGGTTGTGACTATTGTGGTACATATTGAGATGGGATGGAAGTATGGATAAGGGGTTGAGATTGTTGGGGTATATGTTGTGATAGGATGTAATTATAGATAAAGGACCAAGATTATTATGGTATATGCTGCGATGGGATAGAGGTATTAATGAGTGGTTTGGATGGTTGAGGTATATAATAAGTAGGAATTTGTGAAACAGGGGTGGTCAATACTTGTTGTGAAGAAGGATGTGTACTACCAATGGAGCTTGGTGTTGATAAGGGGTAGTGATGTGGGGATGGACATGATTAAAATATGAACTAAAAAGTTTGGTTGTTATGAATAAAGAAGAGGTATGTAAGATGAGCTCACATGGGGGTGTAGAAGAGACACTAGAATATATGGGGCTAAATGTGGAAGAGGATGTGTTTATATTGTTTTAATAAGATGATGAGCTATATGGAGGATCTATTGAGAAAGATGGTTGTATCTCATGAAAAAATTGATGACATGTATTGATGACACTAGGGATGGTGTTTCGATCCAGAGCATTGGAATAAGGATGGAGCTATTGAATGATCAATTCATGATTAGGGTCACCAAGACAGAGAATTGTTGAAGGTGACAGAGGATATGGGATGATGTTCATTTTGTGTGTGGGTTGTTGGATGAATATGCCTCAAGATGCGTTGAGAGCCACGGGGTTTGAATCCATAATATCTGTGAATACTAGATCACCATTATTGAAGAAATGGGGACTAGGTGGATCACAAATTTCAGATGTAGCTGATTGAATGATAGGGGAGTGTGGAGGTTCTCTATCATCTATTGGAGGTGATCGATATTACTCAATTAGGTGTGGAATGTCTTCAAGGTGATACTGGACATTTTCTAGGTACTATTAGAAATGATCAGTCATGTTTTCATAGTATTGTAGATGGGACTATTGTCTGGTTAAGACCATCAAATAAAAAAACAATCACTAAGAAGAAAAAGGAACTAGATGGTTGATTACTACAACACAAAAAAGTCACACGAGAAAATGTTTGAATATCTTAATTAAATTAAGAAAAGATGAAATATGCAAAAGGCTAAAAGGGGGCTAGGAAACGACAATCTAAGGCTGGTTTTAGGTGATGTTAAATGAAGGATTCATTGATATAACCAAAGGTAAGTGAAACTAGAATCTATGTTGGTGTCTATACGAGGCACGGTATTGGGGCCTACCTCCTCACTTCATGATCCCGTAGTGATAAGGGTGTCAAGTGCTTAGCAAAAATACCACCCACTAGCTTATTTATACTCAGATAGAACACCGAGTAGACTTATCCTCTTGATAATGAAATCTAAGTAGGTCCACCTAGGAAAGAGTGTTTTGATGCAAGTTAGATTTGATGTGTTTTTTTTGTGTGTGAAGCGAGTTATATGAATGTAATTATTTAACTCCTAATTAAGATGTGTGATTAGGTAAATATGATTTTTCATGTTAAATTCCAAAGGAAATGTTGATTCAATGAGAACAAACACACAAATGCAATGCTTAAAATAGAAAATGATAGAAAAGAGACGTACTCATGATCACTTTTCCTTTTTAATTTTTTTACTTTTTAATTTTTAATTTAAGCAACAACAATACACTCTAAGTTGAAACACTAGGTGGAATAGGAAGCAACAAAAATGGAAATTAAATAAAAAATATAAATTTAAAAGGGACTAAGGGTCCCACCGATCATGCCAGGATGTTTAAGGTAGTTTTCGGTTAGTAATATAAAATGTAGAAAGCATCTAAAACTCAAATGAGTAGGTTTGATCGATGATACTGCATCGATATTGACCATTTGAGATGATGGGTAGTAGACAATGTGAGAATGCTCCTCTTTCATTAAGTGAAGAGACTTGTAAATAAAGATAAATATACAAAAGACATTAAATAAATATGATGATGAGTTATTTGACAAAGGAGAATCCAAGGAATCCAAAGGGACTTCCTTGGAGGATGTCAACTCATTTTGATACAATTAAGTTATGTTGATAAAGATAATAAGATAAATGATGACAAAGCTAAAACTCAAGGGGAATAATGAGACCCTATTCAACTTCGAATGTGGCCCAGGATAGGCTTGTGACTATCAAAGAATTCTACAAATTAATCAAACCAAAAATACTTCATTGCTTCTTGTATCTCGTGGAGGATCTCAAACCGAGCTTCAATGTCTTCAAATTTGGGTGTGAATGCGATGATGCTAAAGGTGAGCTCATGGAGGATGTATAATTGATCCCATATAAATGGTTTTGGATGAATTGAAGGTAGAAAATGCTAGTGATGGGATGTGAGTGACCTAGAACAATCATCTACTGAGACAAACCATGTTTGCAGACATTTTAGTAGATCAAATCAAATGATAAAATATGAATTATGCTAAGATGATCTCGTGAATGACAAGGATCGATGATGATCACAGATCGACAAGGATGAGAGACATTATTTTTGTTTTTGATAAAGTATGAACAAATAGAAAAAAATAAATGCAAAAGAGATATTAATGTTTTCCAAGATTAATTATGGAAAATTTAGGAGTCGATAAAACCTAGAAATTGATGTCTAAATGTGTTTTTAGGCCAAAGATAGAGAAAAGGGCTAAGGATATTGATTGACGATGATCGGGATCAACAACGTTAAGATAGAAAATGTTTGATATGATAAAAGGATTAATAGAATAGATATTTTGAAAAACATAGAGACTTGATAGTGCAAAGGTGAGCTATAGGGAATTTAAAAGCCTGTAAGGTCCTGAAAATGTAGATAAGGGATTATTTAGAAGACCAAATAGAAAAGGAAAAGGTAAAGGGGGCCTATTGATGACAATCGTGGGTTGACAACAATCACTATGGATATCACTAATATTCACTAGGTGATTTCAAATGATTGAACTATAAATAAAGTCTTGATAAAGCTATGTATAAGGATACCGACAATAGAATATAGATGATAACTAGTGTAAAATAAACTAAGAAAACAATGAAAAAAGTGGTACTAACCTTGGTAATATTTTGGAGGTGATAGAGTTATTGACTGATGATCTAAAATATTCCTTAGAGGTTTTGATGGATTTAGCAACAAGGTGTTGATATCTTGGCAAGTGATGATGTTATCTATAGGGTAAGCAATTCCTTTTTGCACGTAGGTCATGATTAATTGGAGAAGGGAGACATAGGTTTATTAAATAGAATCAACAACATTCACAACAATCGTGGATCGATCAAAAATCGCCATTGATTTAACCGTAAAGGTTACAACCAATAAAAGGAACAATGAAAAATGGTTAAAGCCACTTTCTATATGGTATATCGGGTTGTTAGGAAACCATGGGATGTTGAGGATTCGAGTTGTAGGAGGTTAGGGGGTTAGGATAAGTGTGGTAAAATGGGTTTAGGTTGTTTTGAGTGGTTAAGGGAGGGTAATTGGGGTTTACGTAGGTAATATAGGATTTACAAAGGTTATTTATGTGGTACTTAGGACATGGATAATAGTGATAAGTAATGATAATTGTATCTATGTGTGTAGGGTGGCCTAGGGATGAAAAAGAGGTGTCTACAACACCTTGAAACACAAGGTAGAGTGAGAGATGGAAGGTGCACATGAATAAAATAGGTGTAAAAATACATAGGAGATGTAAGGGAGTATATCTTGGAGAGACAAGGAGTGGGGAGTGCAAAGAAAGAGCGGAGAATGAGGCCCCAATAAGAAGAGGAGGCAGAGTAGCTTCCATAGAAAAACATAATCCAAGAGTAGAGGAGCACGAAGGTGAAAATGTGGGCAACAATGGGAGCACCATTACGGGAGAAGTCAAGCAATTAAAGGAAATTACTAGAGTATACATGAAAAAGGGTGTACCCAATAAAATATATAGGATTGGGAGGTCTTGAGAGAATATATGTAGAGAAGCACAGGTGGATAAGAGTGCACAAAACTAAGGGAATACGATGACAATTTAGAGAAACAACATGAGAATGTGGAGGAGGAAGATGGGATCGAGAGAGGACGGGAGTGGTCTAACCTAAAATAATTTCCCCAAATGAAATAAATGAAGAGAAACTAATTATATTTTTTAGAGTATGCATGGAGAGAGGTGTATAAGGAGGAGAAGATGTCATCAGAGATATCAAGAAGGAGTCATGTGGAGAGGCTCTAGAATTCTTGCGTAAATTAGAAGGCATAACAAGAGAAGAGGAGACAAAAGAAAGAACTCGATGAAATTTTTTTCTAGAGATAGAGAGAGGAGAAAATAAATGTTGTTAGTAAGAGTGTGGTATAACAAATCCCAATAGGCGAGGGAAAGAAGAATCCCTCAAGAAGTATATAGGAAAAGAAGATGTGGAAGCATAACGGAGTTACATTAGAGAAGGCACACAACAGATTCTATCACTCACATCCACTTAAGGAGGACCTCAAGTTAAAAACCTTAGATGCTTGTTGCGGGAAATTTGTAGACACCTATAATTTAGCTTGAACAATTTAAATACTTAAATTGTGCTAATTATCCCCTTTCCGCAAATTGGTGACATATCATCAATAGTGCTCATCTTCTCTCCTATCATCATTAATTAATTACATTACATTAATTAATTAAGTCTTCTATTCAAAAAATACCCTAATTAACGACCTTCCGTTAATTAATCCTTCCTTCTATCTAGAATAATTAATTATTATTAATTAATTAGCTTCCCCTTTCATTAAATCAATAAATCATTATTTAGTTGATTTAATTCCCTTCTATAGTCTAAATCATGCTAATATTCCTCTAAAAAGCTTTTATAAGCTTGCACACCTATTAATTAATCACTTTGGTTAATTAATAAACCCCTTTATCCCCATGAGTCACTAAAGGACAAATTAAACTCTCCTAAAGTTAACTCAACCCTTTCTAAACCCCCTTATCCACAACTAACTCAACATCTCTATTATCCCACATACAAAGGGATGTAGAGATTCCTCTATCCATTGGGCTATATAAAGAGCCCTCCTCCTACCTTTACACCTACACCTACTCCTTGAAAAAAAAAAGTGAGCATATAGTAAATACACTATAGCCATTTTTTCATCTTTGAGCATTTCTCCATTAGAGTGGAGCTAATCATCATCCTTTTGCATTCCAATAATCAAGTTAGTGTTGTGAAGAAAATGGAGTTAATCAAGAAAGGCCTAATAAGCCATGGCTTGATGAACCTCCATATTTGATCATCTTGGATCAAGCAACCACTAATCTCCTTTTGATAGCTAAAAGATCTACATAGGTCTAGTTTTATTAATTTAGCTTTCTAAAAGAGTAGAGTAATAATGTTAATATGTTAGCTTGAGGTTTTGCTTTCAAGATTCTAATGCATAGTATTGATGATTGTTACTTGTTTAGCTCTTAGCATGATGGTGTTTTGATTTCAATTTAGCTTTGTTGTAGGACTACTAGGTGTTAGTTCTAATTTTCTTAACTTAGCTAAACTAAACCATGCACACATTTGGCATGCCGGTGGGATGGATCCTTTGTCCCTTAGCATTTTAGTTCATATTGTGTTGTTTTTGGCTAACCCCTTTCTATGCACATATGTAAGGTGATTTTTATGATTTTTGATATACTTACATGTGTGAGATCTTATTGAGAGATTTCATTTTGATGGGTTGTTATCAATTTTGAACTAACATGCTAAAATTTGGAACATTTTGTACTTGTTTATGTCATTTGGCCATATTTTGACATCATAACTGGGTACATTTTCTTTGTAGGAGATGCGTAGGTACACCAAACCACATGCGCAAAACGCTCACCCATGCACAAGCACAACATCCAACATGCACATGCACCGCTATCATATTGTAACTTCATTACATTCGAAACCTTGTTAGGCTAGCGTAGGTTCACATATCCTAGAAACCTTCGATAACCTAGCACACCCACCTCTCTGTTAGTGCACTCGCACTGTGTGTTTTCAATGCTAGTGCATGCCTATATCACACAGTGCATACGTATTTTGGCCAACATACATACCCTTTGTAGTTTCCTACTCTATTTTACTCGTTGGTGCAAGCACCCATAACCTAGTGCACCCACCTCTCTATTAGCGCACACGCTCTATGTTTTCAATGTTGGAGAAAACACCTATATTGTAGTGCATATGTCTTTAAGCCAGCGCACATACCATGTCTAGTTTCCTACTCTGTTTTACTCTATTGGCACACACACCTATACCTTGGTGCATACGCCCACATCTTAGTGCATATGCCTCTCGGGTAGTGCAGGTACATTGTGAATCTGAATAACACAGAGGGGTGTAGCCACCCTAACCCACACACACATGCTAAACATGTGCACAAGTTCTTTGGTTGAATTAACCTATATATTTTAGTTTCCTCAAATCTTGTATGTTAAAGTGCTAACTTCTTTTACAGGTTTTATCTGACTAATGCTTATTTCTGTAGGGTATGTTTACATGCTTTTTCTAGACTAGATAGACTTTGCATGCTTGCTTGTAAGAGTAAGGTCACGTATGCTCTTCCCTCACATCCTTTGGGGTGATCTTGGGAATCAAAATGATTCTTAGGTCTTTTGGCACTTTGAAAATGTTGAGAATGTCCTAATTGAGTAGAAATGAGTTAAATTGGTGTGTTTGAATTAATTGTTTTCCATTTGGTAATTTATTGGATTCTAAAAAATGTCATGTATGCTCTTCTCTTGCATCCTTGGATGATCTTGAGAATTAGAAATGATGTTTATTCTCTTTATGGAAAATTACTAACCCGTTGTGTAGAACCAAACACACATTTTCAAAGAAAGGTGGAGTCGAAACAAAATCAAACTACTAATACAATTTCCGTGTGCAGGTTTCCAAAAGGTGTTCAAGAAAACCACATCAAATTAAACAAGATAAAAAGAACACCACATTCAAAACATTGTATTTGTAGGTTCGGATAAGGGTACGTCCCATCCGCTTAAAACTAGGACATAACCCTTTGGCATAAGCCTTAAGCTACAACAATGGGGGTGGTCCTAGGAACCCCAAAGTAGTCCATGCAAGAGGGAACCTTGTGGAAGAAATGGGAAGTGCTCTCCGCACAACCTACTTGACTAGTTGTTCCTTGTGAGTTAGCATTACCGGTTGTCCGTATGGTGACCCTAGTGATAGTACACATGGACACACTAGTTTCCCACTGTGCTTGAAGGGGGTAAAGTAAAGCGAGATACTCCCAAATTAGTCATTGTGACTTTTTGGGTAAATCAAGCTTGCTTAAGAAAACTTTGTAACACCTAGTTGAGAGAACCACCTAGGAAGATATCTTTGACCAGGAGCCAACTTTGACCATTTCAAAATAGTTTTGAGTTGTGAGCCATTATTCATCATGAAATGTGGGAAGCATTACTTTTTCTTAGTTTTTCACTTACCCTAAGGTAAGGTGAAACTCTGCCGAAGTAAGGCCAACATTTTTCACCACCAATTGATCTACTTCCTTCACTTTCTTTTGACACTTTGTTGATCAAAAGAAGAGTGACTACCTTTGCGTTATCAATTGATTGTTTCTACCACTTTTTTGTCCATTTACACCCATCCATGTTTGCAGCTGGGTTAGTTAAACATCTAAAGTGTGTAGAGACATTTTCACATCATTGGTAGCCTTTGTGATCTTGATACCCAAGTCAGGATCATCATCATAGTTAGGCTTGGTTCATCATCTTGAACTTCCTTGGAAAGGTTACCTTTTTTATATCGTATCACTACAATTTTGATATTTATGTCTCATTTCTTGTAAACTTGACCTAAATATTTGCATTGTAAGGTTACACTATACACATTTTAACAATTCTTAGTTATACTATAAGATTTTAGTTTGATTCCATTACTACCTCGATTTTGAAAAGTGCTACGTGTTACCACTTGTGTGTGTTATATCAATATCATCTTGATATCAATACCTTACTTTCTCGCAAAGTTTGGTTAACATATCTTGGTGACATTGTTGTGTCACTCACAATCGTAACTCACACTTTTTGAGATATAGGTATTAATTGAATTTGGGCTTGCTTCTAGTATACCTTGTTAGGAGGTCGCATTAACTTCTTGTTATTACTTATGCCTTGTTCATGTCTTTGAACTTGACATAAGTAGGGACATCTTGTTAATTATCTTACAACATCGACTACCTTTTTGAAACAAACCTAGGAAGTAATTCATTCGATTGATAGGCTTGGTACCAAACATTACATCACTATTGACTTGTGCATTTTTAGGCCATCACTTTATCACATTGGTACTTTAACATTCATTATACTCATTCATATTCTTGACATTATTTTTACATTTCACTTAGGTTTGATAGAAAATATTTGAGACACATTCACAGATACCTTAGTGAACCTATTACACATTATGGCTCCTAAAACATGATTAGGACTCAAAAGCAGGCTTTGGAAACTAGACAAAAGTGCAAACTTGGGAAGCCTCAAACAAACAAGGGTCAAACCCTTTTATTGGCCATGATCTTGGGCCTTTATTTTCTACATGGAAAAGAGGTAGAAGAAATGATAGATCATAGTGGTGATGAGTTGGAATCCCCACATGTGGAGTTTGACTTGACCCCACCTTGTTAGATGAATTCCTTTTTAGAAACAAGGATAGGGTACTGGCATGAGTTGTAGAATTGGGAGCCAAAATGCCTATTGAACAAGAAACAATCCCACCTATAAATGATGCTAATGAAGAGGAGAAACCCCTTATTAATATGGATGATATCTTAATGCATGGGCATGCTTCTACTTCTAACGTAGGAAATGATAATGTGGTGGGATATAGAATACCTTTCCTTAAAGTACCACGTAAAGTCAGGATAGAACACGAAAATGTTGAACAACCTCTCGCAACATGAAGAAGAAGAGGAACCTTTTGAAGAAGAAGTTACTATTCAACAAAAAATTAGCAACCTTAGTCGACAATTAGCCTTGTTAACATCTCATGTGCAAAAAGAAACAAACAAGAATATACAAAAGACAAAACCTAAGGTCAAAATTAGTGAACTTCAACTGGACAATCAAGGAGAAGAAAATATGGAACATCATCGTGTATATATCCCTGCTTCTCCTACCAAAGAACAATTACTCACTCAAGAAATGTAATCCATGAGAGAAACACTTACAAGCCTCCAAGAGAGCACTATGGGGAATAGCAAAAATATCAATATGAAGAGCTATGTCCTTATCCATTTGACAAAACTATGACACTTCAACCTTTCCCTAAAAATTTTGACATGCCAAAATTTGACAAATACAGAGGGAAGGGTGACCCATGAGACCATGTAAAATATTTTTATATGGCATGCCAAGAAGTGGCCTACATAGTGACAACTACCTCATACGAACTCTTTCCAAAGAGTCTAGGGGGCCAAGCCTTAGAATGGTTTACTCGCTTACCTCGGGGTCTATCTTTACATGGCCTGAACTAGCAGAAAGATTTGTATGACATTTCTCATACAATATAGAAAGTGACATAACCATGACAAACTTGTGTGGCACTAAACAATGTCCCAATGAAACATTTTCTATCTTCCTACAAAGATGGAGAGGGATAGCCAGTCGCTTCCCCTGTACATTCCCTGAAAAATAGCTTGTGAGTATCTTTGTGCCCAATCTAAATCTAGACATCACTTTCCACCTTCAAATGCATTGTGTTCACACTTTGAGGAGGTTATTGAAAAGGGCATTCAAATAGAGAAAGCCCTTATTGCCAAAGGAACTCTTAAATCACACTCTAAAGATAACCAAAGCGTTAAACCTATGGAAAATCCGAAAATATTCAACAAAAACAAGAACGTGGTGGGAGACGGAATCACATATTCCAAACACATGCAAATGGTTCAAACTAGTCAACCTTTTAAACTGACCAAAGGACCTATTCAACCACCACCTAAACATAGAATGTTCACTCCTCTCAATGAGCCTTTTCGGTCATATTGAAATAATTGGATGCAGATCACATGGTGACTTATCCCACGACACAACCCTTTGATGAAAATGCTCCAAAACCATCATGGTACAAAGAGCATGACTATTGTGAATTACATCGTGTCAAGGGACACAAAATAGACAAATGTCTATGACTTCGTCACTACATCCAAGACCTCATCAACAATGGGGAGATAGAAGTGGATAACCGGAAAAAATCAGACACCTAATGAAAATATGGGGATATACAAAGAACCATTCCCTAAACATGGTAAGTTAGAGGAGCCAAAGCCGGATCAAGGAGAGTCATCCCAGAGTTACAAAGCGACAAATTATCTATACACCAAGAAGGAAAATAATCATTATGATTCACTCATTGGATGTATCCACTCTCCTAGTGACCATGTGAACACCATTTAGATCAAGGGAAAGGATTGCATTGTGGTAACAAGTCATGCCCGCCTCATGATTCTGGAACCCTCTCATCAACCCCAAAAATGGTAGGTATAACCTTTTAGAACAGATTGAGAAGACATCTACCAAGATTTCAATCTTCGATCTCCTCAAAATATTGAATGTACATAAGGAAATTTTGTACAAAACTCTTCAGGGGTCAAGAGTGCCACTAGAAGTAGATCCTATGCATCTTCAGGCTATGGTAGCCAATATTGTACCAACTGAGCACATTTCCTTTAATCATAGGGAGATCCCTATTGAAGATCCAACACATAATCTCCCCTTGTATATTGAGGTATTTGTTACCCATTGAAAGATAAAACGAGTGCTTGTGGACAATAGATCAGATTGAATATATGCACATTGAAATTAGTTAAGCAATTGGGACATACCAAAGAAGACCTCGAGTCCCACATCATTACCATAACCGCCACTTACGAAAATACAGAAAGAGATTTAGCTAGAACAATCACATTACCCATGGAAGTCGGACCCACTTGTCATCACACAAAGTTTCATGTCTTGGACTTAGAACTCCCATATAATATGATTCTAGGCTGACCATGGATTCATGCCATGCAGGCCGTGCCATCAACATTTCATCAATGCATCAAACTGAAAACACGAGGGACACATTGTCATGATACAAGGAGATCTAGAGCCCTTCGCTCACTACAGATATCTCAATAGCTTTACACATAAGGGTGCCTACACATGTCCCTCTCTTGATATAGCTATTTTCTCTTCATCCAAATCCATGGAGTCCCGAGTAGATTCAGATTCCCTTAGTTCTTGTGCCCATGATGCCTCTACATCAAATTCCCCTTTTGATTCATGAGAGATGAAGGTTTTGGAATATAGTTGTGGGGAGTATAATGTGCAACAATACCTTTTAGTTTCAGACCTCTCATTGTCACCTAAAACTAGAGGTCAACCCAACTATCATTTCAGATGGCCTAGAGATGAGCAAACTATTGGGTCATTTTTACCTAGAGGGTTGTTGGTTGAAGAGAAATTGTTGGATCCACCTATGAATTGGGTCCCGGAAGATACTCAACCAACTTGCTACCAAATCCCTGAGTATGAGAAGTCTAGCTGAATGATGTATTCCATGGGCTACAAAGGTCTAGGATGCGGAAGGAATGAGCAAGGACAGCGAGAACCAGTTCCTCTCCCACATTTTAAGACAAAAAGGTATGGCATCGCGATTTGACCCTATGGATTGCACAACAAGGATCAAGATGCCACCTATTCTCGAGCATGAATATAACTATGACTATTTATACAGAGACACATGATTCCCACCGTAGCCAATATGAGGATCTTACCTCCACGAACCTATTTCATGAATACCGCTTTCCTCACCATAGCCCCTACTGAAGCTAAAATTGACCTTGTTTACCCTTACCTTCTCGAATGGAACCAAAAACATCATGTGCCACTAGTTCTCTTTAAAATTGATGAAGCCATTGCAGAATTCATGGGAATTCGGAATATAATCCCCATTGGAGATCACAAAAAGGGTTTTTACATTGACTTAGATACCTACGCCTACTTTGGAGAGGAAGCTAAGCTTTGTGGTCAACAAAATTTAAGAAAAAGTGAGGGAAAAAGTTCCAATGAAAATCCTCGGAAAAATTCAAAGTCCAAGTCACACAAATAAAATTTTTTTGAGGCACTGGATGAAAAACAAGTACAAAAATCAATGGACAAGAAAAGTGACCACGCTAAGGGTGAAAATATTGTAGAGACACCCTTGGAAGAAGATCTCAACCTTCCTCCTAATCCTACGTGTATGGAGGATTTGTCAACAATGCTAGTAGAAGAGACCATTGATGTAAACATTGGCATGGAAGATGACCCAAAAAGGTCAAGTTGGGAGCTTCACTCTTAGCATGAGAACAGAAAACATTCACCATGCTTCTGTGGGAATTTATAGATGTGTTCGCATGGTCCTATAAGGATATGTCGGGCTTGGATCTGACTTTGGTAGTGCACAACTTAGTTGTACATGCAGACACCAAGCCCATCAAGCAAAAGCTCATAAAGATGCACCCGAGGGTGGCTCTCCTAGTTAAGGAAGAGTTAGAAAGATTGCTCATGATAGGATTCATTTGACCCATTGATTACTCGAATGGATATCAAATATCGTCCATGTACAAAAGAAGCCTGTTGGGATCAGAATCTGTACCGATTTCAGAGACATAAATAAGGCATGCCCAAAGGATGATTTTTCATTGCCTAATATCGATATGATTGTTGATTCAACTACAGGATATGAAATGTTATCTCTTATGGATGGCTTTTCAGGATATAATCAAATCAAGATAGCTAATGAAGATCAACACAAGATGACCTTCACAACTCCTGGGGTACTTTCTATTATCAGGTAATGCCATTTGGCCTTAAAAACGTAGGAGCAACCTATCAAAGGGTGACGATGGTGATTTTCCATGATATGATACATGACATCATGGAAGACTATGTGGATGATATCCTCAAGAAATCCAAGACAAGGGAAGATCACCCTGATATTTTGTGGTATATCTTCAAATGCTTGTAAGAGTATAAGGTCCATTTGAACCCAAAGAAATGTGTGTTTGGCATGATGTCAGGAATTTTTCCTAGTTTCATTGTATCACAAGGAGGGATTGAGGTAGACCCAGCTAAAGTTACTGCTATTACTAAAATGCCTCCTCCCAAAAACATTAAATAACTCCGTAGCTTACAGGAAAGATACAGGCTATTCACCATTTCATTTCCCAAATTACCGACAAATGTCATTCATTCACTCATCTGTTAAAAAAGGATGTTGCCTTTATCGGAGTAACATTAGGTTTTCACCTTACTTAAAAAAAGACTTAGAAAATCCACCGTCCTCATGCATCCAACTCCTAGTGAGCCACTTGTTGTATATTTCTGCCACACAATTCGCTATTGGTGCATTGCTAGCCCAATATGACCTCGGCCATAAAGAAAAAGTTGTGTACTATCTTAATCGTACTCTCATCACTTATGAGATCAACTACCCTCAAATTGAAAAAGCTTGTTTGGTGTAGTTTTTACCTTCCAAAAATTTGACATTACCTGTTAAATACTAAAACCAAGCTTATATCAAAAGTTGACCCACTCAAATACTTGTTGTCTAAACCCACCCTTACCGGTAGAATGGCTAACTGGATCATTCTGCTAAGTGAATTTGACATCGATTTTATGCACCAAAAGTTGGTCAAGGGATAGGTACTTGCTGATTAGTTAGCAGAAGCACCTTTATAAGGAATAGAACCTGTGAATTTGGATCTTCTAGATGCTTCATTAATGTACATTGAGGAATCCATCATGTGGCAGGTGCACTTTGATGGATCTTTTACTTTTCATGGTTTAGGGCAGGTGTTGTACTAATTACTCCTTTTGGTGACCCCATACCTCAGGATTTTCACCTTGGTTTTCCTTGCACGAATAATATTGCAGAGTATGAGGTACTCATCACTGGGATGAAGCTTACAATCAAATGGGACATTCATCATGTTAAGATCATTGGTGACTCACGTTAATCATTGTGTTCAATGAAAAGTTGCAAAAGCCATGGATTTGGGGTAAGAATCTCTAAAGAAACCCCAAAGGATTTTGACAATCTGATCAATGGACCATGTGATAAGAAATGAGCAAGGTTTCCTTCTTTGCATACATTAATTTGAAATAAACATGCAAACTAAGCAAATGAAGTTAATCTCTATTCTTTGAAAGCTTGAAATAATGAACCTAAGAGGATCTAAGCATTCCATTTGTGTGTGAGAGAGAGAGAGATCCCCATTAATGGATTTAAGGCCAATGGATCTTCACTTTTACTCCATGTTAATACTAATGAAATACAAGATTAAATTCTTTTAGCTCAAATGGAAGAAGATGAAAATACAAACTAAAGCCTAAAAAAATTGTTATAATCTATGCTAGGAAGAAGAGAGAATTCTTAGGAAATGAGGGAGGCGGTATAGCCCTATTTATAGTTTTTGGTTTGGAAGAAAAGGGATATTTGGGTGCATGTGGGACAAAGGCTAAAGTCCAAAAAGCACTTTTAGCAATTCAAAGTGTGATTTGACTATTTTTAGGGTATTTAACCTAGGTTAGACTAATTAATCTCTCTTAGAGAGTAATTAGGGTTCTGGAAGGGTTCTGAAGGGCTTAATCAATCCAATGAAGTGGATTGATATTCCAGGGAGCTAATAGAAGCAAGCTAGAAGAGAATAAGAAGCTAATGTAGTTAGAATGAGGCTATAACGACTGTTTAAATGGTTTATAAGAGGAAAAACAACCAAAAGGGTGTCATAGGAAGGGAGTTAGATAGGCCTAACTGGCGGTGTGCCATCAATTTGCAAAAGGAATAAGCATTAGTGCACCATTAGAGATAATAGTGTATTGGTCAAACTACGTGTGTCTACGTTTTCCAATCTTTAAGGTGACATAAGTGACGTCACTTCAAAGAAAGTAGACAAACACAAGCAACTAGAATTTTTTTAAGGGGTAGAAGAAAAATTAATAGGTGAAGGATGACGAATGCCCCTCGAGTGTCGATGGGGTGATGTAGAAACTAGATCAAAAATCTAAAAATAAAAAAATAGAAAGAAAAGTGTCTAGTGAAGATGAGAAACTAAAAGGAAAAAGGGATATTAAGCTATCCGCAAATTAATTTCTAACGATACTTAATCATCATAATGCTTAGAATCCTCCTCATGGGTCCTTATAAAAATGTGAGCATGTGATGGAAGTGTAAAATGACATGAAAAGCCGAGATATAAATAACCATCTTGTGCTAAAAATGACCAACTCCATGCAACATACACAAATGCAATGCAATACAAGAAATAAATAGAATCACCTAATAGGGAAATAAGTACAATCACACACACTTAAACCAACAACATTCAAGATAGTTACACAAATATTTTTTTATCAAGATGAAGTCCCAAATGTTCGATAAATGACAAGGGTGAGAAATGATGCCCCAAGAAAGGTGTATTATGCAAGGGGAAAGATGGAGGACACTTAGGTCCGGTGAAAAGTAATGTGTACGACAAAAATAGTACCAAGAAATTGATAGTGCCCAGAGTATAGACGAAGTAAGCAACATAGCTTATGTAGGTGTTTCAGGATTTTGGTGATGCGCGAGTCGTTGTTTCAAATTATTTGAGAACATCAACAAGATCTAGGATGAGTGACATGCAATTGACACAGATTTCAGCCGTACATGATTGGTTTAACCAATTTTGAGCCATTTTGAGGCTTTCCAATATTTTTGTTGTTTTTAAATATTTTTTGATTTTTTTCTTTTCTAAGTTTTGGATCGGTCAAAAGAATTTCAAAAGATCAAATATCTTCAAAAATACGCGCGTAGGTGGTAACGGGAAGGTGAGGCTATCAGAGCAAGCTAGGATATACACCCATAAGAAGAAAGATGGGTTGAGAAACATTTATTTAAAATAAATTAGTAAATAATTATCATGGCTGGGGAAAATAGATGAAAAAGTAGAGGAAAAGGCGGGAAAAATTCACCTAAAAGGTTCGTAGGTTATCTCAGTGTGATGAAGAAGTGACCGTTGGATGGCACGAAGTGCCCCAGTGTTTGAAAATTAGTAAAAATAATTATTTTAATACAAAAATAATTATCACAGTGGATAGAAGAAGGTTAGAATGATCACGGTCGAGAAAACATGCTCCAAGGGCATCGCGATGGGTTAGTATACCCACCCGAGGTCGATAAAACAATCACAACCAATTCATTTCGACCAAAGCTTTTGTAAATTTTTATAGTGAGCGAGAGCGATATAGCACTGGAGTGAGATGGCGAGGATACCAAGGAGGATAAGGTGCGCGGATCGCATCTGGGAGTACATGCAGGACCCAACAGATGGACCATTCATGAGTGCCCTAAACCCCCTATTAATTACACATTTAATGCCTTTTTAAAGGGTTTTTAGGGTAGGTAGGGTGAAATTTGATGAATGCGCATAGGCATATGCATTGGTTTGAAGGGTATGCGCATGTGCATCGATTCATGGGGATAGGGATGCACATGAGTATCCATTGGAAGAAATGTATACATGCATGCATATCCATGGAAAAATTAGATGGCAAAGGGGGCACGTATGTGTCGAACTAGGATTGAATGGCCACGCGCATGCATGTGTGTCAAACTAGGTGTGTAGGTGTCATACTAGGTGTGTATGCATCCTACATGCCTGTGCCAAGCAAAAAAAAGAGAAGAAAGGGTTTGCACGTGTATGCGCGTTAGGGCACATACACATTGTTTAGGTGAAAGTGCAAAGGGGTGCACATGCACCGGATCAAGTAAGAAAAGATAATTGGCTAGAAAACAACCAAGTATAGAAGAACATAGGTGAGATTAGTTTAGAAGAAAAGAATAATTAGTAAGTTAGATGCATTAAAAGAATTATTTTTCCTTAGAAAAATATATAGAAATGTTAGATGCCTAACACTTGCGTTGATTTTGCAGCGTATGTTACCTGTTCTTCAGACTCGCGAGTGCTATGGTCAATTAGCGGTGATAGAGGTGCAGTTTGATGATGATGATAGAGCAACCTTGGCGAGCCTCTTGCATGTGACAGATCGACCCATATCACCGAAATGCCTTAGATCACGGCCTTTTGACAGCCATAGCAGAGCGATGGCACAACGAGAACCAATGCTTTCACCTCCCGACCGGGAGATTACCATGACCTTAGAGCATGTATGGCGCATTATGCGGGTCTTGATTTAGGGATAGCTTATCAAGACTACAAGCCACTGGAGCGACATTTAGCGTCATATCACACATTTATTCAGTGTTCCTACTATACCACATCATGGGATGTCCATCAAACTATCCCGATGTATAGATGATCCAGAGTTAGACCGAGTAGTGGTCTATATGATGGCTCTTGTCAGTGGAGTTCTACTCCCTGACAAGATTGGTGCTTCATTTCCACTTGGAATCCTAGGAGTGATTCTTGGCTTGGTGGAGGGATAGACCTACTGCTGGGGTCAGTGCATATTAGCACATTTATACTGGGACCTTCATTTGATGACATACTACCATCAGAAGATGGTATGACCTTCTCACCTACTACAAATTTGGGCATGGGACCAAATTTCTATTGGTTGCCCCTAAGGTGTTCTAAGAGTTTGGGCTCCCGACGAGCCTTCTACAATGGGCTGGGTCCCGATAGGGGACGATGTGTGACCACTTATGGGAGTCACATATCACTATAGATGTGAGTTGGACATTCCGTGGTAGGCTTCCGTTGTATGGAGGCCTTACAAACATTTCCAGTGGTAGGAGGATGGCCTAGAGCTCAGCACTGCTACTGTTGAGCATTTTATCTTAGGAAAATGTAGTTATATGTGGGAGCTATATAGAGTAGATTGTTGTCAGAGGTATTTTGGCCTTACCCAGGATGTTCCTAGGCCAGATAGATGGTATGCTTATAGAACTAGGGAGCATTTTGGCATAGGACCATAGATTACCCGTGACAGAGCACTAGCTAGTTTTCGACAAGTGGCACCTACTATTTGGGTGCCACTTAGACATATTAGAGATCCAGGCACTACGCCAGAGTATGGAACATGGTACCACGGTGTGCCCCCACACCGTTTGAGCATTCCCATAGTAGCATATGACACCGGTGTGATACCTCCTCTAGTGGGGCCTCTTAGCGGTGGCGAGGGGAGATGATAGCGATGATGACGATGATGAGGGTGGGCCCGATGTGCACCAACATGTCAGAGGTAGGGGATAGGGTCCCATACCACAACAGCCATAGGGACAAGCCCCTAGTCCTAGGCTAAGATAGGTATATAGGGCCATGGATATAGAGTTACCCCTAGTGGGCATTTCACTGGGATTTATACCCCTCTTTCAGTGAGTTGCTACAGAGCAGGCCCACCAATTGATATCCCGTGAGAGTAGC
The DNA here is from genome assembly GCA_018340775.1 of Taxus wallichiana var. yunnanensis. Lineage (NCBI taxonomy): Eukaryota > Viridiplantae > Streptophyta > Pinopsida > Cupressales > Taxaceae > Taxus > Taxus wallichiana. The sequence continues at coordinate 314,784,193 of CM031237.1, forward strand.
AGATTGGTGGGTAGCTAGTTTCTCTTCATAGTAGTTATAGGTAGCCATCATTGTACAGTTACATGTGGCTAGCGAGAGAGACACAAAGCGAGGATCCGTGTACAAGCCCTCACGTCGAGCAAGATCGGTGTGCTCGCCTGGTGTAGATTTTTGACAAAGAGAGAGAGATTAGGCTCGAGAACAGCCACTCAAGTCAGCAATAGTGTTGCATGGTAGAGTCGATGCGAGAGATGGATACACAGGGGCTCATATATTGAGCCTTATACATTAGTCCCAGACTTAGGTGTGGATGGTTGTTTCCCAGAGGGACCATGCACAGAAAAAGTCACAGGCTATATTTTACATAGGGATTAAGCACGAGTCCAGGTGCAGACTATTACCTTAGAGAGAGATCGAGAGGTTACCTCCCTGAGATAGGCTCAGTTTGATATTGGAAGTTTGACAGGCCAGGGAGATGCCGCCCTATAGGCAGCTCTCACTTTTGGAGATGTAGACCTGATACGAGATGCGATGAGATACGGTAGTGAGGCCTTATATTATAGGACTACCTACTTCAGGGCAGTTCCGACAGATCAGTGAGTAGTCTCATTTCAGCATTCAGAGGCTAGCGTGATAGGTTCTAGGTCATGGAGATCAGGTCACTCAGTGATATCAGTGAGGCAGCCTTTGCCAAAGCAGTTGGCTAGATAGGGGCCATCTAAACAATTCGGTGGTACACCTAGTGAAAGTACATCTTAGCCACCATTATTCCATCGACCAGTGACAGACCCAGGAGCCCTAACGAGGGTGAGAGCGTGGTTGAGCTCTACATTCTTTTTTTGTACAAATATTTTGTATACATGCCTCTTATGAAGGCTAATTTTGATGTATAGCTTTGTATACCATTATTTTGATGATGCCTCGTGATGAAGGCTTGATTCTTTTTATGCATGCCCCTTTTTGATGGCACATTGTATCGATGATGTATTATTTTGAGTACTGACCTAGATAGTTATACATGTATATATATGGACATTTTGATGTATCATTTTATGATAGATTTATGATGTATGTTTGTTTTTTCCTTCATGTATATGGCATATATTAGATTTAGAAATGTGTGTATTTCTGATTTCATATTTGATGACATATCGATAGATGGCACCACATGTTTTTAGATTCATGACTTATTTTTGAGTTTGTATTCTAGCACTTGGGATGATACTAAATGATATTGGTGCAGGGGGGATAGATTTGTGATTATGTGTAACCCCTCTTGCCTCCATTTATGATATGATACTTGATGATTAGCTTAGCACACATGCATGATGTAATACTTAGCATATTTGTATATATATGATGTAGTGAATGATGTTATAAATGTGATGAAATGATAGATGATAGATGTGATAACAAACAACTGTGTAAAAACATACAAGAAAAAGTTAAAAAAACTAAACAAATATACACATACAACAAACTACTAATAAACAAACACACATGTAAAACTTAACAAGAGATTAAAATGAGATTTAATCTAAGCAAGTAAAAATGAACTTTAAAAGACACACAACAAAATAAAGAAACCTACAACAATTGTTTACAAGCATGAGAGTTCTCAAATGTATGTAATGCAATACATAATTTAAATCAAACAAGATTCAAAATTAGATAAGAAAATGATCCATTTAAAGAACCAACAATTCAACAGACTAAGTACACCAAAACTATACAAACCAACAACTAAAAGTAATTAAAGCACTACTTTTTTTTTGGGACAACATTGACATATTTTCTAATGTTTTTGGGTTTATCTAAAAAGATAAGTTTTTGCAGCTACGTTTTTCCATTGTTGTCTAGGTGTTCCTAGGATAACGTTGTGAGGTGTATGTAGTTGTATCCCTAAAAAGGGAAATTTTCCAAATGTTTATATTTTTTTGGATCATTTTCTGAATGTTTTTGTATTTTTTGAGGTCATGTTTTGAAAGCAACGTGCAAGAATCAATGAAGCGTGGATGCCCCCAATGTGATGTGGGGATATACAAAAGGTAGAATTCCTCGCGTGTATGCATAAGAAGATGGAAATGGTATTTTTATGCTCAAGTGTTAAATGGGCGTATACAAAGGTGATGTCCCCCATGCAGATATAAGAGAAAATAAACCAGATCATGGCAAGGCAAAGGTGGTCCTAGTAGGGTTCCTAGACCTAGCAGAAAAAGTTGTATCTAAAAAGTGGTAATGATTACCCATCCTTCCGTAAGAGTAACTTGTGTCTAGAAAATCTTCCTTGAGTGCCAAAAACTAGTTTTCACTCAAATACTTGCCCACTATGCCACAATTGCATGGTTTTCACATGAGGATGACCTACTTTTTCTTTACTATTTTCTCATTTTTCCATTTTTTTGCTTGTTTTTTTCTTTGTTTTCCAATTTTTAGTTCTTATTTGATATTCTCATCATGCTTAAGCATAGAACCGCTTTAAGTGCATGGCATTCATAGGTTCAGAAGCTCTTCACCGTCTAAATATGCAATCTTGTAAGCCCCGATCCATATTTTCTAATTACAAAACATAAGAACCTAACCAGTTAGCCTTGAACTTTCCCTTCTTTTCTCTATCTTTGATGGTGTTCTTCTAATTTTCTTTGAGAACTAGATCTCCTACATCAAATTCCCAATGAATGATGCATTTGTTATATCCTCCGAACACTGCTCGATATACTTTTAGGCGATTGAGTGCTCTGATATGCCTTTCATCTAATAGTTCTAACTTTGCTAGGCGAGCAACTTTTTAGTCTTCATCTTTATCAAGATAGTCCCTGAGAGATATTCTCAGGGAGGGAAGCTCCACTTCCAAAGGTATGATGGCTTCAGTGCCATAGACAAGTGACTAAGGGGTCACACTAGTAGGAGTGCGAGATGGAAGTACGATAGGCCCAGAGGGCGGTATGTATCTATAGATGTCAATTACGGCCGGTTTTACTGACTATTTTCTCCATAATCTGCACAAGGGTCTTATTGGTGGATTTTTCTGTCCATTACCTTGAGGGTAATAAGGGGTAAACCACTTAAGTTGGATATGGAAGCATTGACACAATGTTTTAACCATTTTATTTTTGAAGTTTTTACCATTATCGGTGAAAATGGCCGAGGGGATTCTGTAATGGCATATGAGATGGTTCATGATGAATTTTGAAATCTGCGCACCGGTGACATAGGTAAGAGGGACAACCTCTACCCATTTGGTAAAGTATTCGGTGGCGGTGATGATATGAGTATGACCGTCTGATGAAGAAGGATGGAGCTTCCCTATGAGATCTAGGCCCCATTTAGAGAATGGCCAAGGCATTGCAATAGGCTGTAAGGCTTGCACCGACGCATGTATTAAATTTCCATATTTTTGGCATAGTTCACACTTCTTTACGAAGTTGCAACAATCGGATTCCATGGTAGGCCAATAATATCCTACTCTCAATAGATTTTTAGCTAAGACCATGCCACTAGTATGTGCTCCACAAATACCACTATGTACTTCCTTAATTGTGTGGATAGAATCAACGACATCCAAACAATGAAGCAGATTCCCATCGTAGCCATGATGATAAAGGGTACCTCTTAGGAGGGTATAACGGGCTATGTGGTGAATAAGGGCTTTCTTTTAGAATGGGTGATGTTAGGGGAAGGGTGCCATCTTATAGGTATTGGAAGATAGGGTCATACCAAGGGGATAAAGGACCAACAACTTCACATGCCAAACATGACTCCGGCATATCATATGTAGGTACCTGTAGATGTTCCATGAAGAAAGGCATCTTGCTTTCTTTAGGTGCTATGTGTAAGAGAGACCCAATAGTAGCCATAACATCCGTGGATCTATTATGTGACCTTGGTTTTTGTTCAAATATGACATGTGTGAAATATTCCTTCAAAGTTTCAACCATTTTCTTATATGGAATAAGTTTCACATATTTAACCTTGTACTCATCATTAACTTGTTTTATGATAAGTTGAGAGTCCCCAATGACTCACAGTTGTCTAATATTCCATGTAATAGCTAGCCTGAGGCTGACAATGAGTGCTTCATACTCTATAATGTTATTTGTACACAGGAATCCCAACCAGAATGCTCATGGTATGACATCACCATTTGGAGTGATGAGCACTACTACTTGCTCTAGATCCATGGTAGGTAAAAGATCCACCAAAATGAACTGCCAATCTATGAATTCATCAATATACATCATAGATGCATATGGTAAATCTAAGCATAAAGGTTCCATTCCTGGGAGAGGAGCTTCTTCCAATTGCTCAGCTAGTACCTATCCTTTTAAAGACTTCTGATTCACAAACTCAATTTCAAATTCACTTAGGAGAATGATCCAATTAGCCATTCGGCCTATGAGGGCAGGTTTGGATAAAAGGTACTTGAGAGGGTCAACTTTGGATATGAGTTTGGTTTTATTATTTAAGAGATAGTGGCGAAGCTTTTGAAATGTGAAGACAACCGCTAAGCAAGGCCTTTTCTATTTGGGGATAATTCAACTCGTATGCGATCAAGGTGCGGCTAAGATAGTAAAATGCTCTCTCTTTATGGGCTAAGTCATATTGGGCAAGCAATGCACTAATGGAAAACTAGGTAGCAAAAATGTATAAGGGGAGAGGTTCACCGGGGTGGGTGGCATTAGTACAAAGCGGGTTGGAAAAGTATCTGTTTGAGTAGCATGAAGGCTTTACGGCACCAAGCCCCAATTGAATGTGAAATCTTTCTTGAGAAAATGAGTAAAGGGGTGGCACTTATCGCAAGTTGTGAAATAAAATGACGGATTGCCTGAATCTTTCCTTGTAGAATCCTTAGCTACTTAAGAGTGGTAGGTGGTGGCATTTCGCGTGATAGCCGTAACCTTTGTAGGATCCACTTCAATCCTCTCTCGTGAGACAATGAAGCCTAGTAGTTTTCTTGATAAAACACGAAGACACATTTATTAGGGTTCAAATGTTATAGTCTCTTAGATGTTGAAAGATATGCCTCAAAGACCTCGGTTTTTTTTTTCTACTCTTGGATTTTGCTAGGATATCATCAACATAATCCTCCATGATGTTACTTATCATATTATGGAAAATAATGGTCATCGATTCATTGATAAGTAGCCCTAGCATTCTTCAACCTAAAGGGCAAGAATTTGTAGCAAAATGTTCCCCAAGGGGTGATGAATGTTGTCTTATGCTGATCTTCTTCCATAATTCGTATATGGCTATAACCTAAAAAACCATCCATCAAGGACAACATTTCATAACCAGCCGTTAAATCGACTGTCATGTCGATTTTAGGTAGGGGAAAATCATCTTTTGGACATGCTTTGTTGATGTCATAGAAATCTGTGTAGATCCTTATGCCAACAAAGGTTTTTAAATCAGATGGGACTATGTTAGAGATCCATTCTGAATAGTCAATAGGTTTAATGAAATCAATAGGTAACAACTTTTCTAACTCTTCTTTGACCAAGATCACCACCTTAGGATGCATCTTTCTCAACTTTTGTTTTATTGGTTTAACATCCGGGTGCACAATGATGAGGTTATGCACAACTAGCTTGGGGTCCAAACTAGACATATCTCGTATATGTCCATGTGAATATGTCCATGTACTCTTTTAACAGCTCTAAAAAGGTCTTTTGTTCCTAAGTCGATAGTGAAGCTCCCAACTTGACTATTTTGGGTTACTCCTCCGAGCCAATGTTGACGTTGATTGTTTCCTCAATAAACATTTTAGATGCATCCTCCATCCTTATAGGATCGGGGGAAGAGTAAGATCAACCTCTTGTGGTAGTTCATGATCATCTTTGAATGGATAAATCACTTCATCTTTAGACTCTTCATTCTGTTTGTCTATGAGTTTATCAAAGAGTTTGTCACTATGGGATCTCCGTTGAGCCTTCTTGCTTGGTTTCTCAGAAGTGGGTGTACTTTTATTTACAACCTTTTTATTCAACCATCCACACATCTCTGCTTCTTCTCCAAAATAGGCATAGGTGTCTAGTTGAATCTTAAATCCTTTCTTATGGTCTCCAGCTGAAATGAAGTCCCTGAGTCCCATGAAATTTGCGAGTGCCTCATCATTTTAATAGAAATCCAAGGGCATGTGAAGTTGTTGATCCTAATCTATAAGCTCAAAATATATAAGGGCTATTGGATAGTTATCTAGGGGATGGATTCAAATAAGGTAAGGACCGAACAATCTAGGAATAGGTTTGTGGAGGTAAGATCTTTGTAAAGGCTACATTGGGAATCTACGTCACTATTAGAATGAGACGAAACGTCCTCACTTTTAGAAGAGGTGGCATCATTCTCAGAAGGTAGAGTGTCATGGGGCCTTATTCCAAGGCCATGTTTATCAGTTTTGAAATGAGGGATGGGGATAAGCTCCAACCGGCCTTGTGCATTGACACCACATCCAAACCCGCTATATCCCATGACAAACATCATGCAAGGACCTTTGATGTACTGAGGTGCTTGATTTTATGAAGCCATGGTGCCTTCTGGTACTCTACTGGTAGGGTCTTCTAACATTTTCTCCTCAGACAGGAGGCCACTATGGAAAAATTTCTCCAAAGGTTTAGGACATTTCTCATGGGTGCTCTTGAACTAAAAATAAGGCTTACCCCTTGTCCTAGGGGATACTGATAAGTCTGATATCAACAGAGCCTACTCAAGAGTGAATGGCCTACTTGGGCCATATTTTGCTAATGTTGCCTCCCATGAAGCAAATGGATTGACTAATGAGGGAAAATCTTGATTGAAAGGCGTGAGGGATTCTGAATCTATTCATTTTTTCATAGCCTTTGTCTATAGAGGGACAACAACATCTGCAGAAGGACATTCATAAGTGAATGAGAGAAACTGTGCAATGCTCTACAATGTGTAAAAGGTTAGGTCGCCCAAAATGGTAACCACCTACCCTTCATGACATAACTTGATGCATTGATGAAACGTTGATGGAATAGCTTGCATGGCATGGATCCATGGGCGTCCCAAGAGCATGTTGTATGGAAGGTCCAAGTCAAGGACATGAAACATTGTGTCATGACATGTTGGTCCTACCTCCATGGGGACCACTATAGTCCCTGCTGACTCTCTTTCTTCATTGTCATATGCTATGATTGTGATAGTTTTAGCACCCAGCTTTGTTTCTGAATGGCCTAGCTACTTTACCAGCTTCAAGGTGCAAATATTCATACCAAATCCCCCATCTACAAGTACTCTTTTGATTTTTTGGGTAACCACCACTTCAAGATACAATGGAAAGTTATGCTCTGGGTTGTTATGCGGGATTGTAGTATGATCAAAAGTAATATGATCGTTGGTGTCTAAGCGTGCAATCATGGCTTGAAGGTTCGTGGATCTATTTCTGTGGAAACCCTTGAATTTTGCAAAGTTTTGAACAATATGTTCTTATGGGAATTAGATATCTTGAGGAGATCGAGGATAGATATCTTAGCAGACGTTTTTTCTAATTTCTCTATCAAGTTATACTGACATTCTTCAGGGGTAGGCACAGGATCTGGTATGATTAAGTAGGCACGTCTTATCCCGACTACACAACTCTTTTCTAAGATCCGAATGGCGTTAATTTGTTCATAAGATGATTTAATACATCCAATGATGGAATCATAAGGACCATCATTTTTAAGGTACACATAGGTAGAAATTCTATAGTCGTTGGAAGTTTTCCCTTGATCTATTTTCTTTTTCTTTTCATCCGCATGGTCGGAAAATGTTCTTTGTAAATACCCTTTTTTTAATTTGAACTTTTCCTGGTCTCAGGGGGAGACTCTACAACAATATTCCCTTCCTCTATGAGGTCTTGGATATAATGGCATAATCTCAAACATCTATCCATTTTGTGTCCTTTAACATGGTGGAAGTCGCAATATTCATGATCTTTGAACCAAACCGGTTTTGGAGCATCTTCTAGATATGGTATTGTTGCAGTTGGATATTCTACCATTTTTGCACCATCTAATTATTTTAGGATGGTAGATAAGGATTCTGTCAAGGATGTGAACGTACATTTTGTAGGTGCTTTGGGATGAGGCCCTTGTGAAAGCTTTAAGAGTGGGCCTATCTGTACGGCTTGGACTCTCTTGGAGTCTGTAATGCCATCACCAACAACATGTTTATTTTTATTGAAGAATTTAGGTTTGTCTGTGGATTTGGCTTCATGTTTGTTTTTAGTAATGGGTTTAAGCATTCCTTTGGCAATGAGCGCTTTCTCAATTTGACTACCTTTCTCTATGACTTCTTCAAAGTTTGAGCCACAATGCATTTGTAAGTGAAAGGCTATTTCTAGGTTCAAGTTAGGAACGAATATGCTCACTAACTATTTTTTTGGTAAGGCACAAGGAAAACGACTAGCTAACCCACGCCATCGTTGTAAAAATCCCACAAATGTCTCATTAGGTTTTTGTTTTGTGTTGCATAGATCGTTCATCGTAATGTCACTCTCCATATTATAGGAGTAATGCCTTACAAATTTCTCTACTAGCATGGGCCATGTTGTAATGGAGCCTTTGGGTATGCTGTAAAACCATTCCAATCCCACGGCTCCTAGGTTGTGAGGAAAAAGTTGTATTAGGACATTATCGCTATACGTGACCTCTTGGCAAGCCATGTAAAAGTCCTTTATATGATCACGAGGATCACTTTTGCACTTATACTTATCAAACTTAGGAACAATAAAATGTTTTGGGAAAGGTTGTTATAACATGTCCTTATCAAAGGGGTAAGGACATAGTTCTTCATACAAATATTTTCTATTTTGGCCTACATTTCCTGTTGTAATGTAGTAAGCGTATCTTTCATAGATTTCAATTCATCCCGTGAGTTGCTCTTTAGTAGGCTATATCGACCTTTGGGCCTGATTTGCCTTAAAGGTATAGTCTGTATGTGGAGCAAATTGAAACTCGTTAAATTTGTTTTTATTATTATCTTTGTCTGTCTTTGCATATGTTTCTTTTTCAAGAGCCTAGGTTTGATAGTTTTGACTCAACTTCAAGATATATTTTTGGAGGATCTCCTCCTCAACTAGGGGGTCCTCTTCTTCATCAAATTTCAGAGGAGGAGAATATTTCCACTCAATTTTTACTTTATGCGAAGCCTTAAAGTGAGGTTTACGTGATGATTCACCTTCGACAGTAGCCTTATGTTTCTCAAAAGTGGAGGCATACCCCACATCAAAAGGATTATCTATGTCTAAGACAAATCTTCACTCTCCTAAGTTAGGGTTAATGACCTTTGTTTCTTCTTTACGCTCATGTGGAAGTTTAGATCCTAATGCCAAGACTCTTGCGAGTACTTAATCTTTGTTATAATATAAGAGCTCATCAAATCTGTTTAGGTCTAACCTTTATTGTTCTCCCAAAGAGTTTGAATCTTCTCCACTATGATCAATTAACGTCTTCGTATCTTTGACTTGAGAGAAGAGCAGCCCTAAATTGTGACCACTGAATGGGAAGGTGTCGAAAGGGTTTTCTCCCATATCCTGCTCATTTGATTTGGCTGCCATTTTTATGATTTTAGGCATCACTAGCGGACGTTTGTATGTAGCTAGCGTAACCCCCAAGTGTATGGTTTTCTGCAAGCCATTCAAGGTGATGTTGGAATTATACTATAGTGTACCCTAGATGTAGTATTATGCAGTCGTCTTTATCAAGGAACATTCATATGCACACCTAATGTAATGACCACTCAATTTGTTGTGACCAAGCCTATGCCCTAAAAATAGATAGTGAAAATGATGTATCAATATGTAAGTTAAGTTAGAACCCCAACAAGGTCTAAGCACTGACATGATGTTGTCGCAATCCCTTGACAAGGTATATTTAAAACTAGTTTGAATGTCGATGAAAGCCAAACCTTCTGAAAAATGGAAGTCACAAATAGATATAATGTAATAATGTCACCGTGATACATTAACCGAGCAAGCAAGGTGTTAGTACCATGAAAACTTTATTATGATATATATAAGGTGTTATCAACACTTTTCAAGAAGACTCAGATGACGTTGATCTGAAACCAAGTAATAAGTATAACAACGATTTTTTAATCATGTCATTAGCATAACCACATAATAAGGGGACTTATACCATCTCCTCACAAAATGAGAATTTGATATAAGTACCGAGATTATACGTCTAGGATGCGAACAAAACTATAAACTCAAGAATATACAAAAGATGAACCGAACACACAACGGTGAAGATAATCTTGAAATAAATATGGAACGACTTTTATCAAAGATACAAAAAGCGTACCCTCACACTTTAGATGTTTAACAAGCTAGCTTCAAACATGGATGGGCATAAATAGACAAAAAGTGATGAAAACTATCTCTCGACAAAAATGTGCGATGTATGCACCTTTCTCACCCCGAACAATGGGTGATGAGAACACAAGGGTACTGATCAAAAGATGGAAACAAACCAAGCACCACTTAGGCAGAGCTTCACCTTGTCCGAAGACAAGAACAAGACTAAGCTAAAAGTGAGACGTAGTTTAGCTTCGTGATGAAAGACACTCAGATAAAATTCACAAGGGGTCTTTTCCTTGTTTGACGAACAAGGTTTAGATTCCAGATGATTCGTCACTTCGTGATGGCCTGACGTAACAAGGACTAGTTAAGTGGGCTCCAAGACAAGATGGTTTTCCTAATAAGTTCTCTCAACTAGGTGTCACAAAGTTATCCACGAGTGGGGTGATTTACCCAAAAAGTCACAATGACTAGTTTGGGAGTATCTTGGCTTTGCCCCCTTCAAGCAAAGTGGGAAATAAATGCATCCATCATGTACTTTTAATAGGGTCGCGATAGGGAAAACTTGTAACTCTATCTCACAAGGAAAATTAATCAAGTGGGTAAGTAGAGTGCTTCCTATTTCATCCATGAGGTTACACAGTGGTGGACTACTTTAGGGTTCCTGGAACCACCCCCATTGTTGTAGCTTAAGGCATTATGCCAAAGGGGTTATGTTCCAGTTGAGCGGATAGGGATGTACCCTTTTCCAAAACCTGCAATACAATGTTTTGAATATAGCGTGTTTTTATCTTACTTAGCTTAATGTGGTTTCAAGTATCACACCATTTGGAAACCTGTAAGAACACGTGTATTAGAAGGTTTTTGTTTTATTTTTAAATGCCTTTCTTTGATAAGCGATAGGTCCTGTAGACAACAAGTGTTTAGTAATTTTCCAATTCGTAGGTTGATGTTAAGAAAGAAAGTTTTTCACTTTGATTTTGATTCCTAAGATTGCCAAAAAGGTGCAAAGGAAGAGCATACGCAACGTTAAAAATTCCATTAAAATCACATGAAATTTTTACTTCAACCTTTATAAAACAAGTGTTTTTTGAACAATTGATATACATTTTGTATAAGTGTTTTTGATCTCCAAGATCACCTTAGGAGATGCAAGGAGAGAGTATACACACTTCTACAAAGCTATTTCTAAGCCAAGAATAAAACACTTTAACTATGCATACTAAAACGTTAAGGAAAAATACTATTTTTTGAATTGTTAGTCCTAAAAACTTGCAATAATGGATCAGAAGAAAAGATTTTGTAGAATTTAAATTTTTCAACTTTTAACATGAGTACACTTGCACGCCTATACCAACACCGGTGCTCCCAACCAATGGATACATGCCCTACCTAACGTATATGCCTACGGTCAAAATTTAATAAAACCTAACACAAGAAACACATACACTCACAACATGACAGAGACGCACCCATATTGACATGGACGCTTAGGTTCGATGTGTACGCGCCCAACTCAAACCGGAAACTATGAATTTTTTTACACAATCGAGACCATTTACACCTACGCGCCAGAGAGAGGTGTATACGCGCCCGATGATGACAGAAATGCACGTGTCTCCGTAGAGAATATTTATAATTAATGGGGACCTTCTAACAGTATGCACCCGATCTAACGGGTACCCGGGGTTCTAACGTGTACGTGCGTCTTGTTGGACACCTATGCGCACTCGTAAAAAACCTGCAAAAAACATAAATTTTCAAATTTTCAAGAGAAAACAAGTTAGTTGTTAGTCAAAGTGTCCTATTTCTATATCAAACCCACAAAATGTATATAAATGAAGGTCATTTATCTAGGGTTAGAAACAAAAATAAGGAAATAACAAGTGATTTGAGGAAAAAAGTTGAAAATGAGCTTTGAAAAACCTAAATGACCTCCATTAATGGAGGGTGGACATAAGTGTCCCACCAGGCGTGCCAAATGTGTTCAATGAAAAGTTGCAAAATCCATGGATTTGGGATAAGAATCTCTAAATAAACCCCAAAGGATTTTGACAATCTGATCAATGGACCATGTGATAAGAAATGAGAAAGGTTTCCTTCTTTGCATACATTAATTTGAAATAAACATGCAAACTAAGCAAATGAAGTTAATCTCTATTCTTTGAAAGCTTGAAATAATGAACCTAAGAGGATCTAAGCATTCAGTTTATGTGTTAATAGAAAGAGATCTCCCCATTAATGGCTTCAAGGCCAATGGATCTTCCTTTTACTCCATGTTAATGCTAATGAAATACAAGATTAAATTATTTTAGCTCAAATGGAAAAAGATGAAAATACAAATTAAAGCCTAAACAAATTGCTATAATCTATGCTAGGAAGAAGAGAGAATTCTTAGGAAATGAGGGAGGGGTATAGCCCTATTTATATTTTTGGTTTGGAAGAAAAGGGATATTTAGGTGCATGTGGGACAAAGGATAAAGTTCAAAAGCACTTTTAGCAAGTCAAAGTGTGATTTGACTTTTTAGGTATTTAACCTAGGTTAGACTAATTAATCACTCTTAGAGAGTAATTAGGGTTCCGAAAGGGTTCTAAAGGGCTTAATCAATCCAACAAAGTGGATTGATATTCTGGGAGTTAATAGAAGAAAGATAGAAGAGAATAAGAAGATAATGTAGTTAGAACGAGGCTATAACAACTTGTTTAAATGGTTTATAAGAGGAAAAACAACTAAAAGGGTGTCGTAGGAAGGGAGTTAGATAGGCCTAATCGGCGTGTGCCATCAATTTGCAAAAGGAAGAAGCGTTAGTGCACCATTAGAGATAATAGTGTATTGGTCAAATTACAGTGTATACAATCATCAAACAAGTCAATGATTAGTACAAATTCAAGGATGAGAAGCTCATCCCTTACAAGAAGCTGGTTGAAAATTTGAAAGATTATTTTTACGTATCATGTTTGAACAGATTCCAAGAGCACAAAACAAATCTGCAGATGCTATGGCAACCATAGGTTCTATGCTATGCATTCCACCGGAAAGTAATGATATGTCTTTCTTTGTTAAAAATCTACGACCTCTCGTATGACATGCCAGAATCATGTTTGGATTGTGATGTTGTTGGTCCCAATTCCCCATGGTATGAACCCATTTTCACTTACCTTAAAGACAACACATTCCCTCCTGACATCTCCCATTCCAAAAACAAAGACTTATATGTTAGATAGCCCATTATACCCTCTTAGGAGGTATGCTCTATTGTCGTGGCTATGATGGGAATCTATTACGTTGTCTTGATACGATAGAGTCAGTCCAAGCAATTAAAGAGGTGCATGAAGGGGTGTGTGGAGCCCACACAAACGGGATGGTTCTAGCCAAGAAATTTTTGAGAGTAGGCTACTATTGGCCTACCATGGAAACTGACTACTGCAACTATGTGCGGAAGTGTGTACTCTATCAGAAGTATGGAAATTTCATCCATGCCCCGTCATAGCCATTGCAACCCATCACAACCCCATGGCCTTTTTCCAAATGGGGACTTGATTTAATAGGGAAGCTTACCCCTACTTCATTTGATGGCCACACCCACATCATTATAACTACTGAATATTTTACCAAGTGGGTGGATGCTATCCCTTTGACCTATGTAACAGGTGCTCAAATCTCAAAGTTCATCATGAATCATCTTATTTTCCGGTATGGCATTCTTGCAGCTATAGTTATTGACAACGGAAAATCATTCAAGAATAAGACCATGAAAGATCTCTGTCATTGGTTTTAAATAAGATTAAATTGGTCTACATCATATTACCCCCAAGGAAATGGATAGGTCGAGGCCACTAACAAGACTTTATTTTGAATCATGGAAAAGATGGTAAGTAAGACAGGTCACAAATGTCATTTGTAAATTCACCCAGCTCTTTGGGCTTACAGGACCTCTATTCACACTCCTACTGGTGCAACACCATATTCCCTGGTATTTGGAACATAATCCATCATCCCATTATAAATCAAGCTTCCTTCCCTACGAATCTCTCTTAGGGATTATCTGGACAAGGATGAAGATTAAGGAGTTGCTAGACTGAAAGAGTTGGAAATCCTAGATGAGAAGCGCATCCGCACCCTAAATAATCTTAAAGTGTATCAAAACAGATTCTCTTGAAATTAAAACAAAAGGATCGGACCTTGTCGGTTTGAGGTCAAATATTTGGTCATGAAAGAAAATCATTTCAACATAAGGGCAAAAAGAGAGAAGAAAGGAAAGTTAGAACTGCATTGGTTAGGACCTTACGTCATCATGGCCAAGTATGGAACAAGAGCATATAAACTTGCCCATCCTGATGGTGATGAGCTCCACAAACCTATGAGTGCCATGCACCTTAAGTGGTTCTATGTTTAAAATATGGCACAAAAATTAGAAAAACAAACCAAAAAGCAAGAGAGTAAAAATTATCAAACTACAAAAAAATTATTAAAATAAAAGAAAAAGAGAAAACATGTCATCCATAGGTGAAAACCACACAATTGTGGCACTTTTGATAGGTCCTTGGGTGAAAACCGGTTTCCGATGCCTTGGGAGGATTCATTTTTCACAAGCATCTTGCATTTAGAGGGTATTTTTACTTAGCCTAGGGCTAGTTCTGCATCTGCATCCGAGATTCCCTGTGAGCCTAGTCTTGTCAAGCCTTGATCCGGATTTTTCTCCTTTTGTTAATCTGTGGAGGGATGGTCTTTGTATGTTCCCTATCTAATGCTAGGGGAACTTCCATGACTTCACCTTCTTGTTTTTAAGCACATGGCACTTGCCCTTGTATATTCCCCGTCTAATGTTGGGGGCATCCACGCTTTCTTGGTTACCTACGCATAGCTTCAAAATCTTAGAAAATTGTTTCACAAAAATCAAAACAATAGAAAATTGTTTCACAAAAACAAAACAATGGAAAATTGTTTCACAACACAATCTTACAAAAACATTAACTTTAGTTTACTTCCTTTATCTTGTTTCTTTCTTTGCTTGTTTGCTTGTATAGTTGCTTCATGTTTGTACATTTGTATAGTTTGTTGCTTAGACATACTTTGTTAGGATTCATCTTTTCTTGCTTAGATTAGATCTATTCTTACTTGTGCATATTGAAGTGTGTTTTTGCATGCTGGTGAATAATGGTACATTGTTGTGTTGATTCATTGTGTTTTTTTGTTAGCATTTGATTGTGTTTGCTTGTTGCATGTGCATCATTTTGTTATCACATCATCATATTTCCATCAATATCATCACATCTAACATCATCTATACATCATATAAATAAAAAGCTAAGTATACATCACACATGAATGCTAAGCTAATCATCACATATCATATCATCAAATGGGGGCAAGAGGGATTGTAAATATCAAAAGCTATCCCCCATATCAATATCATCATATCATCTTGTCCCCTACTCTAATGCATCACAAGTAAAATTAATTGATATTGTCTATGGATCTATCATATCAAAATTAAAACACATGTGGTATAAACATCTCAACTATCATTATGATACATACACAATTTGAAATCAAATAAAATAACATCATTACACATCCATAAATCCATGTAATCAATAAAAAAAACATAACATCCATCATCTCATAACACATGTGTCATGTCAAAATGTCCACATATATATATATATATATATATATATATATATATATATATATATATATGTATGTATGTATGTATGTATACACACACACACACACACACACACACACACGTGTAGTATGTCTATCTCAACAAGGATATGCATCATCTATACATCAAAAATGCCTTCATCTGAGGCATACATAAAAAATGCATTCATCGAGGTGTACATAAAAATGTTATACATTGATCGGAGAATGCTATTGCCTTCATCAGAGGCATATATAAAAAAATTTGTACAAAAATAATGTTGTACATCAAGCACAAGATGCTCATAGCCTTCATCAAGAGGCAAATATATCAATACACTGATCAATCAGGGATGACTGGAGCCCTCGAATGGGCTGGCTGGTCTACCCCGTGGAGGACCCATAGACTATGCACCAAGTGGCCCTACCGGCTGCCCCGTGGATGCTCCATTAAGGCCTGAGGCCTCTCCGACCTCATCGATCTACTCGACTACTGACTATATGAAGGTGCCCACCGCTTAGCTAGAACTGCCTCATAATACAAGGATCGGTAGTAAGCTCTTCCCTCTATGGTAGCCAAGTCTCTATGAGTGCAGGTGTCACTACTATCCCATCTATGTGTCGAAAGGATGTTATCTCTGCTAATAGTTGGGAAACCTCACTGACCACCGCCCACTCTTCCCTCAACCAATCTCTCTCCAATATCATGGGATGTAGTTGAGCTCGCATTTGTTGTAGCAGGCTTGTCACCTAGGTCATCGAGCTACCATCTCGGCATATTTGTGGGAAGTGAACAAGTCCATCTCCTCCCCGGCCGGCCTAGGCTCGGCCCGGTCCCGCTCACTCCTTCGCCAAAATATGAGATCGAGCTTGATCTCTCTTCGTTGTAACCTACTACAGCTATTGTTGTAGGGTGGCTATCTGTACCATCGGCTGCACCATAGGGGCATGTCCCTGTATTTGTCCATGTACCTATCTAGGGGCATGTCCTTGATCTCGCAATCTAAGCCTAGGACCCGTGCATGTCCTGTCTTGACCCTTGCCACCTCTATCCCTACACCCGTGTTGGACCCCGCATGTCATGTGGCTACCCATCAAACAGATCATCTGGGCCATGAGCTATTACATCCTCCCCTCGTCACTATTATATGTTATTTCTAGCGGTGGCCGAATTCCCGCTGCCCATGCCTCATTGGGTATGGTCAGGTGCCACGGTAAAATAGTGGCGTACCAACCCATATAGTTGGGTGTCGTACCTAGGTCTCTAATCATCGCCGTTGGGTCCCATGCCTTTGGTACCACATCTAAAAATATAATCATGGCTCGATCCACTGTATACGCGGCCCCATGGCCTACCTCTCCGTATCTTAGTGAGCATAGCACAGATCCGGATGTGGAACCCCCGCACCCTACCCATTGTCGCTAACATCGGTCTACTCTATATAACTCTATGATCTATCTATGGCTTCCAAGAAGAAAGTGATCCTTTGCACAAACATCGAGGCTCGCTCTATCCTCGGGCCATTGTATATGTAATGAAATTACTTGTATAATTCATATTATGAGTAACAATAGAACACCAAATAACACAAAATTTTAGAATAATGATCTCAATATACAATTCTAATAGCTTTGCCACTTCAAGGGGGCAACCTCCAAACCATATAATAAGACTAAAATTCTCAAATGATAATGAACTACTACCTACAATCCCCTATATATACTATTCATATGCTATGTCCATCACCAAGGCCGACCTATTAAGCATGAGAAAGTATAAATGATATAATAGAATGATATGGTAAGCCACAAGTTGGGTAATCATATCCTAATACAAGTAATAGGTTAAGGGCATAGCATGCCCTTCCCCTTCAAACCAATGTTGTCCTCAACATTGAATAATCCTGGATGTTGTTGTTGAAAACCTTCATCCTCCTAGGTTGCATCTTCTATGCTCAAATTCTTCCACTTGATCAGATATTCCTTACTGTCTTTGGTTCTCAGCCTCTTAGTATGTGTCTACATAATCTTCTCTGGCTCCAAAATTATTCTTCCTTCCTCGTCAAGTTCTGGTAACTCTGTCTGGTCTTCAAATTTATGTCCAATAACCTTCTTCAGGCATGAAACATGGAATACTGGGTGTATGTGTGAATATGGAGGCAACTCTAGTTTATAAGCAACACTGCCAATTTTCTGTAGAACCTGATAAGGGCCATAATATTTAGGATCAAGTTTTTTTCCTTTTTCTATTGCTTTAGGGACATCTATTTGTAAGGCTAGAGAAATACAAAAACCCACTCACCAATTTCAAAATTTCTTTCACTATGGTGTTGATCTGCTTGTTGTTTCATCCTGTTTTGTGTTAATGCTAAATTCTCCTTCAAACTAGCCAAAACCTGTTGTTGATGTTGAATGTGTTCCTCAACATCTCTGACCTTAGTTTGCACCCTCAAAGAGGAAGTGATAGAAGGTGGATGGTAACCATATAATGCTAAAAATGGGGTCATTTGAGAAGAGGTATGAAAATATGTGTTATACCACCATTCTACAAGTGGTAACCATTTAATCCACCTTTCCTACTTATTTGATACAAAACAATGTAGATACCCCTCTAAGCATTTGTTGACCACTTCCATTTTCCCATCAGTTTGAGGATGATAAGATGAAATGTGAGTTAGCTTAGTACCCAAACATGAAAATAATTCATGTCCAAAAATTACTTGTGATAATAGGATCACGATCACTTACAATTATCTTTGGGGTTTCATGTAGCCTTTGAACTTAGCTACGATTTGATCGGGTTTGTAAATGGATGTGATAGGGCACAAAAATGGGCATATTTTGTGAGCCTATCCACAATCAAGAAAATAATTTTCTTACCCTTTGAACAAGGAAATCCGGTGATGAAATCCATGGAAACCTCCTCCCATCTCTCGGCTAGGAATTAGTAAGGGTCGTAATAGACCTGGTGTCTTAATTGTTTCCCCTTTATTCCATTGGCACACTAAACACTCGATACAAAATTTTTACATCCCCTTGAGTCCTTCTCAAAAAAATTCTCTTTTATTCTATGATATGTCTTTGAAAATTTATATTTTCCTCCAACAGTGAGGCATGTAGCTCGCAAGAATCTTATGCTTCAACTCCGAATCTTTACTCAAGTATAACCTATCCTTGTACCATAGGGCATTACCTTTCCACTAAAATTTACTATATGTCATAGATCCTTGATTGATATTCTATATTAAATATTATGTATAATTTTCCTAATCCCATTCCAATCTTTCTTCATCCACCCAATCGACCGTGAACATGGACATTCCGCATAGTAAGGCATCTATGGATGTATCCCTTACGGACAATGCAGCAGCTAATACATTTTATTTAACCATTTTGTATATGATTTCAAAATCATAACCCAAAATTTTTGTTACCCACTTTTGTTATTCCTCGATGATAACCTTTTCTCCAAAAAGTATTTGAGACTATCATGATTAGTTTTTACCTTGAAGTGTCTACCCATGAGATAGGGCCTCCATTGCTTGACCACATGAAGAATAGCCATCATTTCTTTCTCATAGATAGGTTTGAGCAGATATTTTCCTTTGAATTGGTGACTCTCAAATGTAATTGGTCTTCCTTCCTACATTAGAACTGCTCCCAATCCTGATCCTAAAGTGTCACATTCAACAATGAAGGTTTTTGAGAAGTTGGGAGTAGCCAAAACTGGGGTGCTACACATGGCTTCCTTTAGTTGCTCAAAGGATTTAGTGGCTACGTCTGTCCAATGGAAGGCATCCTTCTTTAGCAATGTAGTGAGTGGGGTTTCTATTCTACCATATCCCCACATAAATCCTCCAGTATTACCCCTGTTAGTCCTAGGAACCCACGAAGATTTTGAGAGTTTTGGGCCTTGGCCATTCCACCATAGCTTTGATCTTCTAAGGATCAACTTTGACACCTTCATGGGATACAATGTGACCCAAGTACTCTACCTCTTGTACACCAAAAGAACATTTGGATGGATTTGCATAGAGAGTATGTTTCTCCAAAACTTCCAACACTTTATTTACATGTTGTAAGTGTTCTTCCCATGTCTTATTGTAAATCAATATGTCATCAAAGAAAACTAATACAAATTTCCTTAAAAATGGCCTAAAAATAGTGTTCATCAAGCTTTGAAAGGTTGAAGGCACATTTGTAAGACTAAAAGGCATTACCAAAAACTCATAATGGCCCTCATGAGTCTTGAAAGCTATTTTATGAACATCTTCCTCTTTTATTCTAATTTGATGGTACCCGAACGAAGATCTAATTTTGTGAAATAAATAACACCATGCAATTCATCAAGTAAATCATCAATTAATGGAATAGGAAACTTATCTTTGATGGTGTACTTGTTGAGTTCTCGATAATCTGGACACATCCTCCATGTTTCATCCTTCTTACGTACCATGACCACTGGTGAATAATATGCACTCTGGCTATGCTTGATGATACCTGCCTTCAACATTTCCTCAACTATTTTCTCAATCTCACTTTTCTAGGAATATGGGTATCTATATGGTCTGATGTTAGGTGTTTGGCTCCCTGGAATCAACTGAATGGCATGATCATGATCCTAACTGGTGGTAGTCCCTTTGGAATTTCATCAAAAATAGATGAGTGAGCATCAACAATCTTTTGAAGATCGGGTGGCATTGAAGACTCTATATTTTGTACTTCTATGGAAAATAACTTTTCTATAAATCCATCTACTCCTTTTCTGAGAACCTTCTGCATCTGATGAGAGCTAATAATCTGTGGAGACTTAGATACCATCCCATTCAATTGTATTTTCCTTCCATCTGAATGAAATCACATGAACAATTCTTGGAAATTCATCTCTATAATACCTAAGGTTGTGAGCCATTGGACACCCAAAACAATATTTGCCCCTCCCATAGAAATAGAAAACATAGGTGAGTCTAACATGTAGTCTCCCATAGAAATATTAATACTATGGAACTTTCTTGTGCACTTGATTGTCCCACCATCCACAATCATAACTTGTATTTCTGGAGTGGGTAAATAAAACAATTGAGGCGGGCAGCTAACTTACTATTTATGAAGTTATGAGTACTCCCGAGTCAATCAACACCGTCACCTTCTATTTTTGAGATAGCCAATAACCTTGAGTGTTTGAGGAGTACTAATACCTGATAATGCATGGTAAGAAAGCGTAGGTTGGTGATCCTCTACTTCATCATCTATTGGTTCTTCATCTCTCCTATAATTTCAGCTTCCTCATCATCCTCATTACCTCCGTCAATATAGAACAACTTCTTCTCAAAGACGTTTATGTCCCAGTCCATATTTTTTTATCATAGTTAGAACATAATCCTTTTTCTCTCTTTTCTTCCATTTTTTGAGGAGTCAGTTTAATTGGCCTAGCAAATGAAGGGGAAGAGATACTGATCTTTAGTGTTAATGAAAGGCAGCCTCCTACTACAAAGAACTTTTTCTTTGCTTGACGTGCCATGATAATAGAATCAAAAATCTTGAGTGGATTAAACATATGTACCTCATGCTCGATGTGGTCCTTAAGACCCCCAAGAAACATGTCATTTAGATTCTCTTCTAGAATATTCTCCACCCTTAAGGATAGGTTCTAGAATTGATGCACATAATATTTGACTGATCCTATTTTCCATAACTTTGCTAATTGACTAAAGTAGTTCTCTAAAACACTGGAACTATAGTGCAATTGCAACTCCTCGGTAAAAATTGTCCAAGTGACACCGAGACCATTCTTCTGCCTCTGAGCACATAACCATCGATACCAAACAAATTGGTGCGGTTAAAGATACACGGGGATGTCAATGTCACCTTTTGTCCTTATGGTGTTTGATGTAACTCAAAGAAGTTATCCATTTGATTTATCAAATTTAGGGGATCCTTAATATCAAATTTGTGCAAATCCACTTTTGGCATCATGTTCCATGGTTGCGAATAAGTTGGATTCTAATTGGGCTGAAAAAGTGATTCAACATGGTTATTTTGTCCATGATTTTGAACTAAAGATCCTCCTTGGTTGATATGGGGAGGATTTTGGCCATACTGTTTACCCTTTACATGTTGCATGATATCATCCAACCACTGATTGATTTTTTTTATGTCTCCTTTAGAGGCCATCTCAGATTGTAAATTTCACAGCTCATACTCAAGTTGGCTCACCTTATGATCAACTGAGGTAAACCCTAGTGCTGAGGAATTTGTATTTACCCCTTCTGACTCCATCTCTTCAATCACTATCCCATCTTTATCTGGGGTTTTACCTAGAGTAACCGGATTATTTTTTCTCTTGTGGAAGGCCTCGACATGATTTCATACCTTAGGGTTTAGGTTTTGATACAAATTCAGCCGAACCGGAAATAACACAGAGAAGATACTAATACTATTTTTTGAGAGCTTTTGGAAAATATATAAATAGCTTGAAAACATTCCACAATTTACACCTTAAGGAGTGAGTTTATGAAAAAATATAAATTTGTAATAACTTTTGCAAAATAAATAAAAAGGTCTAAAATTTTCAGGGAACCTTACTTGAAATGTTTCACAACTCGGTAAAACTATCTCCCACAAATTCGCTCTCTGGTTCACAATATATGGTGAAAACAAAAATTAGGGTTTTTGCCCTAATTTTGGCCCGAATCGCAGCTCTGATACCACTTGTAATGAAATTACTTGTATAATTCAGATTATGAGCAACAATAGAACACCAAATAACACAATATTTCAGAATAATGATCTCAATATGCAATTAGAATAGCTTCGCCACTTCGAGGGGCAACCTCCAAACCATATAATAAGACTCAAATGCTCAAATGATAATGAACTACTACCTACAATCCCCTATATATACTATTCATATGCTATGGCCATCACCAAGGCCGACCTATTAAGCATGAGAAAGTATAAATGATATAATAAAATGATATGGTAAGCCACAAGTTGGCTACTCATATCCTAATACAAGAAATAGGTTAAGGGCGTAGCAATATATGCCTATAGGGCCTCCATATAATATATTTTTCTAGTAGCTCATCAAGCTCTCACCAATAATGGTACACACTTGCCTAAGTTTCCTCGTACGTCATCACCTACGAAACCCAAGCCATATATATCGGCTCCTCCGAGACTCGGGCATGCATTATACCTATAGGGCACTGATTGCTATGTGATTCCAAGACCAAATCTGTAATAAGGAGGCCAACCCCACCATCTTCTGATGGTGATAGGTAATCAAATGAAGATCCCAGTATGGATGTGTCGGTATGCACTAGCTTGAAGTATCGCTCGCCATCTTTGAAAACTCCATGCACCAACGTGATCAAACCCATTGGAAAGGATGTCCCTATCTTATCAGTGAGACAAAACCCACTGATAAGTGACATCACATAGAGTGGCCCCGATGCAAAGTCGGATCAGCTATGCACTCATGCAACAAAAAAGCTGTCATACCCTCGTGGGTTATCTTGTCATGGTCAACAAGGTCGCTGATCATTTTTATGATCCACCCAAGGTCGCTCGTGTACTTGATCATCGAGCCTATAATAGGTACGCGCAAGATCCGCCATACGTCCTCCAAGGTGATAGTCATTTCTCCTATCGGGAGCCTAAAGCATTGGCTCTCGCTGTGCCACCACTTAATCAACGTAGTCAGTAGACCATGGTCCAGTGTGATGGAAGGCATGCGAGCTATAGGGCCTAGGCCCACCGCCTCCAATAGTATCGCCATCGTGCGTCGATCTCGTTGGCACATGCTCCCCTCCATCTCCGCTATGCGGGAGTGGCACTCTCGCATCTGTAACATGGGAAACCGTCTCTGTAAAACCATTATGTATGTCAAATACTAACATTTATTCTAATTCCTCTTATCATTTTCCATAAGATTCATCTACAAATCTTAATTTTCTTCTAAGTGTCATCTTTTTGGCATTTTCTCTCTCTCATTTGTCTAGTCTATGTGCCTGCATGCCCTTTAGGGTGTGTGTGTACCCCTTGGCATGTGCGCCCCATTTTTGGCACGTACACATACACGCATATGCCTAAGGGCACTTGCGCCATCCTTTATGTACACTGCACATGTATGCAAGGGTGTCTAGTGTGTGTGTGCCAACATTTGGGTGCATGTGCATGCATGCATGCGTTGGTGGCATGTGTGTGGACATGCATATGCTTTCTATGGCATATGCACATATGTGTACACACCTTCTAGTGCTCGCGCATGAGCGCATGCACTTGAGGGTGCTTGTGCCATCATTAGGACACTTGCACCCCGCGCATGCGCACTCCGCACCATACCCTAACCTAACCCCCTATTTTAGCATTAATTACAATAATTGACAAAGAAGGTCAAGCTACTCACGAGAAGAGTCATTGTCGGCATGCGGGACATACCCCGAACTCTATCAAAGACGTCTCCTACGATCTCATGATCTCACCATTGTCCTCATCGCTATCAGGGTCTCGCGGTAAAAATTAAGAACAGTCGATAACAAAAGAATTGGTCACGGTGATTTACCCCCCCCGGGTGGGGTATATAAAGCCATTTTTGTTGTTTGTGATTCTGGAGGCTTGTTTTGACCGATGTTTTCTCTTTTATTTGTTGTCAATAATTATTTTAATTAAATAATTATTTTTCTTTCATTTTTCATCATGTTGGGGCATTTTTTGCCATCTGGTACCCCTTTCTTCTCACTAGGACAATTTTTATTGCTCCTAGGTGATTTCCTTCCTCTACACACTCCATCGAATAATTATTTTTATTAAATAATTATTTTATTAATTTTTCCGTTGTACGGGGACATTATTTGTTGCCTACTTCTTCTTTCTTCCCCCTGGGGCATTTTTCTTGTGTTTGGGTGATTCATACTGATTCTTCTACTTTCTTCTACACGTCCCACATCCACCAATTTAGGTAATTTGAAATAACAAAAAAATGTATATATCCATCCAAAATTCTAAAAATTATAAAACCTACAAAAATAGGTAAACCCACTTATAGCGGTTGAAACTTGTGTCTTGCGCATGGTATTCTTTCCATATCCTGCTAGAAATTTTCACATCTTCACTGATCACACGACTTGCAGATCATCAGATTCACAACCATTCGCAAAGCTAGTTTTCTTGCTTCGTTTGTACTCTGGGGCACATCTAGTTGCCTGGTGTTGTTTCATGGTGCACAAAGATTTCTCCTTGGACCCGGTGTCCATCATCATTTCCCCTACATGTATCCTTTCTCAAGGCATCATTTTTAACCCTTGTTGTCAATCATGACCATGTGGAAATATTTAGCTTGATAACAAAATATTTGTACAATCATCTTGACTATTGTTGGTTCGAATATGTGTGTTTGTACTTGTTTTCCCTGTTAAATGAGCTTGTTTCCTTCTCATATTGCATTACTTTTTGTATGTTTTATAGAGTTGGTGTTTTTCAAAGCAATGGACAACTGTTCATAGTATGGCTTTTCATGTCATTCTACTTTTGTCGTATGCTTATATTTTTAATAAGGACCGATGACGTAGATCTTTTGGCAATATGATGACATTGAAGTTGTTCCAATGTAAAGGATGAAAGCTAGTTCTTCTCTTTGCTTCTCCATATTTCTTCTACATTACCCTCATATCAACACTATTCTTCCACTTCACTTGGAACATCCTACCCCTCTCCTTTCTTATATCCATTTCTCACCTTTTTCGATCGTTGATCGTCTTCCTTCATCACCCCATAGACACTTGAGGGGGCATCTCTCACTTTTACTAATTTTTCTTCTACCCCTTTATAAATTTTATATGTCTACTATCTTTGAAGTGGCGTCACTTATGGAAATGCAAAGAGGGGAAAATGTAGACACCTATAATTTATCCTGAACAATTTAAATACTTAAATTGTACTGATTATCCCCTTTCCCACAAATTGGATACATATCGTCAATAGTGCTCATCTTTCCTCCTATCATCATTAATTAATTACATGACGTTAATTAATTAAGTCTTTTATTAAAAAAAAACCTAATTAACGACCTTCCATTAATTAATCCTTCCTTCTATCCAGACTAATTAATTATTATTAATTAATTAGCTTCCCCTTTCATTAAATCAATAAATCATTATTTAGTTGATTTAATTCCCTTCTATAGTCTAAATCATGCTAATATTCCTCTAAAAAGCTTTTATAAGCTTGCACACCTATTAATTAATCACTTTGGTTAATTAATAAACCCCCTTTATCCCCATGAGTCACTAAAGGACAAATTAAACTCTCCTAAAGTTGACTCAACCCTTTCTAAACCCCCCTTATCCACAACTAACTCAACATCTCTATTATCCCACATACAAAGGGATGTAGATATTCCTCTATCCATTGGGCTATATAAAGAGCCCTCCTCCTACCTTTACACCTACACCTACTCCTTGAAAAACAAAAGTGAGCATATAGTAAATACACTATAGCCATTTTTTCATCTTTGAGCATTTCTCCATTAGAGTGGAGCTAATCATCATCCTTTTGCATTCCAACAATCAAGTTAGTGTTGTGAAGAAAAATGGAGTTAATCAAGAAAGGCCTAATAAGCCATGGCTTGATGAACCTCCATATTTGATCATCTTGGATCAAGAAACCACTAATCTCCTTTTGATAGCTAAAATATCTACATAGGTCTAGTTTTATTAATTTAGCTTTCTAACTGAGTAGAGTAATAATGTTAATAAGTTAGCTTGAGGTTTTGCTTTCAAGATTCTAATGCATAGTGTTGATGATTGTTACTTATTTAGCTCTTAGCATGATGGTGTTTTGATTTCGATTTAGCTTTGTTGTAGGACTACTAGGTGTTAGCTCTAATTTTCTTAACTTAGCTAAACTAAACCATGCACACAGGGGCATCCCAAAACTAAATAAATCTACACAAATGGAGGAAGCACATAATAATTGGAAGATGCACAAGAGGAGAAAAGGATAGTGTGTGGAAGATGAGTGACATAAGTATAAGAGAAACTCCCATGAGGAAAGAGGAGGAAAAAGATAGAAGAGGTGCATGTAGCCATGAAAGATGCACGAAAGCATGGAGGAAGAGATGCGCGGCGGGATGAAGATCTGATAAGAAGGAATACTAGTAGAACTCCAACCGTGGAGAAAATAGTTTAGATAAATAAGGAAGATATATGCGGTGGGATGAAGAGGTGATAAGAAGAAAGGTTTGTAGAACACCGAATTTGAGGAAACTAGTCGAGGGAAAGGAGGAAGAGATGTGTGGTAGAATGAAAAATACTAAGAGGTAGATGGAGAGTTACAAAGAAAAACAATAAAAAGAAAGTGGTGGGACTGGTAGAATTTTGACTGTGAGACAACTATTCAAAAGGAAGAAGAAGCCATGAGAAGTGGGCCAAAGACAAGGATGGAAGGATGAATGGTCGGAAGCCACAAGCATAGATACATCCAAGACATAATTATGCATAGGGTGAGAATGACACATAAAAATAGGTGCGTAGGACATACAAAATGCTAAAAGAAACTGGCTAGAAGGAGACAATATGCACAAAAAGAAAGGGTGTAGTTATCGGTAGAGAAAGGGAAGCGCAATTAGAAGAACACAGAGAAGAAGTGAAGCATGCAAGTACATGGCATGCTAAGAATAGTTATCCATGATGAAAACCTAATATGAAGAGATGAAAGGATGCATGGAATAATAGATTCCCGTGAGTTGAAAGGGAAGGAATTTGTAAGAAGGAACTGACATAGGAAGGCACATAGAAAGAATAAGGGAGCATGTGGAATTTTTGGAGAAGAAGAGTGAAAGTTGTAAAGTGTAGAGGAACGGAGCCCAAGGTGAAAATATAGGATGAAAGATGGTAGAAGAGGGACACGGGATGAGTCTACGAGGTCAAGTGGTTGATGGACACCAAATGATGAGAAGGATGATTGGATGAGTTCAACTATTTGATGGCATGGAAAAAGGAGATTGGTTGGAAGGATATTACACGAATAATCATAGTAAAGAGGCTAGATTTGAATTTTAAGTTTGAGAAGGAAGAGTGGAGAAGACAACTCATATGAGAGAGAAGCAGGAAAGGTAGGAGTGCACAAATATAAATAGTAGATGAGATGCTAAGGTTGGAGGTTGTTGAAGGGATATTGTTGAGTGTTCTTGAGAAGGTGGTCATTAAAGGGCCATAAAAGGGCCGAGAGGAGTTAGTCACCAAAGATCTTGAGTAGAGAGGTTAGGATCATCCATTGAGATGAGAGAGAGTGTGTGTGCGTGTTTGTGTGTCAAAGAGGCAAGATGAATCTAGTTTATCCCTTGAGGCATGAGAAGTTGTAATATCCCCATCAAGGGAAGTTTATAGATGTCGTATGGAATTTCTAGACTAATGAAATATAAATAGTTTCAACCCGCCGTGTTGGACTCAAAACGACGGGCTGGGGAGTACCTTATGGAGTCATCCGTCAGTAAATTATTTATATATATGTATATACATGTATAAGTATGTATGTCTATACATATGTATGTATGTATGTATGTATGTATGTATGTATGTATGTATGTATGTATGTATGTATGTATGTATATATGTATGTATATCTTTATGTGTGTCTATATGTATGTATGTATATATGTATATGTATATGTACACACACACACGGACAAATAAATACCCCCTTACCTTTAGAACATACATAGTGTATATAAGGGATATCCATGTTAGATAGAATAGAAAATATGTAAATGGATATAATCTCATAGTGCTCGGTCTCCATAGGGATTCCATACGCCCACTAAATACATTGAGTACATTAAATAGGGTACCCCCTATGAAAAAATGTGCCATCTCATAGTGTTTGTTAAAAATTCTTGTGATGCTTGGAGTAGGATATTAATGGTAACATAGGTATTTGAACGGAAGGTGAAAATCTACGCATTATTCCCAGTGTATTCATTTAATTTTAACTATATATGATTTTAAGCCCTTTGGTTGTCTAACTTTGCATATGTTTCTTTAACATAATCATAATGCCATAATAAACACACCTTTTCCAGAACACCCACACTATATATGATCACTTTATCCATGGTACTGCATACCATGTATAGGTTGAATGTGGAAGGATAGGCCATACTGACCCCTCCAAGACTCTAATCTCACTTGCACTTAGGACAATACTACCCCGTGTATAACACATTAAGGTCCAATCAAAGTACATATGTTATTTCAATTCTATGTTGTTGGCTTCTAGTTGATTGTTATGTAATATTCTACTAAAAACATAGTAGAAATCGAGAAGTGAATGATATACACTTTCCCACAATACATCCCTGTTCCGCCATCGATCCTAATGACGTAGACTTGTTCCTTCTAGATTAACTGCTAGTTTTATTAAGCACGACATCTTGTTAAATAAAAGTGTGGTCTATATAAATTAAGATAATAAATAATGTAGTTAAATGAAAAATAACTTTTTTTTTTACTATAAGAAGACATTTTAATTATAAATGTTGTTAGTTTAGAATACAAATAATTAATTTTTTTAGTTATATGTTAATAATTAAAAATATATATTTATTTTAATAATTGATTTTTATTGTTTGTTTATAATTGAGATAATTAATTAATTTTATTTTCAACTACCATAAAATAACATTAAATACATTATTTAATCTTTTCTTATATTCTTTTAGTCAAGATTTTTGCATAAGATTATATCTTTTAAATTAATTTTAAGTCTACAATCAATGCTTATTTTATTCTCATCTTAATGATAGATTATAAAATATGATATGAAACATTCATCTAAAAATTATTATTTAATTTTATTTAAAATATTATCTATAATTCAATTATTGTCATTTAAAAAATAACAAATTTTTAATCAATTAAATGACAGATAGGGCCCTATATCCAAAACTACAAAGAATATAAGAATAGAAAATTACCAAAACCTTTCATTGAACCAAAAATTCAAACACAACAATAATTTTAGTTAAAAAAATCTATTTCAAACCACTCTAAAATTTACAAGAAGATAACCAACAACTATTTTGAATAGAGTTAAATCCATTAAACTAATTGTCATTTTTACATAAAAGCTCCTCAAATACACACAATTCTAAATCATCTTCCTCTCATAAAGCATAAGATTCTTAAACAACCCATTTTTCCAAGATCATCCAAATCATTTAAGTGCTTTAAGCTTATATTACAACTCTATTCAATATTATATGTGCATGTTACAACTGTGACATTGTTTCTAAGTATCACCACATGCACGTATTAGGTGTGACATCTGAAAAAGTAAGATCCAAAACTCACACTTCAAAACTGAACTTCAATTTAATAAACATTCAAACACCCCAAAACTTGGAATAGAGAATCTTATTGTATTGGAATTCCATTGAGTGACGTATGCAAATATTTAAATATTATAAGAATATGTAGATGGCCTAAAAAATTTAGTACTTTTTAAAACAAAACAAATTATAGCATGTATAAGACAACCATAGTATGGAGCAATGGAATAAGAAATATTTAACTTATTAGTTGTCTTATATGGTTGTACTATTAAATGTTCCATCTTTCATATAAAAACAACAAATAATTTTGCCTTTGCATTAATTGACTTTGCATTCTATTTTATTGTGTGTCTTGCCTACACTAATTTCGATGAATCTCTTATTTTGATGTTATTTCTTTGACTTAGTTGATCAAGCATGATCTTCGATATTCTTTCCCCAGGCATATTAAACTTGTGTGTGTATCTTATTTTTGTCTTAAATGTCTATTTCATTGTAAATGCAAAATGGAAATGACATCATTTCTTAGTTTGGCTTATTTGTTGATTTGGGCAAATTACTTGAAAGATTCTTCAATGTAAGTGAATATAAATTAGAAATTTTATTATAGATTTATGTGTTTAAAGATGATAATAATAACAATAATAATTGGTTTTTATAATTTATGATATTTAATGTTTTGTTTTTGAATATGTAAATGGTTATAACATATTAAATTATTTTGTATTTTTTTTTGTATAAAGGAGGAATTTTATATGCTTCAAATATTAAATGTATATATCTTACTCTTTATAAAATTTGATTTTGTGAATTCTCTTTTAAAAATACAAATTCTTCATCATTAAATAAATTCAAATAAATAATTATAAATAATATATATAATACCTAAACACTTCAATAATATAATAAAAATTCTAAAATATAAAATAAAATCAACAATATCAGAAGAACATTGAAAACAAACTTAAATACAGATAAAAATTTCAAATATATAAATTAAAATAAATAAAAGATAAATTGTACAATTTAAAATATTTACTTAATTTAGAATGTTTGTTTATTTTTTATTTTTAATGGATTTTTCAATCTTCATCATTTATTGATTTAATTTCACTTTGAAAGCCTTAAGTTTTTAAAGCAACTTGAAAGGTTATACATTTACGGTAGAATTATAATAAATGTGTCCTTTGTCTCTTATAATTGTATGTAGACCAAGCTTGGATTCTTTGTTTTTAGTTCTTGAAATTGTTTTCTTATGGGAAGCGGTTTAATTTGTGTATTTAGTAAGTGTTTAAATTTTTTTAAAGCATTAATGTTTACATAAAAACTCACTTCTACATTTATTATTAGGTGTGGTGTTTTCCGTGCATTAACATATAAATTTAGTATATTCTTATTTTTATATTAATAAAGATGATGTTATAATTGAAGTGGTTAATTATCTATAGATACGTCAAAATCTGTTTTAGAAATTTTTAAGTATTAGGTAAAATGATAGGTACCTTATTATATTGGATTCTCTTTCACACTTTTAAAAGTATGAACAATTTGGAATGGATTTTTCCACTCTAATTCATGATGCCCTTATTATTAACATAGTTACCAACTTGATGAGAGATATGACTTCAATACAAGAACTTTAATCCTAAAAACCATAATTTTATGTCAAAAATACCAAAATAACTCCTAAATCAAAGATTGGTACTACTATTAGTACCCGTTTTAGGGGTTGAAATTACAATCTTTGAAAATTGTGGCCTTAAAAATCCATAATATTTTTGGGCCCCTAAAATATTGGCTTAGTACAAAAAAGGTGCGTGGGCGCGCAAGGCCTATTTGAAGAAGGGTGTGCAAGGTGAAAGCGCACAGGATAGGGTTTTAGGAGGATTTAGAACAACCAGGTGGCATGCGCACGCAAGGCAGAGCAAGGGATTTAGGGACTTAGCCATATTTGGCATATCGGGCATAACATGAGGAAAGCATGACCCGACTGTGCATGCGGAGTGGATAAGGTGCCAGCCTAGCAACTTTTTGCCCATGAAAGGAATATACCTTGCAATAGAAGATTCTAAAATGTCATCATGGCGAAGGATGGAGAGCTCGCATCTGAAGGAACATGCTCCCATGGAGGACCACTTGGACACATGACAAGTGATCTACAACTTTAGAAAGGCATGGTGGTGCTTGCTAAATCTATATATACAAGCTCCTGGTAGAAGGAAAAGGAGGGGATATATATAGAGACCGAGAATTGAAGAGAGACGAAGCCATGCAGAAATATTGTGAGAGCTCCATGGGTTGGGTTTAGAGGATCTGTAGGAGTATGTTGTATCAAGGGGAGGGGTCTGAATAATTTTCTTTGTACTATGAAGGGCTTAAGTCCAGTTCGATGCATGACATTGGTTTGCACTATTATAAGGATCGTGATTTCCTTAGTTAATGTAATGTGGTTATCAACATACTTAATATGAATATATGTGTGGTTCCATTTTTACTTACATCTATATGGATTGGTTTTATATATATTTCACATGAGTGGGTGTAAACCCCTATGTATTTCCCTTATGTTATGATTCTAGATCTATATTCGTAATGTTTTTCTTATCTGAATGAATACATTGGTCTAGAAGCCGTTCGAGCTCTAAGATGAATGTATGGTTCATTTCCAATCTCTTCACTTAAGTTTATGTCATAACTAATGCATTCTCACATAACTCACATAAAGGAGGGGCTCGGCGCCGCACATGCCTCGGGTGAGTACCCACTCCCACTGGGTGATAGGTCGGCGCGCATGGGATTTCCTTGTTCTTTGAGAGGGCATAAAAATGACTACATCTTGGTTCTATTGCTGGGACCTATTTTTGAAGTTGTTGTGAGAAATGACATGCATTTTTGACTTGTGATGTGTAATGACAAAGCACCTGACTTTAGAAAGTGTTGAAACATGGTTCAAGAGCACGAAGGATGAGTTTTCTCAAAGATTCAACACTGGACCGAGTTCAATACGCGTAAATGGGTAGAAGAGAACCTATACCATGAGCTATATGAGAAATTATTTTGTTACTTCCCAGTAGAGCTATATGAATGGCTTTCAGCATACACATCCAGATCAAGTTTGTTCTATAAATCACACGTGTGGACCCAAGATGACTATCAGAGGCTACAAGATGCAAATCTAACTTGGACGCGTGCTATTGATCATTGGTGGAAGGGAGTCTTTGGCTAGTTACACTTTAGAATACGCCTTTTTGATGTATTATTTCCCGAAGTTTCGAGTTTGAGTTTTGAGGAGCTTAGAGGGTCATTTTTGAGTGTTATTCCTCTAGCTATGAAGATCTTGGTCATTACCTTGAGTTTAGAAGCATTCCCCATGGCCGTTAAGCTACTCTTAGTCATTGGGAGAGGAAGCTACGGTGGATGAAGATGGCGAACATTATGACTGAAAAGGAAAGGGAGGAGAGACGACTCAAGTATAGTGAAGCTCGTGAAAGGGAGATGACTAGACAATGCAAGGTTGCAAGTGTGATGGATCTATGGAGGAAGACGTTGCGAGAGAGGGTGTTGAATTTCACGTGGAGGACGTGGAACCTGAGTAGTTTGTGTCACCCCATCTTGGAAAGCGTGGGAGAGAGGCCCCTTCAGCTTCTAATGAGAGTCCGTCGCATAGAGAAAGAAGAGAATTCGGCGTGTATTTGAACCAACCTCGTGACTAACCCTTGGCGTTTGGTTTTCCAAATCAAAGGAGTATTGATAACTTAGTTGGTATCGGTAGGAGTGACCGATCGGTGCACATGAGATATAATTTTTTGTTTGGAACATCCATGGCTATACATACCATTCCGGTGTTTGGAGGAATTTTTGGGCAAAGTGCAAGTATGCAAGGTTTAGGCAACGCGTGCGGGAGTGCCACGGGATACACCTCAAAGCGGTGGAGAAATCTCACATACCGTCGGTGTGTAATTCAGTGGGACATTGGGGACACTAGGCTCGACCACTTCAGGCCCACTACTAGTTACAGGAGGATCTGGAGGTGGAATTGGTGGATTTGGAGGTACAGGACCTGGTGGATCCAGTGGATATGGTGAAGGGAATACGGAGGAAACACTAGAGGGAACCAAGGATCTAGATCAAGAGAACAGGCCTCAGCCACCTCCTCAGGTGTTCTTTGAAATTTGTTTACACTTGCCATATTACCATGGTATAGAGGATGTTGTGGAACACATGCACAAGTGTGAGTTCTGATAGCACATGAAGGGGCTAACAACCCAGGAGAAGAAGGTAATTCAATTTGTAAAAATGTTGTAAGGGCGTGCACATAGCTAGTATAGGAATTACGACCCCTATCAGATGGTGGTAGACTACACTACATTAAAGATTGCATTCCTAGAAGAGTTCCATATACCAAATTTCAAGTAGAAGAGCATCGGGGAATGACAGAGAGTGTGTGGGAGTATGATGCACAGTTTAAAACTCTCCTATTAAAATTGTCATATGACATTCACCCTTCACAACATGCTCAATGGTTTTTGGAGGGTTTATCACTCCTTTTAGGAGGGTTGTCCCATAAAACATTCACTAACCCGTGCAAGGCTCTAGGGGATGTCTTGTGCGATGAATTTATCAAAATCAGTGGTAGTTTTGCGCTTAATTTCACCATGCATAGTAAGAATTGATCCTTGTTTTAAATTAGAAAGGTTTCTACTTGGGTCATATTATCTACAAATATGTTATGTGGTCTTTTTGTTACACCCCCACTATGCTCAACAAGCTCCTTCTCATCCTCGGAGGAATGTTCGAGAGGATTCTAAAGGAAAGGATTACGTTTTCGTCTCTTGTATCATATTTGGGTTATATGTGTCACAACTATGTGTAAATCCTTAAGGGAGTTGCGTATGGAATGTGTTTGTGTTTTAGGACCTTATAGGTCAATGTAGATAGTGTAATGGATGTAAACCAAATGTTTTTCAAATATTTGGATGTTTGTACCAGTTTTTAAGGTAATATAAGAAAAAATGGGTAGGGTAATGGTTGTAAAATGGATATTTTCCAAGTTTAAGATGTTCTACGAGGTCTTAACAAGGAACATCAAGGAAATTTTGGTAGTGTAATGGTTGTTAATAGTGGTTTTCTTAGATTTAGATGTTATAAATTTTTCTAAGGAAAACTATGAAAATTTGACACTATAACAATTGCAAATAGTTTTTTTAATAGGTTTTGATGTTATACATTTTCTAAGAAAACAAGTTAAAATATGACACCATAACAATCAAATCGTAACAACCAACAAATTTTTGAAAACATGTTTAAATATGAGTGTCAAAATGGTTGATCAAATTTTGGCATACTTTTCAGATTAACCTTAATAAACAAAGCCAAAATTTGCATGAACGAATATGGTGTATTGAAAAACACACATTTTTACTCAAATAGAGTTTCACCTCGTTTTATCACTAAAATAAGGTTTTAACATGGATAAAGTTTTTCCTTATGAGTTTTTGTGTAAACAAAATAGTTTTAGTTTGGATATAATAACGCATTTGTATTGGTTTGATGCATGAACTCAAAAAAAAGGACAAAGTCTCTGGATTTAGGAGAAACACACTTGATCTACCTCGGTGTTGGTGAGAAAATTTGTCGAGGACAAATTGGTGGGTTTCTTTCCAATGCTTTGGGAATCTAAGTCCCTCTACTTAAACTGTGTAATTTTCATATATGCTTGCATGAGTGAAGTGAGTTTTATCCTGGTTGGCCTTGCGGTTGGGGATCTAATAGGGGCACTCCACTAACCCTTCAACAAAAGCTTGTAGATATTTACAAAGAGGAATTTTCAAGGAGAGCGGGAAAGGGGATGAGAATGTTAGATAAGAGAAAATAATGTTGCAAGTAGAAAATCAAATTCTTGCATTCATCAATCAAGAGTTTCATCACATGCATTGAAATTAGGAAGAAATAATGTTGTAAATAGCAATAAGACCAATTAGAATTTAATGAGCCCAAAGTATCAATAAATCCCTTAGTAAAAAAGGCTAGAAAATCCTTCTTATATTGATGCTCAAGAAGAAATTGTACATAGTATGAGAATGGAAGACATTTGAGAATAAGGGAGAATGGAATAAATTTGCTAACTCTTTTCTCTTTTCACAAGGATATCTCTCTCATGAATTCACAAAAATAACTCTAGAACTAAGAAGTCTAAGAAGACCTTCAAATGAGGATTCAATCACAATTTATAGAAGAGAATCAACTCTTCATCTTCCTCGAAGACTTTTCATATGTCACATTTTCACTTCAGGTTGTTCATATTCCTATCAAATATTAAGTCCCTTTTTTAAAAATAGGGTGACTTAAGCTTTACATCATGTTTCTAAAGTCACTTAAAGATATATCATAAAGTGTAAACCCCAACATGAAATTAGAACATTGAAGAGAGAGAACATTGGGAGGGAAGAGAAGAGAGAGAGATAGAGAAAAATAAGAGGAGATGTTGTTCTGATGAATTTCGTGGGTCCTCATCGATGGAAAGCTTCAAAAGAAGTGAAAATTTGAATCTTTAAACTCCTTGCACCACGAGAAACTCTTTTAAATTCATCCATAAATGATTTCGATTGAGTGCTTAGAAACGTTGTTGAATGTTTCTACCAATGACCACAACTTTCACCTTGTGTATGATATATACTTGTTACGTAAACGATGTAATGAGTGTTGAAATACACCTGTCGTGGTCTCTCGAGATGAGTTTTGAAAGATCCATGAGAGATGCCAAATATGCTTCTTGTGAAAATGTTACGATCCAAAGAATGAAGATAGTACATTGAGGAGATGGGAATTGAATCTTAGTGAAGGAAATATTCAGTGACAATGCCCATTCTATAAAATTGAGTCCCCGTTCTTGACACTTGTTATTTCAAGAAAAATCAACTTACTATTTTTAGTAAGTGTGAAAATTATTCTCCAAACTCCAATTGCAGCTACCAATCTGAATGTTCAACTCTCATAATTCTCCTTTTGTGAAATTCACCCTCTGGAATGACTTACTATTTTTAGTAAGTGCCAATGAGATGACTTACTATTTTTAGTAAGTATGAAAAATCAGCTCCTTCGAACCTCAATTGGATATTGCAACTCAAATTCCTCTTTCTCCCTATGTTCCTCTCACCTTCTAGACTAGTTTTCTATTTTTAGCAGGTGCTCGTGAGACCACTTACTATTTTTAGTAAGTGTCAATTCTGGACCGAGATGACCATTTCAATGAATTTTGACTGTGATACCTCTTCTGTGTTCACCACCTCCTTCACAATTTCTTTAGTTGGTGAATTACCCAAAATAGTAGTTCCCATGCGTAAGACCCGTTATTATTAGAAAGTGATTTTTGGTTGTCATATTGAGGCAGAATTTTTTTTTATGATATATTTTTTTCCCAATATCACCCCTCTAAAATCTCAGGCTTACCCAATC
The DNA here is from genome assembly GCA_018340775.1 of Taxus wallichiana var. yunnanensis. Taxonomy (NCBI): domain Eukaryota; kingdom Viridiplantae; phylum Streptophyta; class Pinopsida; order Cupressales; family Taxaceae; genus Taxus; species Taxus wallichiana. Next base: position 314,821,912 of record CM031237.1, read on the forward strand.
TTCCATTCATGAGATTTTAAAATTTCAAAATTTTGACCTAGTGGTAGCTCTAGACATGGCAACCAAAGCTTGAAAGTTACACGTCTGGTTTTCTTCTCTGTTCATGAAAAAATATTTTTTTTTGTGGGTTTTTGTTTCTATTTCCATTGGTGAAATTTCTCTTCAAACCGATTGTCGATTTGATGGGAAATTCAATTTTTATCTTTGTTGAGCCGAAAGGGAGATTTATTTGCTGCGAGTAATTTGTGATATGGAAGGATGATTTTAAGGTGAGATCTTTATGGCCTTTAATAATGAAGAACACAAGAGAAATTTTTTCTCCTATTTGTGTAGCGGTTTGCATAAGATATGTCGGATTCTTCGATTTATAGCAATGAGGGTTTTCAAACGATTTTCTCCTTTGTTCTTCATTCCTTGAACTCTTCTGATTAATCCTTCCTATGAAACCTAAGTTTTTTCATGGATTGGAGGGTTTTTTTTTCCATGGCGGAGATGGTTCGGATCAGCAATGGTGGATTGGATGAAAGCAAATGAGCTGAGCTATGGCGGTGTAAAGGCGAGAATAAGAGGCGGCAAGAAATAAAGCTAAGTGCTTGTTTTAAAGCAATTCAAAAATGCATGCCAGGGGGTGGGGCATATTTTTTTATTGATGTCCCTTAAACATTAAGGGATTAAAAGGACATCAAATTTCAAATTGTGCCTTAGCACGACACTAGGCGTAAATCCAATGGTTGAGCACTTTGGCCAAAAATCTTGCTAGAAGCACATGGGGGCTGGAAAATGGTCGTATGAGGAACCAGGAGGAATACCTAGGGCTAGGCACATTTTCCTATCCCTTATGTCCCTTAATCATTAAGGGATGAAAAGGAAATCTATTTGAACATCGTGCCTTAACACGACACTTGGTGGAAATCCAATGACTATGCATTTAGCTTAACTAGCTCCTGAAATTTGCATTTGCAGATCGAAGAGGGTCACATGGATGACCTGAGGGATTCAAGGGGATGGGAGCATTTTCATGTCCCTTTTCCAAAGGGACATAAGGGTCATCAGTTTTCACATCATGCCTCCATGCGATACTTGTCACGATTTGAGCGAGTGAGGGAATAGCCTCCGACAAGCACCTAGGAGATGAACTAGAGATCCAAGAGGTTATATATGTGATCAAAGGGATTCTTGGGACTGGGTGCATTTTTTCCCTCATTTCCATTATCTTGAGGGATGAAAGGGACATCAAATTGTGTCAGGTTCTGGAGTTGACAAGTGTCCTCACTGAAATTTGACTAACTGTGAGAAGCTCACCTTGAGGGAAACTTGAAATGGCAATAACTTGATCTCTTGATGGAATTTTTGGAAAAAATTTATATGAAGGAGACTAAAAATTTCATTTTTAATCCAAGGGTTGGGGTCTCAGCTCTTGATTCCTCCATTTAAGAGGATTTTTGATCTAGATCTCTAGTTGAGCATGGAAAACACAAGTTATAAACCTATTGCGCCAAAGTGTTGTGAAAAATATTATTTCAACATCGTGTAGAGCTCTAAATTCCCTTTTCAAAGATATTTTTTTGGTCCTTACTCCATCCAGACCTCTTGGAATCACCTCCCAAAGTTCAAAGTAGCTTTTTTGGTCATGTGCACTTTGTCTAGGCCTATGAACCTTGTTTTTGATCAAAATGCCCCAACTCCTCCAAATCCTTTATGAATCTTCCTAAATCAATTCCATGATGTTACTAGACCTTAAATTCACCTCTCGTGTTGAATTTTTCACCTTTTTATGCTCCAGGGGATTGCATTAGTCTTAGGAAGGCCAGTGGTAGCCCTTCCCAACACCACTAGAACACTAAGACAAATTGATCCGAGAAAGGTTCGAATATTGCATTCATGAGGCTCATGAAGACAACTAGGGCATTAGTCAAACCAAATGGGAAAACTATGAACTCATAATGCCCATAACGTGTACGAAAAGTTGTCTTATGGATGTCTGCATCCAAAATGCGCAACTGATGATACCCTAACTTGAGATTGATTTTGGAGAACACTTTAGCTCCCTACATTTGATCAAATAAGTCGTCACTCCTAGGGAGTGGATAATGATTCTTTATTGTGACTTTGTTGAGCTTCCTCAAGTCAACACAAAGTCTAAGAGAACCATCCTTCTTCATAAATATGACAGATGCTCCCTAAAGAGATACACTAGAATGAATGAGACCCTTCTCCAACAACTCCTCTAACTGAATCTTGAGATCATGAAGCTCTGGAGTCATCATCGATAGGGTGCCCTAGAAACTAGTGCAGATCCTAGCACTAAATCAATGGTGAAATCCACCTCTCTGTGGGGTGGTAATCCTAGAATCTCGCTTGGAAACACATCTGCATACTCCCTCAAAACTGTATGATCATATAAGGGTGAATGTTTTGGGGTGCTCTCTGATCGATCACTGATGGTGATAGCAAACAACTGAAAACCTTTATGCATGCTCTTCTTGAGTTGCTTAGCTGAGATCATATGCAAAGAGATAGGCCTCTACATCCTTAATATCACAACTACACTCCCAAGATCATCCCGATAATCAATGACCTTATTTCTACAATCTATCTTAGCCCGATGAGCCTTGAGCCAATCCATACCTAAAACTACCTGATAGGATCCTAGAGGAATAACTCTAAGGTCAAGAGTAGTGGAGAAGACTCCCAAATAAAGTACACAACTCTCCACATATGATTCCACGCAGAGTTTGGCCACAGAGGCCAACTCAACTGCCAACTATCTGGTTGCCTAGCCACCACTATCCCAAACTGGTCCACTACTGAAGGAGATATAAAATAATCTGAAGCACCTGAATCAAAAAGTATTGAGACAAAATACCCCTGATAGTACCTTTCGTCTCAATAATAGTGGCCTGATGCTCGACCTGGCGGTTGTCAACCGTTGCATACACACGATGGGTGAATCCTACATCACCCACCGTCTGCTCGATCTAGGAGCTCTTTGCATATCCATGGTAGCGGGTTTTTATGGGCACATACACACATAGTGATCAGGAGACCCACAAATAAAACATCCTCCTATACCCCTCTAAGATGGGGTCCCTCTTGTACTCTGGTGAACTGATCCTACCGGCCCAACCCTAGTAGACTACTACATGCGAGCTGGCTACACCTACTGAGTACCTTGTCTCCTATCCCTGGCTCCACCAAAACCTCCTCTAGTACCACCTCTTTGAAAGCTTTGAGTCTATCTAGCCTTTTGCACTTTGGTGGCCATGATGTTGTGTCTACTGTGGATGTGGTGGAGCCCCCATAGCTACTGGTGGAGGCAATAATCCTCCTCTAGGGGTGGTGTTGTACCCCATGACCTCTAAATCTGAAAGGCCTGCATCTTGTCCTGAAACTTGCTCTTATTTCTATCTTGGTGCTCAAGTGCCCTAGTCCTATTCTCCTAAGCTAAGTAGGCCTTCTCAATGGCCTTCTCAAGTGTGGGAGGAGATAGCATCCTAATTGCTCCTGGTATGTCTACATTCAGACCCTGAATAAACCTATTTACCTACTATTTTTCATCTTGCAGGTAGTTCACATATTGTAGAATATCCAGGAATCTGCTCTCATATTGTGCTACTGTGTTAGAGCCCTGTCGTAAGTCGTGAAACTCATTAATCCTCTTCTACATGAAATTCTCTGACATATAATGAGCCCTAAAACACTCCTCAAACAACTCCCAGGTCACTATCTCTTGAGTCAAATGGAGCTTCCACTCCTCATTCCTCCACCAAATGCTTGCTGCGTCTCAGAGGAGGTGTATGGAAAACCTAGCCTTGACATTTCTCTCATAAGAGTGCAATCCAAAGTAGCTATCCAAGCTAAGGAGCCATGACTCAACCCCAAATCCATCTATAGAGCCAGTGTAAGTAGGTGGCTACAAGCGAAGAAGGTCTCTAATCACACTGCATGTATCTTGATCCTCGATAATGCAGTTCAACAAGTGAAAGGGGTCATCTATCTCCGAATGGTCCCTCGAAGCTGTGAGAATGGATCTGATGGTAAGAGGCCACCCTCTCGCGATGAACGGAAGGGCTACGTGACCTCTCCCACCTCGGGGTATCATGCTCAAAGCAGGCTTGATTACGCGTCCTCGCCTATCGGCTCCCCATCTCCTAACGGAGATCTCCTCCTCTCTCGCCTGTTATGGTGGTGGGAGGTGTTGCTGCATAATACCGATCAACTATGAAGAGCCTCTAAGATTTGAGGCCCTAATTCGGGTGTTTGCGGTTCGAGCGTAGGTGAACTACATCCCAAACCCCTAACCGATCGTCACCTCAAGGGTGCCATCCTGTGCACAAGGTGAGAAAAGAGATTATTAAATTATAACGATTGATTTTTTATTTTTTATTTTTTAATCCATTATTTTATTTATTTATTTATTTTAATGTTATTAAAATATTGTCGACTAGTTAATTAATTACCCAGAGTGTCCGCGTGTGCGAACCTCTGCTCTGATACCAAATGTAATGCCCCACCGGGACACTGGAAACCACACCAAAATTTGACTAGAAAATTTTGAGAATTTTTTTAAGAGAGATTAATTAATATTAGTCCTTTTGAACCATTTCCCGTTAATAATTTAATTTATACAACTTTAGTTTACCCAAAACAAATTAATTATTTATTTCTAATTAGCTTACTAAGTCCCCAAAATAAATCCACACACCTTTTAAATTAATTAGTTCCCCCCCCCCCTTTGCTTAATAGTTTACACACTCATCCCCTATAATTTTATTTCTCAATCCCCTAAAATGCCCATGACTTAAAGTATGTAGGGTTGATTTTGGGCCCTTGGATCAAATCTAATCTTGACCATTGATTTTGAATTTTACCCTAAAGTTTCCCTAAACGTATCTATGTTTTTCTTTTCTTTCTCATTCCTCTTCTCATTTTTTTTTGTTTGTCATTTGCATGTGCAGGTTGTTGAGGAGATATGGAAGCTTGCTTCCATGGAGTTTTTTTTTTATGGAAGGTCTCATTACCATATTATATACTTTTTTTTTGTATATTTCCACCAATGCATTTTCTGGTTGGGCATGTGGGATACCCATTTTTTTAGAAAAAATGCAAATCATTTCAATCCCACACACACACACATAGATATATATTAGTGATTTTATTATTTAAAACAATATGTATTTGAAAACTTGAAAGAAAATAAAATCGCAGGATTTGGAATGGGGAAGGGCGGCGGATTTGGTGTGTGGGATACATGGTGGAGGGTGTAGAGGTGGGTGTGTGGAGGGGTGAGGCTACGTGGAAATGGAGAGGGGATGCGTAGAAGGGGAGCCGTGGGGAGGGAGCGGCAATGGTGTGTGGTGGGGTAGTGGGACGAAAGGTGGTGGAAGGGGGCGATATGGATTTATTTGGGATGGAGGGGTTTTCACACAGAGTGTGGGGAGGGAAAGGTGGTGCCCATGGTGGGTGGGTGGCATTTAGGGAATGGGAAGGGGGTTCGGCCCTCCCCACAAAATCCATTGTTTTTTTTTTTATTTTTTTTTTTATTTTTTTTATTAAATATTTATATATAAAATAATAGTTTTCTATTATAATATATGATAATATAATTTATTTATATAATATAATATATTTATATTATAATATATAAAAAGTGACACATTTATATTATAATGTATAAAACACAATTATATTATAATATAATAAAATAATAAATCATAGTATAACATTTGTTATATATATATATAATACATAAATTAATATGAAATTTTGTAAAATTTTAACATAGTTCAATAATATAAGACAAACTATATTATATATATATATATATATATATATATATATTATTCTATTATCATTATTATATTTATATTTTTATATATATTTACTTCACATACAATGTTAAATAAAACTATCCCAAGTTGTATATTACTAAATCATGCATGTTTAGACATTACGGTGAAGTATGAAATCCATTTCTTATTTCCAATATATCCATAATTAGAATAAAATTTCTTGATTATGTGTTTAAAGGAAAGTGTAGCCATGTATGTCAAATGAGAGAAGGGATTTGGAAAAATTTTTAAAATTTAGTGAAGAGGAGGCATAATCACACGTGTTCCACTAATATTTCCATTTCGTTAAGTTTAAGGAAAAGTAAAACTAGAGTAAAACTAATTGATTCAAAAATTTTTATTCAAGAAAATCGCTATCTTCATTTGTTAAAAAATTACAAGAATAACAATATATCCACTAATCAACTTTCTTTCAAAATAGAGTTCCAACAATCCATATTAAGAAAACTACTATTCTACAAGATTTCATCTTCAAGGGTTCAAGCTCACAAATCTAACATATTTCAAAAATACATGAAACACTCAAAGTACCACATTATAAATTTCTTTGCAAGATTGAAGGAAGGTTGTACAACAAATGTGTCTCAAGTTTACAAGTAGTCCCATATACAAAAGGAGAATTTTACAAGACAATGAAAACTTCCACATAGCCATTCTTTTCAAGATACAATGAAAATGAAGTCCATAAAATGATGAAGGAGACAATGAGAATTCCAAATTGGCAAGAGACTTCATATGTCTTCCACTAGCTTTCCAACTCCAAAATTTTCAAAGGACCAACACAAGGAGAAAAAGCTTGTTTAACCACCCAACCTTTAGGCATCATTACATGCCTTTCCAAGGTTGGAAGACATGCTAGCCTCCCCCAAGCCCATGGGAGAGAGGACTAGCTTCCACAAACTTTGCACAAGATTAAGGGAGACAATCCAACATTATTTTCACATATAAGACAAGACAAATACTAAGAAAAACACCAAATTTTGCAAAGAAGGAAAGGAGGAGAAACCATATTCTACCTCCAAAATGGGGAAGAGAAGAAAGAGATCTCCAAGTGCCAAAAGTGTAGCCAACATTGGTTGCACATAAACAAATAATCTCCACAACCTCCTTATTCCTCCAAAGTCATCAAACCCTCCTTATTTCTCCATCCATTCACCAAAATCCTTCTTGGGAGGATTTTCAAACCCAAAGGGTTTCCTCTCCAAGAATGGGGAAGGGGGTTCAAACCATATGAACCACCTTCCCCACCTCAAACCATTTGAGGGGAGTAACAAAAATCCTACATGGCTTGCCCATCAAGCCATGAGGATTGAGAGGGAAAAATCCCTCTCTCTTCCCCCACAAACTCCAAAATCCATCATGCCATATGATGGATGGAGAAAAAATAAAAAACAAACATAATCAACAAATAGCAACACACACAAAAGCAACACACATTTTAAACAAAACAAGACTAATATCTAACATGATATAAAACATAAAATGAGCTCAAGGAGCCTACCTCCAAAAGCTCTCCAACACTCTAACTTTTCCTCTTCTTTATCCAAGCAAGCTCTAGCTCCAAAATCCACAAGCCTCCAAGCAAAAGCTCCAAAAAAAAAAGTTCTCTTCTTTCCCCATGAGGGAGAATTTGAAGAGAAGCCAAAAAATCCTCACAAATGAGGGGGTGACATGTGTCACCCCTCTCTTCCCTCAAGGTCAAAGATTCTCAAAATAAAAGAGAGAAAAGATAAAATAGCTTTTAACCCTCTTCTCCCAAATTACCCAAAATGAAAAACAAAACAAACTTGTGCAACTTTTAACAAAACACACATACCCATCCACCTTACATGGATGTGACCAAAGGAGGAAAATGGGGAAACTCCCTCTATGCCTTGGAATTAAGCCCCCTACCTATTAGGTAGGGTCCAAGGGCCATTTTCATGCTAAGTGAACTCCCAAACTAAAAAGGGGTCACTTAAAATGCCTAAAATAGCCAAATTTCGGGTTTGGCACATTTGGGCACAAGTGTAGAGGATGTGGGGCCCACCCAAGGGTTCACATGTGACCCTAATCCCTCTAATTAAATACATCATTACCCAAACACAAAACTTAATGCAAGTGGGGACCATTAAGTCCCCAAATCAAGTTTACAAAAAACTAAACATCCTAAACAAGATTAATATTACATGACATACTACATTACAAATGAGGGTCACTCATGGTGCCCAAAATAATGAAATCTAATACTAAGGCCTCATACAATAAACATGGTTAGGACTTAGCCCCGTGGGATACTTGTGAAAAATTTGTGTAGCTGCCCTAAATCCCACGTTCTCTGTGACTGTCACCTGCACACTCATTGCACACATTAAACGCACCTATGTCGATAAAATGTAAATCAACTACTCAATAAGAAATCAATGAATTCTATGCTAGCATATCATCATCTATGGAATCAAAAATGACAACATGCATAATTATACACAATTCACCATGAGTTAGCCATAACGATAAAGTGACATACATCCATAAAATCCAAACATGCAACTAAACTGAGTATCCATCAAATATAAATAAGGTCCAAACAACATCATATCAGTTAGTATCCGTGACATCATAAGATAAGGTGTCAACATAGTAATCAAGCCAAATTGTGCGTTATACCCAAATCTCCATACATGTCTAAGGAGGTCAAATATCCTAACATAATGTCCAAAATATATCAAATCCCTGTCAAAACATGTCTATGAGTAAAGAGAACAACAAATAATTGAGGCTATAAAAATGTGGGCACTACATCCCCTCTCCTAAAATTAGACTTCCTCCTAGAAGTCACTGAAAGAGATAGGGATATTTGGCCCTCAATGGTGTAGCATCCTCCCAGGTAGTTGTTGTCTCATCATATCTGTCCCACTGCACTCTAACTTGGTCCAAGTCTCGACCCCGAAGGGCCAACCTCCGGTGCTCCAGTATGCATATGGGCTCCAGTCTCCACTACCCTCCATCCTCTACCTGTAATGCGACCAATCCAAAACATGAGAAACATCTGGTACATATCTACGTAGTACAAAAACATGAAATACATCGTGGGCCCATGCAAGGCGTGGTGGAAAAGCTAGTGATAGGAAACTAGACCGATGACCTCTAAAATATCAAAAGGCCCCACAAAATGAGGTGATAGCTTAGAACCCTTTCCATAGCGGATTGGGCTCTTATGAGGATGAACTCTCAAGAAGACTTTGTCACCCACTGAGAAGTGACGATCAATCCTCTTGGTGTCTACATACACCTTTAGCGTGCTCTAGCCTACTCAAGACGTTGTCTAATCAGAACAACCTGCTTGCTCTAAGTCTTGTAGGTAAGCTGGTCCAAGAATAATCTATCATCTAGTCTATCCCAACTCAGAGGTGTCCTGCAAGGTCATCCATACAAATCCTGGTAAGGAGCCATACCAATGGAACTGTGATAGCTATTGTTGTATGCAAACTCAACTAAATGAAGATAATCTTCCCACTTCTTCTGCTGGTCCATCACATACATCCTCAACATGTCCTCCAAGTACCTGATTAACCCTCTCTATCTATCCATCTATCTCTGGATGATATGTTGAGCTGAAATTAATCTGAGTACCAAGAGTGGCCTGAAAGGAAGTCTAGAAAACTGAAGTGTAAATGGTATCCCTATCATTGATGATGGTCTTTGAATCCCATGCAATCTAACAATGTCCTCCATAAATACTTTGGCGATGGCCTATGCATTATAGGTGACTTGGTTGGTGAGAAATGTGCAACCTTGGTCAACTTATCCACAGTGACCATAATGGCATCATGATGGTAAGAAGACATAGGAGTCCTATTATGAAGTCCATGGAGATCACATCCCATTTCCACTCTGGAATATCATGAGGATGTAAGAGTCTGCGGGATGAGAATGCTCTGCCTTGACCCTCTGACACTCAAGGCATCGTGCAACAAAATCTGCTATGTCTCATCAAAGACCTAGCCAATAATATAACTCCCTCAGATCGGCGTGCATTTTCTTCACTCCTGGATGTGCCACATAAGGAGCTCGATGAGCCTCTGTGAGGATGAAGCTACGTAGATCACCTGACTTAGCACATAGATGTGCCTATGAAACCAAAGTAAACCATCTGTCTCTAAAATGCACCCTGAATATCTACCCTCTAATGAACCCTGTGACTCCAACATCTATCTAGCACCCTCATAAAACCTGTCCTCTGGAAGATGCTCAAGAATCCTACCTCTCAAATCTATGACTGCAAGGTCAAATGATAAAGCACATGTCATCATCTACTAAGTGCATCTGCAATGACATTTTCCTTCCCTTTGATATATTGCACCTCCATGTCATACTCACATAGGAACTCCATCCAACACCATTGTCGAGCATTGAGGTTCGGCTATGAGAAGATATGTTGTAAACTATGGTGGTCAGTCCTCAAAATGAAAGGTCTACCCAAAAGGAAATGATGCCAACGCACAAGTGCATGAACGACTACTGCAAGCTCTAAATCATGGGTAGGATAGTTAAGCTCATAGTCTTTGAGCTTACGTGACTCAAAGGCAATCACCCGATGCTCTGCATAAGAATGGCTCCCAAACCCTCTAGTGATGCATGCATCAATACAAACAAAAAATCCTCTGTTCGGGTCTGGAACTGCTAAGATGGGTGCTGTGGTTAACCTTTCCTTAAGTAACTGAAAGGCCTGCTCACACTTTTTTGACCAATCAAACTTCTTCCCTTTTCTTTAAAGAGAAGTAATAGGGTGAGAAATCCTGGAGAAATCTTGAACAAACCTGGTAGTAACCTGCTAAACCCATAAAACTCCTCACCTCAGTGACTGATGTGGGTGCTGGCCAATCCATGATAGCCTATATCTTAGAGGGATCTACTGAGATACCCTCTCCGATATGATGTGACCCAAGTATTGAATCTTTGTCTAAAAGAAGCTACATTTTTCCAAGTTCCCATACAACTTATGCTCTCTCAAAACCTATAGTACCTATCTCAAATGCTCCTCGTGTTCCTCCTCAGAATGAGAATATATCAATATATCATCTAGGAACACTAAGACAAATGATCCAGAAAGGTCTGAATACTCCATTCATGAGGCTCATGAAGATATGGGGCATTAGTCAAACCAAATGGGAACAACTGTGAACTCATAATGCCCATAACGTGTGTGAAAAGTTGTCTTATGAATGTCTGCATCTGAAATGCACAACTGATGATACCCTGACTTGAGATTGATTTTGGAGAACACTCTAGCTCCCCACATCTGATCAAACAAGTCATCAATCATGGGGAGTGGATAATGGTTCTTTATTGTGACTTTGTTGAGCTTCCTGAAGTCAACACAAAGTCTGAGAGAACCATCCTTCTTCTTCACAAATATGACTGGTGCTCCCCAAGGAGATACACTAGGATGAATGAGACCCTTCTCCAACAACTCCTCTAACTGAATCTTGAGCTCATGAAGCTCTAGAGTCATCATCCGATAGGGTGCCCTAGAAACTGGTGCAGATCCGACACTAAATCAATGGTGAAATCCACCTCTCTGTGGGGTGGTAACCTGAAGCTTCCTAGAAACACATCTGCATACTCCCTCAAAACTACATGATCATCTAAGGGTGAATGCTCTAGGGTGCTCTCTGATCGATCATTGATGGTGATAGAAAACAACTGACAACCTTTACGCATGCTCCGCTTGAGTTGCTTAGCTGAGATCATACACAAAGAGATAGGCCTCTACATCCCTGATATCACAACTACACTCCCAAGATCATCCTGACACTCAATGACCTTATTTCTACAATCTACCTTAGCTCGATGAGCCTCGAGCCAATCCATACCAAAAACTACCTGATAGGATCCTAGAGGAATAACTCAAGGTCAAGAGTAGTGGAGAAGACTCCCAAATCAAGTACAACTCTCCACATATGAGTCCATGGTGAGTTTGGCCCAGAGGCCAACTCAACCTGCCAACTATCTAGTTGCCTAGCCACCACTAGCCCACACTGGTCCACTATAGAAGGAGATATAAAAGAATCTGAAGCACCTGAATCAAAAAGTACTGAGATAGAAATACCCCTGATAGTACTTTTGTCTCAATAATAGTGGCCTGATGCTCGGCCTGGTGGTTATCAACCGCTATTGCATATACATGATGGGTGCATCCTACATCACCCACCATCTGCTCGGATCTAGGAGCTCTCTACATATCCATGGTAGTGGGTTTGTGCGGACACATATATACACATAGTGATAGGGGACCCACAAATAAAACATCCTCTGTACCCTCTCGAGATGGGGTCCCTCCTATACTGGTGAACTGATCCTATCGGCCCAACCCTAGTAGATCATTGTTATGTGTGTGAGCTGGCTATACCTATTGAGTACCCTGTCTCCTATCCCTGGCTCCACCAAAACCTCCTCTAGTACCACCCTCTCTGAAAGCTCTTTGAGTCTATCTAGCCTTTGTTGGTGGCCATGATGTTGTGTCTTTGCTACTTGTGGATGTGGTGGAGCCCTCGTAGCTGCTACTGGTGGAGGCTAAGAATCCTCCTCTAGGGGGTGGTGTTGTACCCCGTGACCTCGACTGAAAGGCCTACATCCTATCCTGAAACTTGCTCTTGTTTCTATCTCGGTGCTCTTGTGCCCTGGTCCTATTCTCCTCAGCTAAGTAGGCCTTCTCAATGGCCTTCTCAAGTGTGGGAGGAGATACATCCTAACTACTCCTGCTATGTCTGCATTCACCCCATGAATAAACCTGTTTACCTATAATTTTTCATCTTGCAGGTAGTCCACATACTACAGAAGATCCAGGAACCTACTCTCATATTGTGCTACTGTGTCAGATCCCTGTGTAAGTCATGAAACTCATCAATCCTCTTCTGCATGAAATGCTCTGACATATAACGAGCCCTAAAATGCTCCTCGAACAACTCCCAGTCACTGTCTCTGAGTCAAATGGAGCTTCTACTCCTCATTCCTCCACCAAATTCCTGCTGCATCTCAGAGGAGGTGTATGGCGAACCTGGCTTTGACATTGCTCTCATAAGAGTGCAATCCAAAGAAACTATCCAGGCTAAGGAGCCATGACTCAACCCCAAATCCATCTATAGAGCTAGTGTAAGTAGGTGGCTGCAAGTGAAGAAGGTCTCTAATCACACCTATATATCATCGATCCTAGCGATGTAGTCCCAATAGGTGAATGGGGTCATCTATCCCAAATGGTCCCTCAAAGCTTGTGAGAATAGCTCTCGATGGTAAGAGGCCACCCTCTCGTGATGAATGGAAGGGCTACGTGACCTCTCCCACCTCGGGGTATCGTGCTCTGGTGGCTCTGAGTGTGCGTCCTCACCTATCGGCTCCTCATCTCCTAACAAGATCTCCTCCTCTCTCGCCTCTGTGGTGGTGGAAGGCATTGCTGCACAACACCGATCAACTGCTGAAGAGCCTCTAAGATTTGAGGCCCTAACTTGGGTGCCTCGTGGTTCGGGTGTAGGTGAACTACGTCCCAAACCCCTAACCGATCGTCGCCTCATGGGTGTCATCCTGTGAATGAGGTAGAAAATGGTTATTAAATTATAATGGATGGAAATGTTTTTAATTTTTTTTTTATTTTTTATTTTATTTATTTATTTATTTTAATGTTATTAAAATATTGTAACTAGTTAATTAATTACCAGAGTGTCCACGTGTGAACCTCACGCTCGATACCAAATGTAATGCCCCCTGGGACACTTTGGAAAACACACACCAAAATTCGACTAGAAAATTTTGGGTAATTTTTTTTTTTAAAGAGATTAATTAATATTATAATTTTTGCCTTTAACCATTTTCCCGTTAATAATTTAATTTATACAAATTTAATTTACCCAAAATAAATAAATTACTAAAACAAATTAATTATTTATTTATTTAGTTTACTTTACTAAGGTCACCCCAAAATAAATCCACACACCTTTTAAATTAATTAGTTTCCCCTTTTTTAATTTAGTTTACACACACATCCCCTATAATTTTATTTCTCCCATTCCCATAAAATTCCCATGACTTAAAGTATGTAGGGTTGATTTTGGGCCCTTGGATAAATCTAATCTTGACCATTGATTTTGAATTTTACCCTAAAGTTGCCCTAAACATCTCTATGTTTTTCTTTTCTTTCTATTCTTCTTCTCATTTTATTTTGTTTTTTATTTGCATGTGTGTTGAGTTGAGGAACTATGGGAAGATGATTTCATGGAGTTTTTTTTATGGAAGGTCTCATTACAATATTATTTAATTTTTTTGTATATTTCCACCAATGGATTATCTGGTTGGGTATGTGGGATACCCATTTTTTTTTTTTTTAGAATGCAAATATGTCAAGCACAACACACACACACACACACACACACACACATAGTATTTTATTATTTAAAACAATATGTAATTGAAAACCCAAAAGAATATAAAATCACAAGATTTGAAAGGGAAAAATGGGAAGGGTGGCGGATTTGGTGTGTGGGATACGTGGTGGAGGGGGAGGGCCGGCTTGGTGGATGGGGAGGCGCGTGGAGAAAGGGAGCCATGGGGGAGGAAGGGTGATGGTGGGGAGAGGGGGTTAGGACAAAGCCCACATATTCAAGTGGGGTAGGGGCAGGAGTCAGGGTGTGGGGACTTGTGCAATTTTGGGGGGGTAGTGGTGGGTATGGTGGGTGGGTAGTGGCATGCATAGGGAGTGGGGAGGGGTTCGATCCCCCCCATGTTTTTTTTTTTTTTTTTTATTTTTTGTTTTTTTTTTTTTTTTAATTTTATTTATTAAATATTTATATATAAAATAATATTTTATATATATATATATATATATATATAATATATTATATATATATATATATATTTATATTATAATATATAAAAATAATATATTTATATTATAATATATAAAACACAATTATATTATAATATAAATAGTAATAAATCATAGTATAATATTATGCTATATTAATACATAAATTAATATGAATTTTATTTTTAAATATTTTAATATACTTAATAATATAAATTGTTTTCTTTATTTTATATATATATATACTTTCACATATAATGTTAAATAAAACTATCCCAAGTTGTATATTACTAAATCATGTTTAGACATTATGGTGAAGTATGAAATCCATTCCTCATTTCCAATATATCCATACTAGAATGAAATTTCTTGATTATGTGTTTAAAGGAAGTGTAGCCAGGTATGTCAAATGAGAGAAGGGATTTGGAAACAATTTTAAAATTTAGTGAAGAGGAGGCATAATCACACTTGTTTCACTAATATTTCCATGGTTAAGTAAAATAGTTTTTATTTTAATTCACTATGTTTCAAAAAACAAGAATAAAATGGTAATTTATTCTAATCGCTTATAAAAATTACAAAAATTATTGACAAGAAGGAGATTTATTACAAGAATAACAATATTTCCAATAATCAACTTTCTTTCAAAATGGAGTTCCAACAATCCATATTAAGAAAACTACTATTCTACAAGATTTCATCTTCAAGGGTTCAAGCTCACAAATCTAACATATTTCCAAAATACATGAAAGACTCAAAGAACCACATTATAAATTTCTTTGCAAGATTGAAGGAAGGTTGTACCAACAAATGTGACTCAAGTTTACAAGTAATCCCATATACAAAATGGAGATAATTTTACAAGACAATGAAAACTTCCACATAGCCATTCTTTTCAAGATACAATGAAAATGAAGTCCATAAAATGGTGAAGGAGACAATGAGAATTCCAAATTGGCAAGTGACTTCATATGTCCTCCATCTCCTTTCTTGAACTCCAACTTTGAATTTCCAAAGAACCAACACAAGGAGAAAATCTTGTTTAACCACCCAACCTTTAGGCATCATTACATGCCTTTCCAAGGTTGGAAGACATGCTAGCCTCCCCCAAGCCCATGGGAGAGAGGACTAGCTTCCACAAACTTTGCACAAGATTAAGGGAGACAAACCAACATTATTTTCACATAAAGACAAGACAAATACTAAGAAAAACACAAAAATTTTGCAAAGATGGAAAGGAGGAGAAACCATATTCTACCTCCAAAATGGGGAAGAGAAGAAAGAGATCTCCAAGTGCCAAAAGTGTAGCCAACATTGGTTACACATAAACAATAATCTCCACAACCTCCTTATTCCTCCAAAGTCATCAAACCCTCCTTATTTCTCCATCCATTCACCAAAATCCTTCTTGGGAGGATTTTCAAACCCAAAGGGTTTCCTCTCCAAGAATGGGGAAGGGGTTCAAACCATATGAACCACCTTCCCCACCTCAAACCATTTGAGGGGAGTAAAAAAATCCTACATGGCTTGCCCATCAAGCCATGAGGATTGAGAGGGAAAATCTCTCTCTTCCCCCACAAAACTCCAAAATCCATCATGTCATATGATGGATGGAGAAAAATAAAACAAGTATAAAATCAACAAATGGCAACACACAAGTAGCAACACACATTTTAAAAAAAACAAGACTAAGATCTAACATGATATAAAACATAAAATGAGCTCAAGGAGCCTACCTCCAAAATCTCTCCAACACTCTAACTTTTCCTCTTCTTTATCCAAGCAAGCTCTAGCTCCAAAATCCACAAGCCTCCAAGAAAAAGCTCCAAAAAAAAAGTTCTCTTCTTTCCCCATGAGGGAGAATTTGAAGAGAAGCCAACAAAAATCCTCACAAATGAGGGGGTGACATGTGTCACCCCTCTCTTCCCTCAAGGTCAAAGATTCTCAAAAAAAAAAGAGAGAAAAGATAAAATAGCTTTTAACCCTCTTCTCCCAAATTACCCAAAATGAAAAACAAAACAAACTTGTGCAACTTTTAACAAAACACACATACCCATCCACCTTACATGGATGTGACCAAAGGGAGGCAAAATGGGAGGGAAACTCCCTCTATGCCTTGGAATTAAGCCCCCCTACCTATTAGGTAGGGTCCAAGGGCCCATTTTCATGCTAAGTGAACTCCCAAACTAAAAAGGGGTCACTTAAAATGCCTAAAATAGCCAAATTTCGGGTTTGGCACATTTGGGCACAAGTGTAGAGGATGTGGGGCCCACCCAAGGGTTCACATGTGACCCTAATCCCCTCTAATTAAATACACCATTACCCAAACACAAAACTTAATGCAAGTGGGGACCATTAAGTCCCCAAATCAAGTTTACAAAGCAACTAAACATCCTAAACAAGATTAATATTACATGACATACTACATTACAAATGAGGGTCACTCATGGTGCCCAAAATAATGAAATCTAATACTAAGGCCTCATATAATAAACATGGTTAGGACTTAGCCCCGTGGGCTGCTTGTGTAAAATTGTGTAGCTACCCTGAATCCCATGTTCTCTATGACCTGTTACCTACACACTCATTGCACACATTAAACGCACATGTCTGATAAAATGTAAATCAACTACTCAATAAGCGATAAATGAATTCTATGCTAGCATATCATCATTCTGGAATCAAAAATGTGACAACATGCATAATTATACACAATTCACCATGAGTTAGCCATAACGATAAAGTGACATACATCCATAAAATCCAAACATGCAACTAAACTGAGTATCCATCAAATATATACACACACACAAGAATTACATTGAGTTAAAAATGTAGTGCAGTGGTCGAGTGATAATCACATTGGGATGACCACCGAGGTCAGTCTAACTTAAGCATATGCATATTATTATTCATCTAATGTGTGTTTGAGTATTGTGTAGGTAGCTAGGGTTTATTTTGTAGGTACAGGTATGAAAAATTAGAGTACAAAAACCTAACTTGACCTACAATTAACTAAAGGTGATAAGAATGAAGAAGTAAGAATCCGGACCGATGCTTCTCCACCAACACAAGTGCCCATAATGGATGCTAATGCCTGGCGGCCCAATACTCAACGAGAATTCCTATCCTTGATATCTTCAACTCCCATCTTTAGGAACAAATGTTACATATGATAGAATAATCCCTTCCAAATAAATCTCTATCCCGTAATCATTTTAGACCTATGAGTCAAGCTAAGTCATTATATAAACCCTATCTATCATTATTTCTTGTACTTCTTTCACTAGATCTTTCTTGAATATTGTTATATTTATCTTATCAGTAGTGTTATTCCATTAGATTTAATTTTGTTAAATAATTTGGTGAACCCAAATTCCTTTCACACTTATCTTATTGGATCCCTTCTCATAATGACTAGTACCTCTCACGACTTTTCTACTAAGGATCTCAATAAACTCAATTATTATCTTGTTGAGCATCCTGAAAACCTAGAATTGTTACTTTTTTGTTGCCTCGAGGAATATTGAAGGATTAATACCTTTGATTCTCTTGACACCACTATTTCTACTGTTATCACATCTTATATCCCTGTTTCCTCCCCTCCTACCAATGTGAAATCTTTTACCACCATATTCCTAATTCCACACCCAATCATAATATTTCTTCTCCTCTTATCTCCCACATTTAGCATAGTTCTTCTTTAGGCACCCATGCTTTAGAGTCTCTTTATCATGATTTGCAAGCACAAATTCATTAGTTAGAACAATCTACTTCTTTTCCTCTCCATACCTTGATTCTCCTTCTTCTTCACAACCCTCTTGCATCCTAAATGTCTTCTTATTCACTCTCATCCAATTTTTTTCACCAAAGTTTCCTCTATTTAATGACTATAGAGATCCTAAAGACCACCTTATATCCTTTCATGTTACTTTCTTGGACTATGCATGTGATGAAACCCTCTTGACCAAGTTATTTCCTAGGAGCTTACATGATTATGCTTTCAGCAACGGTTCTAATACTTTCCCTTGTATTATGCTAAATAATTTAATACTCGTTGATTTTTCTTAGACCATTTTTCTATGAATATTGGAACAAAATATCCTATGCACAAATGGATAAAATTAAACAAGATTCTAATGAACATATTATTTATTATGTATTGCATTACAAGAACAATATTTCTAAAATGAACAATGTATTAGCTAAATCTGAATTGCAAGATCTATTTATTCAAGTTTGTTGTGCAAGAATGTGTGTTTTTTTATTTCAATTATTCTTTTGACCATCTATGTGATACTTGAAGACCCATGAGACTAAGCTACTTTCTTTGGGAAAAATCAAATATGGTTCTAATACTTCCGATCATTCCTCTTATAAATTTCCAAGCAATGTTCCCTTTAGACCCAAGTATAATGATGCTAAGCCCAATCTCAATTATGTTTTTCATCCTCCTAAGCTTAAACTCCAAGCCCCTTGATGTACATTTACTCGATTTCCTTATCCTCCCCATATAATATTTCCCCAACTCATTGAAAGTAATTTAATTTCTCTTCCACCTCCTCTCAAGTATGATCCTAATAGGCCCCATGATAGGAATTTTGATGAGCATACACATTGTGATTACCATAGATGCAATGGACATTCTACTGATAAGTGTTTCAAGATTCACCATTTGATTCAAGATCTCATTGAAAATAATGATATCTAGTTACCTAAATCCACTACTTCCAATTCCAAATCTACTAATGAAAATGGAAAGTTAAAACTATTCACCGACTCGTTACCTAAACATGACAAGTTATCCTACCTACCTACCACGTAGTGTTTCCTCCTTCTTCTTGAAATCATCCTCTTTAATTCCTTTCCACTGTTATTGATTTTCCATCACCTTCTATCACTTTCATTGATGTTGATTTTCATGCCTCATTTTTCTCCCATTTATCACATATCATAGTTTCTACGGGCCCCATGTTTTCAACAATGTTATCATGCATCGTACATTCAAGAACAATGCATGCTCATTATCTTTCTTGTATTCAATTGGCTTTGATTTATCTCAAATGAGAAAAAGGTCTCCCACTTCTCATGGTTATGTTATTATTGCCATTATTATTGGGCATATTACTATTTTTATGTCATTTATTGTTAGATCCACTATTAGGCATTGTGACATGCTCTTAGGACTCCCTTGGCTTCAAGCTACCACATTTGTGCCTTATTTTGTTCACTTACACCTTAATTTCATTCATGTGTGCCATCTTATTACTATTCAAGGCATCCCATTACAATCACCTTTGTCCTTATCTCCTCCAACCATCCCATATTCAGTTACTCCTACTCCTAGTGCATCTTCTCATATCCATGATGACTCCTTATCTTTAACACCTCCTATGGTATTTAGAGCCCTTGCTCCTCCTGTAGCACCTTTTGCACATCCATCTTAGTTTCCTCCACACATGTCTCTTACTCGTAGGACTCATCGTATTTTTAGATCTCATAGGCCACCTCATGGGGAATCTCTTTTCATAGATCATATGATTCACATGCTTCATCTAAACATATTTTGTACTATCTTTCTCCATATTTTTGGTCTAGGTCTATTCCATATATGTGGCCTCATGCACTCTCACGTAACCATCAATTCCTAAATCAACTTCACATGCTTGGTTCTCTTACTTCAGTTGATTATGGGTCCTTTCCTAATACTATCATTACATACATCATTTTAGCATTCACTATTGGGGTCATCCTAATTACCCCACACCACCCAATGAAACATTCTTATTCCTAGTTCATATTGGTGTGGGGTACTTTCCTTATCATCTCAGGGAATTTTCCACATCACTTAGTGAGTCATATCACTTAGGTGAGATCATAGGTCTTAGGTATCTTAGGGAATATAATACATTATATCATATAATCTATCATAAGCATCAGTTTCCATCACTACATCATATAAGAGTTAGTTTACATTTTTTGGAATGTAGGTCCTTTTCTCCTTTGTGGAGGTATGATTGATATTGTAATTGGAGTTACAAATAACACTTATTTGTACTTTTTTAATCTATGAGAATGAGTATACCCTTTTATTCTATATGTATATTTCATGGTTGAGTTCTTGCTGACTACATGGAACTCTTTCACACTGTCATTTAATTGTAACTCGGTTGATGTGCATGCCATCCCGTTTGATCCCCATTATCACATTCTCTCACGGTGCATACTTTAATGTTGAGGGAATCCTTACCTATATGAACCTCGATTTTCAAAATATAATGGGAATAATCCTTATTCCTCCCTTATCATTTTTATCTTTCACATATTTGCAATTAAAAATCCAAAAATATGTTTTCTTAGATCTTGATTGGATGTACTCTTTCTTCTTTATACTACTATATGTTGCACCTTTTTTATCATGTTACTATGGTTCATAGTATGATTTATCATTTTTCATACACACATGTGTATTCACATAGTATATTGAGGTGAATGCAAGTCACTTATATGTTGTTACATGATGTATGATGCTTGGCCTTGTCCATTACTAGTCCTACTGAGGCTCTTGGGCAATATACATTTTCCCACTTACTATTAGGTTCTATCATTGCAATATTTCACATTTTCATTCCTATATTTATATATTACATTGTGGCATACTATTTACCTTTCCTAACATTCTAATGAATTATTTATGTGTATCATTTTCCTTGCAGGACTCCTTCCAATCATGATTGTCTTATTTGTTTGTATATTGTTTGCTAGTGTTTGTAGGCTATGCCCTATGTTTTCTTGTTTCATTTCTTGCACAAGCCATGATGACTTCAATTGTATTTTTAAATCCTCATTATTGTCCCATGTATGAAACCATATCCTCACATTGTCCTTGTTTTTTTTTCCTATATGCTTTTTCTAGTTGTTATTTCGTGTACATTGCTTGTTTATCACTAAAAATGTATGATAGCATGTTCCAATTTTTATACTTTCACCATGGTGACTACCATACATAATACATATTCCCCTATAGGGATACCTATATCAAATATGTATATCACTTTCAGCCTTCCTCGATTGGGCTTTGTTCATCATTTTTCATCTCACACACCCCAAATGAGTGGGTGTAAACATTAGGTGAAATTTTTCACCCTCTCATTAGTTACAAACAATAGTTACAAAATCACAATTGGCATCATCAAAGTATTAATCAGTCACAAAATAGGGCTAGAAATAAACTTGGCCAAAATTCATAGCCTAGATGAGAAGACCCAAAATTTTACTCACAAAACAACTAATCTTATAGGTATAAAATTGTGGAATATTTTTTTGTTAGCTTTAGAAATTATTAATGGGAACATGTTGAAAGTTTATATTACTAATGGGGAACTAAGCATCATTGTGTGACACCATCATGTTTTCCACACTCGCGAATTATTTTCTTTTTGCATGTAAGTGATAAACAGTTAAATTAGAAAATCCAATAACCATGCGAGTGCGTTTGTTCGCAAGTGGACCAAAAACCATCACAAGACAATTAAAGTTTAATTTTAACTTTTATAGGTTATCATTCTACTACTATATTATTAATTACAGAAATAATCTACTTTAAGCCTTATTCAAGTGCATATGACCCCTTAGCCATTGGTCCATCATTGAACAATGTATTTCATTGCTTAAAACATACCTACGATCAAACGATCTAGAAAATACATCACAAATCTTCTCTCATTACTTCAAAACTAAAGGGCCCTAAGGGGATTTACTTAGCTCAACATGAAATCTATTTACCTTTCACAATTTATCATACTAAGATGTTATAAGGGTTAATAAGGTAACCTGCATTTAACTTTAACACTAGGGTTAACACTTAAATCTTAGTCCTGGTCCAACTATAATTTAGTTTATAGGTTTCCCGGTGTAACTTAATCAAATGATTGATGTATTGGAATTCGTTTATTATATCCTAGAACCTTAATATATAAGAATAATTAATTTACTATTAAGTAAATATAATATTTATAGTTTTAAGAGGGTTTTTATCTCAAAATAACTTAAGTTTTATAAATCAAATAATACTATTTTACTTTAGGTTATAAATGAAGTATAATTCAATTTTAGAACCATAGTTATATGTTATTTAACAAATATAGAATTTTAAAACCCTAATTACAGAGTCATGTATGATAAATAAGTGTTAAAGTACATATTTAACACAAGTAATAAGTTGAATAAATATGAAACCCTAAGTCAAAGAGAGGGAAAGAATGAATTAGTTGATTTACATTAGATGTTGGGACTATGCAGACTAGGAAAAGGCGATGAGTAGGACGTGAACAATGTCGTAAATGCTCAAGTATAATTTCTAGAATGCACGAATGAGGTTGGAAATGAGTGCTAATAGAAGGATATGAGTGCTTAAGATTTGGTGACCAGATCGAGGATCTTTTGTCTAGCAAGTCCTCATTCGAATTTTTTTACATCGCAAGGGTGTCGTATATATATTCATTGTTGATCTCATGTATATCACCGTTAGGGTTTAAATCACACATGTGACATATAAAATAGATATTTGCCTACAAAACCCTTTAAAATGAATCAAATCTAAAAGGAAATATGAAATATTCGGATTCGAGAATAACCTCGACGATCACCTGGACCGAGTAATATTATGATCAAACACTGAACTACATCTCAAGCTTCATATAGTTCTTGTGAGTGTATGATAGATTCATGCCCTAGGAATCCTTTGTGTAAGTGTACGTGATAATGGGTGATAACTAGATGTATCAATGTAAAGAGATGTTTGGATTGAAAAAGAACTTCCCCTCCTATGCGTGCATGTAGAAAATGCAGTCCCTTGTCCCTTGAATGAAAGATAGAGGGATGCTTTGTTAGAGATCACAAGCACCGATAGGCGGTTAATCAATTTAGATTAAAAATTTAAAACAATACCAATCCATAATTCCTTAATAAAGTGCAGTAGTGTATTATGAGAATTTAATCAAATATATGCAAGACAATAATAATATTGAACACAAAATTTATAGTGGGAAACCCTTTTGGGAGAAAAACCCACTTTGAAACCAAGGATTTATTAGGAACACTAATTCCAAAGAATACAATATATTGGTTTCGGTTGAGCACCCACTCAACCTATGAAATACCAACTTTAGATTCTCCAAGCACTCACTTGAAGATAATCGAGTACCCACTAAGTAGATTTTAGCAAGCACCCACCCCTATAATCTAAGCACCCACTTAGAAATATCATATTACAAATAAATCGATCACTTTTATTTATCTTTCTATGTTTGTTCTTTTAGGCTCTCACATTCAACATTCTCTGTCTCTTTCTTTCGAACTCAATCTGGGTATCTAATTTGTGTTTGGTCACTTTTTTTGCACTTCGAGTTGAAATATCTTTCTCAATGGAGCAACCAAACTAATTCTCTTCTCATTTAATATGATATTCAACACTTCATATGTTAGCTCTCCCTTTTTCTCTTCTTTTGTTGCTCCTTGAACTCAAATACATCTCTTCTTTTCAAGAAACATCCATAAATACACAAAGATTTGCTTTTATAGACAATAAACATTCCCCATAACTTCCTTGGCATGTCATCCACTCTATCACTCCTCTATGTGTGTACAAATATTTTTAATGAATTGTTTGTGGAGCCAGTTATGGAACAATTTCTAAAAATATATTTCTCATCATTCTAGGATTTTCAACATATCAAAAGAATGATCCATATTTCCTCTCTGATATTTAATTGTTCCTTGAAATAAGGATTTTATATTTCATGATATAGAGGATGTAATCAATTTTCCACAAAGTCAAAGAGCATTAAATTCTGACACCTAGAGCTTGAGATATTTCAAATCGGGTCTAGTATTTTCATGAAGCACAAGTTCCATATTATTATTATGCAAAACACATAGTACACTACCTTTTGATATTTTTCAAAACCTTTATCCATTACCTTCATTTTTTGGATAAATCAAACTCATTCCAAGGTTCATCCATCGCATCACTTATCTGCACTCCACTATTTCCTTGTATTGCGGCTTTTTACTTTGATCCGTGGCTTTTCTTCTTCTCTTTCAGATTTTCTAGTCTTCGTGGATTTTCTCGCTTTACCCGAGGCTTCGCGTTCTTGTCTCCATTTTATTTTGCAACTTTTCCTTCTCATCCGTAACTTCTTCATTTTCACCTGTGGTTTTTTTCCTTTTACCCGCGGCTTCTACTAGACTTCAATGGTGACTTTCTTCTGATGTCTATGGCTTTCAAAAACATGATTAAGCCCCTTAGAATCATCCTAAATCACTTGATAGATAACACTACCAATCAACCTTCACAATTTTCTTGTTGAGTCTTTCTTGAACTACTTCCTAAAGCTTGTTACAAACTTGTTAACACCTTTTTCATACGTGATTGACCTTGCACCTTTTTTTACATGGTTGACCTTGAGACACCTACACCACACCTACACCAAACTTTATTCCATCAATGTCACTTGACATGAATCGAACATAACCGATAATGAAAAAGGTCCAACTAATTGTTGAGTAACCAAGAAATATGCCTTCATCACACCTAGAATCAAATTCGCACAAGTTATCTTCATATATTTTGATGTAACGTTTACTTCTAGAGACTCTTATGTGTTTTACATTGGTTGACATGTTTTTCCAAATATCATAGGGTGTCTTGTCATTTTTATTCTCAATTAGGATCTGTTTATAATGTAGACCACTATGTAGACAACTTCACTCCAATATCTATCAGGAAGTTTAGATTCTTTCAACATAGTTCTTTCCATTTCTTGTACAGTCCTTTTATTTCTTTAAACAACCCCATTTTTTTGAGGTGTTCTAGTGGATGAGAATTGTCTTCTAATCCCATTTTCTTCAAAAACAATCATTGAACTCATTGTACAAAAATTATCCACCTTTATCGATATTAATCATTTTATTTTGTGTTCTTCTCACTCTCTAATAGTTCCTTGAAGGATTTGAATCCATCCAAGGCTTCTGATTTGTGCTTCAAACAAGCTACCCATGTCATTTTGGTGTAATCATCTATTAGTAGCATGAAATACACATCTCCTTATAGAATTTCAGTTCTTGTAGGCCCACAAAGATCTATGTGGATTAGTTCCAGAGGTCTTGTGGTCGAGTACTCCTTGGATTTGAATGATCTTCTTGTTTGTTTACCATGCAAGCATGCTTTGTAAAGTGTTTCGTTGGTTTTATAATCTTTGGCATATGTCTCACAAAGCACCCTTAAAACTTAGTTTATCAATATTTTCAAAACTCATATGTACCCAATAGCTTGTGCCATGACTAGTTGTAATAACTTTACTTGTGAGGCATTTTTCTTTATTTATTTCATTGAGAACATACATATTGTTCTTGGTCCATTTAGCTTTTACAACTTTCTTTCCTATTTTTCCATTGATAATATCACAACCTTTGTCATGGAATATCATATTATAACCTTTCTTACACATTTGACTCACACTTAACAGATTGTGCTTGATTCTTTTAACATACAAAACATTCTCAAAATTTTATTTTTCCATTGTCTAGACTCAAAGTTCCTTTTCCAACTATGTTTGCTGAATTATTATCACCAAATCTAACATATCTCAATGCCTTTCTTGATAAAGAGATGAATTTTATTTTTCACCTATCATATGAATGGAGTAGCCACTATCTAAATACCAGATTTTTCTTCATCTTGTACATGAAATGTAATTTGTACTATTGAGCAAGATTCTTTTCTTTTGTTGGCTTCTTCCTTTGCAACATACACCCATATATTTTGTTTAGGAGGTTCTTGTTTACTTGTTGAAGATACATGACCTTTCTTGTGATATTTGTAGTGAACATCATTATAGTTCATTCTAGTGTATGGTGAACTATAGTTTCTTCCATAGCCTCTAGCATATATTCTACATTTTGTAGCTTTGTGTCCCAATTGGTCATGTGAAAAGTAATAACCATAGAAAGAATGTGTGTACCTCATAGCATAGGTGATTCTAGGAGAATTATTCTTCCTCTTGGAAATTTTGATGACTTATTTATTTGCAACATGAAATGTGCTTGGTGTCGATGCAGTATTCTTTGTTTCCTTCTTTGCATAATCAATTTCTTTGTTTTCTTCCTTAAAACCAATTCTTGATTTGTCATTTGAGTCTCGTTGACTTCTCAATATATCAATTAAAATATTTTATCTCTGTTTTAGCTTCTCATACATTGTCATCTTGCTGGTCATTTTTTCCACTTTAGTCTTAAGCCACTCCAATTCGAGTTGATTCATGCATTCATCCTCCTTTGACTTATAGGATTGAGAAATATTTTCCAGCTGAGTTTCAAGTTCTTTGAGCTCATTAGTTTCTTCCTCTTCCTTTAATCTTTGTCTTTTCTCAAAGATTTGAATTTTTCTTCATAATATTTTAATGTGTATCTCAATTTTTTATTATTCAAGAGCACAAACAATTTCTGCTTCCAAATTTACATTTGCTTCTTCCTCATCATAATCTTCATAATTAACTGCATTATTTCCTTTTGAGCTAGATTCTTCAAACACATCCATAGCCATAAAAACATTGAATTAGCTTCATCATCCTGATTTTTAGAGCTTCATGGGTTGCTTGAATTAGATTTACTTTATTCTTATTTTGAGTATAAGTTTCTTTTATTCGGAAGAACTTCTTGTCATCTTTCTTCTTGAAGTTAATATTTTTATTGTTATGTTTGTGACCTTCTTCATCATGTTCAGACTGAGTTTCTTTATTCTTGTTAGGGAATTTTGCAATAAAATGGCCTACTTTTCCACATTCAAAACATTTGAATGGAAGTTTACCTTTATATTTACTTGAGCCTCTTCTTAGTCTTCTCACAAACATTTCTTCAATCTTCTCATCATCTGCTTCATCCTCCAAATCTGATTCTTATTTTTCTTATTTGGATTGAGTCTCTCTTGGATTTGAAAGTTACTTCTTTCTTGGTATATTTTGATCGAATAGTTCTCATTTCATATGTTGATAAGATACTCTATAGTTCATCCATTATTAGAGTCTTCATGTATTTGGATTCTTCACATCTGAAACCTTTGCATCATACTTAGCAAGTCAAAGATCTTATAACCTTTTTAACTATAAAAGTTTCTTCTATCTTCTCACCTAGGCCTCTAATCATATTGATTACTTCATCTACCCTTTGCATGTAGGTTGTTATACTATCATCATATTTCATCTTTAGATTCTCAAACTGAGCTCTATAGGTCTGTAATTTGGCTAACTTGACCTTTTCATATCCTTCATAAATACCCTAAAGCTTAGTCCAAATTTCCTTAGTGGTGGTACAATGCATTACCTTTACAAATTCAGTTTCAGTTAGTCCACATAGAAGATCATTCAAATCTCTTGATTTGAAATCATATTCTACCTTGTCTATTGTAGAAGTGATTGGTGTGGTTGGAGTATTGTAGCCTTTCTCAACACATTCCCATATATCAAAACCAAGTGACATGAGATATGTTTTCATTCTTATTCTCTAGAATGCATAATTTGTTCCAGTGAAGAGAGGTGATATAGAAAATGATAATCCACCTTGTGCTTGATTTTTTACCATGCTTGTGAAAAGAGGATCTCCTTGAAGATGTTAATTTTCTACTAAAAGGACTCAATTTGATGATAATTGTAAGAGATCACAAGCACTGAGGGGGTGAACCAATGTAGATTAAAAATTTTATAACAATACCAATCCATAATTTCTTAATAAATTAAAGTAGTGTATTATGAGAATTTAATCAAATATATGTAAGATAGTAACAATACTGAATGTAGAATTTATAGTGGGAAACCATTTCAAGAGAAAAACCCACTTTAAAACCAAGGATTTATTAGGAACACCAATTCCAAAGCATATAATATCTTGGTTTTGGTTGAGCACCCACTCAACCTGTGAAGCACCAACTTCAAATTCTCTAAGCACCCACTTGAAGATAATTGAGCACCCACTCAGTAGATTTTAGCAAGCTCCAACTTGCAAGGAGCACCCACCCCTATAATCTAAGCACCCACTTAGAAATATGATATTACAAATAAATTGATCACTTAGAATCAATATTTCTTACACAATAGATTATGATCACTTTTCTTTATCTTTCGTGCTTTCTCTTTCAAGCTCTCACATTCAACATTCTCTGTCTCTTTGTCTCTGTCTTTCAAACTCGATCTGGGTCTCGATTTTGTGCTCAGTCACTTTCTTTGTAATTCTGATTTTAACTCTCTTGCTCAATAGATAAACCACACTAATGCTCTTCTCATTTAATATGGTTTTCAACACTTCATCTATTAGCTATCCCTTTTTTTCTCTTCCCTTATCGCTCCTTCAACTCTAATGCATCCCTTCTTTTTTGAACAACACTCATAAATACATGGAGATTTGATTTTATAGACAATAAAAATTTGACATCACTTCCATGGCATGTCATGCACTTTATCACTCCTCTATGTGTTTACAAATTTAATCTATTAAATGAATGCCACAAACTATGAATTTACTCTCTCTATATTCGTCTTTAAAACTTGACCTTTTTGTTTTTTGAGTGCATTAAATATTCAATGCGTTGTTTATGGAGCCAGTTATGAAACAATTTCTAAAAATAGATTTCTCATCATTCTAGGATTTTCAACAGATCAAAAAGAACGATCCATATTTCCTCTCGATATTTAATTGTTCCTTGAAATTGGATTTTATATTTCTTGATCTGGAGGATGTAATCATTTTTCAAAAAATTTGGAGAGCTTTAAATTCCGACGCCGGGAGCTTGAGATATTTCAAATCAGTCCGGTATTTTTGTGAAGCACAAGTTCCATATTATTATCACACATAGTACGCAATACACTACCTTTTGATATTTTTCAAAACCCGTATCCATCACCTTCATTTTTCCATATAAATTGAACTCATTCCAAGGTTCATTCATGACATCACTTATATGCACTCCACTATTTCCTTATATCATGGATTATTGCTTTGATCCGCGGCTTTTCTTCTTCTCTTACATCTTTTCTTCTTCTCTTTTGTATTTTCTAGTCTTCCACTGATTTTCTCCTTTACCCATGTCTTTGTTCTTGTCTCCCTTTTCTTCTACAACTTTTCCTTCTCATCCATGACTTCTTCTTTTCACGTGTGGTTTTTTCCTTTTACACACGGATTTCACTAAACCTCCATGACTTCCAATATACTTTAGTGGTAGATTTATTCTAATGTTTTAGGCTTTCACAAAATATGATTAAGCCCCTTATAATCATCTTGAATAATCTAAGAGTTGACACTACTAATCAACCTTCACAATTTTCTTGTTGAGTCTTTTTTGAATTGCTTCCTAAATCTTGTTACAGAATTGTTAACACCTTTTCATACATGGTTGACCTTAAGACACCTGCATCATGCTTTTTCCATCAATGAAATCATCAATAATAATGATAAAGCTCCAACATGCCTTTGATGATCTTAGTTTCCTTTTGATGCAACCTTAGGTGATGATAATATATGCTTAGAGCTTGGTCCCTTATTTTGGTCACATGGCTTTGTATTTATATGATTCGATGTTTAAATTTCAAATTTGAAAACTAGAAGGCCAAACCATAAGAAAATAGGATGCCCAAAAAGAGAGATTAAGATAGAAAGAGATCAAAGCCTACCAAAAGGGATGAGGGTGACTCGGTTCTAGTGTTGTGGCTAGGTGTTGGTGTCCGAGTCGTGAAAGATAACCAAGTAAAGAACCAAATGGGATTTAGGGTGTGAAATACTAGAAAGAAGACTATAGATAATGAAAAAGGCCAAATATAGTTGTCAATTATTAGTTTTCTCACTTAGGAATCATATGAATGCAAGTATGTGTTTATGTACATAGAAATGTACCCAAGTGTGTGATTTTGTGTCTACATTTTCCCTCAGTTTCTATTGTTGAGTGAATAATCGATAACATAAAGTAGATAATAGATGTGTACCTGATAACCATGAATAATGTGATGGTGATAGCGTGTCAAAGAGACAAGTGAAATCGTGAAGTGATAAAAATGAAGCGTGGAAGCTAAGAAAGAGGAAGTTACCCTAGGGGTGAAACATATGAGTTGTATCATGTTTTACCTATTGTTGTTGTACCTTGATGTGGGGCTACTTATTGTTTCATATTAAGGACGAATCTACAAAAGAAGAGTGAAATATTAGTCAAAGCCATGTGTTATGAAAACTCTGTAAAAGCTTATAAAAGCATGTAAAAATGTGAAAAAGTAGTAAAATGAAAGTGTACAACCTGATCCACAAAGAGTGAAAGGGATGAGATAATGTCCGAACTACTATAGAATAGTAATTTAGCTAGGTGATCTCACACCAAGAGAGATTTTTGGGTGATATCACACCAAGAATGAGTTTTTTGGGCAATTTCATGCCAAGTGTGAGTTTTTTTGGGTAGTCTCATGGCGCGGAAGAAGAGTGTTTGGGAGAGAGGTCTAGTGTTACTCTCCTTCCATGGCTACTTCCCGATTATACACCACTATAGATGGTGTGATCTTGTTTTGTTTTGAGTTGTTCCGTGTTCAATCCAAGTATGAAAAGGAGATATAATTCATTCGATTACTAGAGGATTGTTCTTGTACTTTGAAATATACTCTTAGAACTACTAAAAATGTGTTAATATGAGAAAATAAATGTTACCTAGTTATAGGTGCCTAGGAATAGTTAGGAGAACCCGGGAGCTAGTGCCTATATATGGGAATTGGTGTCTATGCTGAATTGGGGACCCAAGTCCAAATTTGGGACATTCGAGATGACCTGATGTTAAGCTAAACTATATCTATATAGGGGGAAGGAATGTGCATGGTAAAATATACGCCACATGCAAACAAAGTGGCTAGAAACATGTGTTAGTATAAAAAGTGACAAACATGTTATAGAAGACAGTGTAAACAAGAAAGATTCAAGAAAAAGTAGACCATAAAAAGTGGACCTTTCAAACATGGGACAAAACTCATAATGTCACAAGACAATCAGGGCCAAAGAATCCAAAATCATACAAGCAATGATCAAATAAGACATAGGGCATAGCCCAAAAATCATGGCATATAATAGAAGACAATAGCAAGAAAATTGTAGCATGCACAACCATGGTGGAAAATAGTCCCTGCAAGGTAAATGTTGCACATGAAGCACTTGTTAGTATGTTAGACACATAAATAGTATGTTAAAGCATATGTGTATCAATGTAACAAGTAGTGTGCTAGTAAGAATATGAAGTAGTGTTAAATGAAACAAAAACACCTATGATGTGTAATAGTAGAAAATATAGATGACCCTAGAGCCTCGGTGGGACTCGTAAGAGTACGAGTTCAAACATCCACAATGCATGTAAAGTTTTGTATCAATTTTGAATTCACAACCACATAAATAGCGAATGCACATGTGTATATGATAAACATAATGACATACTAAGTATATCTGTCTAGCATGGAAATCAAAGTGTACATGTAAGTAAGTAAGAATAAGTGCAACCAAGATATACATTATGTTGTGAATGAGTGAAGTGGAATGATATGAAATGTGAATGTGATAGGAGCGAGTGTTCCCCCAAGTAGATGTGGATAAGCATGAGTGGGGTTAATTTATAAATTCCCCCTCGACAATCAATAATGAACCATAGAACAAGATTGTGTCATCGGGAAATGGTATGAAAATTTGTGCTAGATAGATAAATCAATGAAGCATAGAGCGTAAAGAGTGTGAATGTGTTGAATTTTTTTATATTTATAACTTCGTGATCGATTATGAATCTGAGAAGTAGAGTGTGCATCATAGGGTAATCATGTGATGAATTTTTACTTTCAAGATGTAATATGAAGCACATAGCATAGATTGTAGGAAAATATAATGTGTGAGAAGAAAATTGTAGAAAGATGTATCATGAAGTACAGAGCATGAAATGTGTAGTGTGTGAATTTTATGGATGTAGTATTCCCTCAATAGTCAAGTGTGAACATTAGCACTAGAGTTCATCATAGGGTAAGGATGATGAAAATTTTGTGTAGAAAGTTGGGTAAGATTGATGCTTAGAAATAGGAAGTATGAAGCAAAAACATAATAGTAGAAATGAGAGACAAGCGATGATGCTAAGAGGGAGAATGTAATCTTATTTTACCCATAATAGCCCAAGGTGTATTGACACATCACTCAACCATGGAGCGCTCACCCAAAACACATAAGTTGACTAGGTCCCTCTTTATGACAACTTGTTCAAGGACTTATCATGATCATAAAAATATTCCAGATCCATAATATCCATTCGTGAATAAATCATAATATGACGAGATCTAGATCCTAACCATATGCAAGAATAACTCATACCATAATCAAGATCAAATTCACCATATAAGAACCAACAAAAAGTATGTCAATAACCATTATCCAGCCACAAATATCCATTATATTAATTTTTATCAAGAATAAAAGTTGAATACATACATAATAATGTCACCATAAGTCATGCACGGTCATAAAATAACAACATAAATCTATTACAAAACTCTCTTAGAATCCCCTCTAAACCATGAAAATCAATACATATTTATAGGTAGTGGGGACTTTCCCTTCACTACTCATACACTCTCCAAAACTAGGCTACATGCTAAGAATAGCCATGCCTTTGCTACAAGATGATTACAAAGTCATGCAAGCTCATCAATAATAGATTATCTAAGAATAAATATAGTTCTAATCCTATTAATAGCTCAAAGAAATGCATGATGCTTAATCTTCCTCTCTTATAAAATAGCCTTTGCATGCTCTTCAAATATTCATATTGTTGCATGCTTTGCACTCTATTTCTATATGTAGCCTCATATTGAAAACAACTAATTCTGATTCCAAATTTTTCGTGTGTGCCTTGTTCCACTATCCTTTCATGCACACCTAGGCACCTTGTGTCCAAGAGTCCAATCCTTATGCGCCATCAGCATTACTTAGGCTGCATTTCATCAGCCCAAAAGGGAAGTAAACATGATGCCCCCCAAGTGTGTAGATCTAGTTGATGTTGCTAAGGGGATCAATGTAAGGAGTAGTTTCCTTGACAAAAATGATTGGTTGTAGCTTATGTGGGATTGATAATGTTGTAGAAGACTTAAGACAGGAGGTGTTGTACCAATTTTTAAGGATTTTTCTTAGGATTTGGTGATGTAGTAGATGACTTAGTAGGAGGAGGTGATGGAGGACGGACCTTGAGAGGTGATTTCTTAGTTGGAGTGGGTTATATAGGTGATGCTTAAGTGACCGAAGAAGGAACATTAGAAGTAATGGCATGATGCTCATTAGACATAGATGAATCAGATTTAAGAACCAAGTGGGATGTAATGAGTGTAGATGAACATGGAGGAAAATTTTACGTATCAAATGAAATGAGACCAAAATACTTAAGGTGGCCAATTTTTCACTTAAGAGCATAGTAATCATTGTCATTATTTTAAATTGATTCGATGATAATGGAAATATTGATGACCTTGATATTGTGCAAGACGATAAAGAGGATAGTAATGAATAGATGGAAAGTTGATTAATTTATGAGTGAAAAGTTGCAAAAGAATATCTTATTTTTAGCATAGAAATAAAACTTGAGAGGTGTGGGGAGTGGTAAGACTTGGGGTTCACTGATATGAGCACATGTAGAATACATAGAAGGAGAATGAGATGTGGAAGAAGAAAGAGCTCGGGCTTGAGAAGAATCCTTGAGATGTTGAATTTCATATTTAAGAGATGTAATAATTGACTCCATAGTTTGAATTTTGTCTTGAAAACAAAGAATGTGAAGTGTTAACCCTAAACCTGGACAACATTGTGAGACTTAGGAATTTTGACTTATTTGTAGTGATGTACATAGGAAAAGTAAACTATTCTAACTTGTGAATAGAAATAATGTAAACACACATAACAAATTTTGCTCCAAAACATCAATCTTCATTCATATTTCAATATTCATTACATTAGTCTCATTCTCATACATAAGTCCTCTCTATTCTCTCATATAATTATGGTGATGCTCACATACATTTATTATGGCACACCCATATACAATGGATTAATTACAATAAATATAAAAATACAAAAAATTCCAAGAGTCACTTCTTTTGATTCATGCCTCTGTTGGCTTCGTCTCATTCGACTTTGTTCTACAACTTTATGTTGGTTTCCACATCTTTATGCAACGTATCACAATTTCACCCTTTTATGCATGGCTTCTTCATTTTATATGTAGCTTCATCTATACATGTATGGATTCTTCTAAACCTCTGTGGATTTTTCTAAACCTCTACGAATTATTCTAAATTTGATGAAGAACCCTATCAACACAAAGTTTGAATTGCCTCGATATGGTTTAATTGGATGGAGGATTAGGATTAATAGAGTCATCAGATAGACAATCAAAAACGGAACTTACTTGAGCGGGTGGCATATTGCGAGGAAGATACATAGTTTATAGGGTATTTTAAAGAATATCCTTGCAATTGGGATGCATTTGAAGTAAATCATGTTATGAAATTTGACAAATTTTAGGATCCATTAGAGAAGAAAATGAGGATCCAAAAGTATTCAAATGTGGGTTCACGAAATTATTTAACAAATATAGAATTTGTAAAACCATAATTGCAAAGTTACGTATGATAAATAAGCTCTAAAATATAGATTTTACACAAGCAATAATCTAAATAAATATAAAAACCTAAGTACAAGAGAGGGAAATAATGACTTAAATGATTTACATCGGATGCCAATAATATGTACAATGGGAAAACTGATGAACAAGAAGTGAAAAGCGTCACAAATTCTCGGTATAAATTATGGAATGCATGAATAAGGTCAAACATAGGTGGGCAGGAGAAGGATCTGGGCTCGGTGTGCATGCAAGTCCTCAAGTTTTTAATTTTTCTAGGTCGTAAAGGTGTCACATATATTAATTTTTGATCACTTGTATGTCATTGTTAGGGTTTAAATCACATGGTTAACCTGTAAAATAGATATACACCTATAAAACCCAAAAAACCACATCAAATATAAAAAAGAAAGATATAATAAGGACATTTGGACTAACCTCAATAGTCACCTGACTGAGTTAACTTACAATCGATCGTTGTACTACATCTCAGACTCCGTGTAGTTCTTTTTAGTGTGTGAAAGAATCATGCCCTAGGAAGCCCTTGTGCAAGTTCACGTGATAGCGTGTGATGGCTAGATCTACCAATGTAAATACATGTGTGGCTAGAAGAATGAACTTTCCCTCTTATGTATATATGCAAAAAAATGTAGTCCCTTGAATGAAAGCTAGATGGATGCCTTTAATGCTCTTAGATGCCTTTGGATGCAACCTTAGGTGATGATAATAGATTCTTATAGCTTGGTCCCTTATTTTTGTCACATGGATTTGTATGTTTATAATTCCATTGTTTAAATTTCATAATTGACAAGTGGAAGTCCGACCCATAAGAAAATAGGATTCCTAAAAGATAAAAGTGGACCAAAAAAAGCTACAGAGGTCGAAAGAGATTGGAGGCACCTAGAGGGAATGAGGGCATCTAGGCGTTAGCATCCTAGCTAGGCAAAGTAGTGTCCGAGTCATGAATGATAGGAAAATAAAGCACCAACTAGGTGTAGGGTGTGAAATACTAGAAAGAAGACCAGAGACAGAGAAAAATTCCAAGGATAGTTATCAATTATTGGTTTTCTCACTTAGGAATCATATGAATGCACATGTGTTTATGGACCTACAAATGTACCCAAGTGCATGATTTTATGTCTACAATATGTACAGTAAAAATACCTACTTTACATTTTTTATTTGATATAATTGATAATTAACTACTTTCTAAATTTCTCTTAATTCGTTATAAGGTTTAACCATTACAAATTTTAATGGGAAAGTTAATAATAATTTGACTTATAATTCTTATCCATTTTATTTACATTTCCTAGTTCAATTTAATAAAACACTATTGTAATATTAAAATCCTTTTATCATTACCATCAAACATTAATTAGCTTATACCTCAATACATTATTAACCTTCACTTATTAAATTACTTAGAGTAGTCAACTATGACATGGCTAAAGATGGTTAGATGTGAGCCATTAGATTATTTTAATCTCTCTCCTAGGATTAGATAAGTCATCCTAAACCCTAATTTTCTTTATGGAGAAAACATAAATTTTGTTTTCTTCTTCATGTTCCCATTTTTCTTTGTACATTTTTTAGGGATCAGCTCAAAACTTGGAGAAGGTGTTGAGTGAAGAAAATAGATATATACTCAATGTATAACCACAACCCACACTATATGTATATTTCTTTTCGCAACACCCTATATTAGAATCATGATATTTTCAAAAATACGATTTGGGTTTTCCTAAAATTTTAATAGTATGATAATAAGATATTTATCTAAAAACCCATTACATTTTCTTTGATTTAAAATTGTCGAAAAATAGTTATGAATGATTTAGTGGTCATATCTAATTCTATTTTTTTCTTTCTTAAATAAAACACATATTAAGCTAAGATTCTTTATTTTATTTATTTTTAAAACTCACATATAATAAGTTGTTGAAAAATTTGATTCATAAGATCATTGAAAGCACCCTTATTGACAATTCACATAAGATCACACATTTCTTTTTCTTAACAAGTTTCATGTGAGTCAAGCTTTTTCAATGCTTATTCCATGTAGCTTTCATAACCAAAATTTAGCTAGGTGAAAAGGGTACACCATTTTGAAACTACCATTTCCACTTTATTAAGAATCTGTAGCCCTTTGTTTAGAACTATAGCCCTTTTTTACCCACTTAATAGCTCGCATGATGACATTTCATCTACATAATCCGAAGCTCACCCAAAGTGTGCATAACCACTATGTTCATCATTTTTATGCCTATCGGAAGGTTAGCGTGCAATGTTCATAATATTCATAATCAAGACATCCATTTATGCACAAAGAAGTAACATAACCATGACAATTTAGAAACACATATAATAAGCAAACATTCATCATCCAAGAAAAGTAACACTTTACTTCCAAAACCATCATCATAAGAGTAATTGTATTAAATAAAAATCCTCGATTACCTCATACTTGAATCGGTAAGAAAAGGATCTGTATGCTCTCACTTACCCTCAAAATCTCAAGAACCAAGAGCTCACATACTCACTACATCAAAATCCCAAAACCTAGCACACACACTACCTAAAAGCACCATATATATATATATATATATATATATATATATATATATATATATGGTGGCGACTTTACCTTCACCGTATTCATGCACTTTCCTTATAATATATGTGCGTACAAAAGATCTTGCATGATTTTTGCAATCCCTGCTAATATTAAATTAACCTAACTATATAACTTGGTTTAATCTTATTATTATCTCGATGTGTACATGATCCTTTTCTTTCTCTACATGTTCTTTTTCCAAATATAGCTTCCTTTGTGTATGTCCCAAGTTACCATGCTTTTTTTCATTTTTACCTCTTTTTTGGATGTCACTCCAAATGTGCTTTTCTATTTTTAGCCATGTCCTAGAAAATTGGCTAAAGTCCTCTGCAATGTGTCACCCAACTTATATCTCCAGTGAATGAATCAAAGAGTGTTCAAAGATTAAAGGATAAGGCCCAAAATACCATGAACCAAAGAATAAGGACTACCAAACTTGTGCACATACCACATCAAGCTTCAAGTTGTTGGAGGAGATTTGGGAAATTTGTGCTTAATGTACCCTAAAACTTCTCGCATTCTCGTAAGCTCTTCATTGGCCTTCCCTTGAGCCATATCTACATTACCTAAAACTTGGTCGGTGTTAACTCTTGTAGTTTCTCCTTGAGCTTCTTGATGACCACATTCAACCATGTACACTCCTTCTATCATGTCCATATGTTCCAAAACTAGGAGCTGAATCTTCTTGATCCGAGAATTTTAGTGTATCCTTCATGGCCCTTATAGTTACTTTTGCAATGAGCGTCTTTGTAAGGAAATTTTTATGATTGAGATTATTACTTGGTTTCTTTACCTATATTTCCTTAAGTTCTTATTCTTCTTTTCGACACACATACTAAGGATAGGGTCACTCTTTTGGCACATATCAAAAGAAAATTCAGCCTTGCTTATTATCTTCCCTGACTGTGTGAACAAAGCCTAAAGATCAACTATTTTATCCTCCACATCCACTTTATTATTTTTATTTTCCTCATATAATTCTTTAGTTGATGGCCCCGCACCACTCTTAATATTAAGAAGTAATATTCGACCAAGTCCGCAAGGTAGTCCATCTCATCATTATAATCGGTTTGATTTTGGCTAACTAAAGTTGGGGATGTGCCTATGATCTATTTTACCAATGCTCCTAAATTTCCATAGGATTCCTTCATGTCCTTATTATCCCCTTAATATTATCCTGCAAGCTCTCAATTTTACGCTCTTTATTCTTCTTATCTTCTATCATGAACCTCATGGTAGCCCCTTTTCAATATTTTTGCACCTAACCTTCATTTTTATTTTATTTACCACGTAGCATGCCTATTAATTTATTAACCTTGTGGTATGATGATAGTAAAATCTTTCCCATGTAGCTTTTTTAATACTAATTTGGATTGGGACTTCTTACTGACCTTAAACTCTGGCTCCTCTGGATGTGAGTGCATGTTCCATGATAGCATATTTTGAGTGCGTGAGAGCCCTCCTTCTTTGTTCATTAAGTCCCAACCAAAAACAAAATTCCATATAGACCATGCTCTAAAATATTTCCCTTAACACCTTTGTAGGATCATCAAAAAAACTCATATGTGGTGATTGGGAGGTCTTAATTTCCTTACCTCTTGATCCTTGGTCCTCAACCTCCTTGGTGTGAATGGCCATGTACTAGTCTCACCTTCGGTGCCCTTATCCTCCCTAATAACATATGTGTCATCATCTTCCTTGTCTTCCTTGGGCTTCTCTTGGGTACCACGCATCTCCTCTTCACGCACTAGTGATTTCTCCCGCACGTGCTTTTATATTATTTTCCCTCTTCTCCTTTCTCTCGAGCTTGGCTCCACATCTATCGATGGCTCTCTTAGTACTTCCTACACAAGATTCTCACATCCTAACTCTTCTTCCACCTTCTCCTCCAAGTATTATTCATCCTCATAAATAACTTTGGCCCATGTGTGCCCCTTCTTAGTCTTCAGTGGACTTACCTTGGTTGGATGAGAAGATCATGTACCTTCATTGTGCTTCCTTCTCTTATTTTACATCTCTTTCCTTCACACTTGATCTAACACTTGTTATTCTTGTTGTTCTCTAAGCAGGTACTCCTCTCGACTCCTCTTGATTCTTCACCACGTTCTTCTTTTGTTAAGGCATATGAGTCTCACATACCTCAATTTCCTCTCCAACCATTTTCTTCGAGAACAAAATAAAAAAACCTGCATATTATTCCTCTAATTGTGACATTCACCATGGGATTCAAATCCAAGGTTTCTAGCTCCGATGTCTCTAAGTAGGCTGGCCTAGAAGAATATCCAAAAGTTGTGCACAAAGTATTCCAATTCGAGTCCAATTTTTCTACATCAAAATTCAACTTTTGCACATCTTTGATTATATTTCTTTATGCGCATTTAAAATATTTTACTATGAATGCAAATGTTAGTTTTCACCACATGCCCCATCTCTCCATTAGTCATCATAAACAGTGTGAGGCTAAAGTTTTGCACAACTACAAACATTTCCTGATCTCTAACCTCTCTAGGAAGATCTCATGATATGCGTCATTTTTTTTCAAAGGTTGCATGCATCTGTTGTACTACTTTCTAATCGGTCCTTATATTTATTGTTGATTACACCCTTGTATGTAAAATATGCAAATTAAACTACAAGGGACTAATATTCAATGGGGTGGACCCATATATATTATTCTAGCCTATCTCGTGACACCAATCTCCCATAATATAATCAATAAAATGATTCATCCCCACATGATCTTCTCTCCTTTATCGGTCTAGTCATTAGCTTTCTTGATAATCCCTCGACGATGAACTCCGCAATAGTGTACTAATTTTTATGCATCATCTCGTGCATGATGTAGTGGAATTTCTTATTTACTTCCCTATCTCTTTTAAGAGCCAAGATTAAAACTCACCGATCTTGTCATTGCTACCCTAGTTGTGGGGTCTACAATTTTATCCACATTCATGGCTTTACCCCATTTCATACTGAAATTTGGTTTCTAATTTGTCAATATTTGCCTCATCTCATATATTGAAATCTATGTCTTCTCTTGTCTCCCACAACCCTGTAACGCGCCCAATCAATCGATACGTGATCCTCATTCTTAAGCCCGTGAAGTAGAAGTAATCCTTATGCACTCTTAACATCAACCACTTTGAAAGAGGTGTACAAACTTATAAAATAAGGGTATCTCAAACATATAGAGGACCCCTACCTTCTCAAGGCTCTTCCTTAAGGAATCATCTATCAATATTTTACCTTCTACATTCCTAGTTGGCAACTCCCACAAGAAGTCCTTTTTAATGCGGCCTTATTCCTGGTGCCCCATGATTAAACTCACTAATTTTTCATTTTTCAATTTGCGAGGTCCAAGTGATGAGCCATAATTACTTCCTTTGGATACTACAATTTGAAGAACAATTCCTCTTATGGTTCCTCAACCTCGGTCTTCTTGGTTCTACCCTTACCTTTTCCCTTTGGTTATTTTAAGGTATCTTTCTTGGGTGCAAAATAAATTTCTCACTTTTACATGTAAACCTATGCCCTATTTATTCTTACTCCTCAAACTCCTATGCATAAAATCCTTAGCCTTTGACTTGTGTGCCCTTATTTTGTAGTAGTCACGCAAGCCTTGCAAACCCTAACCTGTTCAATCTCCATCTTTTGTAAACCCTACCTTTTCGTGCCTTCACCTTTGCTCAAACTTCTACTTTTCCCAATGTAGGAACTCCACACTGAAATCCTTTGCATCTTACTCAAGATTTCTTGTTGCTTTATTTGCTTCATCACACTTGGTTTCTCGACTGATCGGTTGCTCAAATCTCTCGAATGAAAAGTAGCAAATAATTCAATGTTCCCCTTTTTATAGCTTTCTTGTACTTTAAATTTCCTTTGACTTAATTTTTTTGGATTTAAAATGATTTTTCTAGATTTTATGTTTTAAAGTACCTTTTTCCATTTAAACCACCTTTTTCCTCGTAACTCACTTTTTCCTTTCTTTCATGCCTTTCTTTTCACACACAATAGTCGTAACCTTCTAGGCGTGCTTGATACTTTCTAAGCCTACGAGACATCCTTACACACACTTTTTTTGCACTACAAACCATCTTCCTCTAGACCATATACCAAATAGTCCATCTTGTTGCTTCCTCCCTTGTGTTACACTATGTGAATTCTTACTCATATGGATTTAAGATTTAAAACCCATTTTTAGCACCATCATTTATATCATTCATGATACTCCTACAAAACCTTCATTTTCCTTTCACGCACACCTCTTTGATCCGGATCCACGATAAGCGCCATCTTCTCGGTTTCCTTTTCGTGAAGTTACACCTATTTCCACCCAACATTAATAGTGTATGCGGTCCTCTACGCATCAAACTAGTAAGTAGTAATCAACGTGTATGAGTGAGTGCACTTATTACAAAAACAAGAAAATAAAAAATAGAATATGAAAGTAAAAGCTACTCAAAGTGGAAAAAATTCCTTATTACAAACATAAAGGGTGCTTATTTATAGTAGGGCTTTAGCCTACTCCCATTGGAGTAATCGAGAAGCATGGTTCCCTCCAGTTCTTGCGTAATTGACACACTAATGATTCTAGTATCTTGGTCACTACGAAGGGTCCCAATTAATGGACTTTCAACTTCCCTAGGTGGTGCTCAAAATTAGAGTCATATAGAAGTATCATCCAAATTTGAAAGACTTGTTCGGGATGTGCCCATGTGTGCCAATCCTTCTTTCATTCCTTTTATGTCTTCTAGATCCATTATGTAATGGCGCACCGCTCATCTAAGTGACATAAATTCCCAATATGCTCCTCCACATCCTTTTCATCCCCCAATCCACCTCCATCACAATACACATGGATGGTAACATAAATTCCACATGTAGTACAACCTCTGTGCCAAACACCAACTGAAAGGGTGTGGCCATGTTTAACCATTTATAGGTTGTTTTGTATGCCAAAGAACAAATGATACCTTTTCATCCCAATCCTTTATTCCAACATCACATATCTTCGTTAATCTATGTCCTAAAATCTTGTTGAAAGCTTCAAGAATGTCATATTCTTGTGATAATACCAAGTAGTCTTATGGTGTGCCACCATAAACTCTTCTAGTAAGATTCCAATTGTCTCATTCAAAAATTGAGTTCCTCTATCAATTTTCAAGCTCAAACAACAGCTATACCTACCGATTATGCTCTCACAAAGGAACCTCATTGTTTTATCTAGTGTGTAATATTTTTTAGACACATCATCTACCCACCTTATTAATTAGTCAATACATGTGATGATATAACACACCCTAGTCATGTGTGCGGGTGGTGAAATAGGCCCTACAAAATCAATTTCCCATTTCTCAAAATTTTTCATGCTCATTATAGGTCTGCAATGGCATTTCGTCTCTATTTTCAAGCTTACCAATCCCTTGACAATGATCACATGCTTTGACAAAATCATTAGTGTCTTTATACAATGTCCCCCACCATAAACCAACTAGAAGGATATTGCACACACTCGCATCTCCTACATAATATCCTCTTGCAATTCCTCCATTATCTTCTTCCATAACATCTTCGTGCTCATGTTCCGAACACACACTGTGCAAGACCTCATCGTGACCCATTTTATACAAGTATCCTCCAATGAGATGATAAGGTACCACTCAAATAACAATTTTCTTATTCTCTAATTTCATCATCCCTTCTGGCGAAAGCCCAATACACAAGAATAGGTCTCTATCCTCCAAATATGTTAGTATGTTTCAATTGGAATAATTGCACATCAAGAATCATATCTTCAATATTATGTGTGTCCTCTCCAAAATTGATCCTTGATAAGTGGTCAGTACAGGTTTCTCTTGCATGGTTTTACCACAATTTTAAAATCAAATTCCTAATAACTATCCACTAGTAGATGCACCCTTGTAAAACTCATTTATTAATAAGTACTTCAATTCCATGTGATCGTGTAAAAGAGAAATTGTGTGGCCAATAAGTACTATCAAAATTTTTGAAGCACATAGATCATAGATAATTTCGCACTTTCATTGGTTGTTTAATTTTTTTCTACGGTGTCAACTTCCTACTTGCAAAGCATATGGGATGACCCACATTACACTCACCTATTCCGTCAATAATGCACCAATAGTCATGTTAGAGGCATCAACATATATATGAAAGGGTTAGTTCCATGAATGGAAGCACAATATTGGTGTTATGGTAAGATTCTCCTTCAATGTTTCAAATGCCTATTATTGCACGCTACCCCAATAAAATTCCTTTGGCCATGAGTAGTAACCCATATGCCCTAAGAATCCACAAAATTCACTTTTGTTGGTAGGCTCTTCTAATCCCGGAATCACTGCAATCTTAGTGGATCCACCAACAACCCATCCTTACAAATAATGTGCCCAAGTAAAGTTTCGAAGGGTGTAGTAAAGATACACTTGTTTATATTAAGGAGATGCTTAAGTGGATGCATCTCTCAAGTATGAGCGCCTTATATTATCGCAGAGTGTTCTTATATAAGCCCAAAAATAGTCTAGTCATCTATATAAAACTACAAAACTTATGGAAGAAGTCATGAAAATTTTCACAACTATGCGTGAGAATCTTGGTGGCACATTATTTAATCTAAAAGGCATGATAGTATATGAAAAAATTTCCAATTTAGTGGAAAAGATAGTCTTCTCCGATCCTTGCACACAATGTTCAACTAGTGATACCCTAAAAATTCATCCGTAAATGAATAAATTTTATGCCCAGTAAATCCCTCAAGGATTTCCTTGGTGAATGGCATAGGACAGGATCTATGAAACATAAGGAATTGAGTTCCTGTAATCTACATAGATCTTGATCCGTCCATCCTCAACGATGCTGATCACCATGGGGTTTACCCACTCGATTCCTATATTAGTTCAATGATTCGGAATAATCATTTGTTAATTTCCTCTTTCACCTTCACACGTAGGTTTGG
Source organism: Taxus wallichiana var. yunnanensis (assembly GCA_018340775.1). Lineage (NCBI taxonomy): Eukaryota > Viridiplantae > Streptophyta > Pinopsida > Cupressales > Taxaceae > Taxus > Taxus wallichiana. The sequence goes on from CM031237.1 coordinate 314,866,903, forward strand.
GTTCATCTTATAAGGCCTCTTCTAAACCAGACGTGTGGCTTCTTTCATCTTAATCTTCATCTCTCCCAATGAGGGATGCACTCCTTTCAACTCATGGTAACCTCTTGGAAATAGATCCTAGAAGTCACGCAATAGTTCAATGATATTTTCTACCTCTTGTTCTAACCAAGTATTCTCCAATGATTTCCTCCTTAAGTGCGACCTTAGTCCCAATATTAACCTTCTTCATTTTCATGGGAGAATGGCATGTGCATGCCTTTTCATCTACAGTGTCCATTACCTCGTGCACACCCTCTATATGGATAATATCTATATTCTTCACTTCCTCATCATCACCGAGGTATACCATTTTCCATTTTTCCTTCTCTTTTATGCACATCCCATGATTTTCTCATCTATTTCCAACATATCTTCGTGTAATTAGGTTCTCCAAGTAACTAAAGCATGAAATTTTATGCTTTTGTGATATCCCCTAATGTGAAGCACCTCATGATCTGCAAATCCTAATGTACTAGAGGTTTATTAGAAAATAATCAAAAGTGTGAGCCATACATTCGGTCATCTCTGGCTAACTTACGGTCTCTTTCTTGATCTCAAAGCATGTAAACATTATGCTCATGTGTATCTATGCGGGGTTGAGTAGAACTTATGTACCTAAAAATATGGTGGTAAATCCTCAAGGCCTTGTACCCAATGTCTCTCACAATTATGGAAATGTACCAAAGCATGAGTCTTTCCATCATACTTATGTATAAGTAGGTACATTATTCAGGTAAAATTTGTTTGAAAAGTGATCCTCACTTCTCATTAGCCTAATAGGTTATCTTTTTGTGTTTCCCACCAGCATGTTGTTGTTCTACGTAAAGTATTGACCAACATATTCCTTTTGTCACCTTCATTCAACCACGGGTTCTCTATTTTGCGTAAGAAATATTCAATCTTATCCTCTTTAGTATATCTAGGTATATGAGTTATTTCCAAACGCCTAATCATGTCCAAATTTGATCATCCTCATTACTCTTCCCTTAAATTTGTGCCCAACCATTTCATATGTTCCATATGCCCAATTATCACAAGAAACACTGGTGTTGTTGCTAACTAATCGCACATCTTCCCACTAAAGTACACCTTCCTTAAATGGATCCATGTTCTCAATATTGCACTCTATTTGTGCATAAATTCTATTAATCTCTTCTTCACTCATTGGATCAAGTATAGGTACAACCTTCACATCATTTCGAGGTATGATAACATGCTCATCCTTATTCTCAAAACTGATATACCTTTTTTAAAGCACAAATAATAATTGTTAGCAGAACACCAAGGTCATCCAAGTAATGATAAAAAAATTCTGCCTCGATCAACTCCAACATTTCAAAATCTCATGTGAACTTGGCTCCTTGAATAGTAATTAAAGCATCTTTCAACACCTTAATATGAATGGCCCTTATTTTGTTCACCATATACAACACATTAGAATATGGATGCAATGATGGTCTTTTCATTTGATTCCATGCATCCAAATTTAGAACATTTAACTCATCGCATGTGTCAATCAGAATATTGTTCACCAACCAACCATCAATTACCGTATCTAGTGTGATTTCCTTATCATAGTCATGGTTCAATGGTGGTAATTTTTCATGTAGGATTTGGTACTAATGCTCATTTTTACGCACGATACCTTCTAGCATAGCCACTCTCTTAGTAGTGGGATGATGTTCTCTTACCTCAACATCATACATATCTCCTTTATATCATCTACATCTTTCTGTGGGAGCTCAATATTCTTCACGCATTCCATTCCACGTACCTACTTCTTGAGCACTAAATCTCACTCTATAAGTCTCTAATCACTCCCATGGTCTCTTGATAGACCTCTTTCTGATGAGAAACATCTAGATACTTGACATGCATAATTTCCTCTCTCCTAATGAGCAGTTTGGCCTTGACGGACTCATGCGCACATGTTGCTTACGCACATGTAATAACAAACATTGGTTGTAATTGAACTAGGAATATTCTTAGGTTCCCATTTCTTGTTATTTATGTGTTATACATTGATCATTCCCATGTCATTATCCTTATTTTTTGTTCTTACACATATGCTCATATAGATCTAGGAAGTCCTCAACCCTATGTTGTTTCCCACAATATGCACATACCTAGTGCAGGGACATTCACGCTTGTAATGATCGAGGACCCAAAATCATATAAATTCCCTCACGTGAACCTTCCTCTACCACCATGGCCTCTGCTCTTGTATCCACCTCAGAACCCACCATTTCCATTATTACGTCCTTACGTAGGTTGGGCTTCCCGTGTCTCGAGAGCTACTTGCCACTATGGTCTACCATAATCTAGTCTTGCATGCCTCATGAATTTAGTCTATCAAATGGAAATATTTTATATCATGGGTGTCTGCATCATAAATTTTATAGTAAATGGAGACATTATTCATCATTTTTACACTGCAAAAGGAGAAAATTCTAGACATCAAGATTCTTGTGGAAAATATCACAAAACTATAACGCAGGCATACACCGTCTTGCACGATAATTATCCTTCGTATTCCCCTCTACTTCAAAATTAGTGCACCATAACCCATTGCATGTCTCATGTGATGAATCAGTGTGGTTAAATTAACTACTATTACCTTTTCAAAACCACCTTTCCAATGACACGAATGGATCCTTGTGAAAGTTTAAATGACTAAAACTAATTACATGTGGGGGAAAGAATTATACATGCAATAATTCCTTAGCGAGTAAACAAAACCATGATCTTAATACATGTTCCTAGCCAAGTGAAAAAAATTATCCAATGATAAATTACATGCATGATATGCTAAAAAGAAAATAGCCTTTTTTAACCTTAATTTTTACAAGAGCACCTCTACAAATACCTTATTATTTGCGAAAAAGTGTTGAGCCAAGTCAACCAATAGTTTCACTAGGTGGAAAATAGGCCATGCAAGCTTATTTTTAGCCAATAATGGATTTTTTTTTTAGGAGATGTTTTTGTAATGAAAAGGGTCGAATTGTGCATTAAAAGAAAGAATGACTATTTTTGGATTTGTCTCTAATTAGTTAGGTCTAAAAATGTAGTTGTGTTATTTTTGGAGATGGAGTGGAGTCAACTCCTCTTTCCTTTGGCTGTATGTACCTTTCTTCAACAACAATAAGGGGGACTTATTTATTTGCTGATACTTATGTTTTGTAGAATTTTATACTAGATCACCTGTTGAAGACAATAAAAGATTGATTTTCAATTTACAACTTGTTAAAGTGTGTTACAACGTGTACTTGGTATGTGTTAGTGAATTTTTATTTCTTTTTCATGATCATAAATCAAAAAAACCTCTGTCAAGTTAGTTTTATAATATTTTATAAAAAATTTAAGTGTATGTTAATGCCATTTTTGAATTTCAAATCCCATCAAGCAACAGATGAAGTGATTTTTATCGGTTCTTTAATATTCAATTCAAAGGTGTGTTTTTGCGTAATCATAGGTTTCAAAAAATTAGTGTATAACATATTTTACATGATTTCCATTAAGTTGTGTTTATTTCTCTCCCTCAACCCCACCAGAGAACTAGTTTAGTTGATTAATCCTACGGAACCATCCCTCTTTGGAGGTTCTCCTCAACCTAAGTCACCTACATCTCAGAGGAGTTCCCATTGTATCAACCGAAGTGAAGAGTTGTTTGCACTTCTTCATCTAGGGTGCACTTTGAAGTGATAAATTTTTTTAGCATGCCCAAAGTGGGACCATGGACTAGATATTTGGTTTATTATCAACATGTAGATGAAGATAGTGTTCTCTAATGGTTGTTACTAAAAGTTAGTTGCTCCAAATCAAAGACTTAATATGATTTTTTCAGCATTTATCATCACTCAAGAAGATATTTAAGTGGATTTAAGAGTTGTAATCAGCCAAGAACCACTCATTCAATACCAACTACTTGGTTCGAGAGATAATTTTGGATGAAGATTTTAACATATCAACATTATTACATCGAATATTGGCCTTCGCTAGGAGGATTTAATTACATATTTATTCATGTTCCATGTCTAACGTGAATGAAGGAAATCATCAATACGTATTCCTTATGAGTTTATTCAGTTACCTCTTAATTCTATTAGAAAAATAAGGTTTGGGAATACTACACCTTATAATAGGCCTAATATTTCCATTCCTCTAACTCAAAAACTTTTCATTCAAATTCCCATATTTCCAATAACCAAAAATAATCCTTTTGTGACCTTCATCGGTAATAGTCCTTTTTAACTTGTTTTTAATGACATACCAGCATATGCCTTAAAAATTCTTTCTTATTTCAAAGTGGTGAAGACAAAACCACACCTATTGAACACAAAAGAGATATTGTTTCCTATTTTTGTCCATAATGTAACTCGATGAGAGTGTTACCTTAATGTTATTTATTGCATCCTTTAAAATGCAATCCCTCTAATGGTCTAGATTTTTACCAATAGGATCTATTACCACTTGGGATCAATTGGTTGAATCCCTTTGAAAACAATTTGAGGAAAAATCACACCATCTATCCCTCATTAAGCAAAGATATAGCCATTAAGAGAGGACCTCAAGAGTTCATGGAAAATTTCAACTTAAGATTTACAAGAACTTGGGCAAGGATATTGCAAGCCATTAAACCAAATCAGCCTAAACATGTATTTTCATACTAGTATTTATTAAATAGTGATATTACTGTTATGATTAAAACCATGGGTGGTACTAAACTTCCTGTTGCTTTTGACATAGCAATAAGAGAAGAAAACAACCCTATAAAAGCTGAAAAATTCACCCCTGGACCTTTTATGCCCATTTTTCTAGAGTTAGCTCCTATTCCTCTAGTTGCAAAACTAGAACAACCTCTCATAGTTCAACCCAATGAGCTAGATGAGTTCAAAATATCCCTAAAACCCATTAGCAATGAGGTAGCACAGCTAAAAAGGTAGCAATTTCAAGCTAATAGACCATATCAACCACCTTATGAGCCTTATAACAATTTCGAACATCCTGCTCAAGGTTATAGGCCTCCATATCAAGCTTAAGGAGCTATTACAACAATAAAACCACTTGTAGTTGTTGATCCAAATATACCCTCAATGTTTTTGGCAAGAAAATTTGTCGAGTGGAAAAATCTATGGATTTATTGCCAATTATTTGGGAATCGAAGTCCCTCTAATTAAACAATGCAACTTATGTTTTTGCATGCACTTGAAAAAGTGGGTTTTTCTTAGTGGCCTTGCGGTTGGGGATCTAAAAGGGGCACTCCACTAACCCTGTGGAAAAGCTAGCAATCTCTTACTAGAGAGGAATTTCTTAAGAGAGAGGGGAAGGGAGTGAGAATAAGAGGTAGGGGAACTAATGTTGTAGGTAGAATTTCAGATTCCTACACACAATAGTTAGAAAATTTACAGATGCATGTTTTAGAAGAAAATAACATGACTTTGTGAGCTACTAGCTAGAGGAAACCATACGTACAAAGATGTACACATATGTATGCCTTATAAAACATAAAATTCTTTCTTTATTATCTTGCAAAATCACAGTTGTAATAGTGAGGAATGGAACAAATGTGAGGTAGATAAAATACAAGAAAAACAACTATCTCTTTATTTTTCACAAGCATTACTCATGAGATTAAAAATTGACAACTAGCTAAGAAGAAGCTCAAATGAAGATCTCATTACAATTTATAGAAGAGGAAAAACTCTTCATCTTCCTAGTGACACTTCATATGCCTTATTGTTTACTTTAGAATCTTCACATTTCTATCAAATATTAAGTCCCTTTTATAAAAACAAGGTGACTTAATTTTACATCATGTTTCTAAAGTCACTTTTAATTAACTTAAAGGCATATTAAAAAGTGCAAACCCCAATGAAGAATTAGAACATTTGAAGAGAGATAAAGTTGGGGAGGAAGAGAGGAGAGAGAAAAGGAAGAAGGGGAAAGAATGATGATGATGATGAAAGGTCTTTCTTCGATGATGAAGTCCACTGACTCCTTCTAGATGACTTGATGAAATGTCCCAAAGTGTCAATCTCTGAATCCTTGAACTATTTACACCCCGAGAAGCTCTTTTGGATGGTTCAAGGACACCTTGGGTTAAGCGTTCAAAAACACATGTTGAATGAATTCACTGATGACCATGAACACTGACTCATAAAGATCCTTTTCGAAGAGATAGGAGCTCAGAACTGATCCTTGCAAGTTGAATGAATTGTTTCACCGATGACCACAAATTCCACCCTACACATGATATACCTATAACCCAAACCATGTAGTGAGTGTCGAAAGAAAATTTTGGGTTCTCCCGAGATGAGTTCTAAAAGATCCATGAGAGTTGTCAAAGATTATTCTTGTGATAATGTTATGAACTTCTAGCGAAGAAGGTTTATTGAGGAGATAGGAAATACATCCTAGTGAGGGAAATATTTGTCGACAGTCACAATGCCCATTCTGTAAACTTGAATCCCATCATCTCTTGACACTTACTATATTTAGAGAGCACAAATTTGAGTTTTTAGTAAGTGTGAGAACTCGTCTTCTTGGACCCTTGCATGATTGGTATTCTTTGTCCTCTGTTACCAACATTACTTCTTGAATGTGACTTACTATTAATAGCGAGTGCCAAAATGGGGACCTACTATTTTTAGTAAGCATTAGAATCCACCTCTCTCGAACTTCAGATGATGATGTTAACTTGAATGTCCAACTCCTTGTATGCTCCCTTTGTGAAATTTTCCTGTGAAACAACTTACTATTTATAGTAGATGCTTATGGGATGACTTACTATTTTTATTATGTGGTCATTTTTACTATTTTCATCTCTGAACACTTAGTCTGACCTCCGGGTTATCTTGGATGCACATTGTCTTCTGCCACTACTACTTCTGATGAAGACTTTCCAAAAGTAGCAAGGCTATGTAGAAAAGTCTACTATTGTTGTAAAGTTTGTCTCCGGTGCTTATTTTGCAATGGACACATATTTTTGGACTCATCTCATAATCATGATCTTGTACCCTAAATTTTACTTGATTTCACCCACCAGAATGCTTGGAAATAAAATTAGAAATTTTCATCTAGAGTGGCTTGAGTTAATCGAGTTTTCATGGCAGCCATTAATGGAACTTGAAATTTTTAGGTTTTGTTTTTACCTCTGATTGTGATGAAATTAACTCCATTGCAATAGGTTTTTCATTTGGATTTTGTGTGTAATTTTTTACCTTGATCCATCGTATCGATTGGTGGGAAATCCAACAAATGAGAGTTAGGGCACCAAATTGAGTTTTTGTTGTAAAAATAATGAGGAGAATCCATTGACCCTCCATATATTGCATCATGAATTCCTTAAAAAATTAGGAGGTCTACAAAAAATTTCATCTCAATTTGTGCTCTGGATTGTGAGATATGAGGATTTCTCCGTTTTCACCACGATGGTTTTTTCGGATGAAGATCTTCATTTTCTCTCCATTCTTCATCACTTTGATCTAATTATCTTATGAATATATTTTTTTGAGTGTTATGGATCCATTTTGTATCTGGTTGAGCGTAAATCGAGGTTGGAATGTCTAGAAGAAATTTGCGATTTCTGACGGGGGTATGGAGATGTGGGGGGATGAACTAGAATGGTGAAATAGCTAAGTCCTGGCATATATTCATGAACAAAAAGAAAGAATAGGGGATGGGAAAAAAATTTTGTCCCCTATGTTCCTTTCCTAAAGAGATGAAAGGTAATTTAAATTCCCATTCACATCTGGTTGCGACACTTGGTGAATTTTGGTTGGATATGTGTTTGAGTGAGGGGGTTGAGAGAAGCACCTGGGAGCTGAGTTTTAGGCGTATGGGGAACCAAAAGGCCTAAGTGGGGCTGGGAGAATTTTTATTTCCCATATTTACCTTTTCTAAATGGATTAAACAAACATCAATTTCCACTTCGCACCTCATCGCAACACTTGGTGATCATCCGTGCAGGGAGAGGGAAGACTCGAATTTAGCTCTCGGGGGCTTAACCGACAAACAAGAGTTCACATTGGTGTTTTGGAGGCTAAAAAGGGCTGGGTGATTTTTTTTTAACCTTATGTCCCTTTTCTAAAGGAATGAAATAGACATGAAATCCTGACAGGATCTTGGTGCGACACGTGTCCTCCTATAAAATAACCGTGAGAACTCTTACCTTGAGGCCAACTTGTGACGACAATATCTTGAGCTCCCGAAATGAGTTTCGAGGAGAAATTTTATATGAATTTGACTAGAAATATTCAATTTAGTTTAATGGTGATGATTTAAATCTTAAATTATGAATTATTCATCTCAAAATTACCCCTTCTTTCTCGGGACCGACAAGTTGTCTCTAGAAGAATGAGTTGCCTAGGGAAGTGCATGATGTTTCACGATGTCTCATTTTTTTAACCATTTAGGGAATGTAAAATAAATTCCATAGGTATTTTTGGGCTCTTGAATCTTCAAAATCTCCCAAAATATTTTCTTGAAGTTCAAGAACTCCTTCGCGGTGTATTTTCTCCTTTAGGCCCGAAAACCCACTTTTTTGAATCGGCTCCAAAACCTCAGATCTTTCCAAAATATCCCAAAAATTTCACAGATTTTATTGGAACTTGAACTCATATTCATGTTGAATATTTCTCCTTAATTCCACTCCAATGGGGTGCATTAGTCCTAGTGAGGTCAGTGGTAGCCCTTCCTAAAACTCCTCAAAAATTGGTATTCTCTAAAAGCTCCTAAAATCACCTAGGGGGATTGAATTTGATTTCCTAAATCACCTAGGGGAATTGGATGGAAATAAAATTGAGGACCATTACATGTAATGAGTAAGGCTTAGTGTTAAGAATTAGTAGACTTGGGGGCCTTGGAAAGGTAAAACTTGAAAGTTTTGACACAGGGGTATCGTTGTCATGCTTTCTATTGAATTTTGCCCCTACAAAAACACAAGACAACAATTAGCTCTAGCTTGGAGATATGGTATGGAATGGCCATATAAAATACATGAAATGAGGAATCCCATAATCTCATTTGATTATACATTGACCATTCCCTTATCAATTGGGCGTTGCGGATTCATTTACAACTTGCAAAAAAGAGATTGCAAAGAAAAACACACACAAAACAAAGGAAAGGAAACACACAACACACACAGAAACATAAAGACACACAAAAAAAGGAAAACACACCTTAAAATTACCTATGGTATAAGGTGGGGACAACCCACTTTCATTGAAGAAATTTTATTTTCAGGAGTTACCCTCAAAGAGGTAACATCGAATGTCGATGTCTTACAAAGTCATTGAATTGTTCGAGGAAGTATCCTCCTCCTCAAACCTCATATGCCTATGAAAGTTAGGTTATTTTATGATTATTCATGTACTTTTTAGGAGAGAGCCTACATGATATTTTTGGTTCTTAGGCCTTCACCCAGAAATTCACTTTCCTTTACGTTCTTTGAGATCATTCCCATAGTGTTGATTTCATCATCATTCTAGGGATGATATTTGTTCAATTTGTTTAAATATTTTGATCTCTTCTCATCATCATATTCATTCTCTGTATTTGCAGTAAAGTTCCAAAGTGATGTGATCAAGTTGATTTTGAACATATTCCCAATGCTCTTTCCGTGAACAAATCTCTTCCATGTGAGTCACTCAATATTTTCCCTATCATCTCCCACCATGACGAAAGTGTTTCCTTTAAAATTAGAAATTTCCAAAGAGGCTCCAAGGAATTTTCTTCTTTTACATTCACGAAATTCCTCGTGTAATGTGGGAGAAATAAACATGTTTTCTCTTTCATGCTTATCATTGAGGAATTCATCCAGTCTATCTAACTACTTTGTCCCCACATCAAACATTGGTGTATTGAAACAAATAGCCCTCATTGATTCACACAGGGTTTGTATCTCCATGGCTCTATTCAAGAGTTCAATTCTAAGTGGGGATATTCAATTTCTTCTATAAATTTCATAATATCTTGCATGGATGTCTCTTCTAAATTCATCATAGATTCATCTTTGTTTTAAAAATAGTTTCTAGGTTGTGACTCAAAGGAGTGATAAAAAATTTGATCAATATCTCCCCAAGATTCATTCAAAGCAACTTCATTTGCTTATTCTATGCTTCATGCTCTCAAGGATCTCTTTCATGTAGGTACATACAATTCTAAATTATGAAACCTTCCGAGAAGGAGAAGAGGTCCATGCTTTGTGGAAATGGTACACCTTCGAGCTCAAAATCCATATCATCCTCGTGATAATCATTTTGATCCTTGGTTTCAAGAATGAAATTGGCCTCCTCCATATGTTCATCCATGATTGAATTAGGAAGAGAATTTTATTCTTCAATCATCTCTACTTCTTCACATATCTCCATCTCGTCATTAATTGAAAAATAAAATTTTGAAAAGAGATTACTCATGAACACCCCGAACTCATCATTTTTATTTCTTCATCATTAGTGGAGTCTTTAGAAAGCATCAAATCATCCATTATGCAGCTAGGATTTTCCTTTATTGAATATGTTACTCCTCTGATGATCTATGTTTTTGTGCCGTAAAAATCTCACATCTCATCCTCCATAAGAAAAATTTCCTCTTCTTCTTTCATGTGAGGAAAGGAAAATTTTCATCTCTCTTCGATGTGAGGAAATATTTTCCTATCCTGCTACCTTGAAAAAAACATGTTCACCCTTGGATTGTCTGATTTTTGTACTATGTATTTCATCTTACACACCTGGCAGCACTTCTTCATCTCCCCTTTCACAGGTATGGTTGTAAAGGACCAGTCCATTTTTATTTTACCACCTAAATCCCTACGAAACTTCTTGCTTAGGAGCATGTCAAATGAAGATGGAATATCAGCTACCAAGATAGTGAGCAACACTTTCTTCTCTAGGAAGTCTATGAAAGTAACTTGAGCATCCTTTATCCTTCCCACCAATGGTAATTCTTTAGATACCATGGAATAGAAATATCCATTTGAACAAGTAAAGTTAGTCGTAAGGAATTTTTGACTTTCATGGGCATCACATTGTTAGAGGCTCAAAATATATGATGAAATTGTTGAGTTGAAATCCTTTGATGAGAAGTGATAGGTAAAAAGGTTCAAATTTATTGGTTTTGTAGGGACTAATGGCTAGCATGTTTTTGAAGGTGGTGTGGATGGTACAGGGAGTATGAATTTAAAATTTGAGCTTGAAACTTTAGCACTACCACCATAGACTACATTGACCAACCTATCAAATTGAGCAAGGTGTGTTTGCAAGTACTCCAGTTCTGTGATCGGAACCTTGGCTTTACTCGTGTATTCTACATAATCAAATGGGATCATAGTGGATGAATTTGAGGTTTCGGGGTGATGGAATATTTACATGGTGAAGGTGTGGTTACCTTGGGAGTTTTATTTTCTTTAATAGGTGTGGTAACTGGTTTAGAAGGGGATGGGGAAGCAGAATTTGGTGCTACTTTAGATGATTTTTTAGGAGTAGCATTTGAAGAAGAATTATTCTTAGAAACTTTAAATTCATGGGAAGGACTAGAAGAATTACATTACATGGCAATGGGATTTGCCCAACCAGTGGGTCTAGTTTTTCTTTGGTTGAGTCCATTCATAGTGGTAGTATCGACCCTCTGCTAATGATCTTATTTTGTGGGATTTAAATGGAGGATATTATTTCTTATTCTTCATCGTAGTTATTGAAGATGGAGCTAATTTATTTTATCAAGCCCGCGTGAACACCACACATGAGAAGCTTAGAGCTCCTTTACCTTCATCTTCATCTCCTTCAACATACTCAATAAGGCCATTTTGATTCTCCATCATCACCTTCTTCTTCTTCTTCTAGTTCATCGGCGTCACATGTATCATTAACCATATTTTCTTGAATATAAGCCTATGGGAAGGTAGGGTAATTCTCACTGGTTCAAATGATTCATCTCCCTTGGAGCATTCCACATGGTGATTTGAGACAATTTTTTCTTCATGGAAACCATGTTATTGGCCATCTTCTAGATCATAGGATCAGTGAGAGATTAGCTTGAACTTTTTCCTTTATGTTTTCCATTGGGACCTTTCACTTTTCCAAACAATATCAAATCATCTTTAGTCTCTATTACATAATCTTGTGCTTCTTTGAGATCTCTGGGTTGGGACCTCTTGAGGAAGAAACCAACTTCCGGTGGTAGAGCACTGATGAAGAACCTTTTCAAATTTTTTTGAAGGCACAACATCTTCTAGAATCCTCCTAATTATTTGGTTATATTTGGCAATAAAGTCTCTCATTGATTTAGAAGATTCTTTCTTCATTTTCCATAACTAGACAAAGAGATTATGGCAGTCTCCGTGGTTTTGAACTTATGTTCAAATATGCTTCTTATATCTTCCCAACAGATGATAGATCTTGGGGAAATATGTAGAACCCTTTGACCAAATTCTCCTACAAATATTCCACAAATAACATAACGATACATCCTCCTAAACTATGCCCAATACACCACAAGCGATGATGAATGTTTCTACATGCTCCTCGGGGAGTTGTGAACCATCTCCTCTGAACTTTGGGAAGTTATTCCTCAATCCTCTTGGTAATTCGTGGAGAGGTTGTTGAAGTGAAAGTGGGCCAATGTTTCCACCCCATGGCAGATTTTTCCTATGTTCTTCATGGTCATCCATCGCATTTCTTATCCTAGCTTCCAACATTTCTAAGGTTGCAACCTCAAGCTGCCGCATGCTCTTTGCATCTACTTCACTTAAGCGCTTTTGATCTCTTCAATTTGATCTCTTATCTCCACTTCAACTCTTGCTTCTCTTTCTCTAGCTTCCTCTTCAGTCTCTACGTCGGTGAAATCTTCAATATTCTCATTGATGTATGGAAACTCAACATCCAATGGATTGATGACTCTTGGACTTCCACCTAAAATGTTTTCTTAACGAAGTATTGACCTTGGATTTTTGAAACGATCTTGTTTTCTTCAGATTTATTCAAAGATGGGAAAAATTTTCATCCTTGTCTTTGTTTCCAAGTATACCTTTGATCTGCCATCTTGAAAATCTATGCTCTTCTCTATGGATCCTGAACTTGTCTTTGTCTTTCTAGTTCAGTGGCACGTTCTTCTTTGAGGTCCAATACTCTTATGGCGATGAAGTATTGAGTGAAAAATTTTTGTTCGGTTGCTAGATGGCTTCCCTCAAGTCGAAGTGATGTCTTCTTGGATATGAAATAGTAGCTTGGGCCTTTCAATAGGAGGGTTACCTAGAATAGCCATGATTTGTAGACATAAGGCTCGGGTGACTTTTCAAATTCTAGAAATTTTATTTTTGAATTTTTTTTTGGATATTATTGACCTTTCGGTTGTATTTGGGTGTAGACTGCTACTAAATTTCCCCATAGTGGGGGCCAAAAATTGTTAGAGAGAAAAAATTTCAAATGGAAAAATACGTGAATTTCTTACCAATGCTTTGGGAATCGAAGTCTTTCTACTTAAACGGTGTAGCTTCTATATTTACATGCGCTTGAAAATTTTAAATTTTCCCTGGTGGCCTTTATGGCGGGGTATCCAACGAGAGCACTCCACCGACCTTGTGGAAAAGCTATAAATCACTTACTAGAGAAGACTTTGTTAAGAGAGTGGGGAAGGGAGTGATAATAAGAGATAGGGGAACTAATGTTGTAGGTAGAATTTCAGAGTCCTACACATACTAGTTAGAAAATTTTACACATGCATTTATGAAAAGAAAACAACATGACTTTGTGAGCTACTAGCTAGAGGAAACCATACGTACAAAGAGGTACACATGTGTATGTATTATAAAACATAAAATTCTTCCTTTATTATCTTGAAAAATCACAGTTGTACATAGTGAGGAATGGAAGAAATGTGAGGTAGATAAAATAGAATAAAATCAACTATCTCTTTGTTCCTTCACAAGAATTACTCTCTCATGAGATTACAAATTGATAACCAGCTAAGAAGAAGCTCAAATGAGGAGCTCATTACAATTTATAGAAGAGGAACAACTCTTCATCTTCCTAATGACACTTCATATGCCTTATTTTTTACTTTAGACTATTCACATTCCTATCAAATATTAAGTCCCTTTTATAAAAACAAGGTGACTTAATTTTACATCATGTTTCTAAAGTCACTTTTAATTGAATTAAAGGCATATTAAAAAGTGCAAACCCCAACAAAAAATTAGAACATTTGAAGAGAGATAAAATTGTGGCAAGGAAGAGAGAGAGAGAGAGAGAAGGAAGAAGAAGGGGAAAGGATGAAATTCCCACCTCCGATGAAGTCCAAAACTCCTTTCGACTACTCGATGGAATTTTCCAATTTGACAATCTCGAATCCCTCGAAATATTTACCGAGAAGCTCCTTTGGAGAATCTCTTTTGGATTGAATGACTTCACTTATGACCATGAACAACTTTGAGTCATAAATATTATTTCGAAAACATAGGGATCTCAAGAACCAATCCTTCAAGTTGAATGAATTATTTTTCAAATGACTGCAAATTCCACCCTACACATGATATACCTATGACCTAAAGCATGTAGTGAATGTTGAAAGACAATGTCGGGGTCTCCCGAGATGTGTTCTGAAAGATCCACGAGAGATGCTAAAGATGCTTCTTGTGACAATGTTATGACCTTCTGGTGAAGATGGTATATTGAGGAGATAGGAAATGAATCTGGTGAGGGAAATATTTGACAATAGTGATAATTCCCATTCTATAAACTTGAATCTCATCGTCTCTTGACACTTACTATATTTAGAGAGCATATCTTTGAATTTTTAGTAAGTGTGAGAACTCATCTTCTTGGAACCTTGCATGATTGGTATTCTCTATCCTTTATTTCCAAAATTGCTTCTTGAATGTGACTTACTATTAATAGCGAGTGCCAAAATGGGGACCTACTATTTTAAGTAAGCATCAGATTTCACCTCTCTGAACTTCAGATGATGATGGTAACTTGAATGTCCAACTTCCGTACACTCCCTTTGTGAAATCTGCCCTCTAGAACAACTTACTATTTATAGCAGGTGCTTATGGGACCGCTTACTATTTTTAGTATGTGGTCATTTTTACTATTTTCAGCTCTAAACACTTAGTCTGACCTCCAAATTGTCTTGGATGCACATTGTCTTTGTACTACTAGAATGCTTGGAAATAAAATTTGAAATTTTCACCTGGTGGTGGCCTCGAGCATAGAGATGTCTTAGCGAGCCATTAATGGAGCTTGAAATTTATAGGTCTGGTTTTTACCTCTGATTGTGATGAAATTAACTCCATTGTAATATTTTTTTCATTTTGAGTTCATTTGTAAGTTTTCAACTTGATCCGACTGTCAGATTGGTGGGAAATCTGACGAATGAGAGCTACGGAAACAAAATGAGTGTTTTTTGTAAAATGTAATCTAGAGCATAATTTTACCCTTCATTTATAGCATTGTGATTTCCTTAAGAAATGAGTATGTCTGCAAAAATTCATCTCAATATGTGCTTCAGATTGTGAGATATGAGGATTTCTCCATTTTCACCACAAGGGTTTTTTCGGGTGAAGATCTTCATTTTCTCTCCGTTCTTTATCACTTTGATCCAATTATATTTTGAGATCTATATTTTTTCAGTGTGAAGGAGCCATTTTGGATTTGGTTGAGTGCAGCAACGGAGGTTGGAATTCCTGGAAGAAATTCGCCAAAGTTTTGGCAGGGTATGGAGAAATGGCTTTGTCCTGGCATATATTCATCCACAAAAAGAAAGCATAGGGGATGGGTGAATTTTTTTGTCCCATATTTTATTTTTCTAAAGATATGTGAAATTACCCTTTGTGCCTAGTTCCAAGACTTGATGAATTTTCATTGGATATATGTTTGAGTGAGAGGGCTTGAGAGAAGCACCTGGGAGCTTAGTTTTGGGCGTGTGGGGAACCAAAAGGCCTAAGTGGGGCTGGGATATTTTTTGTCTCCCCTATTTACCTTTTCTAAAGGGATGAAAGTGACATAAATTTATAATTCACACGTCATTTCCACACTTGGAGATCATCCGTAAGGAGAGGGAAGACTCAAATTTAGCTCTCGCGGGCTTAATCAAAGCAAACAAGATGTCACATTGGTGTTTTGGGGGCTAAAAAGGGATGGGAACATTTTTGTCCCTTATAACACTTTTCTACAGGGATGAAATGGACATTAAATCCCTCTAGGATTGTGTGATGACACGTGTCCTCCTAAAAAAGTAACTACAAGAACTCTTACCTTGAGACCAACTTGTGACAATGATATCTTGAGCTCCTGAATGAGTTTTGAGGTGAAATTTTATATGAATTTGACTTGATTTAACCCACTTATTTTAAGGGTGATGTTTTCAAGCTTCAATTATGATTGCATCATTTCAAAATTACACCTTATTTCTTGGGACTGCTAGTTGAGGGCCGAGAAGAATGAGTTTCCTAGGGAAGTGCATGATGTTTCATGATGTCTCGTTTTTAAAAAAATTAGGGAATGTAAAATACCTTACATAGGTAATTTTTTTGGTTATTTAATCTTCATGAATATCCCATAATATTTTATTGAAGATCAAGAACTCCTTCGCGGTGTTTTCTCCTTTAGGCCGAAAACCCACTTTTGTTGAATCGACTCCAAAAACTCCGGATCTTTCAAAAATCTCCCAAAACCTGTTCATAGATGTTATTATAATTTTAATGCATATCCATGTTGATTTTTTATCCTTCATTCCAATCCAATGGGGTGCATTATTCCCGAGAAGGCTAGTGATAGCCTTCTTAAAAGCCGCTCAAAATTTGGTATTCTCTAAAAGCTCCTAAAATCACCTATGGGTAGTGACTTTTCGTTCCTAAATCATATAGGGTAATTGGATGGACATCGAATTGAGGACCATTACACATAATGAGTAAGGCTTATTTTTAAGAATGGGCAGACCTAAGGTGTCTTGGAAAGGTAAAACTTGAAATGCTTTACACAAAGGTATCCTTGTCCTGCTTTCTATTAAATTTTTCCCCTACAAAAGGACAACAATATTCTAGAGCCCATGTTCCAGTGTAGCCCCAAAACAACATGATGCAATATCCAAATTTGTATCCTAGTGAGCTAAATACAACATTGGAAATGGTGCCACAAATATTTCCTATGTCACAAATGACTCAAGAGGAAGCATATTATCAGGTTCAATAGAGTTCTTATCTTGCATCACAAGGTGATCCAAATTTTATGCAGGGGAAACTAGATGCAACTATGGTAAATTTGTAAGTTATTGATTATATAGATCTAAATAAAGAAATTGGAGCCAAGGAAAGGAGTGAGTTTGTTGCAGTTGTAACAAGGTCAAGAAAGAGAGCTATGGTTGAGAGTACAATTGATCATGTTGTTTTTCAAGCTCAATAAAATAATAGTACTTATGTTGGTAAGAGTTCTTTTTCACCCCAAGCACAAGAACAAGTTATTCCAAAGGTTCAGTTTAAGTTAGGAGCTTTCCCTTTCAATATTGTTGATCATATGAAAAAATCACACGTTAGTATGACCATTCGAACACATTATCCATTCCAGACAAAAGGATTTTCTTGTCAAAGAACATTCAGGTCTGAAAATATCATAAAAACTAGATCAAAGTACAAAAATACAGCTAACATGGTCATGAAAATGTAGACCAACAAGTTCAAAATTCAAAACAACAAGCAACTAGGAAGTAAAATTTTTTTATTAATGAGGTAAAAGCGGTAAACCCACCTCCGTATATCTTTCATTGATAATAGAGGACTCTTTAGTACATAAATGCATGGTGGATAGTGGATCAAGAAGTAAAAATATGCCCAAATTTTTTCTAGAAAAGTTGGGGCTGAATTATGAACCAAGTGCACAAGGTGTTTTGCAGCTAGATGGTTCACCAACTAAGACAATATGCATAATTAAAACTTTGAAGCTCACCTTTCATGTTTTCCTAGGTGTAACAATTTTTGAGATGTCACGGTGGTATATTTGCCACCTTATTTTTCTATTTTTCTTTCAAGAAACTTCACATCCAAAATTGGAGGTTACCTTTCAATTGATTGGTTTAATCTTGTTATTAGAACCAAGTATGAAACTAAATTTTGACATGTTGTGTTCTAGGTGTTCTCATTGATGTAAAATATCTTTAATGATAAAGAGGATGATGGAGTAGAGTAATATGATGCTTAGTATGATGGTGACATAGAGATTCAGATGGTTTCATGGTGGTAAGAGTGGATTGGTCTTGCAAGCCTAATAAGGTGAACTAGCTAGCCTAGGTGAAGGAGCATGATGGATGGAGTTTCTTGGTGGATTGAGGAGCATGATAACAACATGGAGGGATTTTTTTGGGTGTGTTTGGTAACTCACATGATTTTAAAGGTGCAGGTATAGGTTGAAGTCCAAGATTTATTTGTTCATCTACACTAGTTTTGGGTGCTTAAAGGTATGCAGATGAGTTTTAGATCCATGTGATATCATTGATGCATGTAGGAGAGTGATTAATTATGTATTAATGTTGTTATGACCTTTTAAATATGTTTCACGATGAGTTACGGTGTTGGTTTAGTTTATCTTAGCCTAACATAAGTAAAACCCCAAGGGATAGTCATGTAAATGAGATGGGATGATAATATGAACACATATTTAAGACATGCTAATGATTTGAGATTATGTATAGAGGTGTGAGAAAATTTGGATTCATTCTAAAGAATATTTTTCAAGTTGTGATGTTTTTGTGAAATACGATCAAGAAGAAGATGATTGCCAACTCGAATTACACCTTTTGATGGTCACCATGAATTGTGAACTTTGCATGGGACCCTATGGTTTTAAGGATGATTTTCATTCAGTTAAAAGGTTTTAAAAAATAACTAGTTCATTTCATTTTCAAGTTTTTATGAACGAATAATAAGAAGGTAAACAACATTTTATGACCTTGAAACCCTAGTTCAAAAGTGGTAGGAGAGATTTACTTCATAAGTTCCTAGAATTTTTTTTTGTGGTACTATGATTATTTTATTTTTATGGGGATCCTCTATATTTCCATAAATTTTAGATAGAGCATGTCGTGATGAGTGGACCCCACCTGAAAATGCAAATTTATGAAGAAGTCTTGTTTGAGGCAAGGTTGTCCAAAGGGATTGCAAAGTAAATTGACATTTTTTTATTATTGGAGTTTTCACTGATTTACATTATGGTTTCATATCATTTTCATGATTCTAAATGGGAAAGTGTGCCATGTTTTTGAAGACTAGTCATAAGGCAATTTTGGCTCGGTTTCAAGAAGTTTTCATATATGGACTTTGTTGAAGTTCTTCCTTTTAGAGTTGGAAGGAAATGTAAGGTGTTGTGGAAATATTATTTCAAGGGATTTCTAGTGGTATATGTTTTATATCATGTTGGTGATATTTGATGGGTCATACAACTCATTTTGTGGAGAATAAGGTTTTTGTTTCTCAAGATAGGATTACTCATGCTGAAATATTAAGTTATAAGTGGCATAAAATGGATTAGTTGATGTTTGATATCATTTGGAGAGTGAATAAGGATGAATTGGTTTCCTATTTAAGAACTTATTATTTCATTAAAGTGACAGAAAGGGTTCAAACGAGTTGATTTTGTAAAACTACTTTCTCTGCAGACTTTGATTTAGTGAAGAGGAAAGTAGGTGTGGTTTTCACATATAGATGTTTAATGAGTTCTAGAATGCATGTATGTGATTGAAATGTATTTTTATTCCATTGAATTGTTACATACCATATTTTATTTTTTTCTTGCGTGGTTTTAATGCCCAAAGGTGAAGACGTGGTGGTGGAAACATCTTTTGAGAACAATATGAGCCTTCTTGAGTTAGTTATGATAAATTTGATTAGTGAAAGACAATTAATGATCATTGATGTTTTTATGTTATATTTGACATGTTTGGTGAATTCAAGATCTTGAATAATCAAGGTTTTTGTGTAGGTGGTTTTTCCTCATCGAGGTGATAGGGTTTAGAGCCATTTTTGACTAGTTGAGTTCATTTAGGCATGACCGATGTACATGGCACAAATATAAATATTTTAATGAATGTGTTGGGATTTTTTTAAGATTTATTTGTGAAACTAAAGTTCAAGGACTGACCTCCTTTCTATTTTTGAGTTGGAGTGCATATAAAAGTGAAGTTTGAATTCAAATTTACACTAGTAAAGTAAGAGGGAAAAAGTGTGACCCAAGTGTGTGTTTGTAACATGTATGAAGGAATTGATTCAAATATGAGTAAGTGGGAAATATTTTGATTAATTTTATAGATTGTGTGTGCAAGGGTTTGATGCAAAATAATTCCATGAAAGAGAGAGATATAATGAGTTAGAGAAGCAAGGGTTTGAAGGTGTGTCAGTTGAATAGGTGATATCCATCAGTTTTTGAAGAAAAAAGACATTAGATATGTTCACTAAAAGGTGTTTTAGTGAGTTCTATATCATATTATGGGGTTGTAGCCTCCTTGTGGATTTGGTGCTTCACTAAACTAGGGGTTGGTGCTCCTTATAGATTTTGTGTTATACTAAACTAGGGTTTGGTGCTGCTTGTGAAGTTGGTTCCTCACTAAATAATTTTGATTTGAATAATATAATAAAAAAATGTAGTGGGTTTTCTTGCCCTTGAGTTTTCCCACTTATATCTTGTGTTATGGTGTTTCTTTCATGGTTATGATTATTTTATTGAATGTTATGCACACATTAATGAATGGTTGAATGGTTTATGATTTAAGTAATCAAATATGAAATTGATTAAATTTTTGTAAGGGCTGATTCAACCCCCCATATTAATCCATTATGCCTCTAACAATTGATATTAGACTAGGTCCTTTTGTATAAGTTTAATCACTTGAAAGAAGATCTTCAAAAGCACTATCATGGATAATAGATAATTTTAAGTTGAAATGCTTCATATGATTAGAATGAGGGCTTATTTGAAACCTTTATGGTTTGATATATGGGATTATTATTTTGAGGTATGTTCATCATTCTAATCTACTTTGAATTGTAATGAGGAACACAAAGAAGATAGGACGAAGTATACTCTTTATTTCAATCTTGTAGGATCAAGGACAAAGGATGAAGTATGTGGAATTGCTCAAACTACTTTTCATAGCCAAGATGAAAATCTGATATGGTACATTGATAGTGGGTTTTCTCGATCATATGACAGGTGACAAGAGTAATTTTATCTCCTTAAGAAATAATTCTTCAAGATCTGTTAGGTTTGGTGATAATTCTTCCATAAAAATTATAGGGAGAGGTTCTTTGAGTTTGGATAATGGAAAAACCCTCACCAAGGATGTTCTATATGTTGAAGGTCTAAAGCACAATCTACTTAGTGTAATTCAAATGTGAAAACAAGGGTATGTTCTATCTTTTGATGATAAGGGTTATAAAATTAGAAAAGGAGAAACATGTAAGCTAGTTGTCAAAGCTAAGAGGACTGAAAATAACATGTATATTGAAGGAAGTCAATAAATAAAAATGTCTTATGAGTAATTTCAATGATATTTGGTTGTGGCATAAGAGATTAGGCCATGTAAACTTTGAAAATCTTGTCAAGATCAGTTTTAACAATTGTGTGAGAAATATTCCAAAAATCAGCAAACCAGAAGATACATTGTGCAAGGCATGTCTTCATGGGAAGCAAACTAGAAGAAGGTTCAAGACCAATGAACATGATTCCACCACTAATACACTATAATTGATTCATACTGATATTTTTGGGCCTATGAGAACTGAAATTACTTCAAGTGATTATTATTTTATGCTTCTTATTGATGATTTTACTAGATATACTTGGGTTTCTTGCTTGAGAAACAAATCAGATGCTTTTGATGTTTTCAAGTCATTTAAAGCTCTCATTGAGAATGAGAAAATGGAAAAATCAAGAGTATTAGATTAGATAATGGAGGTGAGTTTTGGTCAAATTCATTTGATGAATTTTGTAGAGTTCATGGTATCAAGAGGTAATTTTCAGCATCTAGAACACCTCAACAAAATGGAGTGGTTGAAAGGAAGAACAAGATTGTTCAAGAGATGGAAAGGACTATCCTAAATGAATCTAAATTACCTGATGGTTATTGGAAGGAAGCAATTTTTACTGCTATCTACATTCTCAACATGTGTCAACTAAGAGTAAACAATGACAAGACTCCATATGAACTTTGGAAAGGTAGACCAAAAATGTGGAACATTTTAGAGTCTTTGGATGCAAGTGCTTCATCAAAAGGACTGAAGAAAATATAGGTAAGTTTGATTCCATATCTGATGAAGGCATATTTTTAGGATATTATTCAAGAATTTTAGCTTATATTTTCTATAACAAGAGGTTGAAGAAAATAGTTGAAAGTGCTAGTGTGAAATTTGATGAATCTTATCCTATGAAGTCCATTCACAAGACAAAGGAGACATCACATGTAGCTGATCTAGAAAAGTTTGTGCAAATAAATGAAGAATAAGATGATGAAGAAGAAAGGAAAGACACCAAAGCACCATCAAGAAAAATTAGAAGAGATCATCCTAAAAATCAAATCATAGGTAAGAAGGATGTTGGAGTTACTACAAGAAGGAAATTGGTAAGTATCCAAAACCAAGAAAATTCTACATTCTTATCAAAATTAGAACCTAAAAATGTTGAAGAAGATAGTAAGGATGAATGTTGGATCAAGGCTATGAATGAAGAGCTAGATCAGATTGAAAAGAATAAAACTTGGGAATTGGTACCTAGACCAAAGGATAAGAATGTTATTGGGTCTAAATGGGTGTTTAGAAATAAACTCAATGAGGATGGAGAAGTCATAAGAAACAAGGATAGATTGGTTTGTAAGGGGTATGCACAAGTTGAGGGAATTGATTTTGATGAAACCTTTTCTCTTGTAGCTAGAATGGAATCCATCATATTATTCTTAGCCTATGTAGGGTTTAAGGGATTTAAGGTATATCAAATGGATGTCAAATCTACCTTCTTGAATGGTTACTTAGAAGAAGAGGTTTACATGGAGCAGATCCAGATGGTTTTTCCTTGACATATAAGAAATATTATGTATGCAAACTGAAAAAGGATCTTTATGGCCTAAAGCAAGCCCCTAGGGCTTGGTATGAAAGACTAGACAAGTACTTGATTGAGCAAGGCTTCAAGAGAGGAGTTATTGATAACAACTTGTATATCAAAAGGAAGAAGATCATTTGTTGATTGTTTTTGTATATGTGGATGATATCATATTTGGAGGAAGTAATGAACTCATGACTCATGAATTTGCAGAAGCTATGAAAAGAGAATTTGAAATTTCCATGCTTGGAGATCTATCTTTATTTCTAGGACTACAAGTAAATCAGTCTAAAGAAGGTATATTCATATCTCAAACTAAGTACATCAAGGAAATGTTGAATAAGTTTCAAATGGAATATTGCAATCCTGTTGGAACACCCATGGTTATAGGATGTAAACTAAGAAAAGAAGATGATTCTCCTAAAGTGAATCAATTAGAATATAGATCCATGATTGACAACCTTCTATATGTAACTGCTTCAAGACCATATATTGTGCAAGTTGTTGGGTTGGTTGGAAGGTTTTAAGAGGAAGCAAAAAGACACCTCTTCAAGTTGGTAAAAAGGATATTTAGATATCTAAAGGGACTACATAGTATGGTTTGTGGTATCCAAGGAGTAAAATAATTGATTTAAGATATTTTTTTATTTTGATTAGGAAGGAAGTATGGATGATAGGAGAAGTACAAGTGGTGGTGCATTCTTTTTTGGAGGATTTCTTGTTTCTTGGTCAAGTAAGAAATAATCTCTTATGGCTCTTTCAACATGTGAAGCTAAGTATGTTATTGTTTCACAATGTTGTGCTCAAGTCATGTGGATGAAACAAACTTGGAATACTACAAGGTAAAGTGTGATGGGCCTACACCTATTTTTTATGATAGTACTAGTGCAATCAATGTGTCCAAGAATCCAATTTTGCATTCTAAAACAAAGCACATCCCAATTAAGTATCACTTCTTGAGAGATCAAGTGAGCAAGAAATGCATCAAGCTAGAGCATGTATCCACCAAGGAAGAAGTTGTTGATATCTTGACAAAGCCTCTTCCAAAACCTACTTTTGAGTATCTAAGGGAAATGATGGGAGTAATCGAATCACTTGGAAGACCTTGAATGGCTAGGAATATTGAAAGGGAGAAAGAAAATAAATCCAACAACTCTAATAAGTCATGAATAATGTGTAACAAAGAGAGTATCATGTTACCATGTCAAGGTGTGTACCATGTTTGTTATTAAAGGTTTGTATGGTTGATCTATTTAAGAAAAGTATAATATTTTTTATTAAGGATAAATAGTTTTTAAAGGGACTATACCCTGTTTACAAAAAGGCTCAAAAGCCAGAGATAATAGTAAAAACAGTCCAAAGATAAAAGGGACTAAATCCCTTTACAAGGAGGCTCAAAATCCGATATAGCAAAAAAAAAAAAAATGGATCAGAATCCATGAAGAACAAGAGAACCAACTATAGTTTAACCGAGAACTATAAAAAGGATAAAAAAAAGATAGAGCAGCATCAAAACAACAAGAAAACATCTTCTTTACAACAACACAGAGAAAACTAGAAGTAGCTCTACTTGACTACTTTATCAATCTTCATCTTGACTTTCTGCAGAGAGTTGAATAATGCTAGGGAAGTGACATGGGAGGGATCATTCTTATCTAATTGTGAAAAGACCAGGTCCCTTGTAGTTTTTGACTCCCAAATGGCAGCTGGAATGTCACTGAGAATACAAACACTTTTGACATGTTGTTCCATAAAGTTGTAAATAGATTTAAGTACATAAATGGTACAATCATGTCACCCTTTAGCATTGCCCAATCTATTATCCATAGAGTTGAGTTTCTTGAAAATTTGTAAAGTTTGATCATTATCCATGGTAGGTTCAACAGGCATCTTCCTCTTACCTACACTTTTACCAATCTTCTTGAGTTCATCTTTGAGGTTCATAACCTCCCTTTCCAACTTGTCAATCCTACTTAGAAGCCCTTCTTATTTTTCTGTAGCAGAGTCTTCAATGGGATTGCTGATATGAAGCAGGTTTTTTTCTCGATTCAATCTCTTTATTACTATGAAGAACCCCGTGAGATGACGGGGAGGGGATACAGTGATTATTAATAATGATTTTGTGGCTAGTGGAAGAAAATATGGGGTCATTGGAATATGGAAAATGAGGGGCATAAGGGAAATCAATAATAGAGTGAGAATGTGAAAGACAAAGTGGTGATGAATCAATAGAATAAGGCCTTGGTGGAGGGGGACAACACGAGTGTGATTTTGGAACTCAAGAATAGAGTGTTCTAGTGAGTTCAAAAGGTAATGTGGGAAATTAACAGTTAAATTCCTCCTGAAATGATTAAGGAAGACCAAATTCCTTAAATAAATCGTCACATATCTTCCCTCAAGAGTGACATACCTGACAATCATTCATGAAATTTCAGCAAATGGCTTTGGAATAGAAGACACTTTTATACCAATCATTACAAATTCAAGATTTTCTCCTTCATCAAGGAATTTCTTTGCTTCAACATTCCTGTCGACTCATTTGTTGAAGAATTTTCCCCATCTAAGCTCAATCTCATGACTTGAGAAATGAGCTCTTTAGTGATTTTAACGTTGATATCTCCATATTCAACTACTCTTTTCTTCCAACCATTTATGAATTGAACTGAGATATCTTGGTCATGACCCTGCATTTTTTCTATGAGATTCGAAACCCCACCCATTTGTAAATACTTCCACAGGATCATGTCATTCTTCCAAGCCGAGTCATGAATGGGTTTTGTTTTGCGAGGAGGCCCACCCATTCTACTTCTATTTCTTCCTTGGTTCTCAACGGTAAATTTTTGATCCCAATACCACCTTTCACCACTGCCTTTGTATACCCAGAAAGCATGTGAAATCTTAATGAAATTATTAACCCTACATGCAAAGTTAATAATCACTTTCCCATCGGCGGAGGGAGATTTTTTAATGATTATTTTGAATACCATACTTATCCTCGATGATTTCATTATGTACCTTGGCCAGAGAAGGTCACCACTAAACCAATTTTGCATGTTGTTACTAACTCCATAGTTGGCCAAACTATCTCGCCACTTTATTACCTTCACGATAGGAATGTATGATCTTGCAATTATCAAAATCTTTACAAATCTCTATAGATTCATAAATAAAATCTCTAATGGTCCAACTTGGGGGTTGATTTTGATTTAAAATATTTATAATGTTTAAAGAGTCCCCTTCAATTATAATATTTGAAATATTACAGTCTCTTACAAGCCTTATCCCCCATAATGCTGCTAGAGCTTCAAAATAATGATTTGTTTGATGACCCATATTTCCTACAAATGTAGCAACAAAACATCCTTTGTGATCTCTGATCACCCCACCTCCTCCTGAAGCTCCAGGATTACCTTTGGAAGCTCCATCAAAATTCAATTTATACCATGAGGTGGGTGGTTGAATCCAATGCACTGAAGATCTATCAATGTTGTTGTTACCCTTATTTTGAATGTTGTCAGTATCAATCCTCCAAGCAACAAGAATGTGTTCCTCTGTCTTGGGATATAATATATTTTTGGAGGCCTAAACCTTTCAATGTTATCCTTGACAGCAATAACAATTTATTTTTAATAAAATTTACAAACCTGTCTTCTATTCCTGAAGATAACATCATTTCTTTCTTTCCACAATCTCCATATGGTATGAGCAAAGTTTGAGTTGTTGTCTTATTAGTCATAAGTTATTACTTGAAGAAGGTAGTTATAATATACAATGTATTTTTCAAAAGGATAGTATTAACCTTGAAATAATACTTAGTCATGTCCTTGGTTCTTTGTTCAAGTATATCAAATTATGTACATCATGTTGTTCATGATCTTGTTAGTGTTTGCTAAAGTTATGTGTATTTCTACGGGACATGCAATAGGTATGTTGATGTTTGTCCAAGAATATCAAGTGTGTGCACATAAAGAATATGGTGTGAGGAGTGTCTAGGTATGTATAAAACTCATGAAGGGTTGTTTCAAATGTCAAGAGTTAGCTAAGTACTATATTCTAGATTATGGGAAAATCGTGTTTAGGGTTTAGTAAGTTTAATGAAATGAAGGTCTTAGATTTTGATTCAAGTTTTGAAACTTTGAATATATAACCTAGACTCATTCCTCATCATTATTTTGGTGGTACCATAGCTAAATTAATCATTGGTTATCTACAGTTCATAATAGTTTTTACTCACGGTGTTGATAATGTCTAGGGACCTAATTGCAGACCTGGAAAGTGAAGTTTCATCATTTTCTCTCCAAAGTAGCCTATGGTAAAACTTGGTATATATCTAATACATTAAAATGGGTATCTAAAATTACTTTAAGTTTGATTTAGAACATATAAATTCAAATTTATGTGATAAAATGTACCCGATAGGGTCAGTAGAAGAATCAGCAGTCTTGAAGGTAAAGAAGTTGTCTTGTTAAATTTGTGTCTCTCAAGGTTTGAAAAGGATTAATATCAGAGGAAAAACTTATTGAACATTAATAAATGCTTGAAGGAGTCTTGGAAAATGATATGTATTGTGACAAGGAGCCAAAACTATGAATTTTTACAAAAAGGATACCTAAAAGTTTGTAAATATATCTATGATTTCCTCTTTGAGTTAATTCAAGGCTATAGGTACTTTTCAAAGATGAGTGAGTGCCTCACTTTAGAAGGCTGGGATAAGATATATTATGACTGAGGAAGAAGCAATAAATTATCCTTCATGTCTGTGGAAAAATTAAAAATAGGGGATTTATTTCTATTATCCATTTAGATTTCAAAATGTGTCAAAGAATCTTGAAGGAGTCTCCAAAATTGAAGTGTGAAGAAAAGACTTTGTGAGGATCTTCAAGACTATAAGAGGGTACTTAAATAAGGGAAGTAAGTTTTTATCCCTAGAAATTACGTAAGATGTCAAGAAAAGAAGATTGAAAGGTTAGAAGATGTGAATAAGATATTTTCTATATTGTAGATGAATTTTGTATGTCACCAAGGTACAACAAGAGTATATAGACAAGTAAAACTATAAAAATACATGTTATAGGGAAAAGGAAAAATAAAGTAGATTTTCGATTTTGAACCAAGTAGATGATGTATGAGATGTCTCAATAAGGTTGATTGATATTTTCAAAAATTTATAAATGATATCATTCTTTGAGTGAATTCATACTTCTTAGAATATTGTAGATGGTCATTTTTTCTCCAATATGAAGATACAAGTATGTATGTGGTATGTAAGGAAAGGGGAGTTAGTTCTATCATGAAGAAAGTGATTTAGGTGCTCCATGGTGTCTAAATGTGCTAAGAAGGAACAATTTTAGGTGCTTGCAAGGGATATTCAAAGGAAAGGAAGTTTTTGAGTCCATTTGCATAATCTTATACAAATCGAGTGAAAACTCAAGATGTGCTTTAGGGCTAGTTCAATGTGTTTGAGTTATCTCTATGTATTATAAGAAAGGTGAATAACCTATTTCTTTCACTTTATATTAGAGATGGATGTAGTTATCTTAGGGAATTCACAAGGATGTTTTTCATAGAGAAATTTTGGTTCTAGGGTACTTAAAAGGTTCTTCAAAAGTCACTGAAGGTATGTGTTAGGGAACTCAGTTCCAAGAGTTGTGTTAAGATAGGGTATGGACAAGTTGAGCCAAGTGTTAAGATTTCTCAAGTAAATATAGGTCAAGAAAGAATGTAAGAATTTTTTTGGTTACAAATCATGATTTTTGGCATGTGTATGAGTATCATGCATCAATTCTAGGTCTGCTATAGTGTTTCCATTATGTAGAAAGAAGGAAAAATAGTCTTGGTGAGAAATGCCAATTTTGCATGATTGTATGAAGGCTTGTAAATTTTATCATTCAAGAATAAGTAAAAATGATTCTCTTTTCATGGTTTTTGGTGTGTATGGATGTTGTGTATTCTCTTTCCCAAGGGGAGTACAATCATAAATGTTTTGAAAGTGGTCAAATCTGGTCAAAATAAAGAAAAACAAGTTTATGAGACAAATTTGATGATTTTGGTTGATGTGTCTAACCAAGAGGTGATCTTATGAAGCTGATAAATATGAATATCACGTAATAATAGGGAAGATTTTTCATTATAGTAAAAAGGGGAGAAGATTAGGTGATTTTCCATTAATGAAAAAAGGGGATATTGTTGGCATGTTTTGTTCTAGGTGTTTTCATTGATGTAAAATCTTATTAATGACAAAGAGGATGATGTAGTAGCATTATCGGATGCTTATTATGATGGTGACATAGAGATTCAGATGGTTTCATGGTGGAAATATTGCATTCAGTGAGATTGGCTTGGTCTTTCAAGCCTAATCAGGTGACCTAGCTAACCTAGGTGAAGGAGTGTGATGGTTGGATTTTTTTGGTGGCTTTAGGAGAATGATAGTAGCATGGAGATAATTTTTGGGGCATTTTAGGATCTCGCATGAGTTTTAGGTTGGAGGTACAAGTTTAAGTCCAAGATTCAAGTGTTCATCTAAACCATGTCTAGGTGCTTGGAGGCATGAGGATGAGTTGTAGAGCCATGTGAGCTCATGGATGCATGTATGTGAGTTATTCATGATGTATTAAGGTTGTTTGGAAATTTTGGAGAGGTTTCATGATGATTTACAGTGTTAGTTCAGTTGACCCTAGCCTAAACCATGCAAAACCCCAAGGGATAGTCATGAAAATGAGATGGGATGAGAAGATGGAGACCTATTTGAGCCATGATGATTATTGGAGATTAATTTAAAAGGTTTGAGAAAAATTTAGAGTCATTCTAAAGAATATTTTGCAAGTTATGATGTTTTATGTGAAACAGGGTTAAGAAGAAGGTGATTTCTAGCTCAAATTGCACCTTCTGATGCTCACCATGAATTGTGTGCTTTGCATGGGACCTTTTATATTTTAAGGATTATTTTTCATTGAGTTAATAAGGTTTCACAAAAATAATTAGGTCATTTCATTTTCATGTTTTTATGAACGAATGTTAAGAAGGTAAACAACATTTTATGAGCTTGAAACCCTAGCTCAAAAGCAACAAGATATATTTTCTTCATAAGTTCCAAGAAATAATTTGTTATGCTATTATTATCATTGTATGTTATATATGGCTCCTCTATATTTATAGAAAGGTAAGGTAGAGCATGTGGTGATGAGTGGACCCCACTTGAAAATGCAATTTTTCTAAGAAAGTCTTGTTTGAGGCAAGGTTGTCCAAAGGGGTTGCAAACTAAATTGACATTATTTTTATCATGGGAGTTTTTCTTATTTACTTGATGGTTTCATATCATTTTGATGCTTCTAAATGGGAAAGTGTGCCTTATTTTTGAAGACTAGTCATAAGGCAATTTTGAAGCAGCTTTCAAGTAGTTTTCATATATGGAATTTGTTGAGCGCATTCCTTTTGAAGTTGGAAGGAAATTTAATGTGTTATGGAAATATTATTTATAGGGATTTCCATTGGTGTATGGTTTGTATCATTCTGATGATATTTGATGGGTCATACAACTCATTTTGTGGAGAATAAGGTTTCTTGTTTCTCAAGACAGATTGGTCAAGTTTGAAAGATTGAGTTATAAGTGGCATGAAATGGATGAGTTGACTCTTTATATCAGTTGGAGAGTGAAGAGTAATGAATTTAGTTCCTATTTAATGTATTTTTATGTCTTGAAAGTGACAGAATGGGTGCAAACTAGTTGATTTTGTAAAATTCTTTTTGGGAAGCTTGATTTGGTGAAGAGGAAAGTAGGTGTGGTTTGCACATATGGATGTTTCATGATCTCTAGAATGCATGGATGTGATATAAAGTTCCTAAGGATTCCATTGAGTTATTACATGCCATATTTTATTTGTTCTTGGGTGGTCTTGAGGCCCAAAGGTGAAGATAGGGTGCTTTGGAAACAACTGTTTTGATAAGTATATGAGCCTTCTTGAGTTAGTTATTATAAATTTGATTGGTGAAAGATAATTACAACCATTGATGATGTTTTTATTTCATATTTTACCTATGTTATGAATTCGAGATCTTGAATAATCATGGTTTTTGTGTTGGTGGTTTTGCTCATCCAAATGATGGGGTTTTGAGCCATTTTTGGGCTAGTTGAGTGCATTTGGGCATGGCCGACCTACATGGGCCCAATATGAATGATTTAATGATTTTTTTGGGATATTTTTAAGATTTATTTTTTAAAATAAAGTTCAAGCACCGAATCCCTTTTTTTTAGTTAGAGTGCATATAAAAGTGAAGCAAGAATTCAAATTTGCACTAGTTAAGTAAGAGGGAATCAATGTGACTGTTATCCAATTTGCACACATAGAAAGATTAGATAATGGGGTCCTATCATGTTCAAAATGAAATAATAGTCCCAGGAACCCACCTCTGGTCATTATCGAGATACAATAATTAAAAATAATTCTTAAATTACATATGAGAGATCACCTAGCATCGAAAGGCACCCAGTTGATCTCAACTCAGTGAAGAGTTCGGGGTCGAGTTGATAGAGAACCCAGTGTCAAATTGATAGTCATCTCAGAAATCATCTCGGTAGAGTCTCTCAGTTGTAAGAGCTCGATGAGATCTTGTTAATACAAAATATAGCTAGTTGAAAATTGACGAATGAAAGGAACTCTATAAGGATCTCGGTAGAGATCGATGCAAAAAGATATGAAGGCCGAGTCAGGGAAAGCTAAGTTAACATGAGGCTAGGTCTAATCCATTAAACAGTGCTCGACCAACCACTTGGGAGAATTATCTTGTTTGACCGAGATGATATGAGATTATGCAGATATGGGAGGTTCAACATCATTGAATCTTGGGTTTGTAATTATGTAATGGAAGGACTTCTATCGACCCAGGAAGATAGTATAAGCATTATAGAATACCAATGTAAAATTGAGTCAAACCAACATCTTAAAATAGTCATGAATTATAACGGTGTTCAGACCTTCTCCTCGGCCGAGCATTGTTATTGCACAGTAAAAGGCATGTTGTAGTATAGTAGAAGCCTTTTTGAGCACTTCCAACAAGCAGGTTGTCCAAATTTGTTATTATCTATTTAGCATCGAATGCATCCTCAAATTTGGGATTTTCCTTCAAGATATTTTTATCAAAATTGATTAAGTGACAATGAGAGTGTTACCAAGAGACCTGATGAAATTTATTACAATGATTCTCTATTGAGACCTTGTTTTACGATGTAACTATTGGAAGTGGATCTCATAGAGGTGGAACTGTTTCATATCAGAATACTCATGAAGCACAATTTTCTTTGCAATTATATGAGAATCTTCAATGAGTCACTAAGTTGTAAGGCATAAAGGTTTCTATTGGAATTATCACACCTTACAAGCTACAGCTGCAATTTTTGCACCGAGAGAATGATGTCTGCTCACGCTGAGTGGAAAAGTGGCAATCAGTGGCCATCTGTCCAAAATGAAATATGGCCAAATAATGACGAAACCCCACACTCCAATCCCAGATGTGGAAAATAAGGTGAGAATTACCAAGGGAAATGATGTGATGTCAAGCCATCGAAAAATTCGAGCATGGGAGAAGATTGAGTCTACTACCAAAAAATCGGGAGCACGATGATGGTAAACCAAGCAGGTAATCCCGCACATGGGAAACATTTCACTATATTTCCAAGGTCAGAAATTTGATGATGGTAGGCCAAGTTGTTAACTCCGTGTAGGGGAGATTCAAGCGAGCATGGTCAATTGGAAATATTGGGATGGAAAACCAACATGAGACTTCCATGGGCCATGTAAACGGGAGGATTAGAGCACGTTGGCAAATTTGGAGGAGGAAGTTGATGACCGAGGTATGGTGAGTGAATCACCATATAAACAGGTGAATAAGGAATGACACCAAGTTGGAAGAATGAGTCAAATGCCGAGTGGAGTGGCGCATGGACCTTGAATGCATCGCAAAGTGAGGAACACCAAACATTGAAAGGATATCGGTAAAATGAATAACAAGTGTTTGTCAAATGAGAATCAAGACCGAGTTGAGGTCTGAGTCAGCATTAACTAGTGCATGGAGATCAAAGGATGCGAGGAAAGAAAGGCCAATCAATTTGAACTCGACGGTGTTTGGCATGATCAAGTTGAACCAGATGGAAGGGATAGGTGACAAGCTCCCACGCACAGGTAAAGCAGCATGTTGCAGTATAGTAGAAGCCTTTTGAGTGCTTCCAACAAGTAGGTTGTCCAACTATGTTGTTATCTGTTTAGTATCGAATGCATCCTCAAATGCGGGATTTTCCTTCAAGATATTTTTATCAAAATCGATTAAGTGACAGTGAGAGTGTTACTGGGAGACCTGATGAAATTTATTACAAAGATTCTCTATTGAGACCTTACTTGTTTTATGATGTAACTCATGGAAGTGAATCTCATAGAGGTGGATCTATTTCATATCAGAATATTCATGAAGCACAATTTGCTTTGCAATTATATGAGCATCTTCAATGAGTCACTCAGAAAGTCAAGCATGTTTCTTGGGAGAAAGGAAATAGCTCAGCGTTGAAACATTTGAGCTCACTGAGAGATCAAGCTTATAGCTCAGACTGAAGTTCAGTTAAAATATTAATCCTAGTTAGACCCAAAGGAATTGATGGTCGAGTTTACTGATATCTTGAGTGAAATCACTTATGGCATAGTGGTTCTTAGAGACATGTTGTAGATATGATAAGATGACATGGGAAAATAGGATATGGCTGAACTCGGCCCGATAGATAAAATGATATTTTCATAGCCACGAGTTCAAGGGATCACTTAGATGGACTCTATCCTATAATATCCATGTTTGCAGAAGCTTGAAGCTCGAATGGGTCATGTAAAATCTTTGGAAAAAAATTGTTGCAAGGTATGCATGGAAGGAGATCAGGCATGATCAGACAATGATCCGAAAATACGTGTTGAGGTTTGGAGCTCGACATGATATAAAGGGATTAAGCATGTATTCAAAGAGAAGCCCTTGAAATACCACATGAATTTCTCAGGGTGATCGCAGGAATCAACATCGAGGAAGAGGCGTGAAAATGTGAACATGATCGAACAAGTCTTAATATTTCCCACAGATACAAAGCATAGAATAGCTCGAGAGATCGACCGAATCAAAGAAGAGCTCAACGCATGAGCTAGTGCTTGAGTTTATAACCAATGAGCATAGACCCATTGTTGCCGAGGAGTAAGGAACTCAGATGTGCAAGATGGTAAATATGAGCTCGGTACATAGACATGTGAGAGTCCGAGTTGAGCCAACCGGGTGCTCGGGTCGACATGCAAAACAAAGCCAGTCGAGTCAGTTGAAGAGCTCGTGGGGACACACTTGGTGGTGATATTGATGCTAGGAAAACTCAGTAGATTTCGTGTAGAGCTCACCGAGTTGGAAAGAATTGGCTCAGGAAAGCGTGAATGACAATTCAGGGAGCTCGTGGTGTTGTTTCATGAAGTTTGAACGTGGAATGCATAAATGGCCTTGAGTTAACCAAGGAAAACAATAAGAATCGAGTTTGATAGCTCACCATTCAAAGGACTCAATGCAAAAGAGCTTGATTTCCAAGGCAAGGAAAGAGTTGGTGTGGGGTTCAAAATTGAGTGCAACACCGAGTTAGAGGATTCAAAACTCACCGAGTTGGGCTATGTGTAGACTCTATCCACATGGACCCCCTCCTCTTCAAGTCAAACAGGTCAACCGGAGGGTCCCGACATTATGTTCATTAATTTAATATTTTAACTAAAATATTTTAATAATAATAATTATTATTATTTAAATATTTTATTTTAATATTCTTTTAATTAATTGAGAAGACTAGGTCATCAGGCAATTAATGACCCATGATGGAACCTTCTCAGGTGGTTAAACTAACTGTAATGAATACATCATGGGCCTTTAATTTAGGAATGTAATTATGACCTTTCCTCTTCTTTCTCACATATTCTTCTATAAATGTAAGTTGGAAGCTCATTTTAAAGGGTTCCAACAGTTCAAATAAGTTGGACAGTTAGATATCTTAGGTGAGTGTATGCTTTTCAAGAGTCCTCTCTCTTCTGCAAGTTGTTCTTGTGTGTTGAGAGAAATTTCAAGCCTCCTCTTCAAGACTGTAATGGAAACTATTACCTCTTCTGAATATATGATGCATTGTGCATTTTATTGAAGCAATAAAAGTGTGTGTTTTGTGACTAATCTCGGTCCTTTCATCCTTCTATGCTTCTTTGTGCCTTTCTCGTACTTGCAGGTACACTGTGCAAGTTTAAGTTTCTATTACAGGTTCTTGGAGTTTTGTGCTTATCGAGTGGTGGAGTATTGCATGCAGTTGAGTTGTGGTGTCTGTTCACCCTTCTTGAGTTCATCCTTCTTCATTGGGAAACTAGTATATTTCTCGGTTTGATAAATTTTAACAAAGGGAACGCATGTCTCTTAGTTTGTGGTATCCTGTACCCTCTCTAAGTTGCAGTAGGTGAGGTTGACCTGTGGTGCACACACCCTCTTCAAATTAACCCTTCCTAAGTCTGGAAATACCCTTTATTTGGTGCATCACCATCCCTAGTATAATTTCATTTTTGTAAATCTCTTTCCCTAAAACCCCATGAAGATGTTAGCATAGGATTAGATAATCATTTTTGTTGCCCTAGGAGTAGTACAACACTTAGTTTAGGAAGAGGAAGCCAACCTTTTCAAGAGGTTCACTTTGAACCCAAGTCCACAAAACTTGAGAAGTGATCCCATGTTTCCCAATCACACCGAATGTTCTATTCACATCATGGCCATTCAGAGGGTGCACTGATTTGGAGACAAGATTTTTTGGCACGCCCGGTGGGATAGAGTTGGTACTTCTCTTCTCACTTTCACAAGTCAAAGTACTTGGCAACTCTATATCTCTGGATTCCAAATCTCAGTGTGGTAACTTATGCAAAGAATTCAGACAAGAGCTTCTTCAAAGAAAGGAAATTATCAGCATATGGAACTTTCCTTGTCTCCTTCAAAGAGAAGAAGAAGAGGCATTTCCACATCCCCAACTACAGATTTATCTAGTAGGGGTCATTTGACTCCTCCTTACGGAAGGTTTCCTCCACCCAGGAACAATCAACCTTTCGTTGCTATGGAAAGGAACCAAGTTTTTCTCCCTTTTAATGCAAGCAGTCCTCTTATGTTGGCTCAACGTGACCCGATACCTGTTGCGGCACTCAAAAGTTTACCCTTCTACATGGGGGAAACTCATGTTACACTAGTGGAGCATATCTTTGATGTAGCCAACATCTATGCAGTACATAATATCACGAAGACAACGTTGCGGTTAGACTTCCTCCCACCCTTTCAAGGGAAAATCACTTCAATGGTTCACGGGTTAGGTGTTGGCACTATAACCACTTGGGATGAGTTAGAGAAAAGATATGTAAACAGTTCAAGACAAAAGTGATCACCTATCACTTTTGGAACAACTCACTACCTCAAGAAGAGAGCTTCCCAAGAATACATGAGTGATTTCAACTTCTAATTCCACAGACTTGGAATAGGATTCCAAGCACTTGTAAAGCCTTACGCACATAATACATTCTTGTACTATTTACGAGCCTTGAATAGTGATGTAGCAGTTATGATCCAGTCCATGGGAGGGACTACACTTCTTGATGCTTACGAAGTTTCATAAGTGTAGAGAGTTCTTTGATTCAGTGGAAATATAGCTCCACAACCACCAATGCCCTTTTCTCCGATCTTACGAATCATCACCTATCATTGCTCCTATTTTAGTCAACTCCAAGAAACCATCTCAATCTTCCCCTACCTCTTCAAATGACCTATTTTAAGTCAAGTCACTACTACAAAATTTTGGAAATGAGCTCGGCCTCGTTGCACTCAAAAGGAAACAATTTCAATACAATCATCCATATCAGCCATAAAATCAGCAAAAGATCGGGATAACCATCCTCCTTTTCAATTAAAAAATAAGCCTCAAAATCAAACTACAAGTCAAGTTACAAATGTCAGGCCCTTGAAATTTCAGAACCCTCTTGCAGCTAGCTCATCTGGAGCTATAATACCTATTCAAAATAATCTAGTTCAATACTACGAATGGTGCTATCTTTGCTCTCAACCTCACAATCAAAATCTTTGTCCCAATGGAGTTCTTAGCTAGGACCTTATGGTTCAAAGTGTATCTTCCCCTTCATAGTTAAAAAACAATTCATCTACACAAGAAGCAAAGCAAATCAACCACAGGCACTTGAAGAATCCGCTTTGCTAAACCGGCAAGCGAGAAGATTTTTGTGGGTTGAATACAAATTCCTCATCGTGGCAGCAAAAATCATTCCAAAAAGAGAGAAATTGAGCCTCAACCTCTCAAAGCTGATCTTGTGTCCACTTCTCAACTTGGGTTACATATGACAGTTGATAAAAACACGGAAAGAAATCACCGAAAACACCGGCTAGCCACGCCTCGTGGAAAGATGGTTCTCCAGTGCATCACGATACCCAACAAACATTTTCCAAAGGAGGACTCCAATGCTCAAGAAAGTTTCATCAAAGTTGGAGTGATTCCCTTCAGCATAGTAGAACAAATGAAGAAAACCAATCTGAGTGTTACCATGTGGGATGCGCTCTCAATCCCTTCTCAAAGAAACCTATTGCGAGAAGCTCTGAACAATTTTTCTACAACCAGCAGATCACCAAGCCATGGAGTGAAAACTGCTACAAGTTTGTGTCAACCGGAAGGGAAAATCATTCCTACGGCAAACAAACCACCACCATTCTACATTTCCCTGATCATTGGTGACCACCTGGTACATAATTGCATGATCGATTCTGGTGCCAGTAGCTCTGTCATGCCTAAACAAATCGTAGATGTACTAGGCATACAATATGTGCCAGTTGCAAGAGGGGTTGTTTAGCTGGATGGCACAACTATTAAGACTGTTGGGGTTATCAAAGGACTTTGACTTACCATTCATGCATGCCCAAGTTTTTCATTCACCCAAGACATATTAGTCATTGATCTCCCTCCCCTCTTTTCCATCTGCCTATCACGGGATTTCACCGCCAAGATGGGTGGTTATCTATCGCCAATTGGTCACATATGATTCTCAGGACTCGATACGGAACCAAAGTAACTATAATGGTAGAACCAATCTACCATAATCATGTAGAACCCTACACTACTAGTCCCATAAATGGAAATTACACCATCCCCGATCCCGAAGAGGAAGATGCCGATCATGAACCAACCACCCTTGTTGAAGAAGTCTCTAATACTTTGCTAGATGAAGTAAGTAGAGATCATCGCATGATCCCTACGCGATGTATCGCGTAAGAAGAAGCTAGTTTGTTGGTCTTGGAAGAAACAAGATTAGGTACTTCTCGTATCCATGAAGAAGATACGATCATACCACAACTTGTCAAAACACCAAGTGATTCTAAAGGATTGTGGCAATTGTTCTTCAATGGCTCAAGAAGTGAGAATGGATCCGGTCTTTGGTGTTATGTTAATTTCTAGAGGGAGATAAGTCTTCTCATCTTCTCGGTTGCAATTAGTTGCACTAACAATGTTCTTTGAATAAGAGGCTCTTGTGCAAGGAATCCAATTAGCCCAAAGGAAGGGAATAAAGGCCTTGAGTATTTTTGGAGAAAGTGAGTAAGTTGTTCATCAAGTTTTGGCACGTAGTACATCCAAAAATGATCTTTTAAGATCATACAAGAACCGAGTCCTGGGACTGCCGACACTAAAATATTCCTCCGTAATTTCTATTTCATTAATGTATGTATTAGGAATAGGATGTTGTTAAGTATAATTAGTAGCGTCTGATAGAAGATAACGGTGCTGCTAGTACGACACCGCCAATAATGTATAGTATGGTAATAATCAAAAGTACAATAGGAATGTTGTGGTAAAAAGTAAATATTTGTCGTAAGTGGTCCGGTAATGTTAAAATGTCAAAGTTGGGGTAAGTAGAGAAGTAGGGTCTACATGATTAGGAATTAGAAATATTATATTGGTAATAAGGACAAGGAGTGAGGTCATAAATATTTTGTGTATTTTATTTGTAAAAAGTCTAAAAATGTGGAACCCATGTGAAATGATAAGGTTTATCTTATCTTAAAAGATAAGCTTACATGTACATATAAGAGTTAAGGTATGGAATATGATTCGTCAGAGTGGATTTCTTATCCTATCTTAGATATAAGATGGATAAGCCTAGAAGTTATATAAATAAAGAGGTCACCCCCCTCATTTAGCATAGAAGGAAGTAGTGAGAAATATTGTATGAGTAAGTGTGTAAAGGAAGCCATCATTTTGAAGGTGTGTTAGAGAAGCCATTAAGAGGTGTAATTGTGAAGTTTCTCCCATAGTATTGGTGGAAGGCAAGTGAAGTCAGTAACACTTGAAGTACCACATGGGTGAGATTGTAACAATTTCATGTTAATATTATAATTTACTCTGATATTTCAGATTTATCATCATTCCTTCTTATCATAGTCTATGGTATTCTTGTGTTATGTTTGTTGTTGTGTTTCAGATTACATCCACCAAACTAAAGGTTGTGCATTAGTAAATAATCATAGCATGAGGAGTTCCGGTGAAGAATTATCATAGTGCGATTGGTGATGACATTTTGGTTCCATTGCTGGGACCATTCCTCGTTTGTGGATTTTCTGGAGAGATATTCCCACTTAGTCAAAAATCATTTGGAGGGTAACCTTGTTTTTACTATGCATAGTAGTTACCATGGTAAAGTCACTTTTTACCATAAATAGTATTTACCGCAGTAACTTCACTTTTTACTATGAATAGTGTTTACCACAGTAAAGTCAATTTTTACCACAGTAAGTCAAGTTTTACCATAGTTTACCGTGGTCATTTCTATTTTCTATTATAGTGATTCTAATTATTTGTGCACATAAGTCTTGTTGATTGTACTTGTGGGTTGGTATTTTACCGTGGTTACTTTTGAAAATGGGGAAGATTCTGCTTTTCAGCTCAATCTAATGAAGATGCTTCCTCTTTCATTCAAGATTTTAAATGATATTGTATTTGTAATGGCCTTATAAGAAGGAACAATGGACTGAATTTTTCCTACCTTTTGGATGGTTCAACCCTTAGGTGGTTTGAAACACTAGGTGATAATGTGAAAAAGTCATGGAATTTATTAACTGAAAGTTTTCTTGAAGAATTTGGTGAACAATGAAATATGCATATCTCATGATTGATATCACAAAGCTATCCCAAGGAGAGAAGGAGAAGATAAGGGATTATCATGCTCGTGTTTTAGACCTAAGGAGGAAGCTCAATGCCTAGATCGAAAGGAAGGATTAGCGGATGGGTTGATGAATGGCGTGGATAATCTCCTCTCGTAAGCACTTCATTCTTGGGATGAAGCCGAGATCGACAACGAGTGAAGTATGACCACCCAACTACCATTGAACAAGCAAAGGAGATTGCAAGAAGGCAAGAAGAGAGCATGGAAGAGGATCCCAAAGAAATTGTTGCTAAAGTACAGCCTACACCTACACCTTTGGTCCAAAATCCACAACCACTCTCGGTGAGCACAAATCTTTCTCCTAGTACATCTACTGAGTATGAAGATCTTTCTCAAGAAGATGGGTCGGTTAACTATTAATCTTCTTCAAGGAAAATAATTTAGTTCTCAGGAGGAGATAGAGGTCCAAAAAGAAATATTTCAAGTCAGTTGTATGTTATGGTTGTTATAAAAAGGGTCATTATAAGTATAATTGTCCAGATAGAGCTTCTACATCTAGTACAAAAGATAATTATAAAGGAAAAGCACCTATGAATTCTTTTGATGTAGTAGATAAGAGCATAAATAATGAAGTAGATGTGTTTGTAACAAAAGAAAAAAAGAAAAAGATAACCAAGATGGAAATTATCCTAAGAAGATGAAAGGAGAAACTAGTAAGAAATATAGGAGAAGAATGTTGGGAGTTCAGATTTTCTCGATTTCACAGGGGAGAAGGACCATACTCCATCTTAGAAGATCTGTCCAAAAGGCCTGCAAATATTACATATGGTCAACTCTTGGCTATGTCTTCGAGAAGAGGCGGGAGCTACGAAGTGGAATCAATGCTCGATGAAGGAATGAGGTTGAGGTCCCCGGTTTAGAGGTAGAGGCGGATCCCTACGCTCACAAGCCGAGGTATTATGTAATGGTATTTCAATTCATGATGTCTTATTTGATGGAGGTGCTACAGCTTAATGTAATGAACGAGTCATAATGAATATGTTGGGTTTAAAAATTGATCGCCCTCAAAACTTATGTTAAGGTCATTAAATAAAGGAAAACTAAACCGTAAGGTGTAGTTTCAAATGTGGCAATATCTCATTATGGGTGTTGTATGTGTGGTAGACTTTCAGGTGATGAAAAATGGTACTTTTACGTACCCAATGTTGTTGGGAAGACCATGGATAAGGAGAGTTCATGCAAGAAACTACTAGAATGAAGGCTTCATGACACTTGGACGTGGTAGAGAGAGGGTGAAGATAAACATGATCCCTCGGCATCATAAGGCATAACCTGTGGATTCAAGTGATGAAACTGATGATTGGACATCCTCTTATTACTCGAGTACCAGTGAAGTGGACACCGAAGATGAAGAAAGTGAGGTTGATGTTTCGGTCATGGATATCCTTCTAGTCACACCGAATCATGACCCCATAAAATTATCTGAAGAAGAAATTGATGATCGTCTCCAACAAATAAAGATTGGTGATGCGTTGTGATGGAGAGTGAGAAGGAATCCTACCTCCATCTCTTTCGAAGGTACATACACATATTCACTTTTGATTACAAGGAACTCCACAAACATGGATAAAAACCAAAGATGAACTTTCTATCTTCAATCTATCCCATATGTTTTGGTAGATAGCATTCTCTTTCAAAAAGATTTGAACGACGTTCTCCTTCGGTGCGTAGGACCGGAACATGAAAGTAAGATACTAGAAGAATTTCATAATGGCCTATCTGGAGGACATTATTCCACACGAACAACAGCTACCAAGATCATGCGAGTTAGCTACTATTGGCTAGATTTATTCAAGGATGCCATCTTTGGGTAAGGAAATGTAAGGAATGTGCCTTTTTCATGGTAAGCAGAAGTTGGCAGCTCTTCCACTACATCCAATTCAAGTGGATCAACCCTTTGTTCAATGGGGTTAGACTTCATCGGAATGATTAATCCTCCATCTAGTGATGGACATAAATGGGTCCTTACTGCAACAGAGTATTTTACTCGATGGACAAGAGGTAGTAGCATTAAAAGAGAGCAATGAAAAGGCAGTTCTAGATTTTTTAGAGGGTATAATGATGAGGTTCGGTGTTCCGTTTAGTTACGGTCATTTCGCATAATGCTCTAGCTTTTCTTGGTATGAAATTGAGTGAATGGGCTGTTAAAAATGGGATATACCTTAAAATTTCATCCAATTACTATCCGCAAGGAAACGGATTGGCTAAGTCTAACAACAAAAACCTTATAAGGATTATTAAGTGCACAATGGAGACTAACAAGAGGACTTGGCATACACAGCTTAAGACCACCTTATGGGCAGATCGGATCACACCTAAAAGGGCCATCAGAAATTATCCTTTCATTCTTGTATATGGAAGAGAGGCAAAAATCCCACTCTCAATGGAGTTACCTTCTTTGGAGTTAGCTCATCAACTTAAAGTTATAGAGAGCGATCCTCTGACAGTAAGGTTTTCTAAACTCATGGAGTTAGAGGAAGTACGAGACAAGGCTATGAAAAATTTGGAGTAGCATCAGGCTCA
This sequence comes from Taxus wallichiana var. yunnanensis, assembly GCA_018340775.1. Taxonomy (NCBI): domain Eukaryota; kingdom Viridiplantae; phylum Streptophyta; class Pinopsida; order Cupressales; family Taxaceae; genus Taxus; species Taxus wallichiana. The sequence continues at coordinate 314,909,822 of CM031237.1, forward strand.
AGTTAAGAAATATTTTGACAAGAAGGTGTCCAATAGGTGTGTTCAAGAGGGAGATTTAGTTCTCAAATGGGATGAAGATAGGGCCAAACCAAGCAGGCATGCCAAGTTTGACGCTCTCTAGAGTGGGCCATACATCATCACAAGTTCAGTGAAAGAGGCAAATTCATTCGGTCTATCTAGGCTCAATGGAGAAGAACTACCCATTCATGTGAATGGGATACATCTCAAAGCTTGTTTTTGAGAAGTGTTCCACCCCGTACATGCTTAAATTAGGTGTTTTCCTCTAAGTGCTTATGCACATTGTTGTGTGTTGTTGTTGTTTTTATTTCCTTGTTGCTATGTTTTGTGTTGTTCGCACATCGTTTCATCATTAGAAGGTGTCAAGGAGAAGAAAGGTTCAAGGTTTCCATAAGATTTTTAAAATTTGCTTCATTCAAATTTTTTTCCAGTGTTCCATGGATGTCAAGCATTCAACAAATTCAGTATACTTCATGCTTAACATTCCAAGGAGGTCTAGGATATCAATAATGCTCAAGGAGATTCCAGGATGTGTCAAATAAAATCATACTACTTTTTGGATTATAACATAGACTCCATGCCCAATGGATGACTTAAGGCTACTGGAATCATTCTTAGCAGACAATCATCCCCGAGAGGTTTCCAAAAATGTTATCCAATTTTGCACACATGGTAAGATTAGATAACAGGGTCCTATCACATTCAAAATGAAATAATAGTCCCAGGAACCCATCTTCAGTCATTATCGAGATACAATAATTAAAAATAATTCTTAAATTACAAAAGAGAAAACACCTAGCATCGAAAGGCATCTAGTTGATCTCAACATGGTGAAGATTTCAGTGGTCGAGTTGATAGAGAATCTGGTGTCAAATTGATAGTCATCTCGGAAATCATCTCGGTAAAGTCTCTCAGTTGTAAGAGCTTGATGAGATCTTGTTAATACAAAATATAGCTAGTTGAAAATTTACGAATGAAATGAACTCTATAAGGATCTCGATAGAGATCGATGCAAAATATATGAAGGTCAAGTCAGGGAAAGCTAAGTTAACATGAGGCCAGCTCTAATCCATCAAACAATGCTCGACCAACCACTTGGGATAATTACCTTGTTTGACCGAGATGATATGAGATTATGCAGATATGGGAGGTTCAACATCATTGAATCTCGGGTTTGTAATTAAGTAATGAAAGGACTTCTATCGACCAGAAGATAGTACAAGCATCATATAATACCAATGTAAAATTGAGTCAAATCGACATCTTAAAAGAGCTGTGAATTATAACGGTGTTCGAGCTTCCTCACCGGTGAGCATTCGTTGCACAAGTAGAAGGCATGTTGCAGTATAGTAGAATCCTTTTTGAGTGCTTCCAACAAGCAGGTTGTCTAACTATGTTGTTATCTATTCAAAGCATTGAATGCATCCTCAAATGTTTGCACCGAGAGAATGATGTCTCCTCACGCTGAGTGGAAAAGTGGAAATCAGTGGCCATCTGTCCAAAATGAAATATGGCCAAATAATGACGAAACCCCACACTCCAATCCCAGACATGGAAAATAAGGCGAGCATTGCCAAGGGAAATGACGTGATGTCAAGCCATCGAAAAAATTTCGAGCATGGGAGAAGATTGAGTCTACTGCCAAAAAATTGGGAGCACGATGATGGTAAACCGAGCAGGTAATCCCACGCATGGGAAACATTTCACTATATTTCCAAGGTCAGAAATTTGATGATGGCAAGGCCAAGCTGTTAACTCCATGTAGGGGAGATTCAGGTGAGCATGGTCAATTGGAAATATTGGGATGGAAAACCAACATGAGACTTCCGCATGGGCCATGTAAACAGGAGGATCAGAGCACGTTGGCGAATTTGGAGGAGGAATTTGATGACCAAGGTATGGTGAGTGAATCACCATATAAACAAGTGAATAAGGAATGATGCCAAGTTGGAAGAATGAGTCAAATGTCGAGTGGAGCAGTGCATGGACCTTGAATGCATCGCAAAGTGAGGAACACCAAACATTGAAAGGATATCAGTAAAATGAATAACAAGTGTTCACAAATGGGAATCAAGACCAAGTTGAGGTCCGAGTCGAATTAACCAAAGGCATGGAGATCAAAGGATGTGAGAAAAGAAAGGCCAATCAATTTGAACTCGACGGTTTTTGGCATGATCAAGTTGAACCAGATGGAAGTGATAGGTGACAATTTCCCATGCACCAGGCAGTAGGCATGTTGCAGTATAGTAGAAGCATTTTGAGCACTTCCAACAAGTAGGTTGTCCAACTATGTTGCTATCTGTTCAGTATCGAATGCATCCTCAAATTCGGGATTTGCCTTCAAGATATTTTTATCAAAATCAATTAAGTGATAGTGAGAGTGTTACTGAGAGACCTGATGAAATTTATTACAAAGATTATCTATTAAGACCTTACTTTTTTTACGATGTAACTCATGGAAATGAATCTCATAGAGGTGGATCTATTTCATATCACAATATTCATGAAGCACAATTTTCTTTGCAATTATATGATCATCTTTCTCATAGAGGTGGATCTATTTCATATCACAATATTCATGAAGCACAATTTGCTTTGCAATTATATGATCATCTTCAATGAGTCACTCGTAAAGTCAAGCATGTTTCTTGGGAGAAAGAAAATACCTCAGCGTTGAAACATTTGAGCTCACCGAGAGATCACGCTTATAGCTCTGATCAAGTTCAAGTAAAAATATTAATCCTAGTTAGACCCAAAGGAATTGATGGTCGAGTTTACTGATATCTTGAGTGAAATCACTTATGGCATAGCGGTTCTTAGAGACATGTTGTAGATATGATAAGATGACATGGGAAAATAGGATATGGCTGAACTCGTCCTGACAGATAAAATGATATTTTCATAGCCACGAGTTCAAGGGATCACTTAGATGGACTCTATCCTGCAATATCCATGTTTGCAGAAGCTTGAAGCTCGAATACATCATGTAATGTCTTTGAAAAAAAATGCTGCAAGGTATGCATGGAAGGAGATCAGGCATGATCAAACAACGATCCGAAAAGATGTGTTGAGGTTTGGAGATCGACATGATATAAAGGGATTAAGCATGTATTTGAAGAGAAGCCCTTGAAATACCACATGAATTTATCAGGGTGATCGCAGGAATCAACATCAAGGAAGAGGCGTGAAAATGTGAACATGATCGAACAAGTCTTAATATTTCCCGTAGATACAAAGCATAGAATAGCTCGATAGATCGAACGAATCAATGAAGAGTTCAACGCATGAGCTAGTGCTTGAGTTTATAACCAATGAGCATAGATTCATTATTGTCGAGGGAGTAAGGAACTCAGATGTGTAATATGGTAAATATGACCTCGTGCACATAGACATGTGAGAGTTCGAGTTAAGCCAACCGGTGCTCGAGTCGACATGCAAAACAAAGCCAGGCCAAGTCATTTAAAGAGCTCGTGGGGACACACTTAGTGGTGATATTAATGCTAAGAAAACTTAGTAGATTTCATGTAGAGCTCACCGAGTTGGAAAGAATTGGCTCAGGAAAGAGTGAATGACAATTCAGGGAGCTCGTGGTGTTGTTTCATGAAGTTTGAACGTGGAATGCATAAATGGCCTCAAGTTAACCAAGGAAAATGATAAGAATCAAGTTTGATAGCTCACCATTCGAAGGACTCAATGCAAAATATCTTGATTGCCAAGGCAAGGAAAGAGTTGGTGTGGGATTCAAAATCGAGTGCAACACCGAGTTAAAGGATTCGAAACTCACCGAGTTGGGCTATGTGCAGAATCTATCCACATGGACCCCCTCCTCTTCAAGTCAAACAGTCAACCAAGGGCCCAGACATTATGTTAATTAATTTAATATTTTAAATAAAATATTATTATTATTATTATTATTATTTTTAAATATTTTATTTAAATATTCTTTTAATTAATTGAGAAGACTAGGTCAATGTAATTAATGACCCATGATGGAACCTTCTCGGTGGTTAAACTAATTATTATGAATACATCATGGGCCTTTAATTTAAGAATGTAATTATGACCTTTCCTCTTCTTTCTCACATATTCTTCTATAAATGTAAGTTGGAAGCTCATTTCAAAGGGTTCCAGCAGTTCAATAAGTTAGACAGCTTAGATATCTTAGGCGAATGTATGCTTTTCAAGAGTCCTCTCACTTCGCAAGTTGTTCTTGTGTTTTGAGAGAACTTTCAAGCCTCCTCTTCAATACTTGTAATGGCAACTATTGCCTCTTCGAATGTATGATGCATTTTGCATGTTATTGAAGCAATAAAAGTGTGTGTTTTGTGACTAATCTCGGTCCTTTCATCCTTCTATGCTTCTTTGTGCCTTTATCATACTCTTGCAGTACACTTTGTGCAAGTTTAAGTTTCTATCAGAGGTTCTGGAGTTTTGTGCATATCGAGTGGTGGAGTATTGCATGCGCTTGAGTTTTGGTGTTTGTTCACCCTTCTTGAGTTCATCCTTCTTCACCTGGGAAACCGGTATATTTCTGGCCCGATAAAATTTAACAAAGGGAACGCATGTCTCTTAGTTTTTGGTATCTTGTACCCTCTCTAAGTTGCAGTAGGTGAGGTTGACTGTGGTGCACACACCCTCTTGAAATTAACCTTTCCTGAGTCTGGAAATACCCTTTATTTGGTGCATCACCATCCCTAGTATAATTTCATTTCTGGAAATCACTTTCCTAAAACCCCATGAAGATGTTAGCATAGGATTAGATAATCATTTTTGTTACACTAGGAGTAGTACAACACTTAGTTTAGGAAGAGGAAGCCGGCCTTCTCTCGGAGGTTCACTTGAGCCCAAGTCCCACAGCTTGAGAAGTGATCCCATGTGTCTCAATCGCACCGAACGTCTTATTCACATCCTAGCCATTCAGAGGGTGTGGTGATTTGGTGACAACATGACCCAAGTGTGTGTTTGTAAAAGATATGAAGACATTGATTTAGAGATGAGAAATTAGGAAAGAGGTTGAGGAATTTTGTAAATTTTGTGTTTAAGGGTTTGAAACAAAACAAGTCCATGAAAGAGTGATATATAACGAGTTGGAGAAGCAAGGGTTTGAAGGTGTGTGGGTTGAATAAGTAATATCCATCAGTTGTTGCACTAGAAAGACATCATATATCTTCACTCAAATTTGGTTGAGTAGGTTCTTGATCATATTAGGTGGTTGTAGCCTCCTTGTGGTGTTGGTGCTTCACTAAACTAGGGGTTGGTGATCCTTGTAGGGTTGATGCTCAACTAAACTAGGCGTTGGTGATCATTGTGAAGTTGGTGCCTCACTAAATATTTTTATTTGAGTAATATAATCAAAAAAATTATTAATTTTTATCCCCCTTGAGGTTTTCCATCTTATATCTTGTGTTATGGTGTTTCTTTCATGGTTATGTTGATTTTATTGAATGTTATGTACACATTAACGAATGTCTTATGGTTTAAGTAATCAAATATGAAATTGATTAAAAAAATTTAACGAATTATTCATCCCCCTTCTCAATCCATTGTGCTTCCAACACTAAAGTGAAAATATATTTTGAACCTTTGTCAAATTTTCACATTGAGCCTCATACACCTAACACCGTAAATGTAACTTATGATATCGTTGATGAACAACTATGTGAGATTGAATTTGAAACTCTTCATGTATTATATAGTATACCCGATTTACTTAAGGATGAAAGGACTAATAAATTTTATGAGTATGATCCTTATAGAGTTATTGAAGAATAATTCTTGGCATTTAATGTATTCATGAAGAATTTTTTTAATTCCGACCATGGAAAAGGGAAAACAGTTAGAGGATGAATTATGGAAATTATTTTTTGATGGCTCCAAAAATCAGCATGATCCATGATCCGGTCTTATGCTGATTTCACCCAACAAACAGAGGTATTTTTCAGTTAAGTTTTCATTTGTATATTCAAACAATGTATCATAATATGAAGAACTTATTCATGGCCTATAGTGGGCAAGAAATAAGGGAATCAAATATTTGTGGGTTTATGGTGATAACGAGCTAGTTATACATTAGGTAAGAGGCTTTAATGCTTGTAAAAATCCATTAATGAGGACATACTAACATAGATTTTGGGACATGCTTGAATATTTCCTTGCTTTTAACATACAAACTATTCTTAGAGATAGAAACAAGCATGTTGATAGACTTGTACCCATCAGATCTCAAACTTAACATACCCGCAGAGATATCGGAAATGATAAATTGCATCTGCATATCAAGGTTATAGTGAGGTCATCCATTTTGGATAACAACTCACATTGGTAAGTTTTTTATGATGATCCTCATATAGTGAGATTATTGCAATAAGAGGTTGAAATTTCTTCACAAAATCAAGGAAATATCCAACACATGTATGAAGATCAGATTCAGGCAACTAAAGAAAATTAAATTCTCAAGGCCTTGTAACTTTAGAAAGAATTTTTGGATAGAATGATGAAATGAAACAAGATAGAGTTGTTCTAACTACAAGTGAGGACCAACATGAAATTGTTTGCATTCTTGATGGCAAGAACCTCAATCTTGGAAATGTATGTTAAAAATATTTGAAAGGATTATGTAAATATTACATTGATGTTTTTGCATGGAAATACAATGATTAAAATGGGTTTGAATCCTCATTAGCCCAACACACCATTGAATTAACCCCAAATTGGAACCATTGATGAGGAAAGAACTTAAAAAGATAATTGAGTCATCCATTATCGTTCCCATCAAGCATTCTACTTGGGTAGCCAATCTTGTGCCGGTAAGGAAAAAGAATGGTGAAATCAAATTAAGTGTTGATTTTCGTGATTTTAACAAGGCTTCACTCTAAAGGTCACTATCTTTTGCCATCCATAGAAAAAATAATTCAACTAGTTGTTGGTTATAATAATAACTATGAAAGCATTGCACAGACAAAACACTGCACTATAAAACAAATAAACAACGAATATCAGAGCATTTAGAAATTGAATTCATTTGAGATAATAATTGATATTGATAGAGTTTACATATATAGTGTTTGATCTCCTACAATGGTGGAGTCAACACTCATCTTCAATCCCTATAATCTCTCAACATTATCTCCTAATATATCTCTAGCTAATCTCTAGGATATCTCTCACACTAAAATAACTACGTGAGTTGTTCTCACAACTCACCAATAATAAAACTATTACAACTATATTATTAATATGAGTTCTATAAACTCATTATTAATAATATTACAATTTATTTAATAATGTTACACAATATTTTGGTAATATTCACTCCCTTATTGTTAACATTATTAATTCCCAATATACACTCCCCTAATGTTGAAAAGGTAGAAAAAATAATCACACTTCCTTCTACAACTTTCTACCCCTGCGTGCTCATGATCTGGATGGTTTTTTAGGACAGCCAACAACCTTAACAATGATGGTTTTACAGGAAAACCAACAACCTAAAACAAAGGATGGTTTTATAGGACAACCAACAACCCAAATATCATGTTGTTACTTTTCCTTTTTGCTTTCATCTTTCCACTATGTCTTTCCTTTAGGGAATCATGTAGGAACCATTGCTTATTGAATACAAACTAAATAGAGGGAAAATTGAACATTGAGACCATGTTCCAATTCCCCCCCTCAATGTGAACATTTCACTTATTCAAATAGGAACTTTGAAATCATACTGCAAATCTGAAATAAAAGAAAACACACATACACACACACTGCCACCATAGCTTCATGTGGCCCCATTGTTGGTGACTAATGAGAGGTCGATGATTGACCTACAACTTTTTTCCTCTAATTAATGCACTCTTTACTTAATACAAGAATTCTTCATCACTTTGCTGAGCATTTGTTTCCTCATTATCAGAGTGGGTAGACTTCATATCCCAATCACTTTCTTCGTATTTTTTTTTCAAAAATGAAGGCTTTATCTCGTTAATTTCCCATCAAGAAAATCTTGTGCTCTTTTCTTACAATACATAATACCATGTCCAAGAGCATTATAATAGTGAAAAAGAAATTTTCATGGATCTTGGGAGGTTGATTTTTTTTTAAAAGAAGGCTTGAATCTTCCTTTAGCATATGATTTGTTTCTACCATACATTGCAGTTTCTTCTAGATCAATCTTCTTAATTCTCTTTTATTCTTCTATCAAAGAAGAAATTAAATTCTCTAGACTCGGATTTATTTTTCTCAAAGTGAAGACCATATTAGAATAACTAGGAGGCATGCTATTAAGTAATATTACTTTTGCATCATCATCAAGCACATCAACTTTGATTCCAACTAATTGATTTGAAATAGAACAAAACTTACTAATATGTTCCACCATACTTTCTCCTTCCTCCATTTTGAGACCAATTTTTTTTTTTGAGTGCCATTGTTGCACTCTCATTTTGTGACCCAAATAGTTTTCTCAATGTCATCTAGATCAAATGTGATGTCTTTGTTAGATCTATGTGATGTAGGTAGGCATCAGATAAACCTAGGCCAATAGTCATCGTTCCTTTTCGATCCTTGCTGTCCCATTTTGTTGCTTCATCTACGTCATGTGGTTTATTGATTTTTCCTTCCATAATCTCCTATAGATATTTTTTAATGATCGACAATTGATTTCTAAACTGCCATGTATGAAAATATTTTCCTTCAAATTTTTCAATTCCATTCAACTTGTCCATGTCGATTTAAAGAAGTGGACATCTGTTTCAACCGAAAATGCGTCCGTGAGGTATTTTTTTGTTTTTTTTTACAATAACTCTTTTTACTAAACAATAGATAAATATCCTAAAATCATCTATTTGACAATACAATGAACGACTTAACAATAAACACAACAATTAAAATTAATACTTAATTTTTATATATTGACTCCATATAGACACAAGAAAGATGATTAAAATGACAATAACGATTTTGACTATGACTTAATGGAAATATATGACACAACAAAAATATTAATATCTTATTTAAGACAAAAATACGTGGCAAATAAAAACAAACTCTTACGTACTGGTTTGACCAAGAGGCACACGTAGATATTTTTGTGTAGATGGATGACCAAATGAGTAGGAGAATGTCACATATCTGAGAATCAAAATCTATTTTGGTGTCCAAGCCCATAAGATCTCCACGTATTAACTGGTGACTGTGTATTCCATGAACCAAAAACTTCACAAAAAAATTATCATTGGCGCATAATTTCCTAAAATGGACGTGCTAAAGAAATAAGTGCGGGCAAACATAGATCCAAAACCATAGCTTAGCGTGATAATGGGTTATTGGTTTTCCTATAAAACCATCCTTTGTTTCAGGTTGTTGGTTGTCCTATAAAACCATCCTTATTGAAGTTGTTGGCTATCCTATAAAACCATCCAGATCATGAGCACACATGGGAGGAAAGTTGTAGAAGGAAGTGTGATTATTTTTCCTACCTTGTCAACATTAGGGGAGAGTATATTGGGAATTAATAATGTTAACAATAGGGGAGTGAATGTTACCAAACAATTGTGTAACATTATTAAATAAATTTTAATATTATTAATAATGAGTTTATAGAACTCATATTAATAATATAGTTGTAATAGTTTTATTATTGGTGAGTTGTGAGAACAACTCACATAGTTATTTTAGTGTGAGAGATATCCTAGAGATTAGCTAGAGATATATTAGGAGATAATGTTGAGAGATTGTAGGGATTGAAGATGAGTGTTGACTCCACCATTGTAGGAGATGAAACATAACATATTTAACCTCTATCAATATCAATTATTATCCCTAAATGAATTCAATTTCGAAATGCAGTTTATAGACATATTTTCATAATGAAATAGTTCCACAATTTTCCTCTATTTTACAAAAAATACAAGATTACGTAAAGATAAATGTAAGGTTGTAGGCTTTCCATCAAAATCTCAAATATAGATCTTCTAGATTTACAAAAATGGTTATCCAAAAATGCAAGAATTTTCAGATTTCAAAATGAATTATTTTACACAATGATGAGGTACAAATGTCTAGAACAACTTCCAAATACAAATATTATGTCCTCAAGATAACTTACATTTTGTAAGAGAAATGAAACTACCATTTACCATCAGCTACTTAAAAATAAAGTAACATTTCTTAACTTGTGGCTATGGCGAGCTCGAATGCAAAAGTGACAAGTCAGTTGGCTGGACACTCCCATAGAGTTGGGTTCTTTCAATATCGAGTTGGGTTAATAAAACATGTCCGATCTCACATCAACCTCATAACACCAAAATACTTGTTTAAGATGGTGAGCTATTTATGTGTGAACAATGAGCTAGAAAAAATAAGGCATGAGCCACAAGCTTCCACCATCGAGTTGGGTTTTGAGAAATACGACCTAGTCGAGACAATGTATAAAGGGGGTTGAGCTTTGAACATGCATAGAGCTTAAATCAAGCCCACAATTTCATAAAACCACAAGCACCAAGTTCCTCAATAGTGAAAATAATGAGCTCGATAACATAACTCGGTGAGCTAAGTAGGTGATAATGGAAAGCTACCCATAAAGTTGAGCATGAGTGAGACCAATGTGTTAACCTTAACAAGTTATGTATAACCAAGTTGTGCAAGATATCCTCCAATGAAAACACCGAGCTGACCTAAACTATAACAATGCACAGTAAAACCTAGATCTGGGTCACAACATAGAGTTGAGTGGTGAGTTATGTGGAAACAGACAGAGTCCAAACTCTTCACCAAACTTGCTACAACGATTCATACATAACATCATCTATCAGCTTGAGCCATGAAAAATCAATCCCAAGAGCCATCTGTTTCTAATTAGTTGGGTCTAAAACTGTAGTTGTACTATTTTTTGAGGTGGAGTGGAGTTAACTCCTCTTTCCTTTTGGCTATATGTACCTTGATTCAACAACAATAAAGGGACTTATTCATTTTGTGATACTTTTTAATGTAGAAATTTATACTACATCACCTATTAAAGGCAATAAAAGACTGGTTTTCCTCCATTTTTATCTTGTTGAAGTGCATTACAATGGGTTCTTGGTATGTGTTAGTGAATGTTTATTTCCTTTACATACTAATAACTCAAAACACCTTCATCAAGTTAGTTTTGTAAGATTTACAGATCATTTAAGTGTATGTTAATGTCTTTTGTGACTGGAAAAGCCCATCAAACAACAAATGAAGTGTTTTTAATAAATTCTTTAACAACCAATTCAATGTGTTTTGTGTAGTCATAGGTTTCCAAAATGTTGGTATATCACCTATTTTACATTATTTTCGTTAATTTTTATTTATTTCCTCCTCAACCCCACTAGAGAACCAACCCTCTCTAGAGGTTCTCCTCAACCCAAGTCACCCACAACTTAGAGGAGTTCCCATTGTATCAACCGAAGTGAAGAGTTGCTTGCACTTCTTCATCCAGGGTGCACTTTGGAGTGATAAGAGTAATAAATATTTTATCTCATGTTATGCTCCTTCATTCTTATCAATATGATCACAAAAAGTGTGTATCATACCAGCGCCATCCATAACCATTTAATTTATGGCATTCCATCTTATATCTATTATTTTTTTATGCTAGAAGAACATGTGTGGGCCTATAATTATTTCATGAAAAAACACAATTACTTTTCATCATGTATGTCTCCTATCTATTATTGTAACCAATATTATTATCACTTTCCATTTTCATTCTATACCAAGATGGGACAACACTATCATCATGCTCAATCACTTTATCTCTCTAACAAATTCAATTCATATCATCATCCATTCCCATTTCCTACTCTACATCAAGCTAGGAAAAACCTATCATCATTGTCTATCTTACATGGTCTATCTTTATCATTGTAAGTTTCCATCATATACATGTGTAGACACAAAATCACGCACTTGGGTACATTTCTAGGTTCTAATCACATACTACTATTCATATGGTTTGTAAGCAAGAAAACTAGTAATTGACATCTATCTTTGGCCTCTTTTCTAGCTTTCTAGTTTCCTCTTTGGTCTTGCACACCCCATAGCCCAGTTTGATATTCATTTCTTTATCTTTCATGACTTTAGACACTTGCGCCCAGCTTAGGACGCCAACGCTCAAGCACCCTTGTCCTCTCTGGATGTCCCGACCACTTTGTATCTTACTCGATTCTTTTGGGATTCTTTTATCTTTTGTACATCTTGTTTTCTTATGGGTCGGCCTTTTAGTTGTCAATTAAAAACTCAACCAATGGAATTGTATAAATACAAAGCTATGTAACCGTAATAGAGGACCAATCCCTAAGCATTTATTATCACCACCTAAGGTTGCATCCAAAGGAATTATTAGAGCATTAAAGCATCCATCTACCTTCATTTAAGGGGTAAGGGACTTCTTATTCGGATACATGCATAGGAGGGGAAGTTCATTTTTACATACACACATCTAGTTACATTGTTACATCTAGCTATTAATTGTTATTTGGTGCATCGTGCACAAGAGATTCCTAGGGCATGATTAAAGGTGAACTCTATGATATTCCAATGACATGCATGCGATAAACACAGAATGATAGCAAAACCCTAGCAACACAGAAAAATTAGATTCGACCCTCTCTCGTAGTCACAGGCACCTATAGAATGTCTCTGGCACCGATGACAGTAACCACGGGCCCTCACTTTGTTACAGTGCCCATGTCTAGCTCTATCCACAACTTCCATAATTTATACTAAGAATTTATAGCACTCTACCCGTCCTATGGATTAGTTTCTCCACTTCATATCTTCTTCAGGATAAGAGAAAATTATATAAGTTTCTTATCTCTCTCATTAGCTTACACACTTGTATTTTTAGAGTGCTTAGCATTTGTATTCTTTTGCATATCATCATAGTGACTCTAAAATTATATTTAATATTCAAATTTTTTTAAATCATTTGGTGAACCCCACCCATGATCGATCGTTTGAATCCTTCTTTTGAACAATATCTTTTTCTTTCATGGCTCCTAAGGTTTCTCAAGTCTCCTTGCATCAATTTCTTGAAATGCACTAACCCTATAAAAATGTTCTCCTAAAATCCCTAGATACTATGTTTCTTCCTAGAAATACACATCTTACTCAATTTTGTGTTATCTTCAATCGTCCTAATGAATCTCTTGGTCCTAATTCCAATCAATATATTTTCAAATCAATTCAAGCTTTACATTATTTATTTCAAGATAAATTTTAGGCTATGGAATCCATGATTACATCTCTTAAATATGAAATCCAACATCTTAAGGATGCTTCTTAGGCTCACGCTAGTTCTTCTTCTCATCCTCATTTTATGTCTTCTACATGTGCTCATATCAATGAACCCCAAGTCTTAATGCTCCCTATGCCTCTAAAGTTTGATTTAAACACTAAGCAATGAGACATTCTTTCGCAACTCCTTACTCCTCAATTGATCATTTTTCCATGTAATCACTGTTATCCTCCTTATCATCTTGCAAAATATTAAGGTTATACATACTAAAATTATCATCGAATTAATGGACATAATGAAAATAATTGGTATGCTCTAAAACTAAAAATCGATGACCTTAAGATTATGGTCTTATCTCATTTGCTACACAAAATACGGATACATGTCCATCTCCAATTGCTACATCCCAATGGGTTCCTAAATTTGATTCATATATGTCTAATGAGCATCATACCATCATTACTAATATAATTCAAGAACCTCCTAAGCAACCACCTCTCAAAATCAGTCTAACTCCTCCTCCACTCAAGTCATCTATGGCATTACCAAGTCAAACTAAGCAACCGCCTCCAAAGATAAGTCTATGCTCTTCTCCTATCAAATTTTTTACAAGTGCCATTAATCCCACATAAGCTACCACCAATTTATTTTGTCAAACAAACTACTCCTTATACTGATGGCCAAGACACATTTCAAACTCCACCACCATGGCATGGTCCTATTGTTGCTTCTACCTACCATTGTGTTGACTCTCTCTATTCTCATGACATAGATAACGCTCTCCCACAATGGCATGGTATCTCTCACATCACCACATATATCTCCATCATTGGCACACTTGGGGGCATCATGCTTACTCCCCTCTTAGTATTCTCATGTGCCTTTCATTTCTACTATTATGCTTCGTGATTCACATCTAGGCTTACTTATGTATTATACACACATTGATTCACAACTTGTATCATCATTACCCTATGATGCACTCTTGTGCTATGGTTCACACTTGACTATTAAGGGCATACTACATTCATGAACCTCACAACATAGACATTACACATTTCAAGCTCTACGCATCCATGACACATATTTCTAGCATCACATTCTCACACAACACACTTCCCTATGACGCACTCTAGTTCCATGGTTCATACTCAATTGCTAAGGTTTTAAATCTAAAATGAACCTCACCACACTCACACTCTTTACACTCTATGCTTCATTGATCTATCTATCTAGCACACACTATCAAACCATTTCCCGATGGAGCACTCTTGTTTTATGATTCATTCTTTACTATTGAGGTGGAATTTTATAAATGAACCTCATCTCATACATATTCATCCATAGACGCTCTAGGGGAAAGTTTCTCCTATAACATTCACTTTACATTCCATTCCATTCACATTCATAGCATACTACATATCCTAGTTGCACATACTCTTTCTTTCTTATACTTGTTACATGTACACTTTTTTTCATGCATGATAGATACTTTGTATGTCATTATCTTTTATCATATACACATGTGTTCACTTGTTCTCTACATGTGAATGCATACTAGCACACTATTCTATAAGACCATACATGTTTTGACATAATTTTTATCTTTTAACATGCTAACAGTGTTTCATGTGTAGAATTTTCCTTACAGAGCTATTTTCCACCATGGTTTGTCTGTTATTTTGCTTGGTATTTTTTCCAATATATGCCACTATTTACACGCTTTCTGGTTGTCTTGTTTGTATTATTTTATTCATTTTGGCCATGATTGTCTTGCAATATTATGAGTGGTGTCCCATGTTTAAAACCCACTTTTTGTTGTCTACATTGTCTTCTTTCTTGCTAGATTACATATTGTCTTCTATATGCATATTTTTCTTGATTGCACTAACACATGTTTCCAACCACTTTGTTTACATGTGCCTTGGTTTCTACAATGCACATTCCCTCCCCCTATGGGGTATAAATTTCATATCAATGTCTGGTCCTCTCCTTTGGGCCACATCCTTCTAGTGATGTCACATGTACCCCAAATGAGGGGTACATACATTGGGTGATCATCACCTCATACATCGATACATAGTTATAGTTCAAACAAGTACAACACATGAACAAGAGCAATATATAGTTACAGCAATGGCCCATAATTTAACTTGGGTCCTCAGTGACAACACATACATTAGTGCGTGAATACAAACATGAGTTCCTAGGCACTCCTGACCCTTCCTAGGTGCCTATGACCAGGGGAAATTACATTCACTTTCTCATATCAAAGACAATATTGACATTTCACCGAGCATTTTTCTTAGTACAGGTAAATTCCTCCAAAATCAAAATGCATTCTATCTCCATTTCCTTTTCTTTCTACTTGGATCAAAATGGATTGAACTTAATGAAACCGGAACAAAGAAAGATCACACCATTACAATGGTGTATAAATTTCAGGAAGTAGACAGGGATAGAGAATAACACTATACCTTTCTCCCCAACACTTCTTCTGTCATGACATGATATCACCCAAAAACTCACACTTGGTGTAAGTTCACCCAAAAAAATGTGTTCTTATATAGAATTTTCAAGATCTTTGCTATCCTTTTTACTCATCACAGATCAGGTACACATGTTTTTATTATTACTTTTGTGCATTTTCACATAATTTTTACATACTTGGATCATATTTTTCACATATACATGACTTTGAATACTCTTTCACTCTTCTTTTACAAGTCCATCCTTAATACGCAACAAGAAGCAACCCCACATCATCAAGCACAAGTGACAATGACAATAGGTACAAATACAACATAACTCATACGCTTCACCCCTAGGGTCACTTCCTCTTCTTTAGCTTCCATGCTTCATTTTTATCACTCCACACTTTTTCTTGTCTCCTTAGCACGCTTTCACCATCGATCTATATGGTTATCAAGTACACATATCTTATCTAATTTATGTTATTGAGTATTCACTCAAAAACATAAAGTGGGGAAAATGTAGACACAAAATCACACACTTAGGTACATTTCTAGGTCCTAATCACATACTACTATTCATATGATTCCTAAGCGATAAAACTAGTAATTGACATCTATCTTTGGCCTATTTTATGTCTTTCTGGTTTCCTCTTTGGTCTTACACACCCCACAACCCATTATGATATTCATTTCTTTATCTTTCTTGACAAAAGACACTATCAATCAGCCAAGACACCGGTGCCCGTGCGCCCCAACCTCTTTATAGCTTAGTCTCCTCTTTTGGGCCTCTTTTATCTTTTGGGAATATTATTTTCTTATGGGTCATCCTTTTAGTTTTAAATTACCAAATTCAACCAAGGGAATCATATAACTACAAAGCTATGTGACCATAATAGAGGGCCAAGCTCTAAGCATCTATTATCACCACCTAAGGTTGCATCCAAAGGTATTCTAAGATAATCAAAGCATCCATCTAACTTCATTCAAGGGACAGGGGACTTCTTATTCTACATACATGCATAAGAGGGGAAGTTCATTTTTCCATACACACATCTACTTACATTATTACATCTATATATTACTCGTTATTTGGTGCATATTGCACAAAATATTCCTAGGGCACGATTCTACACACATGCACACATAAATACATGAAGTATAATATTTAGTGCAAAGTGCTCGATTATAAGTTCACTCTATTGGGTGATCTTCGAGCTTAGTCCAACTCCCCATTTGTATCTTTCTTTTTTGGAGATTTGATGTGGTTTGGGGTTTTACAGGTTACATGCGAACTTTGTGATCTTCCAACGACATATAGGTGACAAACATAAAAGTCTAGTGACACTTGTGGGACATGGCAAAAACTAGTTTCTAAGTATTTTATCAATCACATGTGCCTACCATAGGTCTCTAGCACTTATGCACCCCTAACCCATCCGGGCGCCATAGTCAAAGCATATCCAATAGTTATAGAATTTTTTGAGTGTGATTGCAACAGATTCCTCCTATTGTTCATCAATTTTAAAGACCAACACACTTCAGGATTTATTGTGGAATCAGCTAAGTCCTTTATCCTCTCTCTTGCACTTAGGGTTTCAATTTCTATTCGCTTATTGCTTGTGTCATCTTGTAGCTAGAAATTATTTATCATAGTTTACATCTATTACTCTGCGATTAGGGATTTACAAATTCCATATTTGTTAAATCACATGGTTGTGGACACATTATCCCGATATTCCACAAAAAGTATCTATTCTAAAGTCACTTTTTTATAACTATCAATTGTCACTTTTCATCTTACACATAACTAGTGTAGATTGTGGCCCAAAATTGATACTTGAACAAGGATATCATACCAAATTATTCTTTTATCAATATTATAAATATCAAGATATTTATCAATTAATCAATCAATAGTCATCACCTTGTTAAATTATCCTATCAATCTTTGTACATATTTTATTTAAGTGTCTCATCAATCAACATTTCCAAGGTTCTTTCTACACCCACTTTCATGATACATTTTAAACATGTTTACATTGTAGTTTTTTCATAGTGTCATGTGAACCTCATATCGTCTTCATCTTTTACACTACCTCCTAATTTCAATAATATAAAACTCAAAATGGATAAATTTAGACACTATTAAATGCACCTCATAGCATAAGTTCATACCTCAAAAACATAGCTAAAATACTAAAATCACTAGAAAATATATAAATCTCTAAAAATCTAGAAAACACTAAAAACAACCAAAATTTATAAAACTAAGGTTGATTAAATGACATCACACCCATATATAATCTTGATTCACCAATATTAAATCATGTCATGCCTATCTATACACACTAAAAATATTTAATAAACCCTACCGCTAATATTTTAAATCATCTCAATCTTAAATGCACTATAGGCCCATAAATCACACCAATTGCACTCACATAAATATATAAGAGGTACATAACCCCTTTCATCTAGATCTAACTCTTTTGACATTCAAGTCTCCTTAACTATTATTTTATCTCTTACTTTTGTACATTTTCCTCACATTTCTTATCAACAACAAATGAGGATCACTTTGAACAATCAAAACTCATGACTAGGCACTTTTATAGAATTCCCCCATAGGTTCCATTCACCTATGTGACTAGCATGTGATTCATGTGTAATTTCTAGATCAATTTCCTATGAGACTATGTTGTGATATATATACAATTTACAAGTCATTTTATAATCAATCAACAATAAAAATCATCCAAACCCTACACCATAGCTTGGATCCCTTCGAGCCTCTAATCAAGTATACTTGTCATTTTATCTTGTCAACTTTCATTACCATATCATATCATATTACTTATTTTTTCATTACATGTTATTGACCTATAAAAAGTTAGGGACTTGACCAAGGTAGGCCCTTAGTAACGGATGCGGGAGCATCATTTCTTGTAAATACAATTTTTTTGTTTTTATTGTATTTTTCATTGAGTTAAGTTTATTTGATCATATTAAGTGTTTTGGGATGGATATAAGTCTATTTGGGTCCCACTGGATTCTTATAAGTTGATTTTGGAGTTTCCCTCCAAATCCACCATTTCAAATATTTGAATTCCCTATGTAATGTTTACTAGTTCGTGATAGATTAGGTAATATAAATGATGTAAATGGATCTCAGAGAGAGGCTTAAATGGTATAAGTCATGTTTTTACATCCTTATTACGAGGCTTCACAAACTATGGTAACTCTTACCATAACTAGGTTATACCTCAAAAACATAGCATACCTAAACTAGTGACATAACTATGGTCACTCTTACCATTAATAGTGTCTAAACTAGTGACATAACTACTTCTTGGCCATACATGAGGTATTTTAAAGAGTGGGGATGATGAGGTTGTAGAAGAGGAGAAATTTATGAAAGAGATAAGAAGCTCAAGATTCATGTAATGTACCGGTGAAGATATCAAATGGAAGGATTTCTTGAGAATGAAAAAAATATCTTGTTGAAGATGAGGAAAACCAATGATGGGATGAAGAGGTGGAGTTAATAGTATAGGAAAATATAAAGAAAGCTTAAAAGGGGATAAGTTGACCTAAGGGAAAAACATAGTAAGGACAAGTTGGAAGAAATAAAATAAGTAAGTGAGGTGAGTTTACTTATTAAGGATGGCATACATTGATTGAAAATCATATGAATGGGTTTAGAGCCTTATAAAGAAGTTAAGAAATCATAATGAAGATTTTCAATATTTTCATTCTTAGAACCTAAGAGAGACCTAATTGTGCAAAATTTACAGGTGGGTTTAAGGACTTTCTTTGGGAGGTAGAATATTAAATTTGGTGGAAATTAAGAATTAAATAAAGGGTATCAGGATATATGATCAGTTTCTTAGGTGATTTTTCATTTTTCTCCAAACTATAAGGTTTGCATAAAAATAGGGCTACTACATATGCTTAATTGAAAATGGTAAAAGGTGAGTTCAAGAGGTTGCATTGTGAGATAATCCCTGAAATTTATCAAAAATAAAAAACAAGTTAAAGGTTATCCAAAAAGGTATTCATAATTTTCTAAGACTTTATAATTTGTTCTAGACAATAATGTTTACATTCTAGAAGGGCTAGTAGCTCTTAACTAGGTTATAGAGGTGAATGTGATAAAAATAGGTTTGACTCTTCATTGAATATTTAGATACATGTTAACTTGATGAAATTGAAATAATAACAAGTGGAAGTAGTCATTGAATCATTACAATTAAGAATTCTCCTTGTATGCATAGTGAAGTTCTTAAGCATTTACATATTTTGATGGTTTTGATGATCGTATGTCTAAATTTTGTGGGGGTTTTTTATCATTTGTTTTCCTCCTCTACTACGAGTTATTTCTAGATGGTTACCATAATTTTATATCACTTTTATGCATAGAATGGAAAATTTATAGCGAAGAAGAAGAGTTTATTTGGCAAGAGATCATGCAGAATAAAAAAATCAGATTTGTTTAAAGATGGAGAAGACTAGAAAAAAGTATCAATAGAACTTATGAAGATTTTGTATGATGAAGAATAATTCAAAGAATATGAATACCAAATTGAAAAGCAGTTCTAGAAAGAATCAATTCATAAGTTCTTGAATTGAGCTTTAAGTTTCCTTATGAAGATATAAATATTTTACATTGTGTTGAATTGAGTTCTTTTTTCCTCCTCTGCATCAAATTTCCAAGAAATAAACTCTAATGTAGAGGAGTAAAACTAATGATAAAACAAAACCACAAAAGTTAGACTTAAGATCATCAAAACCATCAAAATATGTAATCGTTTAAGAACTTCACAATACATACAAGGCCAATTCTTAACTCTACCTTGATTCAATGGCTACATCCACTTGTGATTAGTTCAATTTCGTTAAGATAACTCATGCAGCGGCATCTTAAAACAACATAAAAATTGTTAATCTCTCAATCTAATCATGTTTATGAGGTCAAGACAAGTGTGTTGGAGTATGATGAAGGCATGAGAGAGAGAGAGAGAGAGAGAGATCTACGTGATTAAATACTCAAAAAAATGAATTATTTTATTTACCCTCCAAAATTTAATTCAAATTATAAAAGCATGTAAAATATACCATATGGGTTTTCAAGGGTCTACATGGTTTGAGGGAATATTTAAGGGTCTAGTCATGAATCCTAGAATGTATAGTGAGTCATAAATGTTTGAAAAGATGTAAAGTGCATCATAATATGTTGCAAGGCATATGAAGATTCACCATGAGTCTTAAATGTTAGTTATGATTTCAAGAATGAGATACAACTCGAAGGTAAGATTCGGTTAAAGGAGTTGGAGTGAAGAAACCTTCGAGGAAGGTGAGAGAGGAAGTGGAGAAAGCACTCCTTGAGGAAGGAAGAATGTAGTGAACAAGAAAAACAAGAGATTTTGTATAAAAATACATAGATAAGTAAGAAAAACTTTATTTTTCACTATGACGACTTTGTGAACACCTTTATTGCCTAATTTTTACGAATTTACTCGTGGAAGATTAATTTTTGTGGTTGTTATTGAGACTCTGCACATGTTTACTTTGGGTTGGTGTAATCAAATGTGTGATGATCTAATACCCTGTTTTGTGTTAGAACGTAATATTAATTTCCTATAAACTTTAGTTTATAATTAAATAATTTATAATAGATGGGTAAGTGCAGGAAGTTGATGGACAAATATAGGGTCATCCGTGGACATCATATTGTAAATAACAACATAATATCAACTTGTAGGGATTATTAGCAATACATACACTCAAAATTAGACAAAATTATATTAATATGAATCGCATCCAGAATCTAGTTTCTAAAATACTAATTTTTGTAAAAAATGGACAAGATTAGCTATATTAAACACTCAAAATTCAATGACTTGGTTTTTTTTTTTAAAAACGCCGATAAGATTATAGTCCGTTTGCCCACAATTTGGATGACCAAAAATTGATATATATATTTTTCCTTTAGTGAGAAGTTATATGCCACTATCTATCTTGGGATGGATTTTATTTTGTATTTTTTTGAGTAATATTTTATTTTTTATGATTTTTTCCGTGAAAGTGGTATGAAAACATAAAGAAAACAGAGCACTTTCCGTTTGCCCGCCATAACTTCATCAAAAATAATGAAATCAAATTATTATTTTTTGAACATGTATATAATTTCACCACGGTTGGGATGGTATAAGTTTTATCACATTCTGATAAGTGAAACAAATTTTACAGTCTTAAACGTAGACATAAACATTCACAGGAAAAAGTGTCTTAAAGACCTACTATTAGTAAAAAATTATAAAATGATATTTATCCTCTTCTATTCACTTTAAAATCAGTATTTCTACAAAGATAATAGTATCCCCTACACAATGGTACCATTTTTATGACATATTTTTACTTTAGGCATGGTTCAAGTCCATGGAAGACTAAATTTTATGTTTTGTTGTTTTTAATGTAAAATTCAGGATTTGATGTCCACTTAATTGTCCCCCAACTTGGTGCACTTACCTGCATTATATTCTTAATTATTTAATATAAAATTTAGGTTATGTTTAATTGGTTATTTAGTAACTAATTTATATTAAATCGGGGTATGATTTAATCATACCTCGTCACTTAATATGTTCATGACTTGTGGGGTCATTTAAATATGGTCATGGATCATATTATTATTCACCTCAAAGTGAATGTATTGAGAGAAGTGCAGTAAATGATATTTACTGGATGTGTAATGTTTCTCACATAAATGGAAAATTCTCATTTGTCCATGTTTTTCCCCTTGGGGGTTTTCCATGTAAATCATGTGTACATTTTTTTTACCATGTTGATTATTTATTTATGCATTTACATTATGTTTGGTGAATGTTAATTTAATATGATTTAATTAGGATTTATAATCCTCATCCTAACATGGTACCAGAGCATGTACTTTAATCCTAATTTAATTAACCTATCGGGTGTGTCGGTTGGGGTGGTTGGGTGATCAATTTGTTATAAATATTTAATTTATACCCCCTCCAGACATAGTTTTATTACCAAGAATCAGCACAGGTGGAAAATTCTTTGAAAAACATTTACTCCGCACATGAAATCTCATGTGAAAGAATTTACCAAGACCTAAAAAATAGAGGTAATGGTTAAACATGTATATGAACTATTTAAACTACATTTCTATAGTTGTTTTTATCGTTAAACGTTTTTGATTGGAGCTATGAATCTCGGAGGGTTGGTGAGGCCCCACCCTTTAAAATTTTCCTCAGACAAGATATTAAAATTAATACCAACACAAACCACCATGGCCACCAATCTCGCACAAACGATGCAATTTTCCAAAGCACCACCATTTTTAGAGCCACCAACCTTTGCCAACAATGTAAATTTTACCATCACAAGAAGCTGCCGGCCCAAAGCCACAAGCCACAACTATCGGTGATGTAACACCCACCACACCGATAAACTACCTCAAAGGGATCATGCCCGGTGGGATTTGAAACTCGAGTGGATCCAGACACAACCATCCATCTTAACCGATCTACCCAAACCCCATTGGCTAGATTTCTATAGTATTAAATTTGTGTAGGTTGATATATTTTCGGGTGGAAATGAAAACAAAGGGTTAAAAAAATCCAAGTTAATTTCCAGGAGACAAGTTCCACAAGAATAGGAAAATTAAAATTTTCCATTGGTCCATGATTTATCAATGTTCCCTCATGTGGTAAATATATATTTTCTTATTTTACTGTCATTTTAAAAATAAATCTTAATTTCCCCTCCTAATAAAAATCTAATAAATACTTTCATTATTTTTTTACTATAGTATAAATTCTATATTGACATCAATAGTTATAGTCGTTATAAACTATAACTATATATTAAAAATCAAACCTATATTTCTATAGTTTACAATTAATATAATCTATATATTAAAAATTATACTATAGTTATAAACTACATATTATAGTTTAATAGTTATTAAACTATAAACTATATTTTTATATATTCTATATGATTCAACTATGTCACCTTAACCTAAAAACATGTCTAAGACCTTGCATAGTTGGGGTGGCCCCTTAAAAACCCTCCCACATCTCTTTGGCCACCACGTCGCGACTCGCAAAGCACCTCGTTATTCCCTCTCCTTACGTTGCACGTGGCAACACTGTCCCCCTCGCTACCAACCAAGCCAAGTAGTACATGGTCGTGAGCTATGCAATATGGTGGCATTTTTTTTAATCCCACATTAGTGGGGTGTGGGTGATTTAAAGGCTTTAAAATCCTTGGGAAAAATGATATGTTGTGTGACTTCAACCACACCACTATGTTTTGGTTGAGATCCCATAAGGCCAAGCGACACTCGTCCGTTGTGACCTTGCCAATTTAGCTCATTCTTTTGTGGCTCGTCCAGGGCTCTATTAAGATTTTTGATGGCTCAAGTGGTGGTTAAATCGGATGAGCTATGTTGATAGTTGCATAGTTAAATTGGTTTGGTATTGGTAATAAATATAACTTGATGGTAATTGGATTCAACTCAACTCAAAGTGGCATTAACAACTTGACTCGCCGAGTTGGTAAACCCAACTTAGCCGAGCTATAGTAGCAAAACTCCACAATTTTTTTATAAATAAATTTTTGTATTTTTCTCATTTATTAAATATTTTGATTTAATTTAACTTTATCCTTCCTTTCTAAATGAGAAATTTATTTTAATAATATTGTACATATTAGATAAAAAAATTCAATTGAAATGGTTTCTTTTACAACAAGATGACTAAGTCATTGTCATCATCTTTTCATGAAAATCTAAAAAATTTAACTCACATTTTGATAAATTATTGCTATTGTCAAATTAATATATTATATGTTTATACTATTGGTTTGACATGTCTTTTTTCATCATGAATTTATCAAAATTCGACTGCATGGCTTGAATAATGACAGGTGGATTTTTAGAACCTTGATTACTATAAACTTCATTATTCTTATTTATTGAATGGAAACAATTATAGCATCTAGAAGATACGGTTGAAGGAAGAATTCATGGCTTGCAAGCTGGATGGTCATAAACGATACAAAGAAGACTCGGAGACAGAAGACAAGTGATAATGGATAGTATTGTTGCATATCAAAAAAAGGTGCTTGAATCTATGTCCATTATTTTTCAAATTGTGCAGATGATCTCCTCCTTCACATAGGGAATCAATAAATTCGAGTGAGGCTTGGATGTAACTAGAATCAATGCATGAAGGTATGCAAGTATCAAAAATTATAAAATTGATTCTAGAATTGATGATGACTCCCATTAAGGGAGATGAAAAAGTAATAAATTTTCTTGAAAAAATTAAGAATATTAAGTCTCATTTGGATGGATTTAACTGTAACATAATTCATGACAAATTAATTTACTTTATTATTTAGTTAAATATACATGAAAGGTTTAGAAATTTCATTTCAATATCGAATTTCAAGTATCAAATTGAACAAGACATCCTTGATTTTTAAACACTTAGCGCTCTTGATTCAGGAAGATAAAGTTATGAAAAACTTTAATTCAAAAGAGAATGCCACTCAAGCACTTCTTGCTCAAAATAAAAAATAAACATTATATGTCCAAAAAAAATCAAAAATTAACTTTTAAACCTCCTAGTAAAGATAAGAAAACAGGAAACTTAAGAGTTAGTTTTGATGGTAAATGTCATAACTATGAAAAAAATTGGCCATAATAAACATGACTGTAAATTCAAAAACAAGTTAAATTTCAAAAAATAAAAATGGAATAAATCAGATCAAAATCAAGATGAAAATGAAGAGAATAATCATAGATCTAATGTAGTAACTCTATAAACTACATCTATCACTTCTAAATGAAAATTTAAAAAAATAAAAATTGAATGTACGATATTGAATTGAAAAAGAAGTTTTTTCATTCATAGTTAACTCAGAATAACTATAATTTCTGATGGTTTAGAAGTAACTATAGATGAAAACACACAAAATGTCTTATATGTGTTCAAAAATTTTGCTTCATTTTTTTCTAGTAGTTTATTCAAACTATTATTCATTTTTGGCATGAAATACTGAGATCATTTATAATATGTCTCAGCTTAATATTTCCACCTATGAAATGTGTAAAGGGTACTTACATGGTAAGCTATCACCAAAAACCCTTCCTCAGTCATTCTTTGAAGCAAACTCCACATAAATCCATGGGATGTGTCCACAGTTAGAGGATCTTTTTTGATTCAGTGTATGTTGTGATTATTCTTGCATGATTTGATTATCTTTTCAGATATGTTATCTATCAATCTTATCACTTTTTTAAGGGATTAGAATAGATAATGAAGATATATATGTTGTTGATAAAACATTTCTTAGTATGTGATTACTAACATATTATTACATACATAATGAATGACACTTGCTTGGGGATTCCTTTGTGTTTGTATTGGAGACATCCAATATTGATTGCATCTAATATATATTTTACAAGATTAATATGTTGAAAATTTTCAACATATTTGTAATATAACATAGTTAGTTGTTAAGCATATTGGTATGTCAATTGTTGTATAACTAGTATTTAACATTTACATGTGGTTAAAATTTAAATTAGTAAATATTTATATGCTTATTATGATGTTTATATGGATATTGTAATTTGACCATGTTGGTGATGTGATAGATCAAACAACTACAACTGAATATGTGTTCAAGTTTGGTACATGTGTCATTACTTGGAGTAGAAAAAAGAAACCAACTTGAGTCTTCATTTCTTCTACCGAGCAAGAGTATAGAAGTGTAATGAAAGAAGAAATTTTTTTGAAGAGATCACATGGAAGCTAAAGGGA
Organism: Taxus wallichiana var. yunnanensis; assembly: GCA_018340775.1. Classification (NCBI taxonomy): domain Eukaryota; kingdom Viridiplantae; phylum Streptophyta; class Pinopsida; order Cupressales; family Taxaceae; genus Taxus; species Taxus wallichiana. Next base: position 314,936,434 of record CM031237.1, read on the forward strand.
GTACTCCTCTTCTATATGATAGCCAAAGTTGTTTTGCTCTTGCTAATAATATAGTTCAGCATCAAAGGACAAAGCATATAGAGATTCATATACATTTTATTTGAGAGAAGGTTCTTTGTCATGATATAGATCTCTAGTACTACTTGTTTGAAGATCAAGTTACAGATATGTTTACGAAGTCATTGTGTTATGTAAAATTATGCAAGTTCTGTGCAATGCTTGGCCTTTCATAATTCCCATTGAGTGGAAGTGTGCATGGAAATGTCACCTCCTCGTGTCCATTTAGTTGATATCTCCTTCTCCTCTATACTTCTACTCCATTTCTAAAGTATTTTAAGAACATATGTTTATGATCTTTTGTAAACTTATCACTCTAATTTTATGGTGTATGTCTAGTGTGTTGCATCTATTTTTAAAGGATGTCCTTTTGTTATAAAAGGATCTTAGAGATGTGGTTTGAGATTTTTTCCATGAGAAATTGTGAGATGTAGTCTCACAAATCATGCTTAGCCTAAATCATAACTTCGATTTATGGATTCCAAATCCTTTTGTACTAAAAGGTAATTTGATCATGATGAAGGTGTTATAAATCCTTCAAAAGTGATATGCTAGCCTAAACCTTCACTAATGGTTTATGGATTTGTAAATCTTGTTGTACAAATAGGTAATGTTGGCATATGGTTCCCCACTTAATATTAAGGGGGAGTGTTAGAACGTAATATTAAGTGCCTATAAAATTTAGTTTATAATTAAATAATTTAGAATAGATTATATTCTTAATTATTTAATATAAACTTTAGGTTATGTTTAATTGGTTATTGAGTAACTAACTAATTAAATTGGGTTATGATTTAATCATACCCCATCACTTAATATGTTCATAATTGCATGCGGTAATTTAAATATGGTTGTGGATCATATTATTTTTCACCTTAGGTGAATGGATTGGAGAGAAGTGAGGTAAAGGAGATTTACTAGACTGTGTAATGTTTCTCACACAAATGGAAAATTCTCATTTTTTTGGTTTTTTTTCCTTCAGATTTTTCAACGTAAATCCTATGTACAATGATTTTACTGTGTTGATTATTTATTTATGCATTTACATTATGTTTGGTGAATGTTAAGTTAATATGATTTAATTAGGATTTATAATCCTCATCCTAACATTTTGGTAATGTCATGGATCATTGACTATCACAATCCTAAGACATGACTCGTAATAAATTTTAAAAGGTACATTGATGATTTTATTAGTTTATTCACATGGTAAAGTGTGTTTGGAATGTCATTACATGGTCTTGGAGAGTCTTGAGATTGAATCTTTCATTTATTTTCCTTTGCATGTTGGATTAATTACAAGGAAACTAGATCGTGATTGTATATATCTTGATTGGATTAATCTTAGACATTTTGGTAATACATGAGAGGAATGAAATCATCAAGAGAGCTGTGTGGATAGGTATTTTTGAACCATTTTTAATCTTCCATAGAAAACAAAGAGTTAACTCTACAAAGTCAAAAAGTTGGGGTTTCTCATATACCCCGATTCAAAGGTGCATGCAGCCAAGATTATTTTACTCAAGATAATATCCTTATTGTCATGGGTTACTGGTAAGAAAGACCTTGAGAGGATTATAAAACAGTCGTAAGGATCAAGTTTGAGGTTTTTAAAATAATAATCACGCATTTTTATAAGCGATTATAGCTTCTCGGGCTCTCACAAAGTGAGAATAGTTAGGGTTTTAAAGAAAGTGTGTAACATAAACCTCCAAACATGGAATATTATCTTGAGGATGGGAATTAATCATGGTGACAAGATATTATGAGATATTATGAATAAATTTAGGGTTTTCATTGGGTGAATTTCAATATATTTCGATCTAAGGGAGGACGTCTAACACAGTCCTAGGCCTAATTTGAGAGGCCAAATTACAAAAGAAGTAGGATTTAAAATTGTAATCCAATAATTTAACCTTGCACATAGAAAGAACTCAAAAATAGGTGTCCTAAAATGTCACTATTTTGTCTTGAAGCCTCCTGTAAAGGAAGTTATGATTTAATTTGCTTGTTGATAAGGCTAGAAGAGCTAGGTTACTAGAAAAGTGAAAAAGTGTGATGAAGAGATAAGTTCAAGGAGTTGAGTCTTGAAATTTTCACCACACCATGATGATGATAAATGGTACGTGAAATATTTTTGTCTTGTTTTGGATATGCTTGGAAATCTCTAACCATGAAGCTAGCAAGATACTTTGTCTTAAGGGCACAAGAATGCAAGATGATCTAAATAGCTGAAAGATTGATCTTTTAATAATTTTCATCAATTTTATTATTGATCTAACATTTATTTGGGGTGAAAAATAGGGAACAAGGAGTGGAAGGTGTTAGAGAAGAAAAAAATCTAAAATGTGGCTTCATTCAAGGCTAAGAACCAAGAGAGATAAAGGAGGATAAATGGAGGTTGGTAAGACTATGTGAAGTTTCCATGAAAACTGATCATTTAGTTATTTGATTGGACATTGAATGTAGGATATAGAGCAAGATATAGTGAATATTAAAGCCACTTAAGGTGAAATAGGTGAAATAATGTATTTTTAGCCATTTTAGGCTTCTTGAGAAGATCCTCTTGGCAAAGCTTCGAGGTGAAGTTCGATGTTTGGTCTTATTAACTTATTAAATGCATGACAAATGTTTTTTTCTCTGCGTCATTTCGTATCGGATAATAGGATTCTTTGAGATTTGACTATGTTATTTGTGGCTAATATTGTAATGTGTGAGTGTGTGGATGAAAGTGACAGGTTGAAAGAGAAGAGTGAGAAGAAGTAGAAGTGTGAAGGAGTGAAAGAAGAGTGAGAAGACATAAAAAGACTAGGTCAGCAATCCTAGGTGAGGTTTTTAAGAGAAAGGTGAGATAAATTTCTTGAGAAGAGAGGAAAAGTGAGTGGAAAGAAGAAAGAAAGATATGGATAAAGAATAGTTTTGAGAGAGATATTCAAGTTTATTAGCCATGGGAATGGAGAGAAAGAAGAGAATGAGAGGGGGAAAAAGAAGAAAAGATGAAGAATCTAGAGAGAAAGATGGAGTTGTGGATTCAGGAAGAGATCATAGAGATAAGACAAGACATAGACTAGTTGATGCTAATCATGAAGAGAGAGAGAGAGAGAGAGAGAGAGAGAGAAGATCAAAATCAAGAAACAGAGATAGTGTGGAGAAATAAAGCCAATTGGCCAATCAAATTGTTTGTAGAGAAGAGGAAAAGAAATCAGTTGAGGACAATATTAATGAAAGAGGAAAGAATACAAAGGCATATGCAAAAGAGGATGGATGATAAAAAATAAGAGGTGATTAAGAAAATGTTGTTGATAGAGGATAATAATGGTGGTGATGAGGTAATAGAATCATTTTTGGCTTCTCTTGAGATAGAAGAACATAATGATGATAGTTTTCATACAGTCAAAGAGGAAGGATATTTCAAAGGAATTCAAGTTGAAGTGATGACAAGGAAATAATAACCTACAGGGGCAGCTAAGCCTCAAAATTATGATCCTAACATTGTGTGCAGATGTGTTACTACAGGTATGGAGAATGAACTTGAGATGGATGATGACAACAAGAGGAAAATGAATCAAGAACACCAAGTGGAAAGTGAAGAAGAGAATGTGTTTGTCTATGAAAGTTTTGATAAATTGCAGGTAGAGATAGCAGCCTTGGAGCATGCTTTATATGGAGATAAATCATGTGAAGAATATATACAAATTAGTCCAAGAGAAGAGGAAGAGAAACTTCTAGAGGTTCATTGCAAGAAGATGAATGAACAAGAAAAAGGAAATAAAATGAATACTATTACAAGAAAAATAATGAGAACATGATTGATATAGACTATATAAAGATGGAGAAGGTGATAAAACAAGTGGAACAATGTGTATGTGTTGTTTTGATGTTTGTGTGTGTAGGTATAGTGGATGGAAGCATGAGAATAGTAAATATGAATATGTAAATCAAGAAGAAAGAAAGAAATGTAAAGGAAAATGGAAGAAAAAAGAACAAGATATGGGATCCAGGAGGCCAAACCACAAGTAAGGATAGTAGGAGAGTAGAAAGAATACCAAGAACAAGTAAGGAAGATGATGACTCAGTTAAAGACATGACTATGCAAGAAATAAGTACATGAACTTCTTTTCTCCACCTTGGGAGTATAATGTAGGGGAATCTTCAAAGAACATCAAAAATTTTAATTTCTCAATCTAATAATTTTAATGAGGTCAAGACAAGTGTGTTGGAGTATGATTAAGGCATGAGAGAGAGAGAGAGATAGGTGATTAAGTACTTGCAAATTTAAATTCTTTTGTTTCCCCTCTAAATGTAATTCAAATTATAAAAGCATGTAAAAGAAACCATATGATATTTCAAGGTGTCTATATGGTTTGAAGGAATATGTAAGGGTTTATTCACGAGTCCTAGAATGTATAAGTGAGTCATAAATTCTTAAAACTATGTAAAGTGCATTATAATATGTGTAAGGAATATGAAGAGTCACCATGAGTCTTGGAAGTTAGTTATGTTTTCAAAAATGAGATTTAACTCAAAGGTAAGAATCAGTTAAGGGATTTGGAGTGATTAAAAATTATGAGGAAGGTGAGAGAGGAAGTTGTGAAAGCACTCCTCAAGGAAGGAAGAATGTAGTGAAGAAGAAAAACAAGAAATTTTGTATTAAAATACACAGATATGTAAGAAGAAATTTATTTTGCACTATGAGGACTGTGTGGACACCTCTATTTACTGATTTTGATGCATTTTATTATGGAAGATTCATTTGTGTGGTTTTTATTGAGACTCTGCATGTGTTTACTTTAGGTTGGTGTAATCAAATGTGTGATGATCTAATACCTTATTTTGGTAATGTCATAGATCCTTGGCTGTCACTATCGTAAGACATGATTGTAATAAATTTTAAAAGTTACATTGATGATTTAATTCTTTGATTCATGTGGTTAAGTGTTTGTGGAATGTCATTACATGATCTTGGAGAGTCTTGAGATTGAATATTTCATTGTTTTCCTTTCCATGGTTGATTAATTACAAGGAAACTAGACTATGACTATATAAATCTTGATTGGATGAATATTAAAACTTGTGGTAATGCATGAGAGGAATGCAATCATTGAGAAAGTTGTGTGGATAGGTATTTTTGAACCATTGTTAAGATTCCCTAGAAAACAAAGAGTTAACTCTAGGAAGTCAAAAAGTGATGGTTTCTCATATACCTTGATTCAAGTGCATACAACCAAGATTATTGTTGCTCGAGATATTATCCTCATTGTCATGTGTTGATGGTAGAAAAAACCTTGAGAGGAGTCTAAAATATTCATAAGGATCAATTTTTAGGTTTTGAAAATAAGAATCATGCATTTTATAAGAAATTATAGCTTCTCAAGCTCTCATAGTGAGTACAATTAGGGTTTTGAAGCAAGTGTGTAATATAAACCTCCAAACATGGAATATTATCTTGATAATGGGAATTAATTATGGTGACAAGATATTATGAGATATTATGAAGGAATTTAGGTTTTTTTGTTGGGTGCATTTCAATATATTCTTGACATTCTAAGGAGGACAGTTCTAACATAGTCCTAGGCCTAATTTGAGAGGTCATATTACAAATGAAGAAGGGTTTAAAATTGGAATCCAAGATTTTAACCTTGCACACAAAATGAACTCAATAATAGGTGTCCTAAAATGTCACTATTTTGTCTTGAAGCCTCTTGTAAAGGAAGTTATGATTAAATTTTCTTGATTACAGGCTAGAAGAGCTAGGAGACCGTAAAAGTGGAAAACTATGATATAGAGAGAAGTTCAAGGAGTTGAGTCTTAAAATTTTCACCACACCATGATTATGATAAAGGGTAAATGAAAAAATAAATCTTGTTAAGGTATGCTTGGAATGCTCTAACCATGAATCTAGCAAGATAATTGGTCTTAAGGGCACAAAAATGCAAAATAGAGTTAGATATGTGAAAGATTGATATTTTAATATTTTTTCATCAAGTTTTTTATTTATCTAACATTGATTTGGGGTGGAAAATAGGGGACAAGGAGTGGAAGTTGTTAGAGAAGGTAAAAATTCAAAATGTGGCTTCATTAAAGCTAAGAACCAAAAGAGATAAAGGAGGAGAATGGAGGTTGGTAAGAGTAAGTGAAGTTTCCATGTAAATTGATCATTTAGTTAGTTAAATGGAAATTGAATGTAGGGTATAGAGTAGGATATATTGAATATTGAAGCCACTAAATGTGAAATATGTGAAATAATGCATTTTTATCCATTTTAGGCTTCTTAAAAAGATCCTCTCAGTAGATATTTGGGGTGAAGGTTTGATGCTTGGTCTTATTAACTTATTAAATGCATGACAAATTTTTATTGCTTTGCATCAATAACATGTATCTAAACATTAAATGAGGAGTCAAACTTATTTTCATCACATTCACCTTTATAACCTAGTTAAGAACTACTAGCCCTTTTTGACTGTAAACATTATTTTCTAGAACAAATTACAAAGTCTTAACAAATTATGAATAGCTTTTAGGATACCCTTTATCTTTTTTTATTCTTTAGAAATTTCAAGGCTTATCTCACAATGTAACCTCTTCAACTTACCTTCTATTGTTTTCAATTAGGCCTATTTAGTATCCCTATTTTATCCAAACCTAATAGTTTGGAACAAATTTAAAAATCCCCGAGAAATTGATAATATATATTGATATCCTTTATTTAATTCTTGATTTTAACCAAATTTTAGATTCAAACTCCGAAGGAATTCCTATAACCCACATATCACTTTTACACAATTAGTTCTCTTGTTAGGTCTCTATTAGGTTCTAAGAATGAGAATATTCATTGTGATTTCTTAACTTCTTTACAAGGATCTAAACCCCTTCATATGATTTTCAATCAGTGTATTCCCTCGTTAATAAGGACACTCACCTCACTTGTTTGTTTTGTTTCTTCCAACATGTCCTTACTTTCTTTTCCCGAGGTCAACTTATCCTTTTTAGCTTTATTTTTGTTTTCCTACACTTTTAAATCCACTTCTTCATTCTATCATAACTCTGTCAAATTTCTATTCCACACTCATACATTCACACCACTTTCACCTCCTTATCATTTGTGTATCAAATGTTTTTATTAAGCTCTTAAAGTTACTTTTAGGCATGTACACTAGACTTTCTAAAAGAGATTCTTGTTTATGAGTTCTTATAATATCTTCCTACTCGTCAAGGCCTTAACCACATGCAAATTAACTTATCGCACCTTCATAGCAGTTCTTACTCCATATACTTGTCTTCTAAAACAACTATTTACCAACATTAGGTTATAACTATTATAAAGACAGGGTTAAGACTCGTGTTTCTAGTTTCGTTCCTAAATATCTTGAAATTCCTCTTAGGAAGCACAAACAAGATAAATATTATCCTAAAATGTATTCATAATTTTATAAGTATTTTTAAGTTATTCTATACAATAAGGTTTATAGTTGAGAAGAGTTAGTAGCTCTTAACTAGGTTAAAAATTGAATGTGATGAAAATAAGTTTGACTCCTCATTGAATGTTTAGATACATGTTAACTTGATGAAATTTAAATAAGAACAAGTGGAAGTAGCCATTAAATTAGTACTAATGAGACCAAAATATGTCTCATTATATCACCAAATAACACTCTTATTCTCTCTCTTAAAATCAAGCTTTCAAGTGAATTTAGATGTAGTTTTAATAACGGATAACATATTTAAGGTAGAATATAGGATTTATCTTATCATCTCTTTAGAAATCTATTTGCAATCTAATTGTTGTTATTTCCTAATATTTCTTCTAAGTTGGAATGCAATAGTGTGTAGAAAACAGGTCATAAGCAACTCTACTCCAAGTTCATAGATTGTTGCTACTAAAAACTTCCACGCAGCTACTAAAAGGCCCAACTACCAAAATTATTTTGGTTTTTTCCAAAGTAATGTAAAGGAGCACCAAACTATTCAGCCCACTCTTTGCTTCCACGTCATCAACCAAGAATACAAATCCAAACATGTGGCAATCCAAAGTCATGCATGCATGTGGCATTCTAAGAAGAATTCAAAGTCATGGAATTAACACTCCTCCATTTTCTCTCCATGTTTCAAGGATGAGAAAACAATGGAATAGTAATAGGAATGTTGAATAAGTATTCTCCCATGTTGTGTTCTTAGATTAAAGGGATGAGTTGTAGAGATATTCTCCACAATAAGTGGACTGTTATAGTCAAGTTTCTTTAGGATTTATTGCTTTGAATAGATCTGCCAAAGAATAGGTAGTTATTTCTTGGTGTTTAGACTAAGTAAACTACGAGTGATGCCTATAAATACCTCTTCCACATATATTTGATATAATTTTTGAATCAATACAATTGCAGTTCTAAAAATTTCCTTGTAGTTGCTCCAAATCCAAAGGGAAGAGAATGGCCAAAAGCCACTCTTCCCCAAGGAGGAGGATTTTTCTATTATTTCTTAGCATAGTTTATTTACTGCAAATTTATTTTCGTTAATTTATTTCAGTAATTTATTTGTTGTGTGTTTCCTTTTTATGCATGTTTAATTTTAGTTTGTTTTCTTAGGAAGAAGTATTATTGAACAATATTTTCTTTCTCCTTTTGCATACAACTTTAGACATCACCTTGGTTATAATGACACCAACTTTTCTATGAGTTGGTTAAATGACTGGTAATACAATGACCCACCAAGTACATTTAATAATTGGCCTTCTATGTATATCAAGACTAAAATAACTAAGATAATTGCATTAAACTAACACCAAGTAGCTTTAAAGAAAATTTAATCTATCAAGGACATCAAGATAAAAGCTTAAAGGAATTAGCTACTCTATTGCATAAACATGAATGAAATCGGCTAATGCTAACCATTCCTATTCTTGTATGTATGATTACTTCTAAGCATGAGCCTCTTTAGATCAATGAACAATCAAATTTGTGTGTTAATCTCCAAAGAGAGGGAAGGATCTCACCAAGAAATAGACACAAGGCCATTCTTAGATCTTCCTTTCTACTCAACAATGGTAGAATGGATGCAAAGATGAAGTAGTTATTCCAAAACAATGGAGAATGCTTTTATCTTATGCCTATAGTTTCCACTATTCAAAGTGTGGTGTGTGTGAAAGAAGGTAGGAGGTTCCTTTATATAGCTTTCTAATTTTGGAGAATCTTGCAAACTAGTACATATGAGATAAAGGATAAAAGAGAATTAGAAAGTATAATTTTGATTAGAGGACTTAACAAGTGATTAGAACTCATGGGAGTTGGAGATGATTTAATTAATCAACTATGATTAATTAATAGGCTAAGATAAGCTTAGAAAACTATTTAGAATGATTTAAAGGAGGGATTTAACCAATAAGTAGGTTTATTGATTAAATAAAAGGTTAAAAATACTTAATTAACTAATAATAGTTGATTATTAAATTGGAAGAGGATTACAACTAATGAAGTGTCGTTAATCAGCCTCCGTCCAGAGTGGGATAAATTCTAGTTAATTAACGAAGTGTCATTAATTTATCAAAATGGAGGGAAATGTTAGTTAAGTTAATTAGTGGGAAATCACTAATTATTATGGAAGTGGGAAATATGGTCATTAGTATTATTTTAGTATTAAAAGGGTCTACATTTTCCCTCTTTGGGGTGGCATAGGCGATGTCACTTAAAAGATAGTAGACAATTATATAAAAAGTAAATTTTGAATGGAATGGAAGAAAAAATTAGTAGAATGAAGGATGCCCCCTTGAGTGTCGATGGGGTGATGAAAGAGGTTGATCGACGATTGAAAAGATGAAGGAAATGGATAGAAGAAACAAGGAGGGGGATAAATATAATCCTTATTGCCCCAGGTGTTATTGAAGAAAAATTAGGATAGAAGAAAATGATAATGAAGAAAATGATATTGAATAAGAACAATAATGAAGAAGAAATAGAGATGAAGATAATGGAAATAGCTTTCTTCTAACTCGAATCAAGAATAGTTTTGTTTCATCATTTTGCTCATGATCTATGTCATCGACCCTTTATTATATATATAAGCATACAATAAAAGTGTAAAATAACATGAAAAGCCATAATACTAACGTTTTCTCATTCTTAAAACACTAACTCAATGCAACATACATGAAGTAATGTAGTACAAGAAAGTAAACAAGAAAACCAAAAAGAAACAAATAAAAGCAAATGTACTCAAACAAACAACGCTCAAGACAATTGTACTAATGGTTTTGTTATCAAGCTTTTGTTCCCAAATGTTTGAGTTAATGACAAAGGTTAAAAATGGCACCCCAAGAAAAGATACATGAGAGGTGAATAAATGGAGGATGTAGAATTCCCATGAAAAAATAATCATGTGCACTATGAAACCGCCCTAAGAAACTAATTATATGAGGGAATACAGAATTAGCAAGAAAACCATCTTTTTTTAATGGAGGGTAGATCAAAATGATCCACAAGTCGCTCGAGAACAAGCAAGGACCAAAGAAGGATTTTTTTGTAGGACAAATGTTGATGTTTGAGGATGTTGTGTATAGTAAATAATTCAGATGCATGAATGCTTTTACTAGTTTTTGATGGAATTTTGGATATTTGACCAATCATTTTGGGTTTTTTGAATGTTACCATTTTTTTGGATTTTTTATATTTTACCAATTGTTTTTATATTTTTGATGTTTTACTAATGTTTTTGGATTTTATAGGATTTTGTGAATTTTTAGGGTTTTTTGAAATTTTTCTAAAGCTATGTACATGAAAATGAAGAATCATGGATGCTCTTAGCGATAGATGGGAGTGTACAACAAAAAAATACCACGTGTATGTGCATGAAATTGAAGATGTGAAGATGCCCCAAACGAGAGGTAAGAATGTCCAAGGAAACTTCGTACATATGTAAAAGAGGAAGAAAATATGGATCAAGGCAAAGATAGATAGGTTCAACGTGATGATGAACTCAAACCAATGAAGTGCTAAGAAGGAGCAAGCATGCCCCTCAAAGACAAGTTGGCCAAGAAACATAAGATAAAAATAATGATGATATTGTTTATTGAAAAGGGGACAAAGTTTCCCTCAAACATGGTAAAAGGAAATCTTATACACATGTATGTTTTGAAAGAAATAGAAAAACAATGAATATTATTGAGGGATATAGAAAATGTAGCTAGAATATTGGTGATAAAAGGTAATAGCCCAAGGCACATATTACGAGACAAGATAAAAACTAAAGAAAGAGTATGAAAAAGGTATAAACAACACTTGGTAACATACTAATCTTGTTTTCTCATCGAGATCCAGTGTGTGCACGTGGAAATTAATTACCTCTTAAAGTGAAGATTTGATAGGAAATAAGTGAATACAAAAAGCCAATGTATAGGAATGATTTATTTTAATAGGTGATTTGTGGATGGAGGGTGGAAGGAGAGCCGTACATTGCTCTACTACCAGCCAAGTGTCCATAGTTCCGATGGAGATGTATTTGATTCTAGTCACAACATTTCTCTACTACCAACCAGGCATCCATAGCCCTAATAGAGATACTGGAAATACCCCATGAGAGAGTTATATATTAATTTTCTGTAGATTTTTGATTGATTTTTTTCTTTCTGAAAACTTATTTCATCTTTGTCGATTGTTTTGATAAGGGGTTAAGAACCACTGATGGTTTGATGGAAGGATGTGGAAATGATTCCGATGATGACATTGGCTAGTGTCAACAAATAAATCCAAAAGTTCTTCCCAACAAGAATATTAGATGTATATAGTGATAATATTTCTAAGAGGTCGATGTTCTTTAATTTACCAAGGTGTTAAAATACCAAGCTCAAATAGATACAATAGAGATAAGTGTCACCCAAAGAGAAAAAATAGACTAACCAAAAGATCATCGAAGGGATGAAAATGGTGGGTGACTTGCAGAGGAATGGAAAGAAAGGGAAGAAAGAACATCCATGTGTATGCAATACCTGATTACAATGTTTGATCTTTGTACCTTTGATTTGTTGTGATGTTTTAATTTTTAATAATTTTTTTATTCTTTTTTATTTTAGATTTGTTTTGATTTTTAAGATTTTTTTATATTTTGGGAATTGGGACCAACAATTTCACTTCTGCATGATAGGATCCAACAATAATGTTTGTGATTTATTTAATAAGGGAGACTAGGAGTGTTTTCTTATCAAGAGTAATATTATCTCCAATCTCGATGATCGTGGTGAGCTCATACTCAATAAGTGACTGTGAATTATCTTTCAACATGGATTTTGTATGTGGAAGTGTGAGTTACCTATCTATAGATTTTTCACTTTACACCATACTTAATGGTTATGTTGGTGTGCATTCTTAAATCACGTTTGATTTTTAACTTTATGGTTGTTTGACTTGTTGGGAGATTTGGAGCTCTTCAGATTTTTTATCTTAGCTTGATGAAGAAATTGTTTAGGTTTCATATAAGATAATGTGTGATTTTTCTAATCCGAGAAGTGGGAGAATAAAGTGGATTTTTAGGATTTATGATAAGAACATTAAGGATGATGGTGGGCTTGCCAAAATTTTTGATAGAAGGATGATATGATGGATAAAGAGGATATGGTCCAAGAATTGAAGAGGATGGGCTACTGGGAGGTGAGCCACAGATAGAAGATGAAGGGATACTAGGATGTGGCCCCAAGATGGAATAAAATGGGCTACTAGGAGGTGAGCCAAAAATAGAAGATGAAGGGCTACTAGGATGTGGCCCAAGTATAGAAGAAAATGGGCTACCAGGAGGTGTCCCATAGATGGAAGATGATGGGCTACCTAGAGGTGTCCCATAAATAGAAGATGGAGGGATACTAGAACATGGCCCCAAGTATATAATATGAAGGGCTATTGGGACATGTCCCAAGAATAGAGGATAAAGGGATACTCAGAGGTGACCCACAAATAGAAGATGAAGGGCTACTAGGAGGTGGCCCACATATAGAAGAAGATGATGGGCTACCAGGAGGTGACCCAAGGTAAGATTTTGATTAAGTAATTTTTATATATAAATAATGATGGGGTGATGAGAAGATAGGCTAGGGATCAATGAAAAACCAGGTATTTCTCCATGTAATGGGGAATGTGAAGATGGAAGAATAAGAAAAGGACCAAGTTGATGATCTTACGATCTTCTTTATTTTATGAAAAAGGAATCAAATTCTTCCCTACAATACATGAATGCATCAAGGTCAAAATAAAATCTTTGTTCACGATCCTATAGAGGAATACCATCGTGTAGCCCCATGCATTCTCTCGATGGATTCTTCATTCAAATAAATAAATCGGAATGGGTCGTTATTGGTCAACCATAGTAGGTTGATTGGAAGAAAGGGTCCATTAAGTGGTGTCAAGTAGGACTGCATTTTTATTGGTAAAATAATATGACTCTAGAGATGAAGTAGATTTTAATTTGGATGTCTCGTGAGTGGAAGAAGATGTGGATTTGGAATAGGTTGGTATCGGTTTTCCTAGAAGATGACATAGTGCAAGTACAAAAATAGGATCGCATAGAAATTCTATAGATTGTGACGTAGGGGTCAACTTGGATGATTGATTAGAGTAATTTTGAGTCACACGGATCTTCAACGAAGGAAGAGGTCATTGAGGTGACTGATAAAGTGGGTCCTACGAAGAAAGGGATGACTACGACTCAAGAGTCGAATTAGATGTTTGATTGGAGGAACTTGGAGTCACACGGATCTTCAAATGAGGAATACATCATTGAGGTGACTAATAAAGGGGGTCCTATAAAGAAAGGGAGGACCGTGACTCAAGATTTGAATTAGAGGAATGATGGGGAGAATTTTTGGTGACACAAATCCTTAGAGGAAGAAAACATCATTTAGAGACTGATTATTTCGTAGAATAAATTCAATTGGATGGGGCTAAGGAGATCGAGGGGAATCCAAATAACAAAGTTTGGATTATAATATTTAGGATAATGAGGGGAATCATAAGAATAACATGAATTAGAATCATCATAAGCATACCACCAGATTATGAGGTGAATGGGGTAACCAAACGCGTTCTCTAGTTTGAAGAACCACCGATTTTGATGTGAATTCCTAAACCTATGTTACCTATTGTTGTAAGTGTGAGGAACCATGTGATAGTCAGTTATTGTTGGCATCATTGGGACCAAATGCCTAAATATAGATAGTATTATTGAACTCCTTGAAATAGAAGGAAGTTCCATGTCAATTTGGGTAGCATAACAACAACCAACTAGGCATTTTAAAAATATGGGGATGCTCATGTGATTTTCCAAATGGTCTTTAAGGAAAAAAATATATTGATGACCCAATTTTGACAATCCAACAAGGTTTGGAAAACAAGTTGCAAGTGTAAATGTCAAAATGGTTTATCAAAATTTAACAACACAAAGGCTATGAAGGAAAATTTCCCAATTTTCAAATTGATTCAAGAATTTCTTGAAAGGAAATTTTTTTCTAAGGTTTGAAATTTGTGTACAAGTACTAAAATGAACCTAGGAAAAATCTAGCAATGTGACAACTGCAAATGCCATAATGAATGTCAAATAATCAAGGAAAAAATCCCAAAGAATCAAGGAAAATTGAATCAAGGAACTAAAGAATCAAATAATACTGCAAGGATACGAAACTGTGAATAGGTATGTACTAATGAAAATTTCTAAACAAGGATCTAATCACAAAAATTATCTACTATGTATATCTCAAAGATGGTTTAGTTTAAAAATGACAACACAATGTCAATACTTAAATCAAGTTTGGGATAAACAAGACTTAAGTATCAAAATTATGTTGAAGTGATTTCTAAATAAGGTATACTTAAACTTGTTCAAACACAAACAAAGTCCAAGTCTTGAAAAATGGGAGCTACAAATGTAAGTGTAGTAACAAAGACAACTTGGGTATGTTAATGAAGCCTTTAGAGAAATCAAGATATTAGTATCAAAATAGTATTAACATGATGTAAAAAAGTGTAATGACGAAACTTTTCAAAACTCAAGGAAATGTTTGTATAAAAACAAGGTCTAGGTATAATAAAAATTTTCTATTATTTGAGTAGTGTATCAACACAATTTAGAAACTTAAATCAATTTTTTCAAAGAAAAAAAGATATGATTATCAAAATTGTAGTCATATGATGTGAGCAATGTAACAACTCAAGAGGAAATTAGTGATGAGACACCTTAGCTATAATGAGATAGTCTTGACGTGGGTATCAAAATAAAGGTTTACTAAAATATGAATACATACCAACACACTTTCAATGCTTACTATCGCACTCATAATAAGGAAGGATGTAACCAGGTGCAAAAGTGGTGGACACAATTTTGGCAAACACTTAATGTGTATAATTTATTTTTGTCCCAAAAGGGAAACAAGAGAAAAAAAGGAGATAGAACAAGTGGAGATGAAAAATACTTGGTGTAACTTTGGCAGAGTTTCACCTTTTCTTATGACAAGGTAGAAACTAGGACAAAGTGATGTTTTTTAAGTTTCATGATGAATGTCATGTAGCTCTAAATTTAACGGACTCTCCCCTTGTTCGAACAAAAAGGGTTTGACTTCGAGAAACTTGTTGCTTTGTGAGATCTCTTTAGAACATGATGGATAAAGTTAATTTGGCTCCAATGCCAAATGGTTTCCTAGGATTTTGTTCACAAATTAGCAATTCTTACCTAAGAGAGGTACACATTTCTAGTAATCTAGACAATGTACCACTACCCCACAATCAAATTAGTTATAGAGGCCTCATACAGTAACTTGAATCTTTTCTCATAAGGGTTTTAAGCTAGTCAAGTGGGTAAGGGGGCACTTCTCATTTTGTCCACTAGTTCTCTCAAGGTGTGGACTACTTTGGGGTTCCTGTGGTAATCCTCACAATGATTTTTATGGCTTATGCCAAGATACTTCCCACACTTAAAATCAGATGATCCATAACTCTTTATCCGAACTGCAAATACAAAGTGTTTTGAATAAAGTGGTGTATTTTTTTATCTTGTATTAATAATGGTGTTTAGTACACCATTGGAAACCTACAACACATGTGTATTTAGTATTTGTTTAGATCCCTTTTTATTTGACAAGCATATATAGGCCCTACACTTCAAAGATTAGTAATTTTCTAAGTAAACTTAAAAAAGAGAATAAAAGGTTGTTTTTGATTCTCAAGATCGTCCAAGGACGTAAGAGAAGAGCATACACAACAATTAACCAAAATAGATAGTAATGAAAAACTTTAAATCAAAGAACTATAAGAATGATTTGTAAAAGGTTCATTCCCTTAAGAAAAAAATGAAAAATGAAATGTTCCAAATTAATCCAAATGTTAGTAAAAAAACTAAAGTAGTTTTTGATTCTCAATATCGCATAATGGTGCAAGAGAAGACCATACACAAAAATTTAGCCTAACTCAAATAAATCATGGAAGAAAAACATTCATCAAAGCATTATACATGTTATAAAATATATCTAAATCAAAAACCTATAAGAACTGAAGTTACAAATCCTCGTAAAATGACCGAAAATGTCAAAAATCGAGAATCTAAAACCCTTGAAAACTAAACCAAAAATTAACATAGAAAGTTACCACAATCCTATGAAAAAAATTAAGCATATTATCAATAGCGGTGGCATATTAAAAAACCGCAGCCTATCAACAAAAACATAGACCAGTGATAGAGAAAAAAATAGTGCAATGTCAGCGCAGGCGAGAGACGCTACCACAAGGTTGTGTAACAATACCACATGCAATACACAGAGGATCCAAATTCTAAAGAGTGATACCGCAGGATGAGAGATGAAACTACATGCCTTTGAACAAAAATGAAATGTCTTGAAAAAAATTGCAAGCCTTTAACACAAACTCGGGGTTTTGACAAAAATGTAAATTTCATGTATATCATCAAAAATAGAATTTTACAAAAGGAATATAAAAATCTCAAATATTTTTCAATTTACTCTAATTTTGGTAGCACCTCACATCCCTTATACCTACAAAGAGCATAAAAATCATACAGACTTAACAAAACTAGTTAAGAAACATGAAATATATCTTTTAAAAGCTTCAAAGAGGGATAGTAAACTACAAAATGAAACTAATCTACAAAACTTGTAATTTAAATGCATGAGACAATGGAGTAAGTCTCACTGACGTGTCAAATGTATCATACTAAACTAACTAAGCTAATTAAATGAAACTAACACCAAGTAGCTTTAAAGAATATTTAATCTAGCAAGGACAACAAGATTAAATCTTATTGGAATTAGATTTTCTATTACATAAACATGAATTAAACTACCTAATTCCAACCATTCCTACTCTTGTATGTATGATTACTTCTAATCATGAGCTGCTTTAGATTTATGAACAATCAAATTTGTGTGTTAATCTCCAAAGAGAGGGAAGAATATCACCAAGAAATGGCTTCAAGGTCATACTTAGATCTTCCTTTCTACTCAACAATGGTAGAATGGATGCAAAGATGAAGTAGTTATTCCAAAACAATGGAGTATTCCTTTATCTTATGCCTATAGTTTCCACTATTCAAATTTTGGTGTGTGTGAAAAAGTTAGGAGCGTCCTTTAAATGGCTTTCCAATTTGGGAGAAGTTTGCAAACTAGTGCATGTGGGATAAAGGATAATTAGAAAGGATAAGCTTGATTATAGGAATAATTAAGTGATTGGCAACTCATGGGAGTTGGAGATGATTTAATTAATCAACTAGGATTAATTAATAGGCTAGGATAAGCTTAGAAAGCTATTTAGAGATGATTTAGAGGGAAATAGGTAGGATTAAAATTATTTAAAAGGGGGATTTAACCAATAAGAGGGTTTATTAATTAAATACAAGGTTAAAAATGCTTAATTAACTAATAATAGTTAATTATTCAATTGGAAGAGGATTATAACTAATGAAGTGTCGTTAATTGACATCTAGAGTGGGATAAAGGCTAGTTAATTAATGAAGTGTCGTTAATTGATCGAAATGGAGGGAAATGTTAGTTAATTAGTGGGAAATCACTAATTATTCTATAAACAATGGGAAATAGGATAATTAGTACAATTTTAGAATTAAAAACTGTGTAGGTGGATTTTAGGTGTCTACACTACACATTGTGAAGTTCTTAAGCACTTACATATTTTGATGGTTTTGATGATTTTAAGTCTAAATTTTTGGCATTTTTTATCATTGGTTTTCCTCATTTTCTTTAGAGTGGTATCAAAGTAGGGTCTATCTTTGGAGGTGAGAAGAAGAATTTTTTAAAGTGAAGAAAGTTTAGTTTGATAGTGAAGTGGTAAGTAAAGAAACCTTAGCCATGAAGGCTTAAAGAAGAAGATAGAAAGAAGTTAAGAAGAAGTCCAAGGTGAAATAGACTTGGAGGTTGAAAGAGAAGAAAATAAGTTCCAAAAACCAGGTAAGGCCTAGGGTGAGGTACTAGGTAAGAGCAAGGTGAAAATGACTTGCTTGTAAAGAATAAATAGAGAAGAAAAAGAGAGTAAAGATGAAGGGGTTCTTTCCATATGGATAACATGCAAGGAGTTGAAAGAGATCATAAGGAAGAAGAGGATTAAAAATGAAGAGATGATGGCTGAGATCAGAGAGATGGGATAATATTTGAATTTAATGATAGAAAGAAGCAAGGAGGAAAACCAAATTCTTGGTTGGAGTATGAAGAAAAGAGTGCAATGGCCTATAGAGTGGCTTTTAGAGATAAGAATAAAGTAATTAATTTATTGGAAAAGAAAGGAAAGAATAAAAAAAATATGTATGAAGGATAGTTGTTTCCATCCAAAAGTGGGTGTGATAGTTGGCGAAGAAGAAGAGAAAAAAGTAAAGAAGAAGAAGAACAAAAAAGAAGATGAAGAAGAGATCTTACAAGGAGATTCTCAAGAGGCTATATGGCCTCCAAATTTTCATTCTAATATTTCCTTTTCATGTGTGAATTTACGTTAACCAAATGAATATATGAAGAAAAATAACATTGTATTGAAAGAAGACATAGAAATCCAAGAAGCTAAAGAAGAAAAAAGAGATGAAAAGGATGATGAACTTACAATGAAGAAGAGTTGATATGGAAAGAAATCATGATGGAATCAGAAAATTCAGAGTTTTTAAAGATGAAGAAGACCATGATAAGAAAAAATATAACTTATGATGATTTTTTTATTATGAAGAAGAAGTCAAAGAAGATGTAGACCAAATTGAATCAATTTTGAAGAATCCATGGGAATATGAAGACAAGCATGAACCCGATTTCATAGAGTAAATGAGATTTGAAGATGAAAATAAAATAATGAATGAAGAAGGAGACAAGGAAAATGAAATAAACTAAAGAAAACAAGAAGCTAAGAAGACTAAACAAATAAATGGAAAAGTTGTGATAGTTGGAGATGAGCATAATAAAAGATAAACAAGTTAAAGAAGAAAAGAAATTGGAAAACAAAAATAAAATAAAATATTTGAAATTGGATATAAACCCCTTCATATGATTTTCAATCAATGCATGCCCTCCTTAATAAGGAAACTCACTTCACTTGTTTATGTTTTTTCTTCCGACGTGCCTTACCCTATTTTTCCCTTATGTCAACTTATCCATATTTTAGATTTCTTTAAGTTTTCCTACAATATTCACTCGCTTCTTAATTCTATCATTATTTTTCCTCCTCTCGCATCAATAACCAAAAATACTAATATTTCCATTGAAAAATTACAAATTAAAAAGAGAGTAGATTAGATTTATTTAGGTGAATAATAAATAGCTAGACATTATGTCCCATAACATAGAGAGAATGGACTCTTAAACACATTCTTCATTCATAGCTTAGAATTGAGTCTTATTTGATATATTTATCTAATAATTTATAGGTGGCTCAGTTCTTTGTATACAATATTCTTAATATATCACTAAGGAGTTGAGATTTATACAAAGTGTTGAGCTTGTGAGAGCCTTAGTTGATAGAGAACATGGGAAATAGTTGATGTGAAACAACAATGAAATTAAGTAATGTATCATTTTATATCTACATTTTTAATTTTTCATTTTTTTCCACATAGTTCAAAATAGGAGATCATTTTTATTTAGCTACGATATTCTTAATATGATACTAGGGAGTAATATGTTTCCTATTTAAAGACTCTACAACTCTCTTTAGATATCCATGGCTTACAAGGATCAATGAAATAGGAATAATAATAAATGGACTACGGTAAAAGTGGATCTACATTAAAAGTAAAAGTAGATGTACATAGTAAAAGTGCAAATACATCTACCCATACAAAAATTAAGTAAAATGTGAATAATAGTAAATTATACCTAGTTAATTAATTTAAAATATAGCACAATAAGTGAAAAAAGGAGTTAGAATTCTTGAATTTTACATTTTTATGGATGCTCATATTTAACACTCAATCATATCCTAAGTCTGTAGCTTCACTCTTTTAATTTATCTCCACTTTACCAGAAACACCTTTCTAAACAATAAAAAAATGGGTTTAGATTTGGGTTCTATCTCAATCGGACTACCTTTAGGTAACAAGTCTCAAAATTATCGTATAATAAAATTAAGAAATAAATTGAGTGTATTACAAATGTCCCAACATTTATTCTTCCAATAAATAAAACAAACCTAAATACTCAATAAATTCATATCGATAATAAAGATATTCTCTCTAGATTTACTCCTATGTAAATGAACTACAATGAATCTCTACATATAGGTGTATTCCAAGATTTTGATCACCTTCAATATGTATTAGTTGATATAGAAATATCCAAATCAATTCTACTAAAAATAATGGGCTTACATTGTCATTGAAAAAGTGAGGGACAATTATGGGTTTTTTATTGAATAAAGTGGGTAGTAAACTTTCGATCGAATCAACCCGCACACAAACACAAACAGTAAATGCTAGTTTTTTCGGTGGTTTGGTGACCTACCTCAGCTAGATCTCTAACCTTTTAACGAGATAAAATAAATTTTATTAAACTAAAAATGATTTTAAAAAATGCATGAAAATGAGAAGTATACCTAACTCATATTACAAGACAATCACAGTTGTGATTCACTAAAAATCACATGGAGATCACAAGTCAATCTCAGTTACAATTCACACCTGTGTTGGAATTTTGCTAAAAAGTGTTTCAACTAGTTTCACCTATCCTTTTTATCCACTCTCTCGTATTCAAGACCTATAAACCTAAGATATTCTTGTAAAGAATTAAAACTCAAGTATGAGCTTAATTACACACAAAGTGTCGGGGGTTAAAATGATGGAGGTGATTGGTGTTTTATAGTGTTTTGAGTGCATAGGAGAATGAGACACATATGAGTGTAATTTTTCTATATGGGTGATGTGATCGGGATCCATATTTCATTAGGTATACAAATGGGTAGTTGGTATGGTAAAAATTAAATGTGAGTAGGTGAGGTTAGTAAATGAATGATGAGGTGTCTTTTATTGCCATTTTATCGGGTTTTATAATTTTTAGTTGCTTTTGTGGTATTATTTTATTGTTTGGGATTTTTTATGTTTTATGATGTTTTCTCGGTAACTTTTAATAGGAAACCTTATACACAAGGTACATTTTCTAATGTCTACATTTTCCCCTTTGTGGGCTACATGTTGTATCAAGCAAGTATGGATTGTAAAAATGAAGATGATATGGGGATCATATAACTATATGAAAATTATTTTCACATTCACGAGCTTAGATAGTTAACTAGATCGATAAGTTCCTAGAAATGAGATTGATGGGCCACTTGGTTGAAGTCTATGAAGCGATCAATAGGATGATTTCATAGGGAATAGAATATTAAGTTAATTGAATAAAGTGTTTTGATGATCGGGTGTCATAAGATTGGTGAGGATGGTTTGATATGATACCCCCTCAAGTGATAGTTTTTAGAGCCGCAGTACCCCAACATTACATGGTACAAAGAGTGGCAATTAATAAATGATAGAAAAATGAATCTTGGGAAAGGGATGATGAGTGGAAGGTATGGTTTCCCTAGCCATGTGGAGGTGAAAATGTGATGATATATATGTACAAAAATGGATGCAAGTTACAAATTATGAGAGAAATGTTTCCCAACCTAAAGTGAGGACAAATGATTGTAAGGTAAATGACATAAAATTGGTGGTTATGTAAAAGTGTGCATAAGATAGTGGATGTCCATGGATGTTAATTCCAAATGATGTGGAATGTAGTTATGAAATTTACATGGTTGCAATAATGGATTACAAGAGGTGTGTATGTTTATGAACATGGTTTGTAATAAGAGTGTTTGTGAACACATGATGAGCTAGAAGGCATAAGTCATGAGATAAAAAGTGAGCTAAAACAGGAGCTTGAACAAGGTCTAAACATCATAAGGTGGCATACTATCCCTTGTATCTCTTTTAGATCATGTTTGTGTGCATGAAATTTAATTGTTACTTGAAGTGAAGACATAAAAAAATGAGTGAAAACACAAGCCAATGTGTTTGTATGATTGAAACCGGTGATTGATAATAAAAGGAATAAAAGGAAATTGTAAGTCGTGCATTACTCTGTTACCAGCTAGGAATCTATAGCCCCGATGGAGATATATTTTATTATAGTCATAGCATTTCTCTATTTCCAGCTAGGTATCCATATCCTTGATAGAGATACTAGAAAGACCCCTTGAGATAGTGTGTTTGATATTGCTCTTTGGTTTGTATTTTGTTTTGGACTTTTTTACCTGTTGATTTGTTTGATTTTTCTTTTTCCATGATATTTAGCTCTCTCATTTTTCCAAGGGTTTTAGAACCATGAGTGGCTTGATGGAGGGAGTGGAATTGATTATGGAGATGATAGTGGAAATCATCAATAAATAATGTCATTGGGCCTTCAAGATAAGTTTTTAAGTGTGTAAGAGTGCATGGATCTCTAAGAGGATAGTCATTCTTAATTCACCAAGTAAGGAGAGACCAAGTTCAAGAAATCTGTAGTAGATACTATTGGCTCACAAAACATGATAACAAGATAATCAAGAGTTCACCAAAAGTTGTGAAACAAACCAAAACATGGAATGTGAACAAATTGTAAGTGAAGTATGTAGTAGTGAACCAAGAATTGGAATGACATATGAATGAATGGAGAAAATGTGGAAGAATATCCATGAGAAAGCGTTGTTTATTGCAATTTTTAAGATTTTTATTTTATTTTGAAAAATGTTTAGTTATGTGAGGGTGTGTGTTTGTTTTTGTGTTAATGATGATAGAACAAAATGTGTGGAGAATCGATCATGTTTTGAATCCAGGATAGATGAAGAGAATAGGAATCTATGGGACATGTAGAATGTGGTAGTAAAGACAAATGAAAGTTATCCTAGTCCGGGTAGGGACCAGATGAATGAGAGACATGATTATAGGAGTAAGTGATAGATAAGGTAAATAATTTGATTAGATGAGATGATGTGGATGATGAGTGAAACAATTATGGAAAATAGAATCCATAAACTGGTGGTGTGTGGATGACATGAGCATTTGGATGAGGCAAACAAGAAAGATGTCAAGTGTGGTGAATGTGCGATAATTTCGGGTATACAAGGACTAGAAAATAGATCAATGGGAGAAAATAAAGTGTTATGAAGCACCAAGTATTACGATGATGTTAGGTGGATGAGGAGTGGAGAATACATTGATATTTGTAGGAACCGTGAGAGAAAAGGGTGTGGTATTGCAATGAATAGGTGTGATGAGAGGATTATTATATAGAATATGAAGGGGTGTGTAAGGTTGAATTTCAGACAAATGAGAATGTCAGAGAAAATCAAAATGATGTTAAAGTGTAATTAGATGGGGAGGATGATTTTGAGGTAAGTGTGTAAGAACAAATGGTTGTGTGGTCATGATAGATGATGTGAATGAAGGAGGATCCGGTAATAAAAAGGTTCCTAAACGATTAGTGATGGAGGAAAGAAGGTGCATGTGGAATAATGCTCTAATAGAGGTGAATAAATGAGAGCAAGTGAAGGTGACTTGTGAGGAATATATGGAAGAGCAAGTGGATATAAATGATGAGGTATAGATACAAGAGGATTGTGAATGAACATGATGGATTATATACGATGTAATGGAGGTGTAGGTAGTAAGAATGGTGCTTGAATGAGTAATGATGAAGGAATTTAGATGTACGTGAAAGAGGTCTGTAAGATAGGTGAAGTGATGAGTGGAACTATATGTGATGAAGAGCAAAATGTAGGTGTGGTAATGGGTTGTGTGATAAGTGGAGTGTATACAATTGAACCAAGTGATGAATTAGAGGACGTGGTGGGAAATATAAAATCACATGATGATATAGATGATGGAAATGTGGAGAACTCCATAAATGAGGATGATGAGACCACGTCCAAAGTGGAAGCACATAACGGTGGAGATTGAGAAGGTGATGACATAGATGAGGAGACACTAAGTGTACATGATGATTGAGAGGTAGTAGAAACTTATGATTTAGACAATAGAGACATGACACATGGGGAAGAAGTGAGAATAGTAGTAGTGTGGGAAGTGATTGGATTGGTGTTAGTAGGTGAAGTTAGAGGAGATGGAGGCTCAACAAAAATTTCCCCCTTGTCGAGAAGGTCTTGAATGATGTTACAAAGTTGGGGACATGAGTCGGTGGAATTATCATCATTACAATGATAAGAATATGTTTCATTGGAGGAATGTCACAATGGTGGGGGTGGTTTAGGAGGGAGAGTGATGAGATGGGCATCAAGAAACTTGTGGAGAATAGAAAAATTGACTTAGTCAAATGATTGAATTTTCGATGGGGTTGGATGAAGCTATGATCCCTAGTAGGATAAAATAAATGCAAAGATGTGCATGTAGAAGGAAATTATATGTGAGGAGGATCTAGTCGATGACATTGTGAACATGTCACTTTGATAGTGGAGTAGGTGGACGAGAAAGTGAAACACATGGAAAGGAAGGAGGATGACCAAGATGAATATCCTCAAGGCAT
Organism: Taxus wallichiana var. yunnanensis; assembly: GCA_018340775.1. Taxonomy (NCBI): domain Eukaryota; kingdom Viridiplantae; phylum Streptophyta; class Pinopsida; order Cupressales; family Taxaceae; genus Taxus; species Taxus wallichiana. The sequence goes on from CM031237.1 coordinate 314,961,500, forward strand.
TGTGCCATGTGTAATTCCGCATAAAAAGTGTGTAGCGGTGGATTTTAAGTAGTTTGAGATGTGGGGAACGTAATTTTTTTAAAATAGGTCAATGAGATCTGATTGTGGGAGTGGAAATGAGAGGAATTAAATGAGGGCACACCAATGTGCAACATATTCAATAATGGGATTGTAATGGGATTGCCTAAGCATGTCCCTGTCAACTAAAATTGCTTTGAGTTTAATATGGATAAAGAAGTGGGATAAGAATGTGTCACCAATTTGTGTGAATGTGTGAATTCTATACTATGGGAGGCATGAATACCAGTCAAGTGCTTGGCTAACAAGTGAAAGTGGGAAGGTGCAAATGAGGATTACATGGTCATGTTGAATGGTGTGACATGTGTAGTGGAATAGATGTAAGTGGTATTAAGGATCCTTAGTGCCATTGAATTTTTCAAATGTGGCGAGTTTGAAATGTGGTGGATATGGGTGGCATAGTACTATGGGGTGGATATGTTCATTGCAAATTGTGTGATAATTTGGTGTGGGTGGAAGTCCCCCCAAGTGTTGGGACTCAAGCTTGACAATGTGGTCGATGAGGTGTTGGCAGAGAAATTCGGGATGTGAATTAGCATGGGAGTGAATGAAATTCATGGGGAAGGACTAGATGATAGGGGTGGGTGGAGAACATGTAAGGAGGTAAAGCGTACATGGAGGGTACCGAGGCTCATAAAGGCGAGTGCGCATGGAGGGTACCGTGAGTGTGCAGGGGGTGGAGCACACACAGAGGGAACAAAACAGAAAGGGGAGTGCATACGAGACCAAACCTGGGCATGCAAGGGATGGAGCATGCATGAAGTGGACCAGAGCGCGCAAGGATCAGGCACATGTAATTCGCAAGGAATAGAGCATGCGCAAGGAAAATATGGTTGTGAGATTGGATTGAATGAATTAGTAGACCCTATTAGTCGCACTAGTGAAACTAAAAAAATGGGGTTGTTTTGTGTATTTTATGGGTTTGTGGAGCTATTTGGTGGAAAATGTGGGAAAGTGCCACTATTGTTTTGGGGTTTTATAATTTTTAGTTTCTTTTATAGGATTATTGTGTTTTATGATGTCTATTGGTATTTTTGAATAAGATACCTTATATGCAAGGTGTGTTTTCTAGTGTTTACAATAGGTGAATATTATATTTTAATTAAATAAAATGAACATTAAGTCTCATACAAAACTTCATAGTAGATCATAGTTACTAAGTAAATTCACTCCTCTTGTAGAACTTGAATTCCTTAGCCTTGTGAAATTTCATGCAATGAATATAGACTCTGCAACATTAGTGTAACTATTTCATACATGTCATACATCTCTCACTTTCCTTGTAGCTCTCATGGCAGTCAAGAACTATTTTTAATCATCGTGATATCTTAATTTATTATCTTATGTAAACCTATGAACATTACACACTTTTTTATGACCCTCATATTTTATGTAGGCTTGTGCTAAAAAACCTAGAATTCACTAATTTTTAAATATTACACACTTCATGTTGCACCATGAATGGATCACATAATCTTACACCTTTTATATTTGTAGTGTTTGTATCTTCCAAACACTATTCACAATATTCAAATCTCTTAGAATGGCATGCACCACCTCATAACCTTTCTTAAGAATTACATAACACCTTGAATCATTTTGATAGTATCTCATGATTAGGCCTTACTTTTATGCATGTCAAATGTTATTGTGACTTGTATATAACCTCTACATTTTATTTTTACTAATTATTAAATAATTCCCTTGTGTTGCACTTAGTGCTAATGTCATGTCGAGCATCTCGTCAATATGTCATGGATTTGATCATAATTGTTACTCAACTAGGAAGTTTACTATCCTCATAAATTTTATTTTTTTTACATGACATATTAATCATATTGTGTGTGTGTGTATTGAGACATTATCATGTTGATAAAAAATAGATAATTGAGAAACTATGTATCAATATATCTAAACTCACTCACACATACCGAATAGGATATAATTAGAATTAATTCAATATCTAAATTCAAACCAAGGAAATTTTTAAGGAACCCCTGAAAAAAACTTATATAAATCGTGACGACTGTAACCAGATTCATTGGGTTGGCGATTATCTAAAATCAACATTCGTGGCATTGGCGAAATAGTAAATATTTTTGAAGGAAATTGTGGATGGAGTGGCAAATGGAGCCTTGACTATTTTTATCCATTTTCACCCATCTAACCTCACAAAAATATGATTATGAGAATTCCAAAATGAATTGCATAAGAATACCTTTCCAACAAGACCGAATTTGTGTAATTTGGAGCTCTCTAGAGGAAGTTATGGCCATTTGAAGTTTTGCAGTTCAGTTAACACATGGCAACTAACAGCTTTTGATTGGTACTCGAGAGTGCCTTTCCTACATGTTTATTTCCTTGGACTTCCCACATGTCAACCTTTGATTTTTTACGGTTCGGTCCCATTGACTACAAGAGGGGCTTGTGGACCCGAAACTCTATCAAATGTAGCTTATTCCACACATGGAGTCTACCTCAGCCCATCACTTTGAGGTTTTTTGGAATGGTGACACATGTCTAGCGAATGAGACCAAAGGACCAAGAAGGTTCCAAGGATTTTTGGTGAATCCAAGAATTTTTTAAATCTTTCCTGTCGATCATGCATGATTTAATTAAAAAACATACATTGGGATTGGAGATTCGTTAGCTATTCACATATAAAAAATTATTGTTTGTGGAATGTTTGGGTGAAATGTGGCCACCGCTACGCTTGTAAAAATAACTAAATTCATATTCCTGAATTCCTACTATTCACCAAATTACGAATATTCGCCACTAAAATTTTTAATGCTTCAAACACAATTTTAATCTACATTATTTCATAATATCCAATTAAAATTAGCAAGGAATCATTTACATTCTTATCACAATATCTTGTATTCATAATCTTATTTATTTCCTTGTATATATATGTACTTCCCTTATTTTACATATTGAATAGAAGTTGCATTTCTGCATATAGATCTTCTAAATTTGATTTTTTGAAGGATTAATCATTTTAAACATATTCTATGTATTCTATAATACACTTCATATCTTAAAATGCTTGATTTTATAAAGCACCCAATTGGTCTTGAATACCACCATGTGGATCATTGGTATAAGATCATACCTCATTTTTACACATGTAATTAAAATGAGATAATGAGGGACAATAAGTTTATATGTTTCATTTTATGTAGAAGATCATCGCCACAATAGAAATGGTTAGTACCCATAAGAAGGAAAGTATGGACATCTAAAATTTGATTAACGATGTATTAGAAGTATGATGCACTAGACTCTTTGGTTAATTTTGTTAGATGATGTTTCATCTCAACCCATAATCCACATCACATTTCTTGTATCTTGTTCACAAATAATTTTAGCAATACACACCATTCAAGGTCTAATTTAATCTCAACATACTAAGATTTGAAAGCAAGAATACTAGAGAAATGGATTTTCTAGCTAGAGGCCTTCTTCTCTATTGATTTTCTCAATGAGTAAGACTATAATATCAAGATCACAATGCTAAATATATCCATTTTAGTGTCTCGCATGTGGGAAACATTTAGAAAATAATTCAAGAAATATTATAAGTCCATTTATAATTGGAGTGATTTATTTACTACTTTGTAAAACCAATTCTACCTCCTAAAAACATTGAGTAAAAGCACATGAATTTCTAGTACTTATAATAGTGTAAGGACCATTCATTAAAAGATATGCCAACTAGTTATAAGACTATATGTGTCATATGCATGAGGAACTTAAAAAGAATCATAAGGTGTTGAAGTACATCAACATCAGCTCACCTTATGTTCATGTGAAGATGGAGAACTCTTTTCTTTTAAATCCTTGGGGAAAACAAACTAAAACATTTCCAAGATCATTTCAAGGAAAATATGAAGCATTTTTCCCTTATTTCTCTAGTATTATGCATAATATCAATGCTACACATGAGAAAATATCTCATCCCATTTCACAAAATCATAATGTACATCAAGAGAAGTCTAAGAAGTATGCACCACACTAGAAATATCATACACATTCTCCCTTAAACACAAGTAAGAAGAAATTAGGTGACAAGTGTTACTTCCAACATCACATGCACACCCAAAATAATTTTTTAATGCCTCATGTAGCAATCCTTATTGGTGACATATTCATCAAATTATGTAGCAACACATGACACTAATTTAGATAGTTCTTTTATCAACAACAAATTCATTCACATTGATGCTTCAAAGAAATAAAAGGACCTTTTCTACATGTATTTTCATGTAAATGAACAACCTCTCCATGTCATCATTGATATTTAGAGTCAAAATAACATCATGTAAAAAATGTGGCTCAATGAAGTGCACTAACTAGTTTTTCTTATCATTTTTCATACTCATTTAGATGACTCCAATTAGAAAAAGATATATATAAGACAACTCTATTATATATATATATGTCTATAGATAAATTTATTTTTACTAAAAATTCAATCCAATAGAGGATAATGTCACTTGGTACATTGTATTTCTTGATTTTTTCAACATACAACTAGGAAGTTCATACTTGTATGACCACAAAGCTACAAACCAAGATAAGCCACAAAGATGTATTTTTCATATAAAATAATGGTTCTTAAAACTCTTTTAATTGTACCTAGTAACTAAGGTCTCTTTGGCCTTTACTAAACAATTTTCAAGAAATCTTGCAAATGAAGACATTTATGCTATATATGGTTCTTCTTAAGACACATACACATGAGAGTAAGAATGTATTGATTGTTGTGAAATCATCATTCGAACAACAAGCTCAAAAATTTATTATTGTAACATAGTGAAGTCTTCATATAACTTAAAATAATTCCAAAGTAATATATAACAAAGCACCATATCAATTTGTGTCTAGATATCTTCTTCAAAACAATCCTCTATATTCTAGATGAATTTAGGAAAATTACTAATCCCAACACAACATACAATAGCTTCTAGGTGAGGTAAATATTGAGTCTTACTCTTCATAATGTGGAATTATAGTATTATTTTCTCCCAATAAAGATGGAAATTAGCCCCTTTGCATAGATTATAACTAGATAAAAATATATGGTGAGGAATTGGTATCTAATGCCATGCATTCATGACCCTAGATAATCTTCAAGGTGCTCAATAATGTTAGATTAAGTTTTTATTCCATTGTATGGTTTTTCCTACATATGTATTTAGCTTGCTTAGGTGTCATTGGGATATATGGGAGTTACACTTCCCCACTTCCTATTTATGTACCTCTTGTAAATATACCATTTATATATTCTAAATATAAGCTATCTTTTGGATCATGTTTGGTTACACTCTCTCACAACATTACTCTTTCTATGTTTTCATATTTATCAAAGCTTAATCTTAGCCCACATTCTCACATGCTTTCAAATCTCGTTATAGTAATTGGACGCTATTATTTTATTTTGTTTATCTTATTTGAATATTGAGTTTTTGAAATTGTTACTACAAATCATTTGATCTCCAAGTATGATCTTGTATTGAATTTTTGGATGATTTAGAGGATAAAAAAAGAGTAAAGGAAATAGGTGGTTTTGTAAAAATTATTCATTCCAGGAATTTTTTAGAGAAACGAACTATGCCATTGACTACAAGTTGTGCCAAAACCCTAGGATCAACAAGTAAACTCAAGTGTTTTGTGAAGAGATGATTATTGTCTATTTCAAGATTTATGTGGTCATTTTGAGATATTTTGTGGTATTTCATACCACACAAAAGTTTGATATTTCTAGGTTTTGTTGTCACTTGTATCTTACACCCGAAAAAATCATTAGATGATCCAATGTAACATGGGAACATCCCCAAGGTGTGGGACCTTAGCTCCTTGGGATGAACCTTCCAAATAAGATCGGCTTCCTTCTAAACTATGTGCATCTAATATAAGATCATAATGAAAAATCTATACTACTAGAAAAACAAACTATACTATCTAATTCTTAAGAGAAAAAGGAAGGGAGGTAAATGAAAATGCTTTGAAAAATTGTGATGCACCAATAGTTGAAGGAATGAGAAAATCAAATTTCATAAGCACATAATGCTTTTAATAGAATAAAAATGATATGTACAACTTTCTACCCCGTTTATCTAAAAAAAAAAAAAACTTTATGAAGATAAAACTTAATAATAATAATATGAGGGATTTTATTTATTCCACAACTGTAATAAATAAGTTTCACTACTCACAACTTGTAATTTTGTTATAGAAAATATAGTTTAATGTGAAGGTAAAATAGATCACCACATACTAGGAAAGAAACATTCACAAGTATAAAATGAACTACTAGAATACACAACACATTAAAGTAGATGAAGGAAAAATATTAGTTTTGTATATAGTATTAAGGCTAAAACTTATATATGAGCACTCAAAATGGCATAGCCTCCTTACAAAAATGATCTAAAAAGTCCTTGCTACATAATTCATCCTTCTATTTATAGATTAAGAAGGTTGAGCAATTACATCTAATTTTATTAATCATTACATAATAAAAATAGGATGCATTTACATTTGAGAAACAATATCCCAAAAAAATAGCCAAGTGGTTATGCAAGTCTAACCAAGTCAAACCTGCAACTTGAATGGTGACCGCATCTTGGATATTGTGCAAAAAAGGCAACAAACTCACTAGGGCTAGTGTCACCCTTTTCTCGATCTCGTCGAGTTTCTTCTTCTCCTTCTCCAACTAACTTTTTCATGTAGTCAATAAATCATTTAATAATTTCTTGGACATATTTATCATTAGGTCTACATGCATAGAGGTTTAGGACCTCGGAGGATTTAGTTGTTCTATACAATTTTCTGTAAATTATTGGTTTGATTTATGGTTTTTTTGAGTTGACACAAGAAATTCTGATACGATACCCAACTTATGAATGGACTCAAGACCAAAATACTTTGTTACCTTAGTATCCTCATTAACCATTTACTCTTGAAATTGGAAATAATTTGATCTGTTGGGAGTGCATCAAGATCTTCATTAGGTAACTGCGCAGTGAATGATGTCTAACCCATCCGAGATATCTTTGAGGCCATAAATTTCCTCGATCCTTCCCTCATTAAACTTGGTGATTTCCTCCTTCAACATCTAGGTATGGAAATTCATGGCTTCATTGTATTCAAATAACTTTGAGGATTCACCAATGATCCCCTCTCCTAAGAGTAGATTGGATTTGAAGCTCTGAACCTCCTTCCAAGCTTCTAGTGTGAGCTCTAAGTTATCATATTATTCTCCAAGAATACCATACATTTTGTAACTATCAGTTTCTTTGGTTCAATCTCATTATACAGAGTGAAAAAATCCTTTATCATTTTTTTCACTTCTCGAATCAAGATTTCAATCGAAGCCCTGACTTCTTGAACTTATTGTTCAATATTCTCAATTGTGGAGAAGGAACTCACATCAAAAATTGTATAAATTGTTAGATTAGTTCAAGGGTATGGATGCATGATCTTGTGTAAGATGGTTGTCAATTTTTCCACTTTTCCCTTTAGCTCATCCTTAGTGATCTTGTCTTTTCAAATTTTTCCAGAATATTACCAAGGGTGACCTAGACATCTTGTTTTATGCCTTCATGTGTGGATTTAATAAGAGAAAACTTTTAAATATGATAATCCATTGCAGTGATATTCTCTTTTGACTTGTCGGCAGCTAGAGTTTTTATCTCAATGAACCTTTCCCCTGTCTAATCGACCAAAAGGTCAGAAATAACCCTTTTCCTCTTTACCTATCATTGGGGAGTCAGATCCAAGATGTTGAGATCAACGACATCTCTAATAGGAATTTTCTTCTTTTGTTTGGGAGTTTTCCTTTTCAACCATGCAAGGGTAGAACAAGAAGACAATTATTCAGAGGATTATATGGGAAATTTCATCATAGTATTAAACTGGATAAGTGATACAAGGGAACTTGTTACAGTAACTGTTCTCGCCAAATCATTGCACCCTTCGAATGGATAAAATGTGAATAGGATGTTCGGTGTGATTAGGAATCATGGGATCGCCTCTCAATTTGTGGGACTTTGGCTCGAGGTGAACCTCTAGAGAAGGTTGGCTTCCTCTTCCTAAACTAAGTGTTGTACTACTCCTAGTGCAATAAAGTGATTATCTAGACCTATGCTAACATTTTCATGGGTTTTAGGGAAAGAGATTTGCAAGAAATGAAACTATACTAGGGATGGTGATGCACCAAATAAAGGGTGTTTTCAAACTTGGGAAGGGTTGATTTGAAGAGGTTGTGTGCACCATAAGTCAACTTCACCCATCAGTAACTTGGAGAGGGTACAAAATACCATAGACTAGGAAGCATTTGTTCCCTTTATTAAACTTGAAAAAACAATCTATCAGTCTTCCAATGAAGAAGGATGAACTCGGGAAGGGTGAAAAAACATTATAACTCAATTGCATGCAGTACTCCACCACTTGATAAGCATAGAACTCCAAGAACATACAATAGAAACTTGAACTTGTATAGTGTACCTACAAGCATGAGAAAGGCACAAAGAAACATAGAAGGATGAAAGGACCAAGATTAGTCACAAAACACACACTTTTATTACTTCAATAACATGCACAATGCATCATACATTCAGAAGAGGAAATAGTTTCCATTACAGTCTTGAAAGGAGGCTTGAAAGTTCCCTCAACATACAAGAACAACTTGCAGAAGAAGGAGGTTTCTTGAAAACTATACACTTGTCTCAGAATTCTAACTTGTCCAACCTGTTGGAATGAGCTTCCAACTTACATTTATAGAATAAGTTATGAGAGAGGAGAGAAGAAGTCATAAATTCCCTTCCTAAATTGAAGGTACATGATGATTCATTTATTACAGTTGGTTGAACCTCTTGAGAAGCTTCCATCATGTGTCATTAATGCCTAGTTGACCTAATCTTCTCAATTAATTAAAGGAATATTTAAATAAAATTTTTTAATAATAATAATACATATTTTTATTAAAATATTTAAATAAAAATATTAATTTAATTTAAAATAATGGTGGGACCCCCGTTGATTGGTTTGACTTGAAGAAAGTGGGGGGCCATGAAAATAGGGTCACACATAGAACCAACTCGGTGGTTGGCTCACCGAGCCAACTCACCGAAAGTTAGGCTCGTGCTGCTCACAAAACAAGATCATCACATGAAACTCAAAACTCCTCTGCCACTTTACTCATCTACCGACCAAGTTTCTATTAAACATGCTTGTGAGATTTGTGCATGGCTCTTCATGACAACTCATGACCTCTTCCCTCCATGGACTCGGTCGCTTCAAGGCTTGTTAAATCGAGCCAACTCACCTTGTTGATGCATGATCCGTCGAGACACACGAACTTACTCCTTACATGAACTTTAAAACTCTTCCGCCATTCCACTCATATTCGACCGAGTTTCTATTGAACATTTTTGTGAGCTATGTGCATTTCTCTTCCCTCCATGGAATTGATTGCTTTAAGGCTTATCAAACAGAGCCAACTCATCTTTCGATGCATGATCTACCAAGACACAAAAACACTCCTTGTATCAACTTTAAAATCTTCTTCTATTCCACTCATATGTCGATGAATTTCTATTAAACATGCTTGTGAGATTTGTGCAAGGCTCTTCGTGACAACTTGTGAGCTCTTCCCTCCATGGACTTGGTTGCTTCAAGGCTCGTCAAACCAAGCCAACTCACCTTGCCGATGCATGATCCACCGAGACACACGAACTCACTCCTTGCATGAACTTTAAAACTCTTCTACCATTCCACTCATCTATCAACCGAGTCATCTATTTCTTCCACTAGGCTCGGCCTCCCAATACTTGGCTACGCATGTGACTCATCGAGCCATACAGGAGCTCGGTCTTCTTTTCAATGTCTCGGCCTTTGTCGAGTTAATCTCAACCAAACTCGAGCACACAAGTGGCGATTTCATCACGTACATGGTTCTCCTTATGAATGAGCTCAGATCCTTCACTGCCCATTATATGCGTGAATGTCAATGCGACCCTTTTTCCCATACCAAACTCGAATGAACTCCCTCTTGCAACGTGATTTCAACTCGGGGAAGGACTCACCCTTGTCATCTTATAGCTCGGCCTACGATCTATTCTTATGGCCCAACTGATTTCCATACTCCAACTTCAAGTCAAGCTCATAGTATTTTCATGGTTCACTTTGCATGGCACATTTTCAACTCATATTGATCGAGAAAATTTTTGAGCTCCAAGTTTCCATTCCATTGATGGTTGAGCTAATAAGTTACTCCTCCTTTTCATTGAGCTCCATTGCATTGAGCACTCTCACTTCTATTAAAATTCATGCTTCATATTTAATGCACATACGTACCACCGAGCCACCCTACATCATATCGCCTCACATCAAGCTGAGTTACTTGACATCGCCCGACTGTCGAGCTTCCCTCTATCTTCACATGTCGAGCCCCACACCGAGCCAATATCGAGCGAGCTCTCTACGTTCACTAAGATCTATTCCTTGCATTGACTCTTCTCAAACTTGACGTTAAGATGCCCGTTATGGGCTTTACCATGGTTTTTCAAAGATCTCCTATACACTCGTGACAAGTTTTTCATCCCTACAAACGTTGGGTTCCTCCCGAAATGATCCTCATTTGGCTAACCAACTTACCTTGCATTCTCCAAGCTCCCCTTCCCTGGAATGTCTAGCTCTTTTGTAATATCAAGCTCCTTCCTCTAAACACATCATCAAGATCTACCTTGTGCATCAACATCAGAAACTCCTTCGTGATATTATGCATCACTCGATTTGATGAGCTTAGAACTCGATACTTTTCCAATGTCGACCCATGTTCAACCATCATCATATTTCTAGATCTTTCCATTATCTTCCACCATCGCTTGGAGGATGAATCACGCGAGTTTCAGAATGTTACTTTAATTCCTCCGTGAATCACACGACTTAGACCACTCCTTGTTACACAAAATTCTCATGACAGATTTCCATCGTATTCTCCCAACTTGGTGAATAACCCATGGATCTCTACATTTGGCATAACAAAACTTGGGACCCGAAGATCATCTAGCCATCCATCGACATGGTTGTATGGCTTATATTTTATGAAGTCCCCACATTCTTGGAAAATTGCGTATTAAAAGCTGATGTGGAATCTCTAACCCGGTTTATCAATATATTGTTCACATCGGTTTAAGGTGTATAAAGAATTTAAAAATTTTCATACACTTCCCCAACCTCACCTGTGAAACTTTGTTGTCTGAACACTATCCCTATGATCAGCTAGATTACGGTCACTCGGTAGAATTTAACATGGTTGGGATTGATAAATTATACACCAGGTCCATAATTAAGAACCTTAACAACATTGATAAATTATACACCAGGTCTATGATAGTTTCAGGTCATTTTTGAGGTCATGAGATCCACCTTCTAAAATATTTTCGATGGAGAGAACTAGCGATGGAGAGAACTATGGAGATGCGGTCTCTGCAGTTTTGGCTGCAGAATGTCTGCGAACTACGATTCAAAATGCTGAGGAAAGGCCGTTCTGTAGCCGTAACCGGATGTTTGTGGACACGGGTACGAACGATGCAATAGCGGGAGGTACAGTCAGCGCGGTTTCGGCAGTACTGGCCGCGGAAAGTCTGCGCAATATGACAAAGTTTACTGAGGAAAAGCAGATCTCAAACCACAATCGGGCGGCTGGAAAAGAAAAGGAGGATATGCTGGGATCCACACCTTTGGCATGGAATAAGCTTTTTCAAAGCCCTAACCTCAAGGTGGGTCCTAAAATCACTGGTCATTTTACATGGGAAATGGACAAAGAGGGTGCCACCTGTCTTAAGGTCCCAGATGGATTTGTTGATAGAGCCTTAAGCAAAACAAACCTCTCCCTTGTTGGTAAGTTTCTTGGCTCTAGACCTAATATTGATTTCATTAGAAAATGGGCTTTGAGAAAATGGAAACCTAAGGGTGCCCTAAACATTACTGTTATGCCAAAGGGTTTTTTCCTGGCTAAGTTTAACCAGCAAGAGGATTTAGATTCAAGAGCAGCTGGAGGCCCCCGGTGGCTAGGAAATATGGGTCTTTTTTTGAAAAAATGGTATCCGGGTTTTGATCCAAATATCGAAAATATAAACACCATGCCAACTGGGTGTAGGCTTCCATGGCTGCCATTGCATCTATGGGATGATGAAATACTGCTAAATATTGCAAAATCCCTAGGTGCACCTATTGGGCTTGATGGACCCACAAGAAACAGATCCAGGCTTGCTTTTGCTCGGTTCTGCATTTTCTCAGCCGTTGATCAGGAGATTCCGGAGCACATAATCTTGAAAACTCGATTTGGATCCTGGACCCAAAAAATTGAAGTTGAAACCTTAAGATGTAAACTATGCCATATCATTGGTCACTCTGACAAAAACTGCTCCAAGAAAATGACCCTCCCTCTGGACTTTGAACAGCCTGGGATAGGCTCAGATCTGAACAAAGATAGCTTGGACCCAAGCAAGGATAGGAAGATGGATGACAAAGGCCCCAGTCAGAAGGATTTGCATATAAATAGAAGGGAAAAAAAAAAAGAAGGGAGGTTTTAGAACTCATATAAAGAAGCATCTTGTCTGGCGCCCCAAAGCTGCAACTTTAGCTTTGCCTGAAGCTCCCAAGAATGAAGTTCTGGACAATTCGGTGAAGGCTTCTTCGGATTTACCTCTTGAAACATCTGTGAAAGAAGATTCTGTTAAGGTATCCATGGAAGTTAACGAGCATGAGGGTTCAGTGATGGACAATTTAGTCCCTTCTGGATCAGAAGAGAAAAAATTTCAGTCTTTAATTAGGGATGAAGCTTGTAACAAGGAAGATATGACAGAGATTGAGCCTTTGGAAATTCTCTCTTCTGGAGAGAATGGTATTGCGGATCCGCTGCCTTGTCCCAGCATTACAACAGTGGCTCCGCCGGTCCTCTGCAGCACCAGAACAGCTTCTGATCACTTGCCTGACAGTTTAGAACAAGAGAAAGAAATTCAATCATTAAATAGGGAGGAAGCTGGTAACAAGGAAGTTATGACAGAATTTGAGCCTTTGGAGATTCTCTCTTCTGGAGAGAATGGTATTGCAGATCCGATGCCTTCAATAAAGTGGCTTCGCCATCTGCAAAGCACTGCAATGCCTTCCGATAACTTGCACGGATACCGCATAAAGGACATGAAGAAGGAGAAATCACGCCTGCCAAGGAAATGGAAGATTCAGACTCTGGGTTCACATTGGTCATCTCAAAAAAGAAAAAAAGAATGAGAGGTTTTGAAAGGATCCCAGATTCATTGTATAGTGATAAAAAAAAGGAAATTGACAATTGGGACACCTCTTCTTCTAGAACAACCAGGTCTTCTGCTAGACGAGTAGCTGATTTTGGAGGAAGCTCAAAAAGAGGAAGACCCTCTAAAAAGACTCTCAGAGCTAAGAAAACAGAGAGGGATATTGCAGATGGGGTTCAGCGACAACTGAACCAGCAAGCAATTCCAACTACCAACCATTCCAAATGAAGATTATATCCTGGAATATTAGAGGCCTAAATGGAAACTCTAAGCAAAGAACCATCAAGGAGTTACGAGATTCCAGTAACCCCAGTATTTTGATTCTTCAAGAAACTAAAATGAAAGCAATGACTATGGCTAATATTAAAAAAACTTTTGGGATAGTTCTGAAATGGCGGCTGTTGATTCTCAGGGAGCTTCCGGAGGATTGGCTACCCTTTGGGATAGAAGACACTATACTGGTATGATTCTTAGTGCTAATATTAATCATCTTGCAATTAAATTCGTCACTATTGAGAAAAAGTGTGAATGGATCTTGTCTAATATTTATGCACCTAATTCTGCTAGTGGTAGAAGAAAACTATGGGCTGATCTTAAAATCTTTAGAAACCAATATAGCTCTGCCAACTGGCTCATTATGGGAGATTTCAACTCCCCTCTAAACCCAGGTGAGAAGTTTGGAGGAACCCCCACCTTCTCTAATGGTATGGAGGACTTTGCTGACTTTATTGCTGAGCAAAACCTCATTGATGTGGATCTGCATGGTAATAAGTATACTTGGAATAATAGAAGGCTGGGAAAGGAGTTCATTCAGGTGAGATTGGATAGGGCATTAATCTCAGCAAACTGGATTTTAAGCCAAGACTTTTACCTATCTTCCCTTCCAAGAATTGGATCGGATCATAATCCGATTGCTTTAAGCTTTCTCAATTGGACTAAACCAAAGAAAAAGCTCATTCAAATTTGAAAAAATGTGGTTGGAGCATGATGATATCTATGATAGGATAAAAGAATGGTGGGAATGGAATGGGGAAGGCACTGCTCAGTTCAGATTAGTTCAAAAACTCAAAAATGTCAAAAAGCAAGTCAAAATCTGGAACAAAAGGGTTTTTGGAAATATTTTCGAAAAAAAGAAAGAGTTAAAACAGAAGCTTCAGGATCTGGAGTTAAAAATGGATACTTTGGGAAGATCGGTTGAAGATGAAGTAAATGAAAAGAATATTCTTTCTGAGTTGCATACGATCTGCAGTAGGGAAGAGTCTTTTTGGCGCCTTAAATCTAGAGCTATCTGGCTTAAAGAGGGAGACAGGAACACAAAGTTCTTTCACATGACTACTCTAAAACATAGAGCCAGTAACAGAATCCTTGAGGTTTCTAAAAACAATGGGAACAACACTAAAGATCCAAACAGCATCAAGAAACAAGCACTTGAATTTTACAAGAATCTTCTTAAAGAGAACAACGTCAGCAACCCTGAAGCTATCTCCTTCATGCTGGAGGCCATCCCTCAGAATAACATTGAGGACCAGAAATTCAGAGACATCACTAAAGCTGTCACGCTTGAAGAACTGCAAAAGGCTGTCTTTACTCTTGAGGGGGACAAGGCTCCTGGACCGGATGGGTTCTCTATTAATTTTTTTCAGAAGTTCTGGGAAATATGCTCGGAGGATCTTCTCAAAGCGGTAAATGAATTCTATAGAACAGGAAATCTTCTAAAAGAGCTTAACAACACGCACATTGTCTTGGCACCTAAAAAAATGGATGCAAAAGACTTCAAGGACTTCAGACCTATCAGTCTTGCTAATGTTATCTATAGAATCTTCACCAAAATCATCACTACTAGACTACAGCTCATAATGAATGACCTCATCTCAAGGCAGCAGAGTGGCTTTATTAAAGGCAAGATAATACAAGATGGAGTGATTATGGTGCACGAAACTATACATTCCATGGAAAATAATAAAAAGGCCAATATGATCCTCAAGCTTGATATGAATAAAGCTTTTGACAAGGTTTCTTGGGTCTTCTCGACAGGATTTTATCTAAATTTGGGTTCATGGAAAAATTTAGAAAAATTATTAGGTCTTGTATATCTACATCCAGGTTCTCTGTGGTTGTTAATGGGGAGCCTGTGGGTTTTTTTACCAGCAGCAGAGGTTTAAGACAAGGAGACCCCATCTCCCCCTTACTCTTCATTCTCTTAGCTGACAGCCTTAGTAGAACAATTGGCAGAGCGGTTGAGAACGGCCTTTTAAATGGATCTAAACCCGCTTCATTCAGCCAAGCCGTCTCTCATCAACAGCCATGCGGACGACACAATCCTTCTTCTTCTGGCCTCAGTTATGGAAGCTAAAGCTATTAAGGCTTTATTACAATTATATGAATCTGCTTCTGGGCAAGAGATTAATTATGACAAAAGTACCATTTTTTTCTTTAACACCCCTGAGGAAAGACAGTTCAAGATTGCTAAAATTCTGGGCTGTAGAATTGGTGCTCTTCCAGCATCATACTTAGGCCTCCCTCTTGGCACTAAGAAAGTCTCTCACATGGTGTGGGATGATTTGTTGATGAGATTTCAGAAAAAGATGGCAGGTTGGAAAGGGGCCACTCTCTCTAGTGCTGGTAAGTGCCTTCTCATTAAAAGTACACTCCAAAGTCTGCCCATCTATATCATGTCACTTTTCAAAATTCCTTCTTCCTTCAGAGAGAAAATTGAAAGGATTCAGAAAAAAATTTATGGCAAGGTATGGAAGAGAAGTTCAAATTTCACCTAGTGGCCTGGGACAAGGTCTGCACCCCAAAATCTATGGGAGGGCTGGGCATAAAAAATATTGAGAAAATGAATGAGGCACTCATCGCTAAGATGGGCTGGCGATTGCTATCTGAGAAACAGCCCTGGATTGATGTTATTAAAGCAAAATACTTGAATCAACAAGCTGTCTACTCCTATCTGCATGAAGATCAACTACCCAATGGTTCCATTTTTTGGAATAATCTGGTTAAGAGTAGAAACTTCATCAAACAGGGTAGCAAATGGAAAGTGGGGGATGGAAGTGAAATAAACTTCTGGGAGGATAACTGGTTCAGTGACAACCTCTTGGAGAGATTTGGGACAGCTAAGGACAGCCTTATAAGCAAGTATGGAACTAAAGTCAAGGACTATATCGAAGGAAATGGCACCAACAAGGCTTGGAAAAGACTTTCTATGGAACGAATTGAGCTGAAACAATCTACTTCCTCCCTCCAGGATCTTTTAGACCTCTTCCCTTTAAGTCAGCTGAATTCCAAGGATGAGCTGGTTTGGAGCAATTCACAAGATGGGAAATACTCAGTCAAATCTAGTTATACCATTCTTTCTCAGAGTAACCAATCTGACTTTAACTGGAACAAGATCTCGGATGCCCGAGTTAACCCCCAAAATAAAAATTTTCTTTGGCTGGCCATCAGAGGTAGAATTCTCACCACTGACAATTTGATGAGAAGAGGATTTATAATTCCTAATTGGTGCCACCTTTGTAGGAATGACTATGAAGACATTAGCCATCTGTTCATACATTGTGCTTATGCCAATAGAATTTGGAGCTTTGTTCTTTCTAAATTTGATGCTCTTTGGGTGTTGCCGAAGAACCTTAATCAGCTATGGAATCAATGGAACCCACCATTCAGACATTGTGCTATCAAAAGAATCTGGAAATTAGCAATCCCGCACTTAATCTGGAGGATTTGGAAGGACAGAAATAATATAATTTTCAGAAATAAGAAGCAGAGTTTTAAAATCAGTATTAGCAAAATTTCTCAAGGTATCAAAGAGAACATGGCCAGATTTAAACCTCCCAAGAACAAGTGTTATCCTGAGAATGAAGAGCACATTTTATCTAATTGGCACATTGGAAATTGGAGCAACCCTGGGAATAGTGTAGATAGATCGTTGATTAAATGGCATCCTCCTGACTCTAATTGGTACAAGCTGAACTTTGATGGCGCCTCTAAGGGAAACCCTGGGACAGCAGCTGGAGGAGGAGCTATACGGGACCACAAAGGTAATTTGATTGCTGCTTATGCTGGTAAAATGGGAATTCAAACCAATCATTTTGCCGAAGCATTATCTGCTCTCTGGGGCTTGAGAGTTGCACGGGCTCAAAACATTCAGAACCTTATTGTTGAAGGGGACTCCCTTAATATCATTAAGCTCCTCAATCAGTCCTCATCTCCCAGTTGGAGTATTAAAGTTTATCTCTGAATCCATAAGCATTTGCCACACCTTCAATAGTATCAGAATCATACATACCTACAGGGAAGGTAACAATCTGGCGGATGCACTGGCCAATTATGGCATTAATATTAATTTTACTGTCTGGGATAATGATAGTATCCCTAGTCAGCTTCACAACAGCATCCATGCGGATCTTCACAAGCAAGCAATCTCCAGAGATAAGCCTTAATCTTTGGCGGAAAATCAAAATCATTTATTCTTTCACACGTGCTGCTTTTTTCTATATGGCGAGGCAAATAATATCTTTTTCAAATAATAGTAAGATCTATTTAAGAAATTTCAAGTGGAGTCATCCAGATTTGAAAATCACGCACGCGGGGGGAACAACGGCTGTTGATATCCGGATGCCAAACTCCACGAAAACCGATGATAATTACAAAGTGATTGTTGACAGGGAAAGGGTTTTCACACGCGACTTCCCGCAGGCTCAGTTCAGCAATTACGCAGCCGTTCGTGAGAAGACCAACGGCTACAGTACCCAGTCTTGTGCGTTCTTCAACAGTAAGAAACGAACTGTTCTTCACGCCCAACGGCATTCTGGAATTTGTTGTAACCTGCACACCACTGAGAAGATGGGAGGACCTCCCTGTCAAATTGAGCCGTGCGCGGACCCTGATTGGAAGGAAAACACCGAGCTTTGGAACATCCTCAGCATAGGCGGCTTCACCAGCTTTGTTGAAAGAGTGCAAGGGCATGATCAAAGTATTTCAGTACGCTTTGCTAAGGAGTGGAAAGAGAGGACTGTCGACTATGGGGGACAGAAAATTCTTGTCAATGAAGAGCTCATTGCTGAAGTGACCGGTCTCAGCCTGGATGGGTACCGCTTCTTCAACAAAAGGGTTATCAAAGAAACTGAAGAAAGAAGATTTGTGGAGGAAGATGAGAAGCTTATTTTCAGCACAGCGGGTTTGCTTGTAAGCTCAATTCCATCACCATTTGATGAAGTCACTCGCATGATGATTCGTTTCATATCCTTGGAAGGTAGGTTTGTTACTGTCCCAGCTAAGCATCTCATCTTTTTAAATCACTTCCGTAGGAATAGATTGGTTTGCTTCCCTCATTATCTTTTAAACTCTCTTGAGCGCTCCATTTTGGAGTTCCAGAAGCATACCCAAGCGGTTCCCTTGCATCAAGGGCTTATTTTGCTTATCCACAAACTCGCCTTCTCAAGTACCCCTGGTCTTCCTCCTCTCCTAGCCCGGCTCCGATGGGCTCTGCTGCACGCGCCGCCCTACTTCCCCCGCGCCCTTGCTGCCCCCGCTGCTGCCCTCGCCACCGGTGCCGCTACCCCCATGCCACCTGCACATGTTTCTCCTTCTATTCCTCCTCTCGGTCCTCCCGACACTCACCTCGCCTCTTCCTCTAAACGACCTCTCACCGTGGCTTCTAGGAGACTAAACCTTGAGACTCTTGCAGCATGGAAAGAGCCTCTTGATCTTGACATTACACATGACCTCACATCGAACATAAGTAGTGCCAGTCCCCGGGAAGCACAGATGGATAACCCTTCTAAGAGACTGGAGGCCTTAGAGGCTGAGATAAAAATGTTGAAGGATGAGGTCAAAAATCTAGCTAAGCAAAAAGGTGAGAAAAGCATGGAGGGGGAAGGGAGCATTGACAATAGTCAGGTTGAAGGCATATACAAAAAGCTGACCTCCTTGGACTCCCGCCTTGGGAAGGCTAAGACTAGGCATGATTACAACATTGCCACCTTTAGGGCCATTGAGGAGTTCATCGTGGGGCATGCCAAAAGTGTTGCCAACCTCAGCGGTATACCGGCTGCACTTTGGGGCAATGAAAAAGAGAGCAAAAGAACCATCGAGGAGCTCGATAAGACGGATGCTGCCCACATGACCGCTTTGGGTATGTTTCATGCTTGGAAAAAAGTCAAGATCAGTGTTGATCAAGCAGCCAAAAAGTAGTCCTGCATGCTTCTACTGCTCTCTTTTGTTATTCTTACTGTTTCTTGGCTGTCGGGTTACTATTTTTTTGTTGTTGTTTTGCTGTTAAGCCTCGCTTGTGTAGCCGCTTTCGGGCTACGTTGATTTTCATTGTTCCTCTTGGACTTGGTTAGTCCCGCTATGTTTCTCACTCTTATTCAGCTTAAAGGCCTTTTTTTTATATTCAAGGGTATAGTCCCTTTCAAAAACTATTTGCCATTATTAAAAAAATACACGTCACGGAAATACATCCCACAATAAGCCCAAACCGAGCTTCCTCTTCAATCAACTCATGTAACTCTATTGAGCTCAATCATGAGATACTCCTTGGCTTGGAAACGAGTTTCTTGTTGTAGTCCTTGCAGCTTGTGACCGAGTTTGAACTCTTCTTGTCCCTCAAGCTTGGCTTGATTTCCCTTTGAACTCTTACAATAGATAACTCACCTAACCGAGCTATTACCATGCATTGATTCATGCATGAGCTCGCTTCAGATCATTTTCCCCACTCAGTTGACCAATTTTTTAACATGATTCAATACACCGACATCCTTGCATCAACATCGATGAGCTTAGTCAAGAGAACTCTAAACTTTTGACTCACAAATTCATCGACTAAGCCATCATCCAAACTTGACTCACCTTTCTTTCGTCGAGCTCCGTTGACTAGCTCAACTTGTTGAACCGAGTACCTCCATGAGTTAACACTGAGTTGGGACCTAAGTTGAGAAAGTTTCGAGATCCCATTCAAGTTCCAAAATGACCAACTCACTCGAGCTCCTCCTAGTCTCCCTTAGTTTGAACCTCTAAGTTATGTCATTTATTTTGCTAATGATCTTGAGCCCCTTACATCGAACCATTATGACTCACTCACTACACAAACCGAGCCCTCTTTGAGCTAGCACCAAGTTAGCATTGGGCTACACATTGAGCTGACACCGAGTTGAGCCCGAGTTGGGCTAGGTGAGCTCACTTATCAATTTATTAATTATTTTAATCGTGTTATCTCCATGATGACTAGAAGTGGGTCCAGGTCCCTGAGACCAATGTCGTAATTTGATCATAATAGGACCCCATTGTCCAATTTTTTCATGTGTGCAAAATTGAATAACAAAGTAACCATGACCAGTAATGAGGTAGTGACTAGTGAGGAATTAGTGGAAAGGATTGGCATGGAAATGGATGAATCAGGAAGGATGGTGGAAGAAAGAATGGGAAGGAACTGTTATGGAAGGGGATTCCTCAGAGGGAACTCGAAATAAAACATCCTCGGATGAGAGAGAGGGAAGGGAAGAAAATAACTAGGCCATGGTAGGGGATGAAGTGATAGGAGTGGGAGAAATGAGAGGATAAGAAATGGAAGAAGTGGAGGATATAGAGGAACTAAGAATGGGGAGGAAGGGAGAGGGGGAAAAGAAGGTGACTACAAAACTTGATTTATGTGTGTTGTTGAAGTAGTAATATTAATAATATTTGTAGAAGGAACCTTAGAGGGGAGTAACTGTGGAGGGAACTTTGGAAGAAAAATCAAAACCTCATCGAGATAATGGTGATTTTGTGAGGCTTAGGAGTGGGTAAGGTTTTGGACTTCCTTCCTTTGGAAGAGGTGGGGTGGCCAACCAATGGTTGTACTGTGTTGCTTTAATATAAAACTACTCGACACTTTTGGCTTGACTCCCAATGATATCAACCATTGGTTGGTTCGTTTAAGAATATGATTTGTGTGCTCATTTGAATTGTGGCACTCTTGGAGTGACCAGATAATCCATGGAAATGGCTGGTCTTTCACATTAGTTTGATCATAAATGGGGTCCAAGACATCTCCATCATCTTGAAGGACCTCAAGAACCTCTGCAATTCCATACTTATCCACTTCCTCTAAAGTCAATATTTGGTAGTCTCTTTCCCGCATGGCAATTTCATCTCTAAAATTTATCCATATGTCCTCCAACTGAGGTATGTGAACACCAGTTGGCCCGATTCCACCAACCACACCCCAATAATCAAATCTCACCCATGGGTGATAGGTATTCAATGTCATCTAGCCCATTTTTCCCTCGACATTATTTGCTTTGTAAGAGGATGCACACATGTATCAACCAAAAACTATTGGGAATTGAACCCCTATCTTATGCATGTCATGCTGGATTTTGTGGAGGTGTAGCAATTGTCGAACTAATTCCATCAAAACCCAATTTTTTGTGGGACACCTTGGCAGCTTATAAGGAGCACCAAAAATCCCCCACCTTGAGATATGTGAACATTGGGAATTGTAAGAAAATGCCTCCCAAGTCCTAACCATGTTCCAAGCAATATATGATATTCTTCGGTTATAGAGATCCTTGTCAAAGACACATAGGATGGAAGTGAATAAAGCATCACTAACCCTCTTGAAGTGACTTGATCCTTTTTCATTGTGAGTTGAGGATAAAATCCATAAATCTGCAATCATTTTATTACTCCCTCAAGTGAAAACCTGAATAGTTTCTCATATGTAGCTACATACATGAGATAGGAAGTCATATAAAATTTTCTTGAAGTTAGGACATCTAACATTTGAATATGTATGACATTTCTAATGTGTTCTACCCATCGAATAAGATCAAAATTTTTACGGATAGTGGAAATATATAGGTACATCCATTCTTGGAAATATTTGGAAGATGGGAGCCCTATAACTCTACTCAATAGTGTGATAATATCATTCACTTCTTGAATGAATTCTGAGTGTGGAATGGTCTTTAGACACTTTCGAAGGCTTAGATTTTTCTAGGTATCTTTTGTTAAGGATCTTGTCACAAGCTTCAGAATTTGCTTCCCAATGTTCAAGGGTGGATTTAGTAAAAATTGAGGCATACCCCTCGACATTAGGAAGCTTCAAAAAATCCTCAAAATAATCAATTTAAAATCTAATTACAACTATTCCATCATCATTTCTAACCATTTGAGATTCTTTATCATAACGTGCTACTGATTATGAAAGCACAAACACTAGAAATTACATTGATGGTGGAAAAGCAAAAGCTAGGGAAATTCATTATTGTAAATACTATTCATCCAATAATTATTATACACGGCTCTAATTCTTCTCAAAATTCGGAAAGTCAATGTGTCTAAGGTTAATATCCTGATATTATCAATGTTTTATGTGATATGGAAGGGGGAGCCACACCTTATAAACTTTACTTCATTTTCTATTTCCTCTAAGAAAAAAATTCATACATTTTCCTTAAGGGGGTCCATAAAAACTTTACAAAGTCCTCTAAAACTTAATGGCAGAAGTCAGCCCCTAAAAAGCAACAAACAACCCCAAAAACACTAGCGGAACTTGAGCCCTGTTTTATAACACTACAGATTCGATTTGAAAACTCGGTCAAAGTCATCCCTTACTTTACATACTTTGACTTCTAAAATACATTGGTGGAACTCACAAGGTTTCTTTCAATCCTTGAATTCCGATGGAAAAAGTTAAAGTTTGTTTTTAAGGCCGAACTCCTAATTTGGTCAACAATGGAATTGAAAACCATTTTTGTAGCTTGAACTCCTAAAATGGTGTTTCAAAGTGATAGCTCCTCATTTAATTTTTGAGAAAATGACACTTTGAAGCTTCAACTTCAAAAACAATAAAACCATTGAAGGAGGGAAAGACATGGAAATGTTAATCCAAAGACACAAGAAGGAAAACCCCAAAAATGTAAACACCAAGGGCACCCATAATGTCAAGAAAAGATAGACAAGAAAACCCAAAAAGAAAGCCTTGAAAACCTTGCAAAAATGATTAAAACATAAAAACTTACCTAAATATCAAGTGGGTCGAAGATGAAAATTCAATTTTTTCACAAAAATCCATGCAAGGAGTACGGTTGGAGGTAGGTGAAGTGTCAATAGGTCAGTGTACAAAGTGTTAGGTGAAAAAGAAAAGTA
Organism: Taxus wallichiana var. yunnanensis; assembly: GCA_018340775.1. Lineage (NCBI taxonomy): Eukaryota > Viridiplantae > Streptophyta > Pinopsida > Cupressales > Taxaceae > Taxus > Taxus wallichiana. The sequence goes on from CM031237.1 coordinate 314,985,037, forward strand.
AAAATTTTTCCCTTAAATAGAAAAGGGAAAATTAATTACCACGTAGGTGGCATTAAATGCATTGACCTAACATTGGGTTTCGGGTTTGGGACACATTGCATGCAAATTACAATTTTGGATCCGAAACCTAAAATGTTCTAAGTCCTTTATATTTTGGGAATCAAAAGTCATCTTGCGGCCAGCATGCAAACCGCAATTCAGTTCAAACCCGAAATGCACTTGGATGGTTGGAAGTCAAGTTTCGAAAGTCAACTTGTAGTTTGCATGAAAACTACAATTCATGTTCCAAAACCCAAAATACACTTGGGGAATCAGATTTTGGGACTCATCTTACAGTTTGCATACAAACTACAATTTGAGTTCCAACTTTTGATTTACACTAATTTCCTATGTATTTCAAGTTTTGGGTTTTGGGAAGCAATTTGCATGTAAACTACAACTTGACTCCCAAAATCCGAAATCTGAAATACATAAGGAAATTTTGATTCAAATGAAATTTCCTAAAATTATATTGTGGTTAACAACACTTGATAGAAGGGAAATTTTACAAGAGAAAATTTCAAACAAGAGGAAAACTTGGCAAGGGAACTTAGAAAGTTAATGTGTTTTTCTAGAAAATAGTGAGTTTTTGGTTTGATAGATTTGTTAGATGCATTTATTAGTGAGGATTTTTGTATTACCTTACTTATTGTGGCTATTTTTAATGATTGTACCATTAAAGTGAACTTGTTGCATATTGTACTGCAGAATGGACATTATTTTTATAGAAACACTTGTTATATATCACATCTATTAGATGTCATGTCTATGATGAAACTACTACGTAACAACTATTACTTGGATGGCGTGCACACGCAGTCATGTAACATGTGAAATGGTGTGGTTATACCTTCTGCAATGATTTCTAGATGCAATGATATTATTCACATATGCATCAAAATTTGGAAATGAGGTGACTAAACCCTAGTAACCTTATATTCTCTTCTTGATGGTGGTTTTGATAAGTACAAATATAGATCAATAAGAGTGGTTTGATAAGTAATATTATAGCTCCCCCAAAGTGTAGAAATTTGGAAGTTTGTAAAAGGCCACCGCTACTTTTCCTAGCCCTATCCCCTAATCACATGGAGTTTATCCTCGGTCATGCCAAACCCAAAGGAGCTAAACTCAAGAGAGGTAAACTTACTTTTCAATGTGTACAAGCAAGTGTTGAAAATTTTTAAATTCAAGGGATGCAAATTATTTTCAAGGAACATGAGAAAGTGTTAAATTTGGAAGTATAACAAACTTGTAAGAGGCTTAACCTTTTGTTGGTAGCTCCTTTTGAGGTTCCATTTTTAAAAAGTGTTTATTTTTTGACATCTTTGCATTAATTTTACTTTTATTTCCTTTTTCTTATATGAGGAACTTGTAGGCCTTGAAATTTTTATACATACTAAATTATAAAGAATAAACCTTAGGGTTTAATGTTGGTAATTTCGAGGGTGTTGTCTTGTGTCCTATTTTGTAGTTTCATTTTTACAAATTATTTTTATACATTAAGGATCAAAATGTGGTTCCACACCTCACACCATTTAACTATCATGAGTAAAAATCAAAATTCAAATATTCTTAAGGAGTAAGGGTTTGCAAAAAAATCACAATTTGTATTGAAATTTGTTCACATTAGATGTAACTAAAGTTAAGTGGTTTAACCACCGTAATGAGACCTAATATCTATATTGTCTTTTGTATCTCCTAACTTTCTCTTTCACATCGAATATGCTACCATACCTAATGACATCTGGACTATATTAGAATGACTCTTTAGGAAGAAAGATGTAATGAGGGATTATGAATTGAAGAATTAACTCATTTGTTTGAGTCTAAAAAAATTTAATACTATATAATACTTCTTCACAAAATTCAAATCACTTAGATTGCAATTGAACCATTTTGGGATGGATAAAAAGTATGAACAATTAATTTTTGTATTCTTAATAAGTTGAGTCGACTATCAAGATTTTGTTTCTACCTTCCATGCCACTAGGAGTTCCCTTAGAGCCACATGGAAAATGTCTTCCTTAGATGATTTTTCTACCTCCTTGACTAGGAGGAAGATAATATTTTAAAAATGGGAACTTTGAATTCTTCTAAGTAGTGTGCCCTATTTTCTAGACATGAAAAATGGAAGGATTCAAAAAAGGATAAGAAACAAAATAAATATGGTAATGATAAAACTAAGGCTTCAAACCTTCCACCTCCAAAACAAAAATGAGTCCTCCTCTTCTAAATTGAAACCTAAGAAGGAGAGGTCTAAATTTACCTATTGTGTCAAAACTAAATATGATGATATGAAAAAATATATTGATCACATGATACACATGCTATATAAGAATAATATCAAGGTTCCATGTTCAAACACTTATATCAATTTCATCTCCTCCTACCACATGGTTTCTTGACTAGGGGCCTTCATAATGCATGGCTTCATCACAAGTTGCCTTCACTTCCTTAGATCCATGTTCTACACCATCTACTTCAATGTGTGATCACACTTATCCCGAGGTATCTTGGAGAGGGTTTTTTGATGTAGGTGATGGTACATTTCAAGATGTTCTTTCTATACCCTCATTCTCAACTAGTCTTTTATCTATATATTAGATCACTCACCATAGTTCAAGTAAGTGGTTTGTGTTCACTCCATATTTTGTGGTTATTAGTGATTTTCATGGTGGTTCTACTATTGCATTAGGGAGATAGGTTTATCTCTTCTCACAATTTTCTCTTGATGATGATTCCTCTATAGATGAGGAGAGCTCTTTTAGTTCAAATCCTGACACTTCACTTCTAGTCACATTTTACTCATTGGGTATTGATGATAGTTATGAGGATTTGGATTCGCAAAGGTAGATTCTTGTTGATTCTTCTTCCAGTATAGATGATGAGAGTATTAATGGTGAGTATTCAAATTTTAGTCTAGATGATGAGAGAAGTGATAAGGAATCACCTCCTTCCTCTCCTAGTCATGTTTAAGACACTAATTAAACTCATCCCGACTTTCCTAACTTTTCTCTTGGTCAAGCATCGATTTGATGAATCTCCTCCAAATTCTCTTTCTTTAGGTACACTTCCTCGTGTTTATTCGAATTTTAACCACTTCCTTATAACATAATGAATTCTACTCCAATTTGGACTCAATGCTCACTACATGATGTAGGTGATTTGGTTGGTGATCCATTAGATGATAATCAAATGTCATCATAGATCTAGGATGTTCCACATGTTCATTTTCCTTTTCCTCTAATCCACAATATTTCAATACATCATCTAGCATTCCTGATTGGGATTCAAGATTCATTGATTCATTTTTTAATATCAAGAATCTTCATATATGGAATATATTGGGACTTCATAAGGCCTCATGTTATGTTTGGGGTTCTTATTCCACTTTGTTTCTCCTCTTTCTCTCTTCATTTATCGTGAGATTCTCTATGTTCTTCTAGGGGCCTATCTATTGAGGGATATTTTCTATGTTCTTCTATTTTAGGGATGGTATTTTCCTATGGGTTTTCTTCTTTTTCGCTTTATGAGGGATTTTATATGTACTTGGGTACCTCATGAAGCCTTGTTTTCAGGACCCAATTCTTCTACCCACCTAATTTATGCTTAAGGTGGGGTGTTAAAGTAGGTATTTTATTCCATTATATGGTTTTTCCTACATATATATTTAGCTTTCTTAGGTTTCATCAACATATATGGGATTTATAATGGTATTTTATTCCAGTTGAAGAAGAGGATGATGCAGAGTAAATATTCATTCTTTGGTACAGTGATTCTTTGAATTCTTTCAAATCTTATTCTTTATTATTTGGGAACATCAGAAAGAATCCACATTGTCGGGATGTAAATTTACTTTAGTGTGGGGTAATTTTGATAAGACATAATATTGTTCTAAGGAAAATACACACAAAGAATAAGTGCATGGGAATAAGGTGCATTTGAAGGCGCAAAATAATTGGAAAGGAAACGTGTGCGCCATAACAGTTTGGTTTAGACTTAGCCGTTTTTATGGATACATGTTATATTTGAAGATAGCGTGCGGAGCACACATCTGGATGAAGACTTACGCGACACACAAAGGGTATTTTGGGAATGAGCAACCAATAAGCACCATGCATGGTTGTGGTTAATAATATAATTACTTCTTCCAGTTAACTATAGGACATCTATTATTAGTGCACTTGCATGTGTGCATGTTATTGTAAAGGCGCATGGCTATTATCAACATGCAACCTATTTTGAGAAGTGTGTAAGCGATGAAGGGAAATTCCCCACCTCTATAAATATGTATTGAACTATGTAGTTTAGAGAGAGACTAGTGCGTGAATTATTATAGAGTTATGTTGTTGGATTTGATACATGCATGACTTATGGTGATACTTTATAATGTAATAAGCTTCTATGTTTTATAGTGTTTAATGTAATGAATGATATTGGCTAGATAATGGTGTTAGACATAACTGAAACTAGTTCATGAATGGTTAATATTATTACAGTTATTGTTTAATTCATGATTCTCTAAGATCTAGATCTAGATTATGCATTGTGGAATGTTTATGTTTAATTATGGATCTGAATATGTCTTATCTTCATCACACTAACATCTTGCATAACAAAATATAAAGAGGCATCTCGGTACCTTTGTGCACTTGGTGAGCACTCGGCCTTAGGTTGGGTTATGTGTCTCGTGCACTGGGTTATTCACATTAGATCTTAGGTGCATCATTGGTTCTATTATCGAGACCTCTTTTCGCTTGTTTTTAAGATCTTTCCCGATGAAAACATATCGCTTGACCTTAGCGAGTGTTGAGGAGTGTATAAAATATCTATAAAAATATTACACTCAGAGGTTCAACATTGGATCTCGAGTTTGACGCACGTGAGTGGGTGGAGAAAAATTTGTATGATTGTTTGTATGAGAGCTTCTTTTGCTATATTTTGGTAGAACTGCATAAGTGGCTAGTTTCTTATGCTTCTAAAAGGAATTGGAGGTATCAAACACTTGTCTCGACGCAAGAATAATTTTAAGCCATCTATGATGATGATCTAATTTGGACGCATGTTGTAGATACTTGGTTCGTGGTGTTTTAAATAGCTATATTTTAGAGTACTCAATTTCCACCTACTCGTGCCTAGATGTAGCCGAGTTCCATTTTTACATTATCCAACAAAGAACTTATCTCGCAAGGCTTTCCAATAGCAATAAAAATCTTGATGGTAACTCTAAACTTGGAAGAAAATTCAATGGTTGGCTAAACCCTACCACACGTGGGGGCAAGAGTAGTTTTGGTGAAGAATGGTGGACCTAGTGGTAAAGAGTTAAAGAGAAGAAAGGTGACTTAAGTACAATAAGACACATGAGAGGGAGATAGAGAAGTAGCGTGATATTGCAAAATGGATGGTGTTGAGGACAAAGATGGCTCGTGAAGGATTTGGAACTCACGAAGGTGTGGAGTATGAGCATCTAGAAACTCCCCCATTTGGGAAATCATGACAAGGAACCCTACTCTACCTCATATGGGAGCACGCCAGAAAAGACGATAAGGGCCACAGAATGCATTTGAATATACCTAGCAACCTAGCCCTTACACTTAGTTTTTTAGTATCTAGTATAACCAGTAGTCGCAAGCTAGTTTGGGGAGTAGTAGAAAAGGAGTAAATCAAATAGAAAGTGCATCTATGGCCGGGAAAATATCTTCTTTGTTATTTGGAGGTACCTTTTTAGGTGCATCGTCGGCACATAACTCAAGCGCGTAGAATTTTGGACTCACTTTTGGGAGTAGTATTGATTCACAAACTATAGCGATTAAGTTTAGTACCACTATTGGGACATATGGAAGTACATCCATTGGTCCACTTCCAGCTATAGGAGGAGGATCAGGGGGCATAGGTGGCTCTAGTTCTAGTGGATTTGGTGGGTCTGGAGGTAGAGGTAACACAGGAGGTTCTGGATTAGGTGGGCATGGTCCTAACTATATGCAATGGAAAGGTTTGCAAAGCTATGGGATGAGGTTAAAGAACCTCAAGCTTGACTAAACTCAACCATGCACCATAAGATTAGAGCTAAACAAGAAACTATCTATGCATATATAAATTTGAAACTAACATTCAAACCCTAGCATATATACTACTCTCTACTCCATGAAAGCTTAATGAAAGTGAACCTAGTTAGATTCTAAGCAATCAAATTATGTATTGTTTACTCTCAAACATAGTGAAGAGATCTCTCCAAGTTGGCTACATGGCCAAGCTTTAGATCTTCCCTTACTAACTATATTTGGAATGGATGGATGCAAGATGGGGAGCTCTTAACAATGGAGTATGGCCAAGATCCAAATGTTTTATAGCTTAAAGCTATCACAAATGATTTGTAATTCCAATATCTCCAAATATGAGAGAGATTTTGTTATGTAAACAAGGTGTAAAATTGAGAGGGAGGGGTGACCCTTCTATTTATAGTTTTTCACTTAGGAGAGTTTGGAATTTCGGTGCATGTGAGACTAAAGCTCAAACAGCACTTTTAGATTAGATTAGGATAAATATGCTTTATGTTTAGTTAAGCTTGGTTTAGGCTAGTTAACTAGGGTTTAGGCTAGTCAAACTTTATTAGCAAGTGATTAGAGACTCATTGAGAGTTGGGAGGGGTCTGGATAACCAATTGTGACTGAGAAATCGCCTACGAAGCCAATATAAGTAGTCTAGAGAGAACTACGGAGGTTCTGAATGGTCTAAAGGAGGAATGTTTAGCTAATAAGAGAGATATTAGACAAATAAGTTGAATATGGGAAGAATATGACCGAAAGAGGGTCATGAATGGGCATCCAAGAGTTGGGTGAAGAATGGGTAATTAACTAAGTGTCGTTAATCGGTTGAATGAGAGGAAATTCTAAGTGTAAGAATATTTTAGGTGTCTAAATTTTCCCCTCTTTGAGGTGGTGTAAGTAATGTCACTTCAAAGAAAGTAGACAAGCATAAACAAGTAGAAAATTTTGAAGGGATAGAAGAAAAATGAGTAGAATGAAGGATGCCCCCTCATTTTTTATGGGGTGATAGAGGAACTCTACCAATGATTTAAAAGATGATAGAAAGAGAATAGAAGAAAGAATAGTGTGAAGAAGAAGAAAGGGGATATAGAATAAAAAGAAGTATGAGGAAGAGGGAATAAGCTAACATCCATCCAAAGACCTTTTAAACAACTTTATTTTTTTATCATATTGCTAAAATATTCATCATCGGTCTTTATTGAAAAGAATGAACAAAGGTGTAGTATGACATGAAAATCCATATACGAACAAATGTCCATTACTAAAAGCACTAACTCCATGCAACATACAAAAAGTAATGCAATACAAGAAAGTGAAAGATGCCTAACTCCATGCAACATACATGATGCAATGCAATACGAGGAAGTAAACAAACTCATTTAACAGGGAAATAAGTACAATTACACACACTCAAACCAACAACATTCAAGATAGTTGCACAAATATTTTTTTATCAAGTTGCAATCCCAAATGTTTTGATAAATGACAAGGGTAGGAATGATGCCCCAAGAAAATTGTACATGTAAGGGAAAGGATGGAGGACACTTGGGTCTGATTGAAAATCAATGTCATGACAAAATAGTATCGGGAAACCGATAGTGCCCCCAGCTGCATTTAAGTAGGTAGTGTAGTTGTTATAAATGGTTGTAGATCAAGGTGATCCACAAGTCATTGTTTCAAAACACATGAAAATGCCTAACAGATATGAGATGAGTGTCATGCAAGAGACACAAATTTCAGCTGCAAATGAGATGATTACCAATTTTAGTCCATTTTCGAAGTGTTTATGATTTTTTTGGATTTTTGAATGGTTTTATAATTTTAAATTTTTTGATCAGTCAAAAGAATTTAAGAGATAGGAAATCTCCTAAAAGTACGTGTAAATGCCCCAAGGCAAAGAGAGCGGGTGTCAGGTGGCAAGAAAATGCTCCAGTGAGAAGACAAATGGGCCAACAATAATTATTTATGAAGATAGATGAAAATAGAAGACAAGAAATGTCCTGGAAACATTTAAACATGCCCCAGTGGTGAAGAGATAAGTGCTAGGTGGAAAATAATGCCCCAGGATGGTGTAGATGATATCAAATGTCTTGTACATGAGATATTTTGGTAGATGCTAGCACTTGGGATGATACTAGATGATATTGGGTACTGGGGGATATATTTGTGATCATGTGTGCCAAATGTATGCAATGGAAAGGTTTGCAAATCTATGGGATGAGGTTAAAGAACCTCAAGCTTGACTAAACTCAACCATGCACCATAAGATTAGAGATAAACAAGAAAATATCTATGCATATATAAATTTGAAACTAACATTCAAACCCTAGCATATATACTACTCTCTACTCCATGAAAGCTTAATGAAAGTGAACCTATATAGATTCTACGCAATCAAATTATGTATTTTTAATCTCAAACATAGTTAAGAGATCTCTAAGTTGGCTACATGGCCAAGCTTTAGATCTTCCCTTACTAACTATATTGAGTGGATGGATGCAAGATGGGGAGCTCTTAACAATGGATTATAGACAAGATCCAAATGTTTTATAGCTTAAAGCTATCACAAATGATTTCTAATGCCAATATCTCCAAATATGAGAGAGATTTTGTTATGTAAACAAGGTGTAAAATTGAGAGGGAGGGGTGACCCTTCTATTTATAGTTCTTCACTTGGGAGAGTTTAGAATTTGGGTGCATTAGGACTAAAGCTCAAAAGCACTTTTAGATTATATTAGGATAAACATGATTTATGCTTAGTTAAGCTTGGTTTAGGCTAGTTAACTAGGGTTTAGGCTAGTTAAACTTGATTATTAAGTGATTAGAGACTCATTGAGAGTTGGGAAGGGTCGGATAACCAATTGTGGACTGATAGATAGCCTACAAAGCTAATAGAAGTGGTTTAGAGAGAACTAGGGAGGTTCGAATGGTTGAAAGGAGAAATGTTTAGCTAATAAGAGAGATATTAGCCAAATAAGTTGAATATGGGAAAAATATGACCGAAAGAGGGTCATGAATGGGCATCCGAGAGTGGGGTGAAGATTGGGGAATTAACAAATTGTCTTTAATCGGTTGAATGGGAGGAAATACTAAGTGTAAGCATATTTTAGGTGTCTACACTCACCAACCCCATAACATTAACATGGAGATGTCACTTCATCTTCTAGAGTATATAAGAATAGAAGCACGTGCACATGTGTGATATACTGTGATGTGCAAAAGGAATCATGGCTTCTAAGCACAAGGCAAGTTAGTTTACAACTACGTTGTAGGGACGTGATCGCAGTTGGTATAGGAAGTTTGACCCTAATCAAACTTACGTAGATTATGTAGCATTACAAGAAGCTTTCCTTAAGGAGTTTCATATCCCTGAGTTCGAGCAGAAGAGTATAAGCGCACTCAAGGATATTAAGAAGGGAACTATTGAGAGTATTCGGGAATATGATGTTTGTTTCAAAATAATTTTTCTAAGCTTTGTATAATATTCATGAAAGCCAAAGATGCACAAAGTGGTTTTTTGGGGGTTTGATCACACCATTTAGGAGGGTGTTGTCACATAAGACATATACAGACCCACACAAATTACTATAAGTAGTTTTACGTGACGAGGTAGTCGAAGTATAGACATTAGAGTGAGCCCATTCCTTGAAGCATAGATTGCAGCTATCGCAAAGCAAAGTTGGAGAAAATATTGGCCAATTCAACACATGAGACGCACAATGGGATTTGGTGTACAAATTGTGAAGTGGAAGGGCACACTAAAGATAGTTGTCCTTGTAGGTCAATACGTTCATTATTGCTAGACTGCAAGATATTTCATCTAGGCCATGATTTAATCTGTTACCCATTATTACAATGCGCAATAAGAAATAATGTATCTTGTTATTGTAAGATTTGTCAGTCCATAACTCACAATACAAAAGACTGCAGGCTGATTGGTCAGATCCATGATGCCATAGATATTGGTGTGTGATCAGATAGGAGTATCAGATAATTCTAAAAGTAAAAATGAGCACCATGATCATGATCACAACCAAAGGCATTGTGATCGGAATGGAGGAAATTTTGAAGGAGGTTGTGGCATAGGTCAAGGATACCATGGTGGATTCGTAAACCGAGGCCATGGTGGTGGACGAGGAAATTTTCCTTTCGGAACATGTTTTACATGTGGATCTCCATACCACTACAGGCACGAATGTCCTCGAATATTACTTGTTCTTTTTATGGGAAGAATCATAACTATAAGGAATGCCCAAACTTATATGAGCATATTAGCAAGTAGCGTAAATAGGAAAACAAGGGTGCGGGATGGTTAGAATATAACACACCGTAGAGAATCGTGGATGCCAAAGTTGGCACTTTGGAATCGAGGTAGTACACGTGAATATTACTACACGCATTGAAGTTGCACTTGTCGAGAAACATTACAAATAAATCCTACCATTACTAACGGAGAGGTTTTACATACAATATATCTAGATCCTACACATCAAAAGTAGGTTTATCAGGAGACCATGGAGGTACTCAAAAAAATTTTAGGGTGAAATATAGTGTTTAAAGGAACAGTCATGGAAGTTGGAACAAAAGAAGGCAACAGAGATGGTCCAGTTAGATATTGATGATTTAAAAGAGGTATGCAAGATTTTGCGCTAGGATAATATCATTTCATTACTAGGGAATTGGCTAAAGGGAAACACTCCACACATAAGTATTGAAAATGGACGGCAGATCCTGTATGCTAATATTCCCCCTCATATCTTGGATTATGATAAGGAGATCTCTCTAAATGTTGTTGTGGATGGATGGCTTTTGAGCTATATCTTGATTGACACACCAGCAGTAGTGAATGTGTTTTATGTTGTCGCCAAATCACCGCACCCTCTAAATGGCTAGGATGTGAATAGGATGTTCGGTGTGATTGGGACACATAGGATCACCTCTCAAGATGTGGGGCTTGGGCTCAAAGTGAACCTCTAGAGAAGGCTGGCTTCCTCTTCCTAAACTAAGTGTTGTACTACTCCTAGTGTAACAAAAATGATTATCTAGTCTTATGCTAACATTTTCATGGGGTTTTAGGAAAGAGATTTACGTAAATGAAACTCTACTAGGGATGGTGATGCACCAAATAAAGGGTGTTTCTAGACTCATGAAGAGTTAATTTGAAGAGGGTGTGTGCACCACAGTCAAATTCACCTACCGCAACTTAGAGAGGGTACAGATACCACAAACTAAGAGACATGCGTTCCCTTTGTTAAACCTTATCGGACCGAGAAATATACCAGCTTCCCGGTGAAGAAGGTTGAACTCAAGAAGGGGAATAGACACCACAACTCAATTGCATGCAATACTCTACCACTCGATAAGCACAGAACTCCAAGAACCTATAATAGAAACTTAAACTTACACAATGTACCTGCAAGTACGAGAAAGGCACAAAGAAGCAAAGAAGGATGAAAGGACCAAGTTTAGTCACAAAACACACTTTTATTGCTTCAATAACATGCACAATGCATCATACATTCAAGAGGTAATAGTTGCCATTACAGTCTTGAAGAGGAAGCTTGAAAGTTCTCTCAACACACAAGAACAACTTGCAGAAGAGAGAGGACTCTTGAAAAGCATACACTCGCCTAAGATATCTAACTGTCCAACTTGTCTGAACTGTTGGAACCCTTTGAAATGAGCTTCCAACTTACATTTATAGAAGAATATGTGAGAAAGAAGAGGAAATTTCATAATTACATTCCTAAATTGAAGGCCCATGATGTATTTATTATAGTTAGTTGAACTACCTGAGAAGGTTCCATCATGGGTCATTAATTGCCTGATGACCTAGTCTTCTCAATTAATTAAAAGAATATTTAAATAAAATATTTGAATAATAATAATAAATATTATTATTAAAATATTTAAATAAAAAATTAAATTAATTAACATAATGTCGGGACCCCCTGTTGACCCGTTTGACTTGAAGAGGAGGGGGGTCCATGTGAATAGAGTCTGGACATAGCCCAACTCGGTGAGTTTCGAATCCTCTAACTCAGTGTTGCACTCGATTTTGAACCCCACACCAACTCTTTCCTTGCCTTGGAAATTGAGCTCTTTTGCATTGATTCCTTCAAATGGTGAGCTATCAAACTTGATTCTTATCGTTTTCCTTGGTTAACTCAAGGCCATTTATGCATTCCACATTGCCTTTCATGAAACATATGTGAGCTTCCCCATGAAGTCACTGAGCTCCATTGGTTAGTTTTATCCTTTCCAAGTTCTATTTTTCCACGAGCTTGGTTCATTCTCTACATGCTCATCCTCTATAAGCTCGACCGGAGCCAATTTACCCCACCGTCATGGCTTTTTGAACACCTTGTGAGCTAATCAAAATGAACTCAATTCTCCACAACTCGTCTTTCACCAGCTCTTCTCGATGCTCATGCATAGGGTTCCTTGACTGAGTTGTATATCTTCCTCATTAAGCCAAAATGCATGTAGATCCTGTGAACCTAGCCTGACACAAGTTAAGACTCGCCTCACGAATGCCACTGCTACGGTCTTGCTTCAAACTCCAAATCGAGCCATTCTGAATTACCAAGCCACCTACATGCATCGTGAACATGAAGCTTTAAGCTCGAAATTGAAAGCCTCTACAAATACATTAAACTTCGACACCGCAAGCTTAGTCTTTATCTCGACTTGGTACCAATGTTTCCACAATATGAAAATTTTGACTCTAAATCATACTTCGTGGCTTTGTTCTATAATACATTGGTGACCCATAGAGGTTAAACAATTCAATGAATTTAAATTATTTCACTCCTGCATGTTGCACTATTTAGAAATGATTTTCGAGCTATGAAAATTGTTAGGGATCACATCACATGGCCCTATCAACACTCAATCGATTGATTTCTCTGTGATAGCTCTAGCTTGATCAGATAGAGTTATTTCTTCTTGTTTTGGACCACATATTCACATGCATTCCACATTCAAACTCCATGAAACAACACCATGAGCTCCCTAAATTTTCATTCACGCTTTCCTGAGCCAATTATTTCCAACTCGGCGAGCTCTACATGAAATCTACTGAGTTGTCCTAGCATCAATATCACCGCCAAGTGTGTCCCCACGAGCTCTTCAACTGACTCGGCCTGGATTTGTTTTGCATGTCGACCCGAGCACCAGTTGGCTCAACTCGGACTCTCACATGTCTATGTACTAAGCTCATATTTACCATCTTGCACATTTGAGTTCCTTACTCCCTTGGCAACAATGGGTCTATGCTCATTGGTTATAAACTCAAGCACTAGCTCATGCGTTGAGCTCTTCTTTGATTCTGGTCGATCTCTCGAGCTATTCTATGCTTTGTATCTACGGGAAATATTAAGACTTGTTCGATCATGTTCACATTTTCATGCCTCTTCCTCAATGTTGATTCTTGTGATCACCCTGAGAAATTCATGTGGTATTTCAAGGGATTCTCTTTGAATACATGCTTAATCCATTTATATTATGTCAAGCTCTAAACCTCAACACATCTTTTTAGATCATTGTCTGATCATGCCTGATCTCCTTCCATGCATACCTTGCAACAATTTTTTCCCAAAGATTTTACATGACCCATTCAAGCTTCAAGCTTCTACAAACATGGATATTGTAGGATAGAGTCCATCTAAGTGATCCCTTGAACTCGTGGCTATGAAAATATCATTTTATCTATTGGGCTGAGTTCAGCCATATCCTGTTTTCCCATGTCATCTTATCATATTTACAACATGTCTCTAAGAACCACTATGCCATAAGTGATTTCACTCAAGATATCAGTAAACTCGACCATCAATTCCTTTGGGTCTAACTAGGATTAATATTTTAACTGAACTTCAGTCTGATCTGTAAGCTTGATCTCTCAGTGAGCTCAAATGTTTTAATGTTGAGCTATTTCCTTTCTCCTAAGAAACATGCTTGACTTTCTAAGTGACTCGTTGAGCTGATAAATTTATCATTCACACGGTGAGCTAAACGAGATAATCCATTCACTTGTGCTAACTTAGCTTTACGTCCCCACGACCACTGACTCTAAAACTTATTTCTTCTCTTCTGGGTTCGTGATTCCTGAAACTTAACCATATTCCATGCTACCTCTAATCGCTAACTCTCCATTAAATTTTTCCGATGACCTTCCACATATCTTGGTGAATAGCTCACCATCATGACAACAATCATCCATCATTCTAACTCCCCTAGCGACTCGCCTGGTGAATCGGAAACCAACTTAGAATTCTTCTCTATGCGGAAACCTCACAACTGGCTTGTCATTGCAAAGTTTCCACCATGGAAATTGGGATGAATTTATCCCATATGCGGAAATACCAACTTGGCCTGCCATCATCAAATTTCTGACCTTGGAAATATAGTGAAATGTTTCCCATGCGCGGGATTACTACAATGGCTTGCCAACATCCAAGTCTCAAACTCGGCATACTAGCTCTAAATCCCCGCGTAACGGCTTGGCCACATTAATCCACAGGGGCCTGACCTCAGCTTCACCATGCAAACTTGGCAAGTAAGTTCCTTATCTCCACAATTCCCACCAAGCGTGGGATCACCATTATTTTTCCTCCTTCCGAGTTTTCCTTCATCGATTTTAGGACAACATCAAACTCTCTGTGAAAACATTTCAATTGTAGCTTGTAAGGTGTGATAATTCCAACGAGAAAATTTTATGCCTACCAACTTATTGACTTGTTGAAGATGCTCATATAATTACAAAGTAAATTGTGCTTCATGAATATTCTGATATGAAACAAATCCACCTCTATGAGATTCACTTCCATGAGTTACATCGTAAAACAAGTAAGGTCTCAATAGAGAATCTTTGTAATAAATTTCATCAAGTCTCCTGGTAACACTCTCACTGTCACTTAATTGATTTTGATAAAAATATCTTGAAGGAAAATCCTGAATTTGAGGATGCATTCGATACTAAACAGATAACAACATAGTTGGAAAACCTACTTGTTGGAAGTGCTCAAAAAGGCTTCTACTATACTGCAACATGCCTGTTGCCTGGTGTGTGGGAGCTTGTCACCTATCCCTTCCATCTGGGCCAATTCCAAATCCTTTGGGATCTATAAACACATTCTCCAGAAGCTGACCATGCTCTGGAAGAGGACTTGCATCTGCAAATTCAATAGCCTCTTCAACCAGCTTATCAATTTTCTTTTCAATCGACTTTAGATCTGATTCTTTGACAAGATTGTTCTCGATTAGGTAGCTTTTTTAAAGCCACAATTGGGTCTCTTTCTGCATAGTGAGCCTTCTCCACAGGATCTCAAAGCTCATCCGGATCAGCAAGAGAATGTCCTCTAAACCGGTATGTCTCACACTCAATGAGGGTAGGTCCATCGCCTCTCCTTGCTCTGGCTATTGCCTCCTTAGCAACCTCTCTAACTTTCAACACATCCATGCCATCCACATGAACTCCTGGCATCCCAATTTCGTAGCAAGTTTTATTTGTATGAAATACTAACACGAGTTCCCACCTTGAGCTGGTCGAAATGGCTCATCTTCTAAGTGTCGGGCTCACTTATTTCACATCTTTCTCAATGAACTACTCGAGTTGTCAAAACATGAATCGGATTATTATCAACTCGGTGAGGGAGTTTAACCTGATTTGTCTTCCAGTGTAACTCACTAGGACTCGAGCTATTTCTTGTCTCTCTACATGATTGTAATTTAGTATTCATAGCTCATCTGAGTATGCTTGAGCCCGACTCATTTAGCTACTTGTTTACTTGATTACTTATCACTCACCCGAGATATATCTGGAACTCGGTACCCCTCCACATGAATTGACAACCTTGCATTTGAAGAAGACAACCGAAAAACTTATTTTTGGCCTCTATGAACTCACCGAGCTACTCCAAATAACTTGTCGCACATTCATATACCTAAGGTTAGTGAAATTGAATCGAGCATTCCAATCTCACTTGTCAGAATAATTCATATTGCCATGCATAGAAGCATGATAAAAACCCATATAATACGTTTTATTGATTTTGGGTCCCAAAGCCAATTTCCTTGTTCTGAACCTACTTCGACTATTTGAAATGTCATGAAACTCCTCGTGGAGGCCCTTTTCCAGTTCTAGGAATGATAGGCTCCCACTTGTCCAATTTTTTCCAAAAGGGAAAAATTGACAACATTTATGGTGACCTCTCGGGGATGATTGCCTGCTAAGCATGATTCCAAGTAGCCTTAAGTCATCCATTGGGCATGGAATCTATGTTAGAATCTTGAAAGTAGTTTTATTTTATTCGACACGTCCCGTAATCTCCTTGAGCATTTCCGATATCTTGGACCTCCCTGGAATGCTAAGCATGAAGTATATCAATCATTGAATGCTTGACATCCATGGAACACCGCAAAAATTTGGATGAAGCATATTTTGAAACTCTTATGGAAACCTTGAACCTTTCTTATCCTTGACACTTTGCAATGATGAAACAATATGCAGAACAACACAAAACACAACAATAAGGAAATCAAAACAACAACACACAACAATGTGCATAAGCACTTGGAGGAAAATACCTAATTTAACTATACGGGGTGGAACGCTTCTCAAAAACAAGCTTTGAGATGTATCCCATTCACATGAATGGGCAGTTCTTCTCCATTGAGCCTAGATAGATGAAATGAATTTTCCTCTTTGTAACTTGTGATGATGTATGGCCCACTCCGAGAGCATCAAACTTGGCATGCCTACCTGGTTTGGCCTTGTCTTCATCCCATTTGAGAACTAAATCTCCCTCTTGAAAACACCCGCCGACGCCTTCTTGTCAAAAGATTTCTTAACCTGAGTCTAATGCTGCTCCAAAGTTTTCATAGCCTTATCTCATACTTCCTCTAACTCCATGAATTCAACAAACCTTACTGTCAGAGGATCACTCTCTATAACTTCAAGTTGATGAGCTAACTCCAAAGAATGTAACTCCGATGAGAGCAAGAGTTTTGCCTCTCTTCCATATACAAGAACAAAAGGAGATTTTTTATGGCCCTTTTAGGTGTGATCTCGATCTCGCCCATAAGGCGGTCTTAAGTTGTGTATGCCAAGTCCTCTTGTTAGTCTCCATTGTGCGCTTAATAATCCTTATGAGGTTTTTGTTGCTAGAATCGGTTAATCGGTTTCCTTGTGGATAATAATTGGACAAAGTTTTGAGGTATACCCCATTTTTAATAACCCATTCACTCAATTTCATACCAAGAAAAGCTAGCACGTTGTCTGAAATGACTATAAATGGAACTTGAACCTCGTCATTATACCCTTCAAAAAATCCATAACTACTTTTTCATTGCTCTCTTTTAATGCTACCGCCTCTGTCCATCAAGTAAAATAGTCTGTTGACACAGTAAGGACCCATTTATGTACATCACTGGATGGAGGATTAATCATTTTGATGAAGTCCAACCCCCATTAAACAAAGGGTTGATCCACTTGAATTGGATGTAGCGGAAGAGTCACAACTTCCGCTACCCGTGAAAAAGGCACATTCCTTACATTTCCTTACCCAGAGATGGGCATCCTTGAATAAATCTAGCCAATAGTAGCTAGCTCGCATGATCTTGGTAGTTGTTGTTCGTGCAGAATAATGTCCTCCAGATAGGCCATTATGAAACTCTTCTAATATATTATCGACATGTTCTAATCCTACGCACCAAAGGAGAACGCAGGTTCAAATATTTTGAAAGAGAACACTATCTACCAAAACATGTGGGATAGATTGAAGATGGAAAGTTTCTCTTTGGTTTTTATCCATGTTTGCCGGGTATGCTCCTGAGAAGAGGAAATTCTTCATTTTGGATAACCAATCAGCTTGATCAACATCCTCATCAGTATTTAGGAGTGTCACGTCCTCATTACCTTTTGATTCCATGTCTGCGCAGCAAGTTACCTACACAAACCCTTACCTCGACAAGTTTAGTGACTTTTATGTGCACGTCATACTCCATTACCTTCATGATCCATCCAAGACGTTTATTTCTTAGTTCAAAGCAAAAACTCCTTGACACCTGGATGAGACACCATCAAATGAATCTTGTTGTTGGACAACATGTGCTTGAATTTCTTCAAAGCTTGAATAATTGCAACGACTTACTTTGCAATGAATGAGTATTTGAACTTGTAGTCTTTGAGGGATTGATGAAGAAAGAAATTGGTTGCTTCATCAGGTTGTTGTTTTGTTGGGTGAGGATACCTGAAATGCTCTCTTGACTTGCAAAAGCATAAAGGATAAAATATTTTTCAAACACAGGGTTCACGGTGTGGTAGCTTAAGAAATGGCTATTTTGATGGCTTTGAAGCTTTCGTCCTTCCTTTTTCCATGAGAATGGCATGTTTTTCTTCAACATGGCTGTCATTGGTTTAGCCAATGTCATGAATTGAGGGATGAATCTTCACATGAAATTTATGGTTCCCGAGAAAATTCTAAAGGCCCTTCCGTGACTTGGGAGAGATAAGGACATAATAGAATGAATCCTGGTTGGATTGATTGATAATCCTTCCACTGAAACAACATGCCCCAAAAATTTTCTCATGCACTGTGAAAATACATTTCTTGCGGTTAAGTGAAACCCCAAATTCCCTACACCTTCAGAAAAATTTCCTTAGATGCATGATGTGATCTTCTACATGCTTAGAGCATATAGTTATATCATCAACGTAAACCAAAATAATATTGTTCATTAGTCCCTTAAATGCCATGTCCATGGCTCTTTAGAAAGTAGCCCTAGCATTGGACAATCCGAATGGTATTTTATTATAGGCATGCGTTCCCTACTTGGTAGTGAAAGCCGTTTTGAATTGGTCAGATTCTTGGACTAGGATTTGATTGTAACCCAAATATCCATTGAGCAAAGAAAATCTTTGAGCTCCTGCCACCATTTGAAGGATCTACTCCATTGATGGAAGAGGATAATGGTCTTTTAATGATGCACGATTCAAATCCCCGAAATCTTCTAATGTATTGTTTATAGCTAATCAAACTAAGGCCACTCAATCAAAATTTTAAAGGATGCATCCATTACTATACAAGGGGCCAAGTTCACTAGGGACTTTGAGGTCTTAGCACTTGTAGAATCGGACATCTTCCCATCTCTACTTGGGCACCCTTGGTATTATGCAAATATGTTGATCTTGATTAAACAAGGAGTATATAAGTTTAGAGAACAAGGAAGAAAGAGTTATTATCCCTTTGAAATATGGGAAGTTTGCAACTTATGTTAAACCATTGAGTTAGGAAGGCTTGAACATAATTTATGTATGTGTCATTCGGAATCCGAAGTACTTGAGCAATATAAAGAAGGAATCCTTCGAGAGGAAGATGTACAATCTATTAGTGATACTAAAAGAATAGTTTTGATAATTGGTCACATGACACCTATGAGATGGTTGGGTGCGAGATAAGAAGTGCATTTGTGTAGAGAAGAAAACCTCATTGTATTAGGAGAATAGGTAACAACTCTGTACCTTGGTACACTGGAGAAGGAGACCCTACGGTATTCTGTGTGCCATGGAGGAGCAGTGGAAAAATCAAGTTGAAAGAAGAAATATGTTAGTGTATACCCTATGCAAGATGGCAACGCACTGGTGGATGGCTCACATGGATAATCTCATAGAATGGAATGAAGTGAGAATTACTTTGACAACCCAGTTTCTCAAGAGCAATGCACCTACTCAAATATGCATATATCATGGTAATCATCTTGTTCAGCACCACGTTTAGTAGTGTGAGAGACTCTAGATAGAGGGTAGGAAGCTTTACCACCTTCACTTTGGGTACACAAACTTTATTTCACTTTGCAAGGTTGTGCACACGCTTGGTATGTTTATGTAGAGCTACATAGGGAGACTAGAAATTGGTAGGAATTGATTGTAGGAATGACCCAAAATTTTGAGTACTTTTTTGCTAAACCTCTGGTGAGAGAGGAATACAGGTTATAGAGTGCTTGACAATTTGAGACAAAGTGTCAAGGCTGAATAATTCATTCAGGAGTTATTTTGTGAAGAATAACAAGGAGCACATTTTGATGAAGTAGATGATACAAATGTTGATCTATTTACATGCACTTGCTTTGAGAAGGAGAAAGGAAAGATGGTCTACATAGTGGATGATGAGGAAGTAGAAGATTTGGACATAGCTCATTCAACAGTACGCATGAGGTTTTAGCACGGTGCGAGATAAAAATGTGCGCACCTATCATGAACCTATGAATACCAAGAAGGTGAACATTGACATGGATGTTGAACCTAAGGAAGCAATAGTTGGGGATTATTGGTCTGATTCTGAAGTGGCAAAGATAATTGAGTTACTATGAGATTTTCAGGATTTATTCCCTAGGGGCTACCATGAGTTAAAAGGAGTGCATGATTCATTAGGCGAGATGAAGATTAAGCTAAAGGAAGGAGTGCGCCTAGTCAGGAAGAGACCTTATAGGATGAACCCAAACTGTGCATAAAAGTTAAAGAAGAAATTGACAAAATGTTGAAATTTGGAATCATTAAGCCCCTAGAAGAATCGGAGAATGGGTTAGCCCCATGGTAATCAGTATACAAAAAGATAGTCGATTATGATTTTTGTGGATTACAGGAGTTGAATGTTGCATGTGTGATTGATCCTTTTCCTCACCTTTCACAGAGGAAATATTATAAGGTGTTGCAGGGCATGAATTTTAATCTTTCACATATGGATTCTCAGGGTATCACCGGGTTAGAATTGCATAGGAGGATCAAGAGAAAACAAATTTCACCACTAAATGGGGAAGCTTTGCATATACAGTGATTCCCTTTGGTTTGAAGAACGTGCATGTTGTATTTTTGTGCATAGTTGTTCAAGCATTCCAAGATTTTATTCAAAATTTCTTGTAGGTTTACTTGGATGATTGGACGGTATATGGGCTTATTAAGGATCATTGTGATAATTTGTGCTTAATGTTTGAAAGATGTCAACAATTAAGCATCTCTTTAAACATCAAGAAGTGTGTGTTTGCTACACCTTTTGGAACTCTGTTAGGGCATATTATCTACAAGGAAGGTTTGTTAGTAGATCCAGCTAAAGTTGTAGTTATTGTAGGCCTAGAGGAGCCTACCAGTCAAAGTGAGGTGTGCGGATTCTTGGGCCACATAGGGTATTATAGAAAATTTATCAAATGGTATGCAAAGTGTTGGGGTTAGCACACCGGTTGTATAGACAATATATCAGATCTAGGCATAAATGCAAATAAACGTAGATATTCTACCGAAGAAATATACAAAACAAGAGACACAAATCAACACCATATTTAACGTGGTTCACCCAAAGGTGGGCTACGTCCACCAAGAAACAATCCAATCTATTATCCAAAGCTTTGACAAGATGTACAATAAAGATTTACAATCTTCCACACCTCTCAGATGTTCAGTACTTTCTTTCCTTCAAGATTTTCTTCTTCACCAAGAATTCTCTCTCTCACCAACTTTTGCAAGTTCTTTCTAATTCTTGTTAATCATCTTCTTTCTTACTTCTAAACCCTAGCTTTTATGCTTATATAGTCATTTATAGACTTAGGGCACTTAGCCATGCAATTACAATCAATAGATATATTTTAATGCTAAAAATTGATCTAGTTCCGAGAGTTAATTAAAACATCCTCATGCAGGGTACACCTGGTTAGCCCTAACCATTGACGGTTCCTCACTTTCTTGACCGATGCAGTCTTGAGTGACCGTGCCAGTTCCCCTTAACCGATGTCGGTTACTATATTTTCCATCAAGTTTCCATTACATGATAAAATGAAGTAATTGAGCTCCACAACTCAATAATCTCCCACTTGGAGATTAATTACTGCACCATA
Organism: Taxus wallichiana var. yunnanensis; assembly: GCA_018340775.1. Classification (NCBI taxonomy): domain Eukaryota; kingdom Viridiplantae; phylum Streptophyta; class Pinopsida; order Cupressales; family Taxaceae; genus Taxus; species Taxus wallichiana. Next base: position 315,007,008 of record CM031237.1, read on the forward strand.
CATGTACAGCGTCATTCTTGGTTTCTTCCTTAGCTTTGTTTCTTCCTCTGTAAGTCTCAAACTTGAAGACCAACAGAAGTGGAGTGTAGCTCCAAATTCTCCTTTGTTAATGGCTTCGTTAGCATATCCGCATGGTTCTTTCTCGTATAAATCTTTTCCAGATTCAACTTTCCATCCTCTAATACCTATCGTATGAAGTGATACCTCAACTGAATGTGTTTCATTCTCAAATGAAATGTTGTGTTCTTTGCCAAATGAATTACACTTTAACTATCACTGAATAGTTTACAATCACTTTGTTGCTTTCCCAACTCTTCCATGAACCTACTCATCCATATCATCTCCTTTCTAGCCTTTGTAACTGCAACATACTTTGCCTCCGTAGTAGACATATCCACAAACTTTTGCAATCTTGAAATCTAGCTAAGCTGTCATTCCACCTCTATGAAAATATATCTAGTAGTGCTCCTCCTACCATCCAGATCTCAAGCCATATCCAAATCAACATATCCATGTAATGAAATATCTAAACCTCCATAGCATAACTACATGCTAGTTGTTCCTTTTAAATAGTTGAGTATCCATTAGAATCCTTTCCAATGCTTTTTACCTGGATTAGCCATATATCTACTCACAACTCCCACTGCTTGTGCAATGTCTGGTCTTGTACAAACCATAGCATACATGATACTTCCAACTACTGAAGTATATGGTAGTCGTGTCATATATTTGACCTCCTCATGTAATGAAGGACACTGATCTTTTCTCAATTTTAAGTGTCCAACCATAGGTGTGCTAACTGGTTTTGCATTATGCATGTTGAACCTTTCTAACACCTTGTAGATATAATCCTCCTGAGACAAATACAATTTCTTGTTTTTCTGTCTTTATGTATTTGCATGCCAAGGATTCTTTTTACATCTCCTAAATCCTTCATAGCAAATGTGTGAGCTAGCTTTCTCTTAAGCTCACCAATGTCCTGCATACTAGATCCTGTAATAAGCATATCATCCATATACAATAACAAAATAATATAGCTCCCATTTTCAAGCTTCTTGAAATAAACACAATGGTCAAATTCACATCTCAAGTAACCATGCTCATGCATAAAACTATCAAACCTCATGTACCATTGCCTTGGAGCTTGCTTGAGCCCATATAGGCTCTTTTTCAACCTGCACACTAATTTCTCCTTACCCTTGACTTCATACCCAAGCAACTGCTGCATATAAATCTCTTCATCCAAATCACCATGAAGGAAATTCATCTTCACATCTAGTTTCTCTAAATGAAAATCTTCTACTACAACTAAAATCAATACAATACAAATAGAAGTCATCTTAACAACAGGAGAAAATATTTCACCAAAGTTAATACACTCCTGTGTAAATCCCTTTACTACAAGCCTTGCCTTGTACCTTTTCTATCCACCCTCTTCTTCCTTAATCTTGTAAACCCACTTGTTCTGCAATGTTCTCTTACCTTCTGGCAACTTAACCAAATCCCTAGTTTGGTTCTGTTCTAAGGAGTCTATCTCCTCATCCATGCCATGTTCCTAGTGGACGTGGGTCTTATGCTGCATTGCTTCTTCAAAGCTCTCGGTTCACTATTATCATCAACAATAAATAAAATAGAGAAGGTGTAAATATTTCTTGAAGTTTACTTACCATTTTTGACCTTCTCACAGGAGTTTGGGGTACCAAAGACTCAATTTGGCCTCCCTGGACATTCCTATCAAAATCTGACAGGTGACCGACGTTGGTCACCTATAACCAACGCCATTTCTGCTAACCAAGGCCGGTTTAGATCTCTCAGAATCGATATCTTGGTTCTTCTAATCGGTGTCGATCGGGGGTCGACCAACACCGCATTCTTGTGTAACCCTATCGATAATTCTTTTAAATTTGAGAGTTTTTTCATTCACAAACTTCTTAACGAGTTCATCCTTGGGTACCAAAATTTTATCCCTATACATTCTCTTTTCATTCCATTCAACATCACGACTCCTAATAATTTTAGAATTCTCTAAATCCCAAAAATGGAAACCGAAATCACCAGATCCATAACCAATGAAAGTGCACCTCTTGGATTTTTCATCCAACTTTTTCTATTTTCTTATCAACATGCACAAAAGCTTTGAACAAAAACTTTAAGAAAAAAGAGATCTACCTCTTTTCCGGTCCAATATTCCTCTCTGGTATTCCTCCATCTAGTGAGCTTGAAGGCCCATGGTTAATAAAATAAACTGTTGTATCAACTGCTTCTACCCAAAACTGTAAGGGAAATCCATAATGTATCCTCATACTTCTAGCATGTTTCATGATTATCCTATTCATTCTTTCTGAAACACCATTCTCGTGTGGTGTTCTTGGAACCATTCTTTCTCTACATATCTCATTCACTGAACAATAATAATTGAAAGTCTTATTATAGTATTCACCACCATTGTCATATCTAAGGCACTTTAACGTAGAATTTGATTCATTCTCAACAAGGGCTTTCCATCTTTTAAAAGTATCAAAAGAATCAAATTTATGTTAGATACAATAAACCTATACCTTTCTTGTAGCGTTGTCGATGAAAGTAACATAATATTGGGATCCTCCATGAGAAGCTACCTAAGCTAGTCCCCACACATCTGAGTGTACAAGCTCTAATTTTTGCTCCTTCTTAGTTTCCCAAAATTTAAGAAATCTCACTCTCTTTTTCTTTCCAAAGATATAATGCTCACAAAAATCAAGATCTAAATATTTCAAATCTATTAACTTACCCTTAGCCTTTAAGATCGGCATTCCTTTTTGACTCATATGACTCAACCTGGTTATGCCACATGTATGCATCTGAATCTAAAGTAGATAATGCAGAAAATGAATCAGTAATACAAGTAGATAAATATAATGTTCCTACCTTCTTACCTCTTGCCACAACAAAATCACCCTTGGTGACTTTCCAAGAGTCTCTTATAAAAGTAACCATGCAACCAGATTCACCTAGTTGCCCTACAAAAATAAGATTCCTCCCGAGGCTTGGCACATGCCTCACATCTTTCAATACCCATGTATTTCCATTCTGTAATTTTAGATGAACTTCCCCTTTACCAATAATACTGCAAGGTTCATCATCACCCAAATAAACATGCCCAAAATTCCCTAGACATAATTTCTAAAATAACCCTTATTAGGGGTTGCATGGAAAGAAGCTCCTGAATCTAAAACCCATGATTCAATTCTATTATCTAAAGAAAGAATAAGAGCATCTTGCATTACCTCTGATGCAAAGCAAGATTTACTTCTTTACCTTTATTTGGTTGTTGGTTCTCTTTATCCTTTGACCAACAATCTTTCTTTGCATGTCCTTTCTTTCCACATTTCCAACAAGTAATTCCCTTACTTCTAGATTTAGATATGATATCCCTTGACTTTGATTTCCCATTACTCTTACTCTTGGATCTCTCCTTCTGCTTGCCCCTACTTTCTACATTCAAAGCATTTCCAGATGATGATTCCTCTATACTCTTCCTGTGAATTTCTTCATTCAAGATTATACTAACCACATCATCAAACTTCAAAATATTATTAGCAGATGTTGTATTACTAAAAATCATTACCAAGTTCTCCCAACTATCGTGCAAAGGACATAAGAATAAAAGTACTTTTACTTCATCATCAAATGGTATAACAACTGATTTTAACTGATTTACTATAGATCGAAAATCATTCAAATGACTAAATGCAGATTCACCTTCATGCATCTTAGAACTAAATAGTTTCTTCACCACATAAACTTTATTTGAAGCACTAGGTTTTTCATATAAATTAGCAAGAGATTTCATTAACTCTACCGTAGAAGCCGCTTCTGTAATATTGGAAGCCACGAATGCTATCAAGATCAATATTATAGATCCCAAATCCTTTCTGTCAATAATATTTCATTCTTCATCAGTCATCTTCGTAGGTCTAGACTTCTCATCCAACGGTAAGTACAAATCTCTTTGATACAGATAATCTTCAATCTACATCTTCCATAATTGATAATTATGGCCGTCAAATTTCTCTACCTTGTATTTATTTTCTTCTACCATTGTTGTAGCTCCCACTCAATCAGAAAACCCTTTGTGAGTAAATCTATCAACACAAAAACCCTCAAAAAAAGCTCTGATACTAGTTTTTGGGGTTAGCACACTGATTTCTGAGACAATATATCAGATCTAAGCATACATGCAAATAAAAGTGGATATTCTACCAGAAGAAATATACAAAACAAGAGACATAAATCAACACCATATTTAATGTGGTTCACCCAATGTGGGCTACGTCCACTAAGAAACAAGCCAATCTATTATCCAAAGCTTTGACAAGATATACAATGAAGATTTACAATCTTCCACACCTCTTAGATGTTCAGTACTTTCTTTCCTTCAAGATTTTGCTTCATCACCAAGAATTATCTCTCTCACCAAACTTTTGCAAGTTCTTTCTAATTCTTGTTAATCATCTTCTTTCTTACTTCTAAACCCTAGCTTTTATGTTTATATATTCATTTATAGACTTAGGGCACTTAGCGATGTAATTACAATAAATAGATATATTTTAATGCTAAAAATAGATCTAATTCCTAAGAGTTAATTTAAACATCCTCACATGTGTAATCGACACTAGTTAGCCCTAACTGCTTCTAGTTCCTCACTTGCTTGACTGATGTCAGTCATACCTAACCGATGTCGGTCCTAGGTGACCACTATCGGCTCCCCCTTAACCGATGTCGGTTACTGTATTTTCCAGCAAGTTTTCATTGCATGCTAAACTGAAGTAATTGAGCTCCACAACTCAACATGAAGATTGTCGTGCCCCTGGAAGAGTTACTAAAAGGAAAAGGAGCATTCTATTGGAGAGAATCAAGCAAAGACGCATTTTAGTCATTAAAAGAGAGACTTGCTACAAAGCACCTATTCTACGTTTTCCCTCATGGAACCAAGCTGTTTCATGTGCATGTGGACGCCTATGGCACGACCACGCACAATGTTAGCTCACGGCTGGAGAAGGTATTATAGACCATCCTATATGTTTTGCTAGTAGAAATCGACTCCTCACAAAGACATAATTATACAACTACCGAGCGCGAAGCCTTTTCGATAATCTATGCGTTGTATAAGTTCGAGATAGTACTGCTAGCAACACCTTTCATATTTCATACATATCACATGGCGTTAAAACACTTGGTAAATAATCTCATTTTATAAGGGCGCATATGTCGATGGGTGCTCTTATTCCAAGAATTTGACTTTACAGTCATGGTAAAACCAAGTAAAACTAATTCTAGCCCAGACCACTTATCAAGGATTCAAACAGGGGAGGACGCGCAGACAATTGAAGATACAATTTCGGATGCATAGTTATACAAGTTACATCGCTCACCTTAATAATTGGAGGATATTTTTTTCTTTTTATGCATAGATATGGCACTAGAAAGAATGAAAGCCTTATAGAGGAAACAAATTGCAATTCGTGTAGCACCCTTCATGTTGATCAATGGTGACTTATACAAACTAGGTCGAGCAAAGTATTGTGTCGGTGTGTCTTTGGAACATGAGTGCATGGATATCATGGAAGAGACTCATGACAAGATGTGCAGGTGGGCATTATGCGCAGCGACACCACCACGTGCAAGATTCTACTTCTGGATTATGGTGGGAGACCTTTTACAAGGATTGTAAAGAGTATTGTAAGGCATGTGATCACTTTCAGCACCTTGGAAAACATGGGTAAAGAGATGAAATGCCTTTGTGTCCTATTACTAGTGCAGAGCCATTTGAAAAATGGGATATAGAATCTGTGGCTCCTATTTCCCTAATTTGTGTGTAGAACCTGGATCGCGCTACATCATCACTTGCACAGATTATCTTACAAGGTGGGCATAAGAAATACCTACAAAGGATTGTATAGTAACTACGGCAGCAAGGTTCTTATGGGAAAATATTCTCACTAGATATAGATGTCTGTTGAGTTTGACGAGTGATAGGTGCACACACTTTTTGAATGAGATGATCAGGATATTGTTGGATGAGTTTATGGTTGTGCACCATAAGACTACACTTTATCACCCTCAAGAAAATGGGACTATTGAGGCTTTTAACAAGATATTGAGCTAGAACTTGACAAAAATTTGTGATTTTGGAAGGAAAGATGGGGATGATAAAGTTTTTTTGTACTTTGGGCATATAGAATAGCCTACAAGAGGTTGAATAAGGCCACACCCTTTCAGTTGGTGTTTAACGCAGAAGTAATTCTTCCAATGGAATTCATGGTACCATCATTGCGTATTGCTCATGCTGGAGGTCTAGCTAATGAACAAGCATTAGAAGAAATAATTGACAAGTTGATATAGTTAGATGAGAGGCGTGCCATAGCATGTTGGAGTTAGAAGCAGGAAAAGGCCGGTGGGAGGAATGGAATGATAGAAACATCGGGGATAAGAACCTTGAGGTTGGATAGATGGTACTTCTTTATGATTCCAAGTTTTTGTGTTATCAGGAAAACTTAAGGTGCATTGGTTGGGACCGTATGTTATCACACACATCCTTGAAATAGGTGTTTTTTAGTTAGAGGTGCTTGATGAAACACGGTTACCCAGTTACTTTAACGGGAGTAGGCTAAAGCCCTACTATAATTTTTAAAGATGGAAGGAAGCTTCTAGAAATAAATTGCTCCCAAAGAAGACCATAGTTGGAAATAAAATGAATGAACAGTATAACATGAGGTAAGCTACGGTCATGGAAACTACTAGAGTAAGGTGCAATGGTGAGGTACTTCAAGGTGCATGGAAGTGCATATAAGGATGTCTATATCAAGAATGGAGGAATGCATGCTAGAAGGTTATAGTTGGGGCGCGAAGGTGTACTGTGCGGAAATTGGGAAAATGGTCAATTAATGAGAGGATTAGTGGTAGGTGAAGGAACAATAAATGAATAAATTTTTGAAAATCTATATAAGGATGTGATGCGGGTTCATTTTTACCTTTTTGATCACAAGTATTCAAGTGAGCTAAGTGCGACTAAGCCAAGAGAAATGTGTTGAGGTGTGGAGAGATACATAACTAGACGTGGAGAGCATATTTATGCATGACAGTGGTTTGCATCCCCATTGGTGAAGGGTTTGACTGGAATAGAAGCATTGAGAAGGAGCTAGGGCACATGGTTTCGAACTAGGGTATGAGCTTACTTGACACAAAAGACAAAATTTGGGATTTTTATAATGACACCGAAGAAAGCACCTACAGGTACGAAGGGGAAGAAAAAGGTGGAAGTTGAGGTCGAAGTTGCTCCCGAGAGCTATTTTTAGAGATGCAGTATCCAGAAGGAGTTATAATCAAACAAGATTGGGGTTCCCATATCCGCAGATGTAAAGTAAGTGATTACAACCATTGTACCACCAAAAACAAGGGAGATTTAGATGCTTTGCTAAATAAGAAGACCAACAAGCACACAGTGGAGGACATGCCAGTGTATGACGACACACCTGGGAGAAGTTTCTTAAGAAGGTAGGGGTTTATCAACTGTATGAACTCCCATATTTTGGAAAACCAAAATCTTTATACCAATGGCTTATGAGAAGAGTCCATGAGGACTTTTCTATTTTGTTGGATGAAGGGTAAGGATCACAATAGCCCTAATTGCTACATTCGAGAGATTAAAGGGCATAGGGATAGATATTATTAGTGATCTTACTGATAAAGTAGTTGTTATAGCCACCAACAAGGAGTTGGGATACTCCAAGGGTCCACGTAAAATGGACATATACAAATTAAGGAAGTATCCTATGGTGCAGGCAGTTGCGCACATACTCACTAAGTTGAATGATCAAGAGAGATGGTCACAGGTAAATACCATGTGGCTACATATCGTGAAGAAGATGTCACAAGGAGAAGTATACAATCTAGTAGGCTACATAGTAGAGATAATTATTGAGGAAGCATGCACAGGTGAGAAGATAAGTTTTGGCACTATTCTATTATCTCTTGTCTTTGTAGAAATTGGAGTGCCTGATGGGCCAAAGAACAAAATTTGGGAATACCCCATAGAGAAGAAGTCCCACAAGGAGAGATTTAAAAAATACTTGTGTGAAGGAAAAATGAGTGGCCCATTCAAGAAAAGGGTAGAACTATGGTATGACTAACTTCATGCAAGCATTTGAGGAGGAATGGTGCATTCTAAAGGATTTACCTTTAGTAGTGGGTAAGGAAGTATAATTCATGGTGTATCAAAGCATTTCTTCATTATACGGTTTACAATGAAGGATGGGACATGGAGTCTATGGTGAAAATTGCCCTATGCCTTCACAGTGCACTACTTCCGTGCCTCGGTTCACATATTTATTTATGCGCGTTGGCTAAACTTCAACGCAGACAAGGTAGATTGTGACTATCATACTCTCAGAAAAACTTATGTATATCTAGGTGGGTCTACCTACATTGAGAGGCTCACTTCAGATGTTATAAATATAAAGCCAGTGAGTTTGGCTATTGGGGAGAGTGGATCTACACTCATATATCTTCATCTTAAGCCTAGGTTAGAAAATAACAAGTATGTGGAGAATGAATTTATGCTACCAAGGCCGCCTAAGGGAAAACACACAGTTGAGAATGTGGAAGCTCCAAAGCTTGTCGCGACCATAGAGATAGATGAGGAAAAATAACATGAGGATAGTGGAGGCTTGGACCATAGAGGTTGGAGGTAGCCCAAAGACAAAGTGGGAATTTAGCACGTAGATACTCCACCACAGGTGCAAGAATGAGAGGAGGAATTGGACGAGATTCGGTCCCACGATGAACACCAATTTAAGAAGGTATTTAGAAGAACCAGTACTCAAGGTGCAAGAACATCACAGCCTGTATGAAGATCACCTCAACTCTTCCCTCAGAAAGAAGCACCAGAGAAAAAGAAAAGAAGAAAGTTGTAGCTTAGCGAGGTGGTAGAGGAGTCGGAAGAGAGCGCACCTAGAACCCCATTTCAACCGAAAGATGTGGAGAAGCCTTGTGACAAAGAAATGAGAGATGAAGAAGAAGGGGTGAAAAAAGAAAGCGTGTGTGTGAGTAGACCGGCGTGCATGTCATGACTCAGGTAGGAGAAGGGCCAACTCCAGATCTTGGTGCTCATGTTCCTAAGGGGCTAAGAACAAAGAGAAGTGAAGAGTATGTTGCACCTAGTTTTGGCTATGCTTTGAGGACAAGTGAAATCGTTTGTGCACGATTTCAAAGCCTTTGTGGACCTTAAGGAATTATATGCATGGTAACCGATGTATCCAGATATGGCCACTATGCATGCAAGGAAACAGATTATCTGGTCCATGTAGACCAATATGGATGAGCCATATTTTGATGTATGCAAGGAGTCTTGTGTCTTAAGAAGAGTAAAGAAGGCACCATAGAGTAGACACATGACCATAAATCCCACTCTTATGTTTGATGAGTAGGTCAAGCAATTCCTTAGTCAAGGTATCTGCTAAGTGGCACGGAGAAATATTGATAAGGCCACCACCATTAGAGAGTTGATGGAAGATAACAAGGAAAAAAATTACAAAGATAGAGTGGTTAAAGGTAGAGAAGGAACAAGAACACATAAAGAATGAGGCATTTATTGGCATGGCTAAAGAAATTGGTGATTAAATTCTAAAGGCAAGGCCTCATCTTGAACCAAAGGTACCTGAAAATTTTCCTTCTGCTATGCATTATGTGTGCACTTTTGTTGATTTGGTGTTAGAGGATGGACCAATTAGAATTCCCACACCAAAATATGTTGAACAAGAAGCAGAGAGAGCAAGGGCCTCTATGATTAGGAAAATTTCAACTTACGAGGCATTACTCCAAACTTTAAAGGATGAGTTGAAGAAAGCAAATCAAGCTCTTAATTTGTGTGCAGCACCAAAGGTAGTAATAAGGATCAGAACTCTGGTTGAAGATAATGAAATTCTGACAGTAATGAAAGATGAGACATTAGGGCATGAAATATTGGCACTAGTAAAACAAAAGCGTGAAGCCCTTGCAGTAGCCCAAAATCCACATAAAGAGAGGATAGATGAGATTGGAAGCTCATAGCATAGAAGATGGATATTCTGGAAGGAATGATGTTTGTTATGGCCAATGTTTTCCGGGTACTACAGAATGAGAAGGAAAATATCACTCAAGATGAACTAGATGCCATAGCCACAAACATTCCAAAAAATACAAGGACAACGCTAGATGACTAGAAAACACTGGAGGCGAAATCAAACTTGAATATCCAGAGCTAATCCTCCTAGTTGAAGAAGAGGATGTTGTAGAGTAAAGATTCATTCTTTTATATAGTGATTCTTTGAATATTTCAATTCTTATTCTTTATTATTTGGGAACATCAGAAAGAATCCCCATTATTGGGATGGCAATGTACTTTAGTGTGGGGTAATGTTGAGAAAACATAATATTGTTCTAAGGAGAAGACACACAAATAATACACACGGGGGAATAAGGCACATTTGAAGGCACACAATAATAGGAAACGAAACACGCACCAGAACAGTTTTGTTTGGACTTAGCCATTTTTATGGATACAAAGCTATATTTGGAGATAGTGTGCAAAGCACTTGCATGTGTGCATGGTTGTGGTTAATAATAGGATTACTTCTTCTCGGTTAACTATAGGACATCTATTATTAACGCACTTTCATATGTGCATGTTATTATAAAGGCGCATGGCTATTATCAAAGATGTGACCTATTTTGAGAAGTGCATAGGCGGTGAAGGAAACTCCCCACCTCTATAAATATGTATTGAACTATGTAGTTTAGAGAGATATTAGTGCATGAATTATTATAGAGTTATGTTGTTGGATCTTACACACGCATGAATTATGGTGATACTTTATAATGTAAGAAGCTTTTGTGTTTTATAGTGTTTAATGTAATGAATTATATTGGCTGGATAATGGTATTAGACATAACTAAAACTAGTTCATGAATGGTTAATCTTATTACAATTATTGTTTAATTCATGATTATCTAAGATCTAGATCTGGATTATGCATTGTGGAATGTTTATGTTTAATTATGGATCTGAATATGTCTTATCTTCATCACACTAACATCTTACGCAAAACAACTCTAAAGAGGGGCCTGGTACCTTTGTATGCTTTGGGTGAGCACTCAGCTCAGTCTGGGTGATGTGCTAGTGCACACTGGGTTATTTATAATATATTCTAGGTTGCATCAATTCTCCACAATTTTATGTGGTGGTTATCGTTATCCAAAATAAGCCCCCTGCTTATTTTGGCTAACTTTCCTCCATTCTTTCCACCTTTGTGCCTCAGTCAAATTTTTACACTTTTTAGGAACACAAAATTTTTTGGGTATTGCTTCATCAGATAGAGGATCTTCTCCCCTTTCTAGAAAGGTAAATAAATCCTCCTAACTCCTTGTATTTTGCAAGTTATGGCTCGGCGGAGTTAGGAGAGGAAAATTTCCCAAGGCGGGCCCGCAGGATAAACTTTGGCACTTAGCCTTTTGGAGTCAAGAGGGTCAAAGGGAAAATTTTGGCCCAAAATCCCACAAGGAGATAAGAGTGTGCCACATGGTAGGCATGGGTCGAGTGGAGGAAGAACTTCAATTTTTGATGTTGCGGTGAAGGGGGTCAAAGGGAAAATCCAAGAGAAATCCTACCAATCAATAAAATACCGCCACGTGTCCCTGTCGAGGTGGGAGTCCTGGGTGTGAGAGGGACCTTGGATTTTTCTCTAAAGTGATCGACAAAGTGCAAAGGTAAAAATGAATTGAAAATTTGAGTAGCAAAAGGTGCCATGTGTCCCAAAGTGGCGGAGGCGTGGAATATTTTTGGAAAATTTTCCAATTGGTCAAAGGGGCAAAAGAGCTGTTTGAACCACGAGATCAATGAGATGGCACCACATGGTAGTAGAGGTCGGGCCTGGCAAATATTTTTGGGGATTTTTTCCCAAAATTGAAAAAAGGGGAAAAATTCAAATTTCAGCCCGTGAACCCATTTTTGCCCTAATTTTGCCAGATTTTTCCCTAAATCTTCAAAGGGCCATATCTTTCAAACCAAAGCTCGTTTTTCTTGATTTTTGTGTCATTGGAAAGCTATTGAAATTATCTACACAATGGACTATTCAATTTTGATTTTTGGTAGAGTTTTGTGGGAGAAAAATGAAGAAATTCCTCTGGCATGGGAAAAATGCAAAACCGACCCCCAACCACCAAAATTGATGAAGTATGGTGCTCGTTTCTTCTCCAGTATGGTCAAATACATCAAAAAATGGATTTTTGAAGGTTCCCTTGTTGTTTTAATGAGTCTTGTTGGTGGTTGGAGATTAAAAAAATCATTTGCCCACATTTTTTCTTTCCCTTCATTCTACTTCGCCATTAAAAGTCCAGTTTTGGCTCATTTGTAAAGGGTTAGATGTTCTTGCTTCTACAAGCTCTTCTTTAGGAAGAAGTGGATTCAAAAGAGTTTGAGACCTCCGTGGAGATTGTAACACATTTTTGCCTCTTTTCCAATGAAACGTATTGTATCAAATCTAGGCATGATAATGTATGCTTTGTGATCAATTTTCAATCCTCTCATGTGATTATTATTGTCTTGATCCTTCATTTGCATTCCAAGTAATTTTTTCATGTTTTGTTGCTGCAATCTTCATGATCTCGTGTCTATTTTTTGAAAAGGAAGGAGTTCAAGACTCCTTTGGTGTATCACCTTTCGTTATTTTGTTGCTTAGTTTTGTTTCCATTTCCTTGTTTTTCTCTCAACCCTATCTCCTTGGTAGTTTTAGAATAGGATTTTGAACAGGAACCTCTAAAAATTGCATACATACACCTAAAGTGGTGGAGGCGCGGAATACTTTTGGAAAATTTTCCAATTGCATCAAAGGGCGAAGTGGTTGTTTGAACTGCAGATCAATGAGATGGTGCCACATGGTAAGAGAGGTCAAAGCCGGCAGATATTTTTGGGGATTTTTTCCCAAAATTGAAAAACGGGGAAAAATTCAAATTTTGGCCCACAAACCCATTTTTGCCCTAATTTTGCCAGTTTTTCCCTAAATATTCATAGGGCCATATCTTTCAAACCAAAGATCAGTTTTCTTGATTTTTGTGTCATTAGAAAGCTATTGAAATTATCTACACAATGGACTATTCAATTTTTATTTTTGGTAGAGTTTTGTGGGAGAAAAATGAAGAAATTCCTTTGGCACGGGAAAAATGCAAAACCAACCCCCAACCACCAAAATTGATGAAGTATGGCACTCGTTTCTTCTCATGTAGATGGTCAAATACATCAAAAATGGATTTTTGAAGGTGCCCTTGCTATTTTAATGAGTCTTGTTGGTGGTTGGAGATAAAAAAATTTATTTTCCCACGTTTTTTACTTTCCCTTCATTATGCTTCGCCATTAAAAGCCAATTTTGGCTCATTTGTAAAGGGTTGGATGTCCTTGCTTCTACAAGCTCTTCTTTCCTCCTTAACAGGTGGATTCGAAGGAGTTTTAGACCTCCCATGGATATTGTAGCACATTTTTGCCTCTTTGCTAATGGAATGTATTGTATCAAATATGGGCATGATAATGTATGCTTTGTGATCAATTTTCAATCCTCTCATGTAGTTATTATTGTCTTATGATCCTTCATTGCATTCTAGTAATTTATGCATGTTTTGTTGCTGTAATCTTCATGATCTGTGTCTATTTTTTTGCAAAGTAAGGAGTTCAGCACTCCTTTGGTGTATCACCTTTTCATTTATTTTTTTGCTTAGTTTTGTTTCCATTTCCTTGTTTTCTCTCAACCCTATCTCCTTGGTAGTTTTAGAATAGGATTTTGAACCATAACCTGCTAAAAATTGCATGCATACACCTAAACAGAGGAGTAAGAATCAACTTTGGAGAGTTTTCTCAATTGCAGGTCCCACACCTTGGAGGAAACTCAATGTTGTGTAATCACACTAAATGACCCAATTGATGAACTACCACATCTAAAGGTCATTTAGGGAGTCGTAGATTTGCACTAATAGTTTTGGGATGTTTTGGGACCTTAGAGGTCTTCATCTTCATTACAACAAAGTTGATGTGCAAAAATTGTAAGTTTTTGCTTGAAAAGAGCCTTGATTTCACATCTAAGAACTCCAAAAGGATAGAATTTTGCGTAGTTTTCCAAGCTTGAAGATTCATGAGAAGGATCCAAACAAGGTCAAGGACCAAAGAAGAGGGATTTTTAACTATCTACAATTATCCCTAGTCATTAGGAAGAATAACTCAAAGGTCTTTCTCCACAAATGAGAACTCTATTCAACTCCTCCACATGGTAGACCTTTTCCAATCAAGAGGTTCTCAAGCCAAAAATGGAAAAATCCTTATGTCAACTTTACTAGAAGTAGCCCACTTGCTCTCAATACACAAAACCCAACCAATTGCAACATTGAAGAACATCCCATACTTTCTTGGAGAAAATCAAACCACTCTTGGTGATCATGTCAAGGATATTGCTAATGTTTGTGAATCCATGAGATTTTTGATATCGATATTGTTTTCAAATTTTTACATCTTCATTCAAAGGAAGGCCTTGCCATGGTTAGAGCCTTAATGTCCTCAAGGCTCATCCAAAATTGGAACCAGTTGTGCATAGCCCTCCATAACCAATTTGGAGAGAAAGGGGACAACTTGTCTCTATTGGAGCAATTCGAAGGACTATCAAGAGAGCTCCCAATGAGCATACTAAAAACTTCAATTTCATATTTCAAAGAACATGGGAAAGAATCCCATTATAAGTAAGGGCATGATAAGCTCAAGGTTCTTTCTTATACTTTTCAAGGCTTTAAATTGACATTTTATGTTGATCAATCCATGTGAGGTGTAACTATATTCTTCAGACTTACAACATCACCATTAGGGCTGAGATTTGTTTGATCCAAGCTGGTAAACTTACACCTAGGCCTCCTATGCCCTTATTGCAGACTTGGAAAGCCCAACTACTAGTCAAACACCTGCTTTAGCTCCTATTCCCACTTCTGAAATCCATTTCAAATGAAACTTCTACTTCATCCTCTAGTGCCTTGAATGAGCTTCAAGAAGTTATGAAACAATTGCAAAATTTGGGCAATGAGATGGTTATGCTCAAAAGGCAGCAAGCTCAAAGTTTTAGGCCTTCTTATCACCTCAATTTCAACCTAATAGACGAATATCATTTAATAGGCCACCCAAGTAAAATTTGCAAATCAAAATCAAGTAAGGCCTCCTACTAATAAACCATGGAGAGTTATAACCCCGATGTTGCATCTACCTCTAAAGCCTTAGTGCCAGTGTAAAATAATATAGCTCAAGAGTATGATTGGTGTTTCCCATGCAATGAAACTCACAACCAATCTATATGCTTCAATGGTGCTTTGAACCAAGCTTTAATGGTTACAACAAGCTGGTGTAGAGAGGACGAGTTAGAGAAACAAACCAAAAACAGGGACATCTCAAAGTTGATGTGATATTGTTGTAAGTTTCCAAATAAGACTACACTTGTGAATTGGCAGTGAATATTTTTGTGGTATGAATCAAATCACCTTCTCGGTTTTAATAGCTCAACAAGATTCATGAGAAGGATCCAAACAAGGTCAAGGACCAAAGAAGAGGGATTTTTAACTATCTACAATTATCCCTAGAAAGAAGAGGAAGAATAACTCAAAGGTCTCCACCTCCACCAAACAGAACTCTATTAACTCCTCCACATGGTAGACCTTTCATCCAATCAACAAGGGTTCTCAAGCCAATCAGAATGGCACAACCCAATCCTTATGTCAACTTTACTGGAAGTAGCCCACTTGCTCTCAATACACAAAACCCAGTTCCAATTGCAACATTAAAGAACATCCCATACTTTACTATGGAGAAAATCAAACCACTCCTGGTGATCATGTCAAAGATATTGCTAATGTTTGTGCAATCCATGAGATTTTTGATATCGATATGTTTTCAAATTTTTGGCATCTTCATTCAAAGGGAAGGCCTTAAATGGTTCAGAGCCTTAAGGCATTCTATCCAAAATTGGAACCATTGTGCATAGCCCTCCATAACCAATTTGGAGAGAAAGGGGACAACTTGTGTCTCTATTGGAGCAACTGATAACTATCAAGAGAGCTCCCAATGAGCAACTAAAAACTTCAATTTCATATTTCAAAGAACATGGGAAAGAATCCCATTATAAGTAAGGCCAACAGCTCAAGGTTCTTTCTTATACTTTCTCAAGGCTTTAAATTTGACATTTCTATGTTGATCCAATCCATGTGAGGTGCAACTATACCTACCACTCTTTACAACATCACCATTAGGCTGAGATTTGTTTGATCCAAGCCGGTAAACTTACACCTAGGCATCCTATGCCCTTTATATGCAAGACTTGGAAAGCCCAAGTACTAGTCAAACACCGCTTTAGCTCCTATTCCCACTTCTAGAAATCAGAGTTCAAATGAAACTTCTACTTCATCCTCTAGTGCCTCGAATGAGCTTCAAGAAGTTATGAAACAATTGCAAAATTTGGGCAATGAGATGGTTACGCTCAAAAGGCAACAAGCTCAAAGTTTTAGGCCTTCTTATCAACCTCAATTTCAACCTAATAGACGACCATATCAGCCTAATAGGCCACCCAACCCAGCTGCAAATCAAAATCAAGTAAGGCCTCCTACTAATAAACCATTTCAGCCATATAACCCTGATGTTGCATCTACCTCTAAAGCCTTAGTGCCAGTGTAAAATAATATAGCTCAAGAGTATGATTGGTGTTTCCCATGCAATGAACCTCACAACCAATCTATATGCTTCAATGGTGCTTTGAACCAAGCTTTGATGGTTACAACAACTGGTGTAGAGAGTGAAGCGAGTTGAGAAACAAACCAAAAACAAGGGACATCTCAACAAGATACAACTCCAAATAAGACTACACTTGTGAATTGGCAGGCTGAAATATTTTGTGGTATGAATCAAACACCTTCTCAGAGTGTAGCAGCTAACACACAGTCAAAGAAGAGGAATATTGGTGAAGGGAAATCATTAGATCCCATTGATTCACAACCTTCCATCACTCCATAAGGTGTTGGCAAGCAAAATGCAGTTCCGAATGTGCAAGGACAGCCCAAGCCGCCTTCTAGACCGACCCAAATGCCAGCTGCTATAACCCATGTACAACAAAAGAATGTGCAGACTAAAGGGAAGCAAAGGGATGTTTCAACCCCATTTAGCATCATTGAACAAATGAAGAAGACAAATGTCAACATATCTATGTGGGAGTCATTTATCCATCCCAAAGCCAAGGGATCTACTACAAGTTTCGTGAAGGATTGGTCAACCTCAAATCAACAAGCTGATGTGTAAGAGAAGGTACTCATAAATGCTACTCATCCCGAGGGGAATCATGGAGGAAAGAAAGGTAAATTTTTAAGCCCCCTCCATTCTATGTTTCATTGATCATTGGGGATAAACTAGTACATAATTGTATGATTGATTAAGGGGCAAGTAGTTATGTGATGCCCAAGCAAATAGCTAATCAGTTGGGCCTCCAATATGAAGTCATATCTAAGGGGGTGGTGCAATTAGATGGGACAACAAGAATAATAATTGGGGTAATTAAATATTTGAGCCTCACTTTGCATGCATGCCTCAATGTCATTGTTATGCAAGATGTGTCGATGATAGATTTGCCATAACTCTTTGCCATATGTTTGTCAAGGAATTTCACATCTAGAATCGAGGCTACCTATCTACCGACTGGTCACACATGTTGTTTAGGACAAGGTATGGAGCCAAGGCCACAATTAGGTCTGAACCTATTGCAAAATTTCACATAGAGCCTCATACTCCAAGCCCAATCAATGTCAATTGTTCAGCATTTGATCAAGAGGACTAACCAAGCACACATGAAGTCGATACCAAAGTTGGAAGCATTCCAAATTTGACCCTTGATGAATGGGCAAGCGAGATACATGCTTTTGATCCCTGCAAGGAAATAGCGGAGTCTAAACTAGGATTCTATTACATGCATGAAGAAAATCAGCCTCTTCCTAGCATCACCAAGCCGGACCATAAATATGACAATGAGGTATGGCAGTTATTTCTTTTGATGGATCAAGAAGTAGACAAGGTGCATGAGGAGGAGCTATAATTGTTTCACCTCAAGGCATTAAGTATTATTCAGCTTTTAGATTTTAGTTTTCATGTTCTAACAATGTTGTTGAATATGAGGCTTTGATACATGGATTGCATTGGTCAAGGAAGATAGGTATCAAAAACTTACAAGTCTTTGGTGATAGTGAGATAATTGTTAACCAAGTTAAAGGACATCATGCTACCAAGAATGGCCTGGTCAAGAGTTATAAGAATAGGGTGTGGGACCTCATTGAGGATTTTGAGGGCTTTGGTATCAACTCGTCCCTAGGAAAGAGAACCAAGTTGCCAATAGGCTTGCAGCAGAATTGGAGCAACTTTTGATGTTGTGGAGAGTATCAAAAGAGACAAAATGAAAACAAGCATCCATGTGATTGTGAGGCCATCAGTTCCAGACAATAATGTAAGTTGGCAAGTGTTTGAGAGTGACCAACAAATCATCAATTTCTTATAAGAAGAAGTTGAGTTCTCAGCCAAAAATCAAGAAAATTTAGAACAACGATATGGTGGTCAAGTGGTACAACCGAGAACCAATAGACTACCTAAAGGGACTTGTGACTTGGAGTCTATCTTTAATCCTAATGATCAATTTAGGAGAGAAAACAAACATCCAAGTCAAGAGAGAGGATTCAGAGCTCATCTTAGTTGGAGAAGGCAAGTCACTTCAACTTGGTAAAGTAACAACCGAGCAAGAAAGGTACGAGTTCATGCAACTTTGCCAAGAATTCCCGGATGTATTTTCTTGGAGCTATGAAGACTTGAGAGGTTTCAATCCCAAGCTAGCTCAACACACAATTGAACTAGATCCAAGTGCTAAGCCCATCATGTAGAAACAAATACTGGTCGATCCACACATTAAGCCTCTCATGAAGAAGGAATTGAATAAGTTAATAGAGGCAAGTATCATATTCCCATCAAGCATTCAAGCTAGGTTGCAAACTTGGTTCCAGTCAGAAAGAAGAGTGGAGAAATCAGGTTGTGTGTAGACTTTAGAGATTTGAATAGAGCATCCCTCAAGGATCACTACCCACTTCCTTCTATGGAGCAGATTTTGCAAGTTGTTGCTAGCTCTGAGAGGTTTTCATTGCTAGATGGTTATTCAGGGTATAATCAAATCATGGTAAAGGAATATGATCAGTTCAAAATAGCCTTCACCACCAAATGGGGAACCTATGCATATAGAAAAATTCCATTTGGGTTGTCTAACGTCGGAGCTACTTTCCAAAGGGCAATGGATATGGCATTCAAGGGATTAATCAACAAAATAGTGTTGATATACCTAGATGATATTACTATATTTTCTAAAAGTGCAACAGATCATCTCTTTCATTTAAGACAAGTGTTCTAAAGATGTAGAAGATTTGGGGTATCCTTGAATCCCAAAAAATGCATTTTTCTAGCTCATGAAGGCAAGCTCTTAGGCCACATTATTTACAAAAGGGGATTAGCAATTGATCCAGAGATGGTTGAAGCAATAAGAGCACTGCCATTTCCAAAGCATAAGAAGGCTCTTCAAAGCTTCTTGGGAAGAATCAATTTTGTTCAAAGGTTTGTTCCAAAATTTGCAACCCTGGTCAAGCCAATAACCATGATGTTGAGGAAAAGTGTGGCTTTCAAATGGACAACTGAAGGTAAGGAAATTTTTGAGGCAATCAAAGAGGCTATCTCACAAGCTCCAACTCTCATTAACCCAGATTTCTCTAAAGATTTTGTCCTTTATGCATTTGGCGGTGATGATACAATTTCTATAATTTTAGTATAGCAGAACGAAGAAAATGCAGAGCAACCAATTGCCTTCTTTAGCCAAAGCTTGGAGGACTATGAAGTAAGGTATTCCTTCATTGAGAAGCATGTTATTGCAATGATTAGGA
The DNA here is from genome assembly GCA_018340775.1 of Taxus wallichiana var. yunnanensis. NCBI lineage: Eukaryota > Viridiplantae > Streptophyta > Pinopsida > Cupressales > Taxaceae > Taxus > Taxus wallichiana. The sequence continues at coordinate 315,027,048 of CM031237.1, forward strand.
GCTTGAAGAAATTTAAGCTTCTAGTTTCAAACAACAAAGTTCAACTGTTGGTTTCTCATGTGGGAGTTAAAAACTTCCTCCTCAACAAAGATCTAAATGAAAAACGTGCAGGGTGGATTACTCATGTCATGGAGTATGACATTGAGATCAAATTCACCAAGCTGGTCCAAGGAAAGGGATTGTGTGAGCAATTGGCCTTGAACCAATCAATTGAAACAAGCAAAGAGAAGAACATTGTTTTGGTGCTACAGGACAGCCAAGAACAAAGAGATATTCAAGAAGAAAATGGTGGCATGTTCACTCCTTGCTGGACCCAAGACATAATGCACTTCTTACAAACAGGCATATGCCCTCTAGAGATGAACAAAGCCAAAAGAAGACACTTCAGATTGCAAGCTATTCCGTATGCACTTGTTGATGGTGTCTTGTTCAAAAAGAATATCAATGGAGTGTTGCTGAGATGCATTAGGACAAATCAGATTGAGAAAATGTTAGAAGAGTTTCATGGTGGATCAGTCGGGGTCATTTTACTCCAAGAGTGATAGCTCTCAAGATCATGAAGGTTGGCTATTATTAGCCTAAGGTGTTTAGTGATTGTTATGCATGGATCAAGAGGTGCAAGAATTGTGCATTCTTCATGGCAAAGAAATATTAAAAGACTTCCATTGCACTCAATCTCAGTTGACCAGCCATTCATGCAATGGGGTTTGGACTTCATTGGAGTCATTAATCTAAACTCAAGCCAAGGGCACAAATGGATTCTAACAGCAACAGACTACTTCACCAAATGTACTGAGGTGGTGGCACTCAAAGAGGCAAATGAATCTAGCATTCTAGACTTCTATGAGGGGATAACAACTATATTTGATATACCTACCACTATAATATCAGATAATGCATTGGCATTCATAGGATCAAAGGTAACTAAATGGGCTGTTAGAAATGGGATCTATCTAAGCACTTCATCAAATTATTACCCTCAAGGTAATGGCCAAGCTGATTCCACCAACAAAAATTTGTTAAGGATCACCAAGAGGAATCTTGATGAAAATCAGAGGAATTGGCACACTAATCTCAAATCATCCTTATGGGGTGATAGGATAACTCCCAAGAGATCCATAGGTAACTCTCCATTCAGACTTGTTTATAAGAGAGAGGCAATCTTTCCTATGTCACTTGAGTTGCCAACATTAGAACTCATGAAGCAATTGGAATTGTTGGAGTTTGAGCCCATGGAGGTTAGATATGTAGAATTGATGGAACTCCAAGAAATCAAAGAGCATGTAGCCCAAACAATGGAGAAGGACCAAGCTTTGATCAAGAGAAGCTTTGATAGGAAAGCTAAGGCTAAAACCTTCCAAGTTGGAGATTTAGTGTTGAAATGGGATGCAGACCGAGCAAATCCAGGAAGGCATTCAAATTTTGATGCCATTTGGAGTGGCCCCTACATGGTCATAAAATGCAAGAACAACAATTCCTTGTAATTGTCTACATTGGATGGTGAAGAACTATAGATTCCAGTTAATGGAATCCATCTAAAGCATTGCTACTAAAAGGGAAACTTCTCACCTTGTACATATTAGCTTAGATTTTTTATTCCTCCAAGTGCTTATTCACATTGTTTTGTTATAGGTTAGTTTTTCTTTTCCCTAAGTGTTTTGGCACAAGTTTTGTTGCCCCAAGGATGCATCTTTTGTAGGCCATGTTCTAGATCAAAGTTAATGTTCTACTCTCACAATCTTCATTCTAGAGATTTTCTATGAGTTGAGAGTAACAAGCAAGTTAAGTTGATGACTCCATTGCCCAATGGATTGCTTCATGCAGTTGGTCACTTCATCCACGGTAGATGACCCCTCTAAGTCGCCAAAATCGTTATCCAAAATAAGCCCCCTGCTTATTTTGGCTAACTTTCCTTCATTCTTTCCTTCTTTGTGCCTCAGTCAAATTTTTACACTTTTCAAGAACTCAAAATTTTATGGGTATTGCTTCATCAAATAGAGGATCTTCTCCCCTTTCCAGAAAGGTAAAGAAATCCTCCTAACTCCTTGTATTTTGTAAGTTATGGCTCGGCGGAGTTAGGAGAGGAAAATTTCCCAAGGCGGGCCCACGGGAAAAACTTTGGCACTTAGCCTTTTGGAGTCAAGGGGGTCAAAGGGAAAATTTTGGCCCGAAAGCCCGCAAGGAGATAAGAGCATGCCATGTGGAAGGTGGGGATCAGAGTGGTGAAAGGACTTCAAACTTTTTGGCATTGGGGTCAAGGGGGTCAAAGGGAAAATCCAAGTGAAATCCCACCGAGCAATAAAATGCCGCCACGTGTCTTGTCGGAGGCGGGAATCAAGGTAGCGAAGGGACCTTGAAATTTTCTCCAAAGTGATCGACAGCACAAAGGTAAAAAATGAAGTGAAAGCCCGCTGAGCAGCCAAAAGGTGCCACATGTCCCAAAGTGGCGGAGGCGCGGAATATTTTTGGAAAATTTTCCAATTGCATCAAAAGGCGAACGACTATTTGAACCTGCGGATCAATGAGATGGTGCCACATGGCAGTAGAGGTTGAGCCGGCAGAGCTTTTTGGGGATGTTTTCCCAAAATTGAAAAATGGGGGAAAAATTCAAATATCGGCCCGCGAACCCATTTTTGCCCTAATTTTGCCAGTTTTGCCCTAAATATTCAAAGGGCCATATCTTTAAAACCAAAGATCAGATTTTTCTTAATTTTTGTGTCATTGGAAATCTATTGAAGTTTTCTACACAATGGACTATTCAATTTTTATTTTTGGTAGATTTTTGTGGGAGAAGATGAAGAAATTCTTTTGGCACGGGAAAAATGCAAAACCGACCCCCAACCACCAAAATTGATGAAGTATGGCACTCGTTTCTTCTCCAGCATGGTCAAATACATTGAAAAATGGATTTTGAAGGTGCCCTTGCTATTTTAATGAGTCTTGTCGGTGGTTTGAGATTAAAAAAATCATTTTCCCATGTTTTTTACTTTCCCTTCATTCTGCTTCACCATTAAAAGCCAATTTTGGCTCATTTGTAAAGGGTTGGATGTTCTTGCTTCTGCAAGCTCTTCTTTCCTCCTTAGTAGGTGGATTTGAAGGAGTTTCAGACCTCCCATGGATATTGTAACACATTTTTTCCTCTTTGCCAATGGAATGTATTGTATCAAATCTGGGCATGATAATGTATGTTTTGTGATCAATTTTCAATCCTCTCATGCAGTTATTATTGTCTTCTGATCCTTCATTGCATTCTAGTAATTTGTGCATGTTTTGCTGCTACAATCTTCATGATCTCGTGTCTATTTTTGCAAATTAAGGAGTTCAAGACTCCTTTGGTGTATCACCTTTCTATTTTTTTGTTCAATTTTGTTTCCATTTCCTTGTTTTTCTCTCAACCCCTGTCTCCTTGGTAGTTTTAGAATAGGATTTTGAAACAAAACCTCTCGCCAAATGCATGCATACACCTAAACAGAGGAGTAAGAACTACTTCAACTGAGAGTTTTCTCACCGCAAGGTCCCACACCTGGAGGAAACTCAATGTTGTGCAATCACACTAAATGACCCAATTGTGGACTCTGCAGATCCAAGGTCATTTAGGGGGTGTCTTGTAGATTTGCACTAATAGTTACACTTCCACTCTTCCTATTTGTGTACCTATTATAATACTACCTTTTATACATTCTAAACACAATTTATCTTTTGGCTCATGTTTGATTCTTCTCTCTCACGAAATGAATCTTTCTATGCATTCATATTTTATCGTGCTTAATATTTTCAAGCACATTCTCACAAATAATTCTCAAGATCAATCTAAATTCATTTTACCACCATGTTTTATTCTATCCTTAATACATTTGGAAGACATATGTCAAAAACTAGGAGGTAGTGTATGAATGGTTACTTGTTTGTTTTAGTTTTACCAATGTACCAAAAATATTCATAATCTTGATGGATGATATAATTAGGTTATTTCTCAATTCCTTCCCCATCATCTACTTGGATGAAAGCATCAACTATAACAAGACTTGAGAGGAGTATATAAAACATGTCTCACATGTCTTATGCATTTTTTTGCATGTGCATGTTTCAAGATAACTTAGCTAATTGTTTAGTTAGATTTAAAATCATCCCATATTTGCTCTATATCAACAATCACAATAGTATTCACATGGGCCCTTATAAGATTAAAGTGATCAAATATTTTCTTATGTCATGCAACTTCACGAAATTAAGGATTCCTCTCATACTTTCCAACTTCTAGAACATGTTTTTTCTCTATTTATCTCACATAACATGGCCTCTTAGATATATCTTATGGGGAAATGTAACCTTTAAGCTCAATACCTACACAAAAACATGTTTTTCAAGTTCAATCAATGCCTCTACGCAATGTTTATTCTCATAACGCTTGACATCGCACGTTCTTTATAAATTCATATCAATGCATATAGTTATGCACTTAGTGTGTTACTCGTAAAGCATGGACACTCGATCAAATACCAATCAGAAATGTTCGACAACATAGTTCAAATGTGCTCCACCTATGAGAAATAATTTTATGATATTATGCAAGAACTTAAGAAAATATTACACTACATTATAGGTAAGGATACTTTCTCTTATTATGATCGTAAACTAATTTAATTCTCATAGACATTTGGAGAACATCCACCACATGAAGTGGATGACATACTAGGAAAAAATCAAACTTTTAATCAAGGATGAGAATGGAAAGGATAACAAGTAACAAATTTCCTTAGTTTGCCACCAATATAGGCACTTATCACATTGAATTTTGGACATGTATGGCCAAAACCTTATTGATAAGGTATCTATATAATCAACTAACAATGAATTCACCTATTCTTATATCATTTTGTGTATGATGAATCTAGGTTCGGGAGTTCTCATAGAGTGAAAATATGTGTTATATGATTTTCTATCTTTATGTTCTTGATGGTACACCTCACCATAGACTCGTTTGGAAGGCACGCTATGCAAATACATCAAACCAATTTAGTATTTCAAAGAATGTTATCTATATTTTAATCACATTTCTACTAGTTATACATGCAATTAGACATGGAACATCACATCAAGTCTTGCATTCCTTGTGGGTATGAAAATCCCATGAGCATCAAGCCAAGACCTTACACACCTCTAGTGGTTCCATCTAAACCATGGGAATCTATCAACATGGATTTCATGATTGAGATGACTGTGACACAATTTCAATACAATTTAGTGTTTTTTATAGTGGATTTGAGTTTCCAAAATGGCCATCATGGTTCCTGTGGGAAAGGCATTAATTGATAAACATTGCTCACACTTTCTTTAGCCATGTGTTGGTTGCACTGACTCCTAACATCCATCATATTTTATTTATATCTTCACTTTTTGGGTCAATTTAAGAAAATGGGGTGGGAATTGATGGTTATATAGTTGTATTGGTCTATAACATTTTATCCTCACACATATGGAAGAATAGAAGTTGTAATTGTAATGTATTTCATCTTATGTCTATGTGCAATAATGTACATGATCACACATAAGATGATAACTTGTTTTACATCCAACATGCCGAAAACAAATATACTCACATTTTTATGGGGTATAGTCCATTCGAGACATGTTTTGGGATCCATCCCACATCACCTCTATACATCTCCTATAATGCATTAGCTAGTATTAAGTTGAAAACAACATATAGGAAGCGAACAAAGTGCAAAAAATTTTGTAACACATAAATACATTTCATCCAAAGGTTTAATATATTATCTCATGCTCACAAAAAAAACCTAGTCGCACTTTTATGAGGACTTTTTCAAGGTTCCACATTGAACTATCAAGCTTCTTCGTTAAGGTCTTTGCACCATTTTTTCCATGGCTAGTGAGATTGTATTTTTCTTGATCTTTCATCATAATTGGGCATGCACTTGATATTAAATGTTGATCTCATTAAGCCTTAAGTTAAAATACACTAACATCACATAGCATTTAACTAGCCATGTACCAAAATTAAGTATTTACATAAAAAAATTCCTCTCACTAGAAACCTCTTAGCTCATAAAAGATTAGATTTTTGAAGCTCGATTTAAAAATATTTATGCAAAGAGGGTTTCTATAATGACACTCATGGGATGGTCGTGGGTTGTAATACCTGCATGTGTTCACTTTTAGTGTGACTACAAATTTGACATCTATTTGACCACTATAAAAATTTCTTTTCACTTAGCCATATAATGGAGTTTGGAGCCCATATGTTTTTCTCCAAAAGTATTTTTTAGCCTTACACATTCATGTAGCTAGATTGACACGGACATTTATCATCATTTAATAGGAAATTTGTGAACAATTATAGTACGTAAAGAATCCAACATAAACACCTTGAGATGGATATCTATCAATATTTTTATATAGATGTATTTAAAACATCTATACTAATCACCTGTAACATGTTCCTCGGTTCCTCCCCTACTAATAAATGCTAGAATACTTCTATGCTAAGTAAGTTCTTTTGCTTCTCATGTCTTTTGGAGTTGATGGATAAGGTTTTAATGAATACTTCAAAACATTTAAAATATAAGACTACATAGGTTAATGTAACTCTCTTATATTTTATTAATATAATGGGTAGTTGGTAAGACATATATACTAATCACACTCTAAATATATAATAAAACAATGATCCATAAACTGAAATTTTACTAACATGTTCTTGAGTTCCCCCACTAATAAATGCTAGGATACTTATATGCTACGTAAGTTTTTTTATACATTATTCATAAAAGTCGTGTTAACATGACTAAACGAAGAACCTTCTTATATATTTTGGAGTTGATGGATAAGGTTTTAATGAATACTTGAAATTTGAAAACATTTAAAATGTAGGTCTACCTAGGCCCTCAATGCATATAGCTCTAGGGCTAGCAAGTAGCAGCATTAGTGACCACATTCTTTGCCGCTCCCGGAGAAGTAGCTGAAATTTGTGATCCCCAAAAATACTTCCCCGCATCTTGTGGGAGTGGAGTAGATCCCAACTACCAACCATGTGACCACCAGTTACACAAAAACTTCTCTTCATTTCAGGTGGAGACTAATTTCATCCCATATTCCAATGAAATATGACGATCTTACCACCATTTTGGGTTCTGGGAAACCTGAGTTACAGACAGATGGGTGGATTAAAATTGAATTGAATTTGGAGTTTGAATGATGGGTGAGTCAAACAGGAATACAAACACAGAATCTGATGAGACTGAAATAATCTCTCGGACAATGCAATGCAATGCAAAGAGGAACAAGAGGTGGAGCAAAAGAAGATCAGAGATAAATCTAAGATTCAACCCTTTATCGAACCCTGAGATCTCTCTCATCATGCTCTCCACACCACAACAGATTTACGAAGCTTTTGAGATGATTAATAATCTTAATGTTCAGAGCTCGCTGTTTTAGAAACGCTTCAAGATCTCGAGGATAGCATATATTAAATGTATAAGTGTTTTTAATGTGGGAGAATAGTTTGGAAGGAGAATTGAATGAGATTATGGCAGCAATGATGGTGATGACACAGCGGGCTCTAGATCTCGGAATCATCGTCGTAATAAGTTGGGAGTCGGACCGGTCAATGCGAAAAGTAGGAGAATCGTCCTCTCACGTGATATACTCGATGTGTATATACGTTGTTAGGGTTTGTTCACGCATGGCCGGGGTGGAGGGAGTACACATGCATGCAGAGACTGTGCCTGCCTGAGGATCTCATATTCCGCGTTGCTGGATTGTACGGACGGGAAAAATATTAATCTGGAAGGCTTTCCGACATTGACCCTGGTCTTGAAACGGACAAAATTGTGAATAGACGGGTTTTAGGGTTTATAAGTTGAAGAGTGGTTTCGTGGTTGGAAATTAGGGTTTAAGCATGGTTTTCATTTAAGCAAGAAAATGGTTCAAGTTTGTCCTATTGGAGAGGAAATCATTATTATTTTATGTGTCTTGGTGGATGGTTTAAAATATAATTTTGTTTAATACTTTAACAAGAGAGAGTTTTTAATAGATTGATTTATTTGAGAATTATTGTTATTTACTAGTTGGAAGACTTTTACTTTAGATATCATATTAATCAATAATCTTTAAATTTTTATTTAAAAATTATAGATTATAAATAACATTAATATAATTTGAGATATTATTATTTTTAAATTGAAAAATTTTAAACTTTAACCAAAAAAATTAAATGGATGAGAATTTAAGACTTATTGTATTACTATTTTTTTCAAATAATCATAAATTTTTCTATAGATTAATATTTTTGTTATATACAAATAATTTATCTTATCTTTTGGCTAAATTAATAGTTAAGACTTTGTCAAATTGAAAATTAGTATACTTTATAAATCAATAAATCAAATTTAATTTCATAGATAAGAAATATTTGGAATATTATAAAGTAGTTATAATATTTAATTTTATAAGATAATGTTTGAGTTCTTATAAATTTGAATATATTTGTCCATAGTAGGTGGTAGAAAGTAAGTGGATTCAACAAGGCCAGTCTAAAATATAGAGATTTTCATACCATATATATTAATCATTTCTAACATGATTATAAAAATGATGAACTAATTATGTAATGATTATAGAAATGAATTATTATGGGAGATAAGAAATTGATTTAATAAGTGTGATCCGTTCTCGTCCTCTAAAAGCCCATCTCTCTTTTCCTAAATTTATTGCAAATCATTGTGAAAATTTCCTCCTACAAAATCCTCGGTTGTCCTCTTTAACTTGGTTTGGAGAATGCATATATAAGGAAAATAAATGTGTTTTGGGGCATGTGTTAAACTATAGATAACCCAAGCTTTCTTTATGTTTATCAAGCCCTTAAACTAAAGGATGAAATGAAAATCAACATACAAATACATTTAACAAGTATTGGACTACGTAGTGCAATTATCTACACCCTTATATTTCAGTGTGTGCATTCAACTATTAGAGTCTATATGATGAAAATATACTTTTGATATAACGATGATTCATAAGTATAAATAGTTTTTCTCTAACAACTACAATGTAATTCACCTTTGGCGATTCATATTAGTCTTAAATGCACTAATACACCCTTGTATTTATAGACTTCTTGAATCTTCATTCAAATTAGGACCCTAGTAGCATGAAAATTGACGTGCAAAAAGTTAAAAAGGACAAAAATCATGGAAGTAAAACCTCAAGGCACTTGACCATGGTTTTATGCGCATATATCGATACTTGATCCATTATCAAGCATAGCTTGTTATATAGTTCTTTGTGGATATGCACCAATAAGAGCTAGTATAAATAGTGGTCTATTGCAATATTTATTAAATGTTGGGAGTTACACTATTATAAACATGATGAGAGAATAATCCCTCTTTGTTATTCAACCATGACCTGTGTGAATAAAATCATCAAGTGGATGATTATAAAGTTCCTTTTTAGACCACGTAAATGTTAGTGGCTTCCTATTGTTTCACCATGTTGGTGAACATTTCCTTCATAAAACCCCCTCGAGATCTTTCTAAACTACCATATTTAACCCACACATGTTGGAGGAACAACTCGCATGATACCACTGAAATATCCCTAATGGGATACCACTTAAAAATGCACAAAATATTGAAAACTTGCAGCCACATAAAATACTGATTTTACCATATTTTTATAGTTGGGGCAACGAAATAAAGAAAGCGTATCCGGGAAGCAATTTATCGACTTTTTAGCACTCAGGCCTAAAGAAGTGGGTAGCAAAGGTTACTAAAGACATTAAGAGATCCTGATTTGTTCTGCATATTTTTGCAAGTAGATTTTGTTCCTTTGTTGATACAAAGGGAAAACAGGGGTAGTTCAGGGTGGATCAATGGTTTTTTAAATAATTTTGGTGGGAGATGAAGCATGATAAATTTGATTATACCCGATCTTTAGAGGGAATTCAAAATAATGAATGACTTCACAACAAAAAGCTTCAGAACAATCAAGACATTCCTTCAACTAGAAGGTGTGCTTCAATGGAGGCCCAGATCAACACGTTTTCACATAATCTTTGAGACTCCAACATGAAGGCTCGAATTGGAAGACTCAATTAAACACTAAATTTTTGATTAATCATGCCTAAGGTACACCCGAAGAATTACAGATAATATTTATCAACAAATGACAATGAATTGATTTTAAATTTGTTTATCTCATCCAAGATGAAGGCTCTTCTTGAAATGAAATTGCAAATACCATTATATTGTCATAGGATGAGATCCCGTGTCATTTCACAAAAATTTCAAGATAAGATGCAATAGAACAAAGGAAACTATTTGCAGACATTCTGAAAATAAAGAAGACACAAAATTGCTAGAGATTAGACACAAATTAATTCCAAAATTGCTTAGATTCATCAGCAGGGGAAAGCTTCCAAAGCAATCTCAAGAGCTTGTCAATGGCTATACAACTACAACCAACTCGACACTAGAAAATCTAACACAAAAGAAAATAATAGGTAATCTCGGCTTTGGTCTCTCGAGAAGATGACTTTCTCAAAAAATTCTCAAGAATTCATACTCCGACCATTTGCAAGAGTAATCTCATTGCATTTATAATACACCCTTTACATCCAATTTCCCCCAAAAGAGGAATATTCAAAGCACCTTTGTTGCACATATCGGATCATGATTTACAAAAAGTGACATTCAACAGATTCGTAAAAATTTGCTAGGTGTTTTCAAAAAGGTGAATCATTGCAAATATTTGCATCATTGTTCTAACTGGAGGCATATTCTTCATCCTTGGTGCCTACAACACCTTTTCCCCTCAAAAGAGAAGAATATTCAAGGGACCTTTGCTTGTTACCAATTTGTTTCAGACAGAGACATTTAACAAATTCAGATCCAAAATCTGCTAGGTGGACCAATTATGAACTGATCACATCTCTGGGACCCTCGAATAATGACTAGGATGCCATGCCACAAATTTTCAGGAGTCCTAATCATTTTGATTATGTCATGCGAGAAATCCCTCCTTTAATCATTTTTCAGAGCCTCTACATAGCTGGACTTGACAGGTCATCCCTTTTTGCTTTCGAGGCAACGCCTTTTTAACCTTTTACGCCTGCACTTTCATCATTTCATCCTTTTCCTCTAAAATTTTACTTTGTAACTTCTGGATCTGGCATTTTGTGTTTCTTCACAAGACCGAGAAAAATTCACTTCAAAAGTACTTCAGATTTACAAATTGAGATCCCAAATTGATTCAATTAAACTTTGCAGACCAAAACAACACAAATTTGCCCAAAAATTTGATGAAGAATGATGCAAAAAATGCATCTCCAAACATCCTGGAGCTTCAATGGCAGCAAAAACAAATGAAATGCACAACTACCATTGATCTTGCCTTTCAACTTTTAATCTGAGCCCTCCACATGGCAAAATGTGATTGGAAACGGGCCTGGGAGAATTTTTGACATTTTATAACTTCTGGAAGAAAGTAAAATTTTGACATTTTCTTCCGCCCCTCCGCCTCAAAAAATGGGCTTGACACATGTCCCAAAGTGGGTCCCAGAGGAACCGTGGCTTGATTCTACTATTTCACCTTGTTTTTGGCAAAAAGAAAATTTTCCAAATTTTCCCCGTAGCTCCGCCCTTCCGCCTTTAGCTTCTGATGTGGGTCCCAGTGGACCTGCGCTTCAACTTACAATTTTATCCCTTTTTACAAAAGTCAAAAACCTTAAATGACTCAAGCTCCATTTCTCCATTTCCCGCCTACTACATGTCTCAATGGCGCATTTTGAGATGGTCCCAAAAAGTAGAGACCCCAAACATGCATGGTCCCTCCACGTGTCCCAAGCCCTTTAGGAAGTTGCTTGAAAAGTCTAAGTACGGGAAGGCCCGGTGGAAGCCTCCACGTGTCTTTATGGCGCAACTTCAAGATGGTCCCCAAGAGCAGAGACCCTGAGCAAGTGCGGGCTCACCACGTGGACATGTTTTGGGTTGAAGTGAGCCTTAGAATTTTTAAAGTGCCCCACAGAGCCGCATCCAACCAGAAAGGGCCACATTTCAACTGATGCCGAGAAGTGATTTTGACCGGGAAACTTCACCGTCAAACCGTAAAATGTAGGAGAACCACCATTTGAGCCTGGGGAGACAGAAAACATAACAGAGGCCACAAAATGAGGAATTTCAATGACAAATGGGGCAAGACTAATTTGAGCACCAACAAAACTGATGTGAAGAATCCTTAGGTCTTCTATATATGTTTGTTTCTCCTAAATTTCTCCTCCACATTGAGGTGTCTCGATACACCCGATGAAGTGTTGAAAATTTTGAACATTATGTTCAAAAACAAGACGACATGAGAGCACATGAGTTGGAAAACAAACTACTAGGATTAGAACCTAGTGAATTTGAAAACCCGCATGCCTTCTTCTCAATTTTTGTCCACACTAGATTGCTTCTAAAGGAATGTAAAGTGGAGAAGAAATAATCCCGATTGTTTTTGTCGATTCTTTCTAAGTTAGGTCCTAAATACTATGTCTTCATTTCGAATTTTTACGCCACGAAAGATGCCTGGGCAAGTACTTGGAAAATTCCCTCATTTGATAGTTTTCGTCTAACTTATTCAATAATAAGACAAACTCATTCAAATGGGGGCTCTAAAATCCAAGCCACACACCCTTGTAGCAAGTAATGGTAAAGGAAAGAAAAAATGAAAAGAAGAAAGAAAAAAGTACCAACCGAAGAAAGAAACCAAGACTAACCAATCCCAAACCAAGCTTAACATGAACGCTCGATTCGAAATAAAGTGAAGAAGGAAAACTATAAGTGTTAGTATTGCAAGAATTCTAGCCATGAGGAGAATCAATGTATGAGAAAAAAGTTGATCACTTAAATCGTTTATTTTAGAATAAGAAAACAAGTGTTCTTGAGTCTATCAAACAAAATGCTCCGAAGGTTGAATTTTCCAAAGCAAAGGAGTATAAATATGAGAAGAATAAAGGAAATGCCCTTATAGCTAGAGTATATCCTTCATCAACATGGGTTATTTATTCTAGTTCCTCGCACCACATGGCCTCTTCACATGTTGAGCTCTCCAACATCGAACCATGTGGCATGTTGCTAAATCATGTTGGGTGATGACACCACAATGTAAGTTTTTGGTAGTGGATTTATAGAGATGGATGGTGGAACATTTAACCAAGTGTTGAGTGTTCCCAATATCTCAACCAATCTTCTATCATTTTACCAAATCACTCACCTTGGTGAAGGAATGTAAGTGGAATTTGGTCCTAACTCGGTGATTATTCGTTATCTTCACTCCGACTCCATATCTTGGTTGAGGGAAAGACATATCATCGTTTATAGTTGTATACCTTATACCACTTTACTTTTGATTCTAAGCCCATTACCTTACTCACTCATGCAGATGAGGTTAGTAAGTTATGACATGAGTGTTTTGGTCATCTTAATTATCATTACCTTAAACAATTGAGCCAAAAATAAATGGTCAATGGGTTACCCCATCATATTTTCTAAGTGTCTTTGTGAGGATTGTGCCCTTAGGAAGAACCCCGAAGAAATTTATGACAAGGGAAAATGGAGAGCTACCCGTCCTTTGGATCTTGTTCATAGTCACATTTTTATTCCTTTCCCATCTCCTTCATTTACTAGAGCTCTATATATACTTACCTTCATTGATGAATGTTGTGTTACACTTGGTGTAATTTTCTAAGCTAAAGTCTAAATATTTAGATCACTTTCGAGACTTTAAGGATCTTGATGAGAAACAAGATGAAAGGTATATCAAGGTTCTTCGAACCGACAATGGAGGTGAGTATGTGAGAAATAAGTTCAAAGATTTATGTACCTCAAAGGGATTGCTTTGTAGTGTACAATTTCTTACAACCCTTCACAAAATGGAGTTACGAAAGAAAGAACCAAACACTTAAGGAGATGGCCACTTGTATGGTTCACTTAAAATCCCTTCCTCCACAGTATTGGGCCGAAGCAATGAACTATGCTTTCTACATTCAGAACCATGTTCCACACAATGTCGTAAGAGGGATAACACCCTTTGAAGCCTAGTTTGGATTTAAGCCTAAATTTGAGAACTTTCCTATCTTCAAATCCAATGTTATGGATCAGATTCCCAAATAGAGATGCAAGGCCGTCGAACCACAGTCTAAACCTTGTATTTTTGTAGGGTATCCCAATGACATGAAGGGATATAGATTGTTAAACCATACCACTCATTAACTTTATATTGAGAGAAGTGTGAATTTTGATGAGTCATCTTCAACTTCTACTTCTTCGCCTCCTGAGAGCTCATGCTCTTTGATTTTAATTCTTTTGATGATGTTTTTGTTGAGTTTTTTCCTCCTCTTACCAATATTATTGATCCTCCGCTTGTCTTGACCCTCATGCTTTGGATTATTCCGATTATGATAGTACTAATGATGAGGACATTATTCCTTTTACTTGAGTGGAGAATCTATATATTTTGATCATGGTCCTCTTGGTCCTTGTTGGGATAGGAAGACTTTGTAGAGTGTTGGAGAATGTATTGGGGATCCTTCGGATGAGAGATGTACTTGCTCATATTTCTTTGGACCCCACTCCTTCTACGCCTCCATTTCGACTCAATATTTCGAGAGGCTTTTGGGATTCCCGAGGTGGGATTCTACCATGGATGGGGATTATTCTTTACTCATAAAGAATGATACTTGAGATCTCACCCCTCTTAGAAAGGAATAAAAATAATTCGGTATAAATTGGGTGTCTTTGATAAAAGTATGGTTCCAATGGAGAAGTTAATAAGTATAATGCGTGACTTGCAGCATTTAAGAGTTTCTCCTGTAGTGGGGTTGATTACTCGAAACCTTTGATCTAGTTATGAAGATGGCTTCCATTTGGTGATCCTTGTCATTTTTTCTGTGAACATATGGTAAGTCCACGGATAAACGTTAAGAGTGCATTTCTTCATGTGGACCTAGAGGAAGATATCTACATGGAACAACCTTCAAAGTTATCTCCATGAATCCTCCCACGTTTGCAAGTTAAATAAGTCTCTCTACAACCTTAAACAATCCCCTTGGGCTTGGTATGCCAAGATGGACTTCTTTTTACTTGCATCAGGGTTCACTTGGTGTCACTCTAACCTAAATGTTTACATTTTGTGACAGGATGACTCCATGCTCATCCTCGTTTTATATGTTGATGACTTATTCATCATGGATCTATTCCTATATCATTAATTATGTGAATATTTTCTTGGCCAACAAGTTCTCCATATCTAACTTGGGCTTGCTTCATTACTTTCTTGGGATTAAGATTTCACAATATGACTCGGAAATTGTATTTTCACAACCTAAGTAATCCCTTGATTTTCTAGCTCGGTTTCACATGTACAATTGTAAGCCTTCTCCTACTCATTTTATTTCCGGGTTTTAGTTATATTTTATTTCTCTACTCCTTGGTTGATGGTACCCTTTATCGACGGTTGGTGGGAGCCCGATTTACCTAACTCAAACTTAGACAAATATTTCATATGTTTTTGGGATCGTGTCCATATTTATGTAAGATCCTCATGAGTTACATTGGGAAGAAGTGAAGAGGATACTTCACTATGTTCATGGCACTCACACTTTGATAACATTCACTATTTAGCGAGGATAGAGATTGACTTGGTTGGATTCACGAACTGATTCGTGCAGTGATCTAGATAATCGAAATCTACTTCGAGGATATAATTTATCTCTTGGTTTGGGTCTGTTAGCTAGTCTAGCAAGAAGTAGAATGAAAATTCCATATCATCTATAGATGAAAAGTACAAAGGATAAGTTAACACTGCCACAAAAGTTGTTTAGTTTCAACATAAGTGGAAAAAGCACATTAAGATGGGCACATGCACTTCATGTGAGAGATGATTTATGAAGAAATCATTAACTTACAGTATTGTCAGTTTTATCGGGTTACAGACATTTTCACTAAGCCCTTCATCTAGTTGAATTTTCTTCACTTTTGATCTCTTCTTGGGATGAGGTCTTGTACAACTTCCCATATTCTTTGGGATTTCTAGTCCTCTGCTCCTCTTTTTATTTTCTAGGAATATGTTTTTTATACATGGGTGCGTTATTAGGCCCTTAGTTTGGACCCCATTCACAAATATATCTTAGTTGTCTAGGGAGTTCTCTTTCTATTATAACTTTCCATGACCTCTACCTCACGCTTTGATGAAGGGGTGTGTTAGTGTGTGTGACTTGCCTTTTCATCACTCAAGGCCTTGTCCACATCACATGGTAAGTCATATTGCTTAGTGATATTATAGGTCTTAGCATTTTTATGACACATGGCAAATTTTGTCATAGAATCTGTCATTTTCATAAGCATCAGTGGCATTATATGAGTTAAATTCCATTTTGGAATCTTAACTCCTCTTTCCATCATGGAAGTTACACATCACTCTCATATGTTGATTTTCCTTTCTTTTCGATTTCTTGTCGACACGTGGAGCATTCATGCTAATGTTAGAGTGAAACCTCTTCGATGTGCATGAGGTTCTATATTGATCCTTACATAACAATATCACACTATTTTGTAATGTGATGAAGGTGTATCATTGACTCATAGGTGGTGGGGATTGGTCTCGAAGATGGTACAAATGCTATAAATTTATTTTAGAGAGAACGATTCCATGTATGTCTACATGGAAACAAAAAAATAAAATGAATCTTGGTGAGGATTTTTAATAGAAGATTGAATTACAACAAGTTTCAAACACTGGCCATGCTTTGGTACACCCTATTTATGCACATTCAAAGTGCTTTCACTTGAGCGTGAGAATCCAAAGGATAGAAATTCACAAAGACAAAGCCATGTACAAACTTTTTCTAGAAAATAGAGATTTTTTCCCATATGATATGGATGACATTCTCAACAAAAAACTCTCTCTGGGCACCTAGGTCACGTCATAGATTTACAACCGAAAAATCTTCTTTGTGTACGATTGAAGAGTAAAATAGTCACACTCAAAGCAACTACACAAATACGTTAGTTGTTTCAATGATACACTAGTCTTTCAAGTGATGCCTATTTTCGCACATGCCGAGAAGAGAAAATATCTTATAATGACAAATCAAACATAATGTAGAAGTGTTTGAATGTTTTATACAATGTAATAACATGTATCAATACATGAGGGATGCAATCGAGAATAGGCGGTTACCAAACCGAATACCTACATAGAGGCAACCAACCATACAAACAACTACAATATAATACATGTTATATTTTATGCTAACATGAATTCAATATAAGTCGAAATCACAAAATATATATACAAGTACATGTTTTGGATTAATAAATTTACTATACTAACCATATTATAGATAATAAATTTGGTAGCTTATCCCTGGAAATGGAAAAATATGTCTTTGTTATCATGCTAAGACAAATGCTCACATTCTAAGCTTAATTGAAATATATTTTATCTCTCTCTCATGACTTTATCATTTCTACATGTTTATGTATCATTCATTTAGGGAATATTAATTAGATTTAATTCATCTACAATTATCATTATCATAATCTAGATGTTTCCTCACTAATTGCATGTTTGAGACCGTACAACATGGGTCATGGCCATACTACAGTCCTAGCCGACATGTACGTTACAAAACCTCTCATCTAATGACTCATATTCTAATTTCAAAACCTTATGTGAGTCGTTTCTTCTTCCTTAAGTCATCCATAATGTGAATGTTAAAGTTTTGGAAGCCTATATAAGCAATTTAGTTACATTATATACTCACTGGCATTCTCAAGAACTCATATTGCAAAAATCAACACTAAAGCACTCAAGGCTCTTCTAAATCTTCATAAAGCAATTACACATCATTTTGAGTAACCACCACACAAGTATTAAGCACTCAAATTAGGTATAAGATTCTATCCTCATCTATTTCTAAGCATTCAAAGGTTTTAGAGTCATGTCTTAATTAGATCAAGTCACTCTACACATTTCCAAAGGTCTTCAAGGGACAAAGTGGATCATTCCTAACATTTTACGCACAACACATCACATTATCGCTACAATGAGTACATTTTCTATTCTATACTTATCTGACTATCTTTGTGTCAAGAGACATGAGGGAACCAATAGTGGGTTGGATTAGATTACATACACACTTTCACCTATACCATGAGAACTACATATGGATTTCTCTCACTCAAGGGGATGTAGTGCAACACTTGGAATGGTTCAACAGGGTTAACCGCAAAATGTAGTATTACTTCACACACACACACACACACACAAAGTTATCCTTTAATTTTCTAATGTTTTCATGATGTTTACTACAAGCATCTAGGGTTTCTATTTTTGTAGAACATTATAGGTTGTGTCAAATTTATGTGAGCTATAGAGATGGATAATGACACTCATTTCTAGGAAAGAAAAGGGTAGTAAAAATTAGAGAACCACATTGTGCAATATAGGTATAAGACAATATAGATCATGCTAGAACCATACTACACCCCAAACTAGGGGTTACGGTCCTTCATAGGAGTAATTTCCAATTCCATATCTAGAGACAAAGTATTTCCAAATTCAAAAGATATATGTCACTCAATATACACACCCATATCATCTATGTGCGACTCTACGCAACTAGGTACTTATCCTTTTTTGTGTTTTAAGAAATCATTATATTGTTTTATTATAGTTGCAAGTATCAAATCTTTATTCTAAATTTTCATGGTTAATGTTTATTAATTTATTCATAATAATGAATCTATAACATTCTTTTATATTTTCCTATTTTACCCTTTTTCATCTAGGAATTTGTTAAGCTCCCACATATAGAGGCTTAATTCAAATGAAAACAAATCATGCCCGATTACAAAGAAATAAGCTTCTAATATAGATCAAATAATGATGAATATTGATTAAATACTTGAAAATTATAGATAATTAGGGTTTGAATTCCAATACACTAGATCACATGGATTTTAGAGATAGTCTGCACCAATGATATGTGGTAGAGAATAGGTCCCAACAATATAAGAAACTAACAACTAGAAGA
This sequence comes from Taxus wallichiana var. yunnanensis, assembly GCA_018340775.1. Lineage (NCBI taxonomy): Eukaryota > Viridiplantae > Streptophyta > Pinopsida > Cupressales > Taxaceae > Taxus > Taxus wallichiana. The sequence continues at coordinate 315,046,144 of CM031237.1, forward strand.
TTTGACTCATGAAGTAACCTTAACCATCTTTCTAAAATGAACATGAAACTAGATGGTAAGAACTATAACATGGGTATATAAAGGGTATTCTACAACAATATATGAAGTTTAATATGTAATTGCAATCTCATTGTCTTAGATATTGAAAACCATGCTTATTGTCTCTCGTCCTACCACAAACCATCAAAATCATCTTCTCTTTATCAAAATCATAATTTGGCCTCAATTCCTTGCAAAATCCAAAGAATTTTTTTAAAGTATTTGGTGTGGTATAAATAAGGTCAAAGAGGTCCAATCATAAAGGACACAAGAGAAACAAGTTGAAAGTTGAATGACTCAAAGAACACACACCAACATGAACCTAAATTAAACCAATAATCGGTGAACACATAAATATACTTTCACAATTTAACAATTAACTAATCGATATTAGGTGTCTTCATGTTCTACACATTCTAAAATATGTTTATATATAAGTTATTGCAACATTTTCTAGAATAAACTTATGTATTTATATATTAATTATTACAAGATACAAATTTAATGACAATTTTATAAGTTAAACTAGAAATAATAAAAACACATTAATAAAATTAATTGTATAATAATAATTTCATAAAGCTAATTCAAAAATTGTCAATTTCAAAAATAAAAATATATATCTTACAAGTTTAAGATAATTCTAAAAGGAATGATAACCGGATCGTACTCAAGCCAAGAACATAGATGTTAATCAAACACCACGATCAATAAGATGAAAGCAATTCGCCATAATAGCTTTACATAAAACCTTTCGAACAAATGAGCAACAATATCATATATTATTGTGGAACTCAATGCAACACATTGAGAATGGGCCTTGTTTAAATAGGCAAGGAATAACAATCTAAGAACCAGTCAAGGTCATAGATCAAGCCATAAATCAAGGAAATAACTAGTCATCAAAGAACTAGTCAAGACCATAGATTTAGGAGAGAACTAGAGATCAAAGATTTAGTCAATACCATAGATCAAGGAAAGAACTATACCTAACAACTAGATAATATCTCTTAATATTTAAATAAGATAAAAGAAATATCCACACACATAAGTGGGTGAGAATAAATACAATAAAGGTAAATAAAGTACCTAGGTGAACATGAGCTAAGGTAAATACCTACTCTAACACCCCCCCTCAAGTGAAGCTAGGGGCCAAAATAGAAGTGGCATGTCCATAGTATGAGTCCCAAAGAACTAGGCTTGATGAGGTACTCATGTACAATAACTGGGGAAAAAGGGACACCGTAAGGTACCCAAAACTAGTAACAACAAAGTAAAGAGAGTAAAGACCCGCTCCAAGGCATCCCAAGAAGCTCGGATCAAAAAAATTGTACAATGCTAAAGAAGTTTGGTGTGCACTGTGGTCTGAATCCACTACTCAATCACAAAACTCAAAAACAACTAACACTGGGTTTCACCATAATAGCTCCATACAAGGAGACTATCAACGGAGTGATGTCGAAAGTGTAAAAAAACACCAAACATAATTCGATCAACTGCTGCAAATAGGTGTGCCACAATCCAAGAACAAAAACCAAAGCAACAAGGTAAGGACACAAAATCTAGAGTGTCACAATCCAAGAAAATCCAAGGTAACAAGGCAAGGACATGAAACCCGAAAAGTAGGATCAACACCACACCCTCCCATATTGTTGAATGGGTGGAGTGACACTACAAATCTGTATGAGTTGCCCAAAATCAACTACTCAAACACTGACAAAATAACACTAGACTTCACGCAGAATAGTCGATCCCCATAATAGATATTTTCAACATGTCAAAATGTCAAAAATACAGATACAAAATCTCTAAAAAATAAGAGAGATACTCTACACCTACTAAAGAAAAATGCTCAAAACAAGAACCATCACAATGCGAAGGAATAGAAAGTGGAGAAAGAGGTGGTGGAGGAGCCACGCCTATAGAGTCCTCTCAACGAATGCCTATGTCGCCACCACGAGTGATCAGATATCCACCCCAAATCAACACGGATGGATGAAGAAGATGCCTGCATATGACTTGGTGCAAAATGCACAATGGGTGCATGCAAAAGAACATCAGAATGTGTGTCAGGTTGATCATGTCTGACAGCTGAAATCTCAAGTTTCTCAAGCCTAAGTGAAGGTGTAGAACTCATGTGTTGCTCATGATCCTCAGAAAGAGTCGAGCGAACAAAAAAATGAGCTCTGTCAATGTGTGATCCCAATGAAGTATTTGCTCGAAAACCAATGTCATGATGAGAATTCCACTTAACATGTGGAATAGAGGAAACAATACCTTGTGAATATCTCATGATGACTCCACTAGTGAGACCCATAGAACGGAGCATCGCGAGAACCGAATGCGGTGGTATGCTTCTTAAAAATCCATGCGGTGAGAAAAGTAGGATACACAACATGTGGTACTATAACAGCACGAGATGTGGAAGAGCATGCGAGAATAAGCTTCATAGGTGTATGAACATCAAAGAGTAGAGCAGACTCAAAGAATGACAGATCAATGTTAGTGGGTTCAGAAGCAATAGCTGCAAGTGGACTAGGAGCATGGATATGGTTGTCCACAATATGACGGTGATCTTTGTAGGCTAGCAAGTTTGTTCTGCGAGAAAGTGTATTATTGTATCCTTATCGTGAATGAGTGATTGTAGAAGAGCATTTCGCTTCTTAAGCGATCTATTTTCTTCCAAAAATTTTACAATATCCTCTTGAAGTCCACATACTTGAGAGACAATCATATCATTCTCGAATGAATGATAGATACAAAATGTAACTCCCAGAAGTTTAGGATGTCGGGCTCAGCCGAAACTATGTCCACAATTGATTACAACACTCCTCCATATTTGACACTTTATAATTATAGTGCAAGTCTCAAAATAAATATTTCCAATGGAGAGAGCACGAAAAAACAAGCACTTATGCAAAAATGACACTCAAAACTCGAGCAAAAGAAACAAACTTTTCAATATTTTTGCTCTGTTATTTATTTTAATTTTCTTAAAACAAAATAAATTGTTGTTGCCTTCACCACACAAATAAAACTAAAGGGGGCTAAAGTTAAGCACCTACTAGTAGGAATCACAAGATTTAAGCCCTCATATGACAAAGGGCTAAGGATTTTAATGGGTGGATGACCTTTACTTGCTGAAAATAACAACCTACGGATTTTCCTTAAATAGTAAAAAATGTGCACAACATCAGATTTGACCCTGCCGAAAAAGGAATGATCTGCAATTCTTTTGCGCATGCAACCCAAAAATGATCTGCCTTACTAGAAACAAACCCGGTGTAGATCTCATGCAATATCCAAAACCAAAAAAATTGTTTCCTTTGTTTCTTAACCGTGTGGTACGGATCCCGAGGTGAAACTGTGTATTTCACCGCAACCACAAAAATGACGCCTCTAGAAATGGCCAAGTTTATAGTTGATCTTAGGGTTTTCATGCCTTCTCGGATCCAATGGAAGCCTCTGTTTTTGCATAAATGCATGCATGCAGCAACAAAATACGACCAAATCCCAAATATATGAATATACAAAGAATTTATTTGCAAAATAAAACTTACAAATGGATGCCAACAACAATCTCCAACTCTGATACCATGAAAGGAATGATAACCAGATCGTACCAAGCTAAGAACACAGATGTTAATCAAACACCATGATCAATAAGATGAAAGCAATTCGCCAGAATAGCTTTACATAAAACCTTTGCAAACAAATGAGTAACAATATCATATATTATTATAGAACTCAATGCAATACATTGAGAATGGGCCTTGCTTAAATAGGCAAGGACTAACAATCTAAGAACCAGTCAAGGTCGTAGATCAAGCCATAAATCAAGGAAATAACTAGTCATCAAAGAACTAGTCAAGACCATAGATTTAGGAGAGAACTAGACATCAAGGATCTAGTCAATACCATAGATCAAGGAAAGAACTAGTCAATACCATAAATCAAGGAAAGAATTATACCTAACAACTAGATAATATCTCCTAATATCTAAATAAGATAAAAGAAATATCCACACACATAAGTGGGTGAGAATAAATACAATAAAGGTAAATAAAGTACCTAGGTGAACATGAGCTAAGGTAAATACCTACTCTAACAAATTCAAGTGAGATTTCCCTACATGTAAATTGGTGCTACATAAAGAATTTTTCTGTATGATATTGACGCCATTCTCAACAACAATCTCTCTCTAGGAACCTAGGTCACCTAACGAGTTTACAACCCGAAAAATCTTCTTTGTGCATGGGTGAAGAGTAAAATAGTCACACTTAACAACAACACAAATACGTTGGTTGCTTCAAGGATATGCTAGTGTGAAGTTGGTGCTTGCTTTCGCACACGCCGAGAAGAGAAGATATCTCGATAATGAAAAATCAAACAAACCATCGAAATCATCTTCTCTTTAACAAAGCCATAATTTGGCCTCAATTCCTTGCAAAATCTAACGAAAATTTTTAAAGTATTTGGTGTGGTACAAATAAGGTCAAAGAGGTTCAATCATAAAGGACACAAGAGAAACAAGTTGAAAGTTGAATGACTCAAAGAACACATACCAACATGATCCTAAATTAAGCCAATAATAAGTAAACACATAAATATAATATCACAATTTAATAATTAACTAATTGATATTAGGTGTCTTCATGTTCTCCACATTCTAAAATATATTTATATATAAGTTATTGCAACATTTTCTAGAATAAACTTATGCATTTATATATTAATTATTACAAGATACAAATTTAATGACAATTTTATAACTTAAACCGGAAATAATTAAAACACATGAATAAAATTAATTGTAACAATAATAATTTCATAAAGCTAAAAATATATATAATATACAAGTTTAAGATAATTCAGTGGAGATTTCCCTACATGTAAGTGGAGATTTCCCTACATGTAAATTGGTGCTACATAAAGTATAAAATTAGAAAATCATCCTTCACTACAATATATTCAATATAAAATATGATGAAATGTCTAAGGTATTATTTAAGAATAAAGGGGGTATAATTAAAAATCTTAAGAAAATATAGACTATTGTGTTTTAAAATTTTGTTTGTATGTGAGGGCTATCTTGACTTGGGTCGAATTAGAAGACTCATAAACATGCGACCGTTTGGTACCACCACGAGCGGGGAATTTGTGGGGAGCTTTGGTTCTCTCGTTCCTTCTTTGGCATTGGATGGCTTTGTTTTTAACAATTTGTGATTTTTTTGTTGTTTTCTTAGGCATGTCTTGATGTGCTTGTTTGTGGCTTTGGGACGTGCTCTCATACCACCCGCTTTTTTGTTGAGAGAATCTTATATCATGTTACATTTAATATAATATAAAATCATTTTCATTAAAAAGAAAATTATTTGTAGGACTAAAAATCTTCATTTATAAGTAATATAAACAAATTATATAGTAAATAAAGATGTATTAAACAAATAAAATTCAATTAATTCACATCATGTATGAAAATGAAAACTTATTTGATTCAATTAATTAAACAATACAATAAATATATAACTTTAAAATAACCTTTATTATCTATGTTTTGCACTTAATTTGTAATTGTCAATTATATACTTCCAAAAACACCCTTACAAAATTCCCTGGAAAAACATTTGATTAAGTCGAGTCAAATATATCTATAGTTTCCACAGAAACAAGTACTTATACGGCTCTAAAATTTTCAGAATTGCAGGAAAAATCTTTGGTAGCTCTTTCCTTGGATGATAATTAATTTGCACCCGTGAGGCTAGTACCAGCCAATACATACACATAAAATAAGACAAAATTTACTCTTAAATTTCTTTATTGCACTTGGTCAGCCCTATTTCAGCTTACCAAATTATTTTCTTAATTTGTGCACGACTACAGTTCAGGGGATTTATAGTTTAAACATCGTTTTTTTGGTTTAAAATTGAAGGTCTAATCCTAGTCTAGGATTTCAGATGGAATTTTTATAGCAGAGAATGATGAACAGAGGAGGAATTTCGGTTAAAATTATTGACAACCAGCACATCATTTATAGAAGGGCAATAATTTCCCGGCTTATTAGCATAAGATGACGGATGTTGTCGTTCTACGTGAGGCGGCGCTAGGGTGGCGCATCACATTAACTACTCGCGAGTCGCGATATATATACAATGTGTATATGTTTTTGTGGGTGTGGGTGGTGTTGTCGTTAGCGTTTCCTCGTGATCGGAGACGGATTGATTGTGGACTGTGTCGTCGTCACGTGGATGCTTTTGACTACCCAATGAAGGGACTGTTAGTTTTTACTGGTTCCCCTTTTCAGAAGATTGAAAAAGGAGCCTCCTAATTTTTGTTTAGTTCAATCCAATTTTGAAATTAATGTGTGTATATCAATTTGGGTATTAATGTACATTAACAGGTAGCAAAAATAGTGATTGCTTCTCCTCCGATTGGTCAGAGCAGGAATTTGTGCAGAGCTGTGGGGGCTGCATGTGGACTGGTCGCCAGATTCCTATCCCAAAGAAATCTTTGATGGGATTACAATTCTCTGACTACCCAATTTCATTATATGGCAAGTGTATATACACACAGTGGCACATACACACAACAACACCCATCTGCTGATTGTATATTGTGTATATCCATTCAAGGCTTCTCTGCACATCTCCCGAAAAAGGCTCTTCTTCCACACTCAGAGAATGCCAATGCCTGCTGCCTACACAGCAGCTCTGATCATCTTTAGACCTACCCCTTCTGTCTCCCATTGTTCTCTCTACTTTAGAAATAATAATATATGTACAGATATATAAACAACCGAGTGTTTGAATAGATTCTGATATTGCAGATACAGGCAACTCTTGCTCTAGCTAATATAGATCTCAAAAAATAGCCAGACCCCAGACAGACATATATAAATATAAATATATATGTATAGTCCATCCCAAGAACTCTATGCATAGTTATGTGGGTGTATGGTTTATGTATGTATATATGTCCGAAGAGCCTTATAATCTATCCAATGTGATGAGATCTCATGAAAAAAAGACAGCTCCATAGACTATATATAGTATGTGTCTGCAACACTGTGTGAAAATAGCTGAGAAGTCCATTATAGGTTATTTATAGAAGATGGGTATAAGTGAAAAGAGTTCATATGCTCCCTATCAAAAGTTGTAAAAACAGGAAGTTGGTATTAGAGGCTCATGCAAAGCTGAGATTGAAGTTGTGAACTTTGGAATGCTTTAACAGCTAAGAGAGCATCTTCATGCACCATTTTCCGAGGTTGCATTTCCCTGATCGAGCAAGTACATTGTACTGATGATCAGGTTTTGAAAATATAATTGCCAGCTTCTTTTCTATCACATATTTCAATCAATCTGAAGAAACAAGTACTCATGATGAGCAGTTTCTTTCTTGTGATCAGGCATCAGATGGTCCACTTAATATTGTCTGAAGTGTAGTACTTAGCCTGCTATAAATATTAAGCAGGGAGAAGATACAAGTTGTTTTCCAGAGGGTATTCTTCTGGGACCCTGGATGAGGACTTCAAAGATAGGTTAGACCAAACTGAAACACCTCTGCTTTGCAGTTCAAATATGGTATGTCAATAAGTTTGAGTAAGTTTGAAGGTTTGATAAAATGAGGAAGCTGCTTTCTTTTCAGTGGATGTGATGTACTGATGGGTTGCCAAAGATAGCTGGAAATCCTAGCATGTTTTCATTTCCTCAGAACAATAGTCTATCCAACAAATACCGAGGTACCTACCATGACTTTCTGTTGATTTATGTGTTTCAATCAGTGATACTAGGATAGGATTCTAAACATCTCAGTTTTAATTTCCAATGATATTATAATCAAGAGCATGTACTGAGGAGTCATGTTAATCTGAAAGACAGATCACAACAATCTGTGAAGTACCAAATAGTTTGGAGACAGGAGCTCAGAAAATACTTGCCATGTATTGCACAGAAGCAGAGAGCTGTTTCAGGCCTTGTCCCAACAGACCTAGCGGTCTGGAGCTCTTTGGTCCTGCTCCTCATTCTTCTTTTTTCAAGGGCAGCCCCCAACACATTCCAAATGCTTTGGACTACGGATACCCAAATCAGCAACCCAAGAGATTGCAGGAAGAGGACCTGATAGGGCGTCTGGATGAGTGTGCATCTGATGCTAACTCTGCTAATTATTCCACAGTGGACTGTACTCTCTCCCTTGGAACACCATCTACAAGATATTCAAGCACAAAACAGGGAACCTTCACAAGCAGTAGGAAGCTTCTCCATCCATGACAAGAGACGTTGCATCTGATCCATTCAAAGGTTCTTGTGCTTCATACACATGGAACAACTCTTCAAGCAACCATGCAAACACAAACTCAAACAATGTTTCTTGGCAAGTTCCTATGGACTATTCTAGAGACATGAGTTTTGTAAATGCAAAACAAGAAAGAACAACCACCGGCTATGGGAACATGTTTAACCAAAACACTATTTCCAATAGCCGGATGGTTCATAAATCTGGACGTAATGGATCAGAAAATGCAAGCTCTGTGGGAAGAAAATGTGCAAATTGTGACACCACCACAACACCTCTGTGGAGAAACGGTCCCAAAGGTCCCAAGGTATTTGATTTTATTGCATTTTTCTTTCATTGATGTATTTTGTTTTTGGTAGTACTACTTACTTTCTACCTCTACTCCATACCATCTTTGATTAACTGCATAGATTCTGGTGGATTTCACAGGACTTCATCTTTGAAAATGTTTATTTCTACTTAATTGATAACGCCCATATCCATTTCCACTCATTGTTCATGACCACCTCTAGTTTACCTCTACCAATTGATTATGCTCAGGATTTTTCACCCCTACAATGATCAGTATTTATTCTCATGAGCTGCTATTGTTTAGTTCTTAGTCATTACTTTGTTTTGTAAGGTTTGAGGAAAGAAAACAGTCAAAATGATGAACATCTCATCACTAATAATTACAATAGCCCATCTTTCATGACCTTAAACTGTTCATTTGGCACTCATTACTTTTTCGTTTTGATGAACAGTCACTCTGTAATGCATGTGGTATTCGTTACAAGAAAGAAGAGAGGCGTACTGCAGCCTGTGATCCTAATCAATCCAAGAAGAACAATCAAGATGATATATACGAAAATAGTTACAATATGAATATACTCCATGGCTGCTGTACAGATGATATGACTAATAACAGTAGAGAAGTCAGTTGTTTGACATGGCAGGGAAACTCCTGTGTATATCTCCAAAGACCAAACTCTTTGTTAAGCATGCAACAAGCAGAAAATAATATTCCAAGGCCATTGCCAACCTCTTCTTATGCAGAAGAAGGGCCTACATTGCTTTTTGGTCGGTCTGTTAATTAAAGATATATATACATGTGTATATATATATGCATATATCTCAAAGTCAGTGAATGACATGACATTACCTGCTCCTGCTGCTGCCTGCACGTTCAACTTTTTCATGGAGGACGAATATACCCACATGTTTGTTCTCCTTTTTGGTGTCTTGTCGTTATATCATACAAGCATGGTCATTTTATATGCTCTTCTTTGTATAGATTATTTGTTCTTGGTTCAGCCAGGGAGCTGACAGTAGTTTTACACAGGAGGGGATTAGGTTTTCATTCTTTCTTTTTAAGGTTGGAGTTGGATATATTGACTGTGTATCAGCATTGTTTTGATTAGGGAACGAAGGTTTCTGCAGCTATTTAGTTTCTGGATGACCTGCATACTTGTTTTTGTGATGTCTAATGAATGAAATTAATAGTCAATGGATTTTATGACACCAGTATCCAGTGTTAAACAGTGTAGTCTCCATTATATTCTGTGGATTATTCAGATTATTTAGTTTAGGTTCAACTCAAGTGGCAAGCATTGTCATCAGATTATTCTGTGTATTTGTATCAAATTGAGACAGAAGAAAGTGTATTTGTTGCAAAATACAAAACTCAAACAAAACTATGAAGTTTGAGGAAGAAAGAATTTATGTTAATGAACATGGAACATGTTTCAAAATTTTCCAAAATTAAGTTTGATCTTGGTTTGCTTAGGAGTTTGTTCTACTTTGAAAACATGGCAGGTTATTAAATTCAAAAATATAATTAGCTATGCATACACTAAGTAATCTATAAAAAGAAACATTTTTAACTCGTCAATTTGTTAGAAACTTGCAATGTCATCAATTTGTTAGAAACCTGCAATGAGCTTATAACCTTCCTTTATGAGCTAAGCATGGGGATCAACAATGAATCCTGTTGTAAACGAAAATTTATATTTATTTTCTCATTAATGTGCTTATTCAAGCAACAAAGAAACTGACTGCCTGCATGAACGGAGCATACTGATACACTCTGAAGAAAAAGAGATGGCATTAATTAGCCCAGCTTAAATGTTGTACCTCAGATTTGATGGCAGCAATAAATACTTCGAAGACTAGCTCATAAATCTCTTAGCCTGCTTTTTTCTTCGTCTTTTTTTCTAAATGATTTTTATTAGTCAGAACTTCCCATCCAATTGGGTTTTATGGTCCATGACACCAGGAGCTCAAAAAGTGGGAGAAGATTCTCTCCAAAAAAGTTTAGTCTTCAATTATTTTAGTTACCTCACATCTAATAGATAAACAACAATAAGAAATGGATGCTATTTTTAATTATAGAAATAATGGTGTAATTTCAATAAATCTGAATTGTTAATTGATAGAAGGAAATGTGATTTATTGAATTAGGCTAAGTAAGGCAATAGAAGGATAGGATAATTATCTTAATAATGTCGAGTATATATGGATTTCAAAGGTTGTTATAAGATTAAGAATTTCTTAGAAATGTGCCGTCAAGAGTTCAAATGTAAAATAGAGGTAAAAATGTGTCAATACGTTGCTAGGAAAGTCAAACCCCTTATGTCTGCCATTATTGGCAGTGTTTGCTAGCAGTGTATTTCAGGAATTTAGAGCTTGAAACTCTCTAATCACCTTCACTTGTTTATGCAATTTAGCATTGGAAGTGTTCAATCTCTTTGACCATATGCGATAATTTGACTATTTGATCTTTCCTTTTCCAAATCCTAGCTGCACATATTTAGTCACTAAAGATCTTAAACAAAGGGGTTATTATTTTCGGTGCTACTAACCTCAACACACCCCCATAATCGTTGAGCATCTCCTACGTACTACTACTCTAAAGAGGGCTCAAACTACACATAATTCTCCAACCTATATTTATGTGTGAATGTGCATAATCATTTATAATCTAGATGTGATTCTTCTTATAGACTTTAACACTTGGCACCATGTCAATTCGACCTCTTTATATTCATTTTTTTCCAAGTGGACTAGGAGTTGACTTCCCTTTGAATATTTTATATATGTTTGTGCCTCTTTGTAATGATCTCCAATGTATTTGATATTTCCTTAGGTGGTAGGAGTGTTCTAGGGGTGTGAAATATGAGGTATGATCTTAAGGGTTGTGTGTGTGCGCGAGATTCACTATTAGCTAACACATGAAACTATTTTATCTCGACTTGATGGAGATGCCTAAATATATAAACAAAGTCATTGGAAGTTCCCGGATATTACCGATAGATGACAATGTTGAAGTTTGTCGACACTATATGAGAGATGAAAATAGGGATATGATGATTGTAGAATGACTGTCTAAGATTTTGAAGGTGTTCGTATATAGATTCAATTGATCTTGTAGAATTATGCGAGGAAGATGAAGGTGGAAAGATAGTGGATAGGTAAACCTGATTGAGGGAAAGTGTTTTCAAGAGTTAGATATATGTGTAGATACCAAAAAATGGCACATGCCCTTTTATAATGTCTTTTTAATTAACTTTTCACATATGGTTCTAATGGCTTGAATAAAAGGATTACTTGGCATGTTTACCCCTCTATTTGACTCTCTACTTCTTCCCTAACCATTCCTAAACACTTCTTTGTTCTTCATTCTTCTGCCATGATGTGTTTTAGGCCTTTGTTAGTTATCATTCTATTGTGTTAAGGATAGAATTTCCCATTTGGGCATAATCAAATGATGGTTCTACCCAAATAAAATGATTTTATCCTCCATTTTGACTTAAACTTGCAAAATGAAAATCTCTTAGGCCAACCTTTTATGAATTTTGAATTTGAATTTGTGTAAGCTACTTATTAATAGGTTCCAAATATCAAGGATTGATCACTATATAAGAAGATCACCTATTACTATTATCTTAAGGGGGACTAGATTAATAAGTATTTACAATAGATAACATCTAAAGCTCATCTCCATATTCAATTTCAAGGATAATAATTTTTCATTTGTGAAAGAAGGAGCATCTTATTGCATCTTGTGCCACTAGGTTTAAGGAATATGACAACATTTTAACACATTCTCACATACCAACTACAAGGGAGAAATACACGGGTCTAAGGTTTCTTTAGAATGTTTATATATAGGTAGTATAGGTAGTACTCATCTCAAAGTGTCCCAAGGTTGATTAATCTTGATTCAAATTAGACTAACCCCTTTTCAAGTCACAAGGAAAGGTGCTAGGTTTCTACAAAAGAGAATCTATTTGTAGGTACAAAAGTGCAATCAAAAGATTATAATCATAGATCCCAAATCCAAGGACACATACACACCATGTACTAAATTTGAATTTTAGATCCAAACATTTGAGGGAAAAACGACCACATGAGGGTAGAAATGCCAATAATTTATATTTATTTCGAGAAAACCTACCATGTACTCATTTCCATACATCTAAGTTTTGTAAGCACATTATGACACTCTGTAAAAGCCATTTCCATAGTACCATATCACTCTCATATTGTCACAATCCATATGGGGTGAATATATTCATAAAACTTAACCCTAATTCATTTATCTAGCTTTTAAGAGAAGTGTATGATCTTTATCACCACATGATTTGGAATTAGAGTATTTATTGTAATCACTATATTTTAGATTCTAAATCATCATTACACATGTAGTAAGTAATCTTAATTAGATAAAAATATAATTTTTCAATTACATATTAGAAAACCCACTTTATTTATCGAACACATTAACCTAAGGTTTAATACTTCATCCTTAGGGATTTAATAATACTAGGGTTCTTATTTCAAATCCAATTTCATTATATTATCATCATTCTATTAGGGTTTGCATAACTTTTGTTTTTATATACCATCATGACCGTGCCCTCTTTATCAAACCTGGTTTTACCTACATAAGAGTGAGTTATTCAATGAACTCTTGGATGAAATGTTTTCTAGAGATGCAATTAAGTGCAAATAAAAATTATGTGATAAGTCCACACCTACCTAGATGAAGAATGTGTAAACACCTAAAATTGGCAAAAATGCTAATTCACATGACACTTTTATTGACTTATGTGTAAAAGGAGTGTAAATAATTTTTTATTAGATTAGGCAAAAATAGGATCGGCTCTCAGGCCAAGACAAAAAGAGGAACACAACCAAAAATAAAACAAAAAGAAAACCCATAAAGGGATCCAGAAAAATGAGTTAAACAGCTTAACTCTTACATTGCAGGATTTGGACCCCCAAAAGGACAAAAAGACCAAGAAACAACAGGCACCACAGTTCAAGAGTCTACACACAGTTCAGAGACCAACAAAGCCTTCACAACAAGCAAAAAAAACCACGGAGAGGCCCTGCACCGGCAAAGAACCGTCCAAGAGTCCAAATCCAACCAACACCTACTCCTCCTCCGAGCTGCTAATGCGAAGGTTGAATCTCCTCCTTTTCTTTTCCCCTTCAATCTCCTCCACTCTGTCAAGCAACACTTTAACTTGAATCTCCAGCTCCTTCATTCGTGTTTTATCTGGACCTGATCCGCGACCATCTTCTTCGAAATGTTGATGATGTTCAACATGGACTCCCTTTTCCCCTCGTTCATGTCCTCCATAGCTTTTAGGACCCCTTCTAAATACAACATCTTCTTGCTCCATTCTTCAAAAACAATGGGGTCTCCCACACATTCATTCTTCCTGGAAGCACTGGCTTCCCCACCACCACCCTCATTTTTGTCTTTATCTTTCTCATCCCCCGAAGGGTACCTTTACCCTCTTTCATTTTAGTAAGACACTCCACAAGAGTAATGTCATCTTCCTCGTCTTGCTCCTCCAGGGCCGTAGTCAAAGGATGATCCAGAACCGGCTTGCCATTCTCAACCAGAAGAAGAATCAGGCCCTCATGAAGGGCAGACTCAACTTTCTTATTCTAGAAAGCCATCAACGAGTTCAAAAGAGAGGTGGCTAGAAAAAAGGGAATACTGACCATAAACTTGTGACGAAACATGTTGAGGAAGGTCATGTGATGGGTATAGATTTTTCTATACTTACCCTCTAGCGTAATATATTTCATAACTTGAAGGCAAACATCCTTCCAGACTCCAGGAATACATGAACATGCAATACCATCAGTGAAGAAGAAACAAGTCTCCTTGCCAACAAAAATCACTCAATCTCAAGGTCTCTACGGGTTCTTTCCTTGTAGATTTTTAACCCATCCATCTTCATATCAGTCACCCTAGCAATATTGGACTCCGAGACCTCAACCTCCACACCGCAGACAGTAAAAACCCCCTCTTTCCAAGCTTGGCCGAAGTCCTTGGATAGAGCTGGGTCGTGGCCATGTAATTTAGCAATAAAATTGCTAAATCCACCAACTTTAAGCTTGTTCCAAAGATCCTTGTTGCTCTCTTCCATGTTTTGACTGGCGGGTTCCACTTGAATCCTGTCTCCACCCATCTACACTTTGCCTAAGTTGTCATTCCAGCAAAATCTTTTCACAACCCACAAACTGTTCTCCCTATCAGAGTTCAAACTGGAACAATGATTTTTGTATAAGCTATCTTGGTACCTGAAATACTTTCCCCCACTCATGCCAAAGATCATTAATCCTAGCACCTTCTATCCTTAATGATTTCATCATTAATATTAGAGGGTAATCTCTCCCCTTTGCACCAAATTTTGTACTCATTACTAAGGACTCCCACGTTGGCCATCTTGTCTGCACATTTATTTCCCTGCCTCAAGGTATGATTGATAGATATCTTGTCAAAAAACTTTAGCAATTCCTTGATGTCTTGAATGATGTTTTTTAACGACCAATTGATCTTACTCCTATTGAGGAGAGAATTTATAACAATTAAGGAGTGTAAATAATGAAATGGTATTTATTGACATAATGTCTAGTCCTTTGTGTTATATGGCTTAACTGTGACAATATGTTGATCGGAACTAATCTTTTTTCATCCGATTTTCCATAGTAAAGAATATCTCTAGAACTATGCGACGCTTTTACACTTTATAAAAACCTTGGGACAAGATTTGCCACTATAGGAAAAAAAGTAATAAATCAATCCTATCCTAGATGGTTCCATCCTAGGACCATTTTCACTACATTTTTGGTCTTGATCCTTTTATTGTCATTATTTTTATTTTTTTAAGTCTATGGGTAATATTTTTCAAGCCACTAGGTACCTATTATAAAGAAAGAGACTCATATATATACAATGTTAATAAGAAAGCTAACACATCACAAACATGAGCAACATTGATAATAAAAGGCATAGAAAGGAATTATACTAGTTCAACTGTTTCAAGCACTCAATATATTATTATAATATGAAAGGTTAAGTCTCGAAGAAAATTTCAATTGTTTATATTACATGGGGACATATAGATCTTGCATTATTCACGATTACACTTCCATTAGGTGGGATAAGTACATTCAAATTTATGCTCCACACATGCAATATAGTGTAGCACTTGGCTTAATTAGTGGGGATCCCCAAGGTCAGTCTAACCTAAAATACCTTAACTATGTTACCCCCAATTCAATTCTAAATTTAATGTTATTGTAGGATAACTAGATTTTTGTATTACAAGTACATCCACATGTATCAGGAAGGACTTATAGTGAAAAGGGGAAGAGAAGACATATAAATGTGAACCAACTAAAATAGGAGCCAAAAAATCACTGGACAAGTTCTTGTAACTTGAGATAGGTTATGTAGGCCAATTCCATCATGTTAGTCAATTTTTTTCTAAAAGGTGGTTTCATCTCCAATTTTAGAGGTGAAGAAAGTACAAAGGGTTTCCATAATGTTGCATCTTAGTTCATATTCAAATCAACCTAGGGGAAAACATGCAAAATTCTAAGTGCACTTATCCTCTTGTCAATTTTTATATTTTACATGTTCCCGATTGATTGGATGCCCTAAATAATTTAATGTGTGATCAAATTGAATGTTAAATGCGGATTTAATAATAAAAATATACATAGTTTCTAGATTGCAATGCTAACTAGATATAAATCCCTAGATTAGGGTCTTATTATCCAAATCAGGTTAAAACATTACGTGAACTCACTTATTGATCTTACATACCTTTTTACACTTATGGTTTGACCTTCGTGTTTTTCAACTTTTGCCTAATATTTGTTATTAAAATGTTTTCCATTGGTGGGATTAAAATATTTAATATGGATTGAAATTCATAAAAACATAATAGTATGGCTTCCACAAACACTTCCACCTCTAAGAATCCACTTGACTTCATTTTCTCATGTGGAAATAAGCCCTCTTATGTAGCTTCATCTTTCAAAGCATCATTCTCAAATCATGTTGATCTCTTATCCTATGATTGTATAAACACTAATAAATAAGCGCATGTGGTTTATGACAACGATATCTATGTGTATGATGAAAATAATTATATATTTGATTATTATTATTATTATTAAATTTAAGATGACTCATGTGATAACTTTGATAATGAAGAGGAAGCAAATATACCTTCTTCCACCCATAACATACCCTATAGCTATGGTTATGACATAGTAAAAGAGAAATCATTCCTTCATACTCTTCATTCTTCTAGTGGTATGGAAGTAGCTAATCCTTTCTCCATCCATGTCATTCACTTTAGTTATCGTGATCACATTGTTAAGAATCATGAATGTACAACTAAGTAACAATAATATTATTCATGAGGACTATTGTGATGATGATTATTTTTATTATATTGAATATAGTGATAGTTATATCAATAGAGGAATTGATGCATGTATCTTTATACCTCATATAGGTTGTATAATAAAACTAA
The DNA here is from genome assembly GCA_018340775.1 of Taxus wallichiana var. yunnanensis. Taxonomy (NCBI): domain Eukaryota; kingdom Viridiplantae; phylum Streptophyta; class Pinopsida; order Cupressales; family Taxaceae; genus Taxus; species Taxus wallichiana. The sequence continues at coordinate 315,063,306 of CM031237.1, forward strand.
ATCATAGTGGCACATTATCTAGAGAAAACAATGTTACAAATAATATACATTATTGCACCTTTCCTCTTTATTCTCTATAAAATGTTGCAAATGATTTCTATGTTCCTCTTTCATCTATTGAAATAGAAAATTATATAAGTTATTATTCTCTCTCTATCTATCTAATATATTGAAATGAAAATGATGTAAATAATTATGATATCTCTAACAACCTTATTGAAATGGAAAAGGATACAAATGAATGAAATATATATTCATATTCTTCTCTTAAAATAAAAATGTTACATATGATTACCGACATGGAAATTGATACAAGTGATTGCTATATTCCTCTCTTATTTTCTTGAAATGATAAATGATAAAAATGCTTGTGATGCTCCTCTTCTTCTTCTTTAGAATTAGAAAATGATGTAAATGATTTTAATACTTCTTTAAAATATTCACTCCATTCACAAGATTTATATGATTCTTATTAGAATATTTCTATAGAATATACATACAATGATAGGTCACTAGATGTTTATCATAATATTATGCCTACTCTTTGTAAATTATTTACTAATGCTACTAGTAAAACAATTCTAGCTGCATTACCTCAACCCAAATGCCTTGCACCATATTCCCTTAAACAAAAGAGTGTTCCAATGGAAGCAATAAATTTAAAAATCCAAACTCCTAATGACCATTTTGATATTCTTATTTTTCCCACAGAGGAGGTCATATCCCTCATGTATGTTATAGGTACTTTCGGCAAAATGTACAACATTTTCACTCAAAATTATATCTTAACATGTATGCATTAATCGTAATGCCACATATGGGAATCCAATGTGTATATTATTCTTAATTAATCACTTCCTAGAGGTTTCACTATGCCTACATTCCACATATTTAATGGAAGTAGTGACCCATATCTACAACTTAATAAAATTTGAGCTTGAATGGAGATAAATAGTAAAGCATTAATCAATTATGGCTAAATTTTTTTCCCAAAAGTTTAAGCGATAAGGATATAGGTTGGTTTCATCATATCTATAATGAATATATGAGTACATTCATAGAATAATAATTTCTAATACCTTATTCATAATGTATACAAGAGAAATAATACAAATAAAATAATGTAAAAACAGAAAATCATATCCTTCTTTGTATCTCTCGCAACCTCAGATGAGACTGCTGAAGCTTGGAATGAAGTAATGAGCTTGTTGAATCTCTTGATCAAATCATTTTGGATGCTCCAAAGGTGTTTTGAATGGAAGTAGGTTTTAAGCTACAAGAAACATGATTGAATGATTGATTTGATTGTTGATTCCTGATCAATTGGATAACGTAGTGACATGTGAGATTGAATGATAATCCAACACAATAACAATCCAAAGTTAAAAGTTTCCAAAGATGAAAAATGGAGAGGAATGAATGATTATTTATAAATGAGGAGAAAAGAACCCAAAATATTTTATTTGTGTGATTAACTTGTCTGATCTGAAGCTAACTAAATCATGATTGGATTGTTTAGTTGAGTTTCCAATTTGATTGAGGAGTTGAACTATTGTTTTGAGATTGCATGAATGAGTTTTCATTGAGTTCACAAAGGTTGCACATGGTTTGAATATTTGAAATTTAGAATTAAATATTAATTACGTGTCTTTTTTATTCACCCAAAAAGTGATGTGAATTTTAGCTTGGAGAGATTTTATTTAATTTTGGAATGCCATGCTTTATGGGATATGTTTAGTTAACTCAAATGCATGATTTGATTTAATCTAAATTTGTCCTCTTGCATATATTTAATGATTTTATCTTTTAATTGATTTGTTTTTCTCTAGTTAACTTGAGATGTTAATTATTGAAGTGAAAGTGGATAAGAGGTGAGGTGGAAATGGATATATGTAGGATTTATTTAATTAAGTTGATATTTAAATTAGCTAATGGGATAGGGGATGAATAATAAGAGTGATAGGATTAATTAATTAATTTTAGGAATGGGATATGAGTGTAATAGGGTTCATAGTATGAATATTTAATAATTTGAGACCATGTGTGAGTGATATGAATGATTAGGGGAGTTGCGGGACAATGTTGTAAAATGTCATTAAAGGTCGTAAAATAGCGGAATATATCAAAAGTGGTGAAAATGGTCATAATGTTGTGAAGTAATTACAAGATGATTTCGGAGGTTTAGAATGTGTAATATGATATTTTAGGGTGTTTACATTTTCCCCTCTTTAAAGTGTTATTATGAAGTAATAACACTTTAAAGATAGTAGACGCATGTAATACAGATCGATGAACAAATGATAAAGAAGTGTGGTGGATCTGTCTGATTTTCCCCAATGAAGCATTTGGATGCCCCAACATGTATAGATTATGCTAAGGAGTGCCCCTCAAGTGGATGGGTGATGCGACAAAATGGTGGACATCCACTTGATAAGAAGAATAAGAGACTAGTGGAGGAGTGACAAATAAAACAGGATCAAAAAGGAGAGACAAAGGAAAAAGGTAAAAATTAGGATTTCGGACTGAATAGAGGGTTGGGTGGTAGCAAAAATCATTGGTCATTTTTGCTACTATAGTTTTGATGATGGTAGATGATACATGATAGACATATGATGATGTTTATGATTAATGAATTTTGTTGATATGATTTTTTTGAATGAGATGCATGAATGAATGTAATGATGATATGACTAACATTTCTCATAGCTTGAGCTTCCATTCATTTTTTTATTTTGGAGCAACCTGCTTTGTTATTACACAAAAGAGTTAACACCATGATTATTGAAGAACCATGATGATCAACCCATTATGTGTGTAAACACACACACACAACAAACAATGAAGTAAAAACAAACCCAATATACACAGAAATGTATACACCAAGGCTATAAATGAGCCAGGATGATAAACAAAATACTTGTACTTGGTCTATAGTAACTATCAATGCAAAACAACTAGAAATAAAGACAATTAACTATGCCCCTAATGTGTTCCATAATGATGATTGATTGAATTAATTTTTCCCCCGAGAAAGGATACATGCAAGGGGTAAGATTAGATTGAAGAGTGGGGTTGAGTGACACTCTTGTTGGATCCAGATGGAAAATTTATTTAATTGAGTTTTCCCAAGAAATGTTACATTCAAAGGCAAGATAGGATCAGATTGAAAAGTGGGGTCAAGTGACACTCTTGTTGGATCCATGTTGAAGATTGATTTGATTGATGGATTATTTCCTCCAAGCAAGGATACATGCAAAAGAGAGAATAAGAGCTGAGATTTCCCAAGTGAGGATGCATGCTAGGGTTTTGATTTGTTGTAGGATAGTTGGAACAATCACTAGGATAGGAGTTAAAAGTTTTATTTTGAGATGATTGTTGATTTGGTATTTTGGTATTGTTTGGAAGAGTACCTCAGTGTTTGATAGTTGTGTGAATGTTTTGAAGTTTGTGGACAATGTTTGTCTGATTTTTTAATTTATTTTTGACTAATTGTAGATGTTTTTGATTTTGGGACAAAAATATTTATTGATTTTTTGGATTTTTGATTATTTGTATTTTTAAGGATTTTGGAATATATGTTTTTTTGGATTTTTTACTTAGTAAAGGGTGTCTGTCTGAACCTATGTTCAAACAATTGTAAACATTTCATTCCATTGGAAGAATGTAAATGATATAGTGATAGAATGTCTGACTCTTCCTTGACTCTATGCAACTAGTAAGATGTGAGGGCTCAACACCGAGAGCCAAGAAGGATGTAAGACAAATGAGATAGTGATGTGCAAATGAAGATGATGGATGCAAAGACATGAGGTTAAAAATGGTCCATTTGGGAAAATATGACTCATCTCTAATTAAGATTATCTGACTGAATCTAAGATGATTTCATTTTATAGGTCATTACTAGACTTAGACCCACGTATGACCTATTGTTGGCAAGATCTCGGTGTAAGGAATGGTCATATCTCTTAACATGAGCAACTAAATTTTTGATTCAGTTTTCTCAAGTCTTTCTGTTGCTTGATTTATTTAAATGAACCCCTACATTTTCCCCCATACCATAAGTAAGATGTAAGGGTTCAACACCGAAGACAATACATAGGTGAGTAACCATCTATAGAATCATTATTACCATTGATTTGATCATCACAATCATCATTACCATTATTTTCTAATTCATTAGAATCATTATAGATAAAATAAATACAATCATAAGAAGAATAACAAAAGGGGTTTTCTAATATTTTAACATACATGTTCTCAATAAGTTCACATTTTACAGGATCATAGATCCTTATTCATTTTTGTTTACCTCCATATCTTACAAAGATGCACGGATAGGATGTTTGATCTAACTTCTTCATTTTTTCTTTAGGAAGGAAGATAGAGGCATGGCTTCTAAAGATTCTTGGATGAGATACACTAGGTTTCATATTGGTACATTTTCCTAAGGGAGTAGAATGAAGTAGTGATTTACTAGGAGCTCTTTTTAAAATGCGAACAAAAAAGTATTCATTGCTTTAGCCCATAGAAACTTTGGATCTTGAGATGAGTGTAACACGGTTCTAGTCATTTCAAGAATAGTGTGATTTTTCTTTTCCACAATACCATTATGTTGA